>AP027102.1:74964306-76164306 GCA_028142955.1 Pinctada fucata
TATCTTTTTAAACCCGAAAGGGGGTATCTGTGGCTCTAATGTTCTACAATCTATCAATTCTAGAGCCTCATAACACATCTGTCATTCCGCGATTAGGATGATGCAGTATCATTCAACATGCTAGAATATTTTTTTTCAATTCATCTGCGACTCATTGACGTAAAAATCGAATCATCTAGTGTAAAAAGAGTCGTAGAAAATAAATGTAAGAAGACGAGGGATTGAAATAATCAGGAACTATTTGCGTGGTCAACGAACATTCAAAATTAATTGTGATCTGTAATCTATATGTGCGGTAAGAGCTGAATACTATTTTTGGCATATTATGGTTTATTTTTAGCGAAAGTTTTTAGGGAAAAGTATTATCTCATAATGTTCTAATATCACTTTAATTATGGACGGAATTTGAGATTTTAAATTGTTGACTTTAAGTCCATTACTTTCTGTGCAAAATTATAAAAAAAAAACGCTATTTCAACTGAATTATTGTAAAGTAAACGCAAACATCTGTAGATCTACATAGGTCATAGCCCTCATAGGCGGATCTAGGAATTTTTCAAAGGGAAGGGGGGGGGGGGGGGTTGAATGCATACTATCAAAAGCTTCTGTTTAAGAAATAAAAAATGACAAGCCGGGCTCTATTGTCTCATAATGCCCGAGCGTCCTCAGCCAATCACATTTATTACCAGTGGCGGATTCAGCCGGGGGGGGGGGGGGGCACGGGGGCACGTGCCCCCCCCCCGGCAGTGCCCGAAGAAGGGGCACCTATGACATGCTTTTAGAAGCATTAAACTACCGTTTCCGTAATAAATCTGTGAAATTAGTCAGAAATAGCCCCAAAACACGCCAGAAACCACCGATTTGAGTAAATTTTCCAAAAATTTCTCGGGGATAGATGTCTGTACGTGGACGTACACACGTTTTGGGAACAACCTACATTGAATCATGTTCATATCGATTTTCTTTATCTGAGGGATGAATCGGGAACTTTATATCCTATGCAAGGCATATATATTTAACACACATATTTCTTGACCAAATCTTCGATACAACCTCCTATAAAAAATTTAACTCTAAATTTGAGGTCGTGATCAATCTTTTTAAAATGAACCTCCAAGAATTTTGAAAAGATAAAAATGCATGTTTTTCTTTATTTTTAGAATCGAAGTTATCATGATTACATTTTTGGTTAAGCCCCTAGGTAAATCAAAAATATAATCATGATAGAACTGCCAAGAAATAATTAAACCTTTCAATCTGGACGATGCAGGGAATGGGGCACCCGTGATCTCTAGTTTGTCAAGGAAATTCATCATTTACAAGGGAATTTTAGGGTCAGTATGGGGCCGAAATTTGGTAAAAAGAGGTACTTTTCCCCAATTTTAGACCTAAAAATTCCCAATTCAATCTTTTCTCCAAAACGAGAAATTCATTTCCAATTTACGTATCATTAACTGAAAGGAAAACGAAAGTAGAACAAACATGCTCTAGGAGGGATTCAAAATATAGACAATTGATATGATAATGGATTATTTACCGAGCCGCGTCAGCGGCGAGGTGATAAATGTGATTGGCTGAGGACGCGAGGGCATTTTGAGACATTCTAATATGACTTGATTCTTTTTCCCTATTAAGACAACAGACGCGAGCCGGTGTTGTAGCATAGATCATCCCCCCGCATAGGCCATCCCCCGGATGAACTGGCCCAGTATAGGTCATCCCCCCGGATGAACTGACTCAGTATAGATCATCCCCCGGATAAGCCGGCCCAGTATAGAACATCCCCCACGGAATAAGCGGCCTAATACAGACTATCCCCCACGGATGAAACGTCCCAGCATAACTAAATCCCCCTCTAAACACAGTACGCTTCATCCCCCCTCAAGATGGAAATCCGTTTTGCTTTGAATATTAGAATATACCAAGTTGATTTTTCTTCAGTTTAGGCTTTTTTTTTTTTATTGTGTGTTTTTTCCTCTCGTTTACACTCCTATGGTTTTTTTTTTTTTTTCCCTTTTTACATTAACGAAATATGAAAGTACCAGACTGCAAAGAAATCTGTTAATTTATTTCCAATCATTTGTGCTACATTTGATAATTCTTTAAAACGTCTTTTCTTCATAATTTAGCAAGTTTTATTTCTAATTTTTAAAAGTGGCTTAAGGGGTAACGAGCGGCTGGTAAGCGAGCTAACTCGCATAGTCAATTCCTTCGTTTCAATCCGTGTTTAACCGTTTTCCAGTTATTAAAGTTCGAGTAAATTTTACAATTATCGGAACTCTTTCTATTATTGATGGAAATCAAAATTACTGTCATACTTCAAATTTCAGTAAATTAAAAAAATTCTATTCAGATTTTTTATTTCTTCTGTCATTTATACGAGCAGACACTCGTTACCCCTTAATATTCTTTGTGTATTTATATATCAAACAAGTTAATAAAACATAGGAGGGGATCTTCTTGGCAATTTCGATTATCTTTGGCAATACATGTCCATGTATTGCCAAAATGATTTAGAATGTCTACAAATCAGGGATTACCCATGAAGAAGTGTTTTTTTTTTTTTCAAAGAATATAAGATATAAGTATTTCCGAAATTAAATTTATACTGAAAAATATTTTTCATAAAGTTTTACTAATTTCTATATCTATATGAGGCGCCGTTTTATTATTCATTCCTTATTTTTTTTGACATCACAAATTTAATCATTTTTATCAAAATCTGAATTTTGATATCCAAAAAAAAAATTATGATATCAAAAATTTCATTTTCTTATTTCAAAAATTTGAATTTCTTACTTCAAAAATTTCATTTTTTTGATTTTTAAAAATTCCATTACTTGATATAAAACATGTTTTTATGGGTTTTAATGTCAAGAAATAGAATTGGTGATATCACAAATTCGATTTACTGATATTACAAATTTAGTAATATTTTGTGATATCAAAAATCAATTTTCTTAATATCACAAATTCGATTTTTGATATCACAAAATGTAAATTGTGATAACACAAATTCGAATTTGTGATATCAAAAAATCGATTTTGTGATACATTGTATCAAAAATTGTGATATGGAAGACCGGATTTTTTTATATCAGAAAATATGACGGAATTTATGATATCAAAAATCGATTTTTAGATCAAACATTTTACTGACCCTTTTAAATATTGAATGCTTCAAAGTGTATAAATTGACTTGTTTGCTTGGAACATCTTGACACGCATAAAACAAATGAAAAATGGGTGTCATTCATACCCATGTTCAACTGAACCACACTATATTTTATGATAATACTAAGACAGTTTACGGTTTGAAATTTCCGTTTAAGAATGGAAATCCGGAATTAGACAGGGGGAAGGTTGGACCCGGGCCGCTTTATCCCCCCCGGGGGATGTTCTATGCTGAAACTCTACAGGGGGATAAACCGTGCGGATAGAATATCCCCCTTAGAGGGGGATATTCTATACTGGGCCAGTTCATCCGGGGGGATGATCTGTGCGGGGGGATGATCTATGCTACAACACCGGGCTCTATTCTCCAATATAGGCCCTATAGCGATAAACCACGCCTACCCATTTTCTGAAAGCAGATAAACGGCAGGAACTGGTTTTTACCAAGAATCGAAAGGTCTAAGTTTGATAATCATTAGAATAGAAATAAAAAATGACAAGCCGGGCTCTATTGTCTCAAAATGCCCTCGCGTCCTCAGCCAATCATTTTTATCACCTCGCCACTGACGAGGCTCGGTAATAAATGTGATTGGCTGAGGACGCTCGGGCATTATGAGACAATAGAGCCCGGCTTGTCATTTTTTATTTCTTAAATAGAGCCCGGCTTGTCATTTTTTATTTCTATTCTAATGATGACCAATCGATTCTTGGTTAAAAAACCAGTTCCTGCCGGTTTACCTGCTTTCAGAAAATGGGTAAGGCGTGGCTAATCGCTATAGGGCCTATATTGGAGAATAGAGCCCGGCTCGCGTCTGTTGTCTTAATAGGGAAAAAGAATCAAGTCATATTAGAATTCGCAATAATACCTTAAAGGGTGCATTATTGACTACACAAAGATAATATCTGTTTTAGTATCTTTTAAAAGCAACGGCGTAGCTCTGCCTGAAAAAAAAAATGGAGGGGCAAAACATCCCAAAATTTCTAACAAGCCAAAAAAAAAAAAAAAAAAAGGTGGAGGGGGGGGGGGGGGGGGGAGGAGGACGAGATTTTTAAAAAAAATATGGGGTTTCATGCACAAATTTTCACATTTCTGGCGCAATTCTAAATTTTAAGTACACGAATAAATGTCTGGCGAGCGGTAGCGAGCCAGGAAATTTTTTTAGCAAAATATTGACTCATCAGAAAATACTTTCTATACCCTCTATCATTAACAAGTACATATAATTTGAGTTAAATGTCTTCATGTACGTTGAGGATGGATCAGAATAGCTAAATTATTCAGAAAGTCTATAAAGAACTGGCGAGCGGTAGCGACCCAAAGAAAAATTTTGAAAATTGACCGAAAAATTGTAGATTTATGGTACAAAATTTTTAAACAATGTTAAAGCATCATAAAATTTTGTGATTGAAAAATGGGGGGGGGGGGGGGCATGTGCCCCCGCTGGCCCCCCCCCCCCTTCTCCTACGCCCTTGTAAAGTAAACACAATTTCCTATTTATAACTAAACACGCATCGGAGCAAATATTATTTTATAAGCCTCAAATCTTCAGCATTATTACCGGCAGTCATGACTGCCGGTATACTGTAATCAATCGTGACATACTTGCAAGGATAAAATAACTCTTGGCAATATGATTGGTGGACAACTACAAAATATGCAAATATTCGTCAAGGTTATTCAGAACCTGTGCATAAGATACATTCATCAGGTCGGCTGAAGAGTCTAGATGACTTGACAAATGAAAGTCATATCGTATCAGTGCATTTTATTCCGAAAGATGCGTCGAAAAGTCTTTGTACCGATACGTCTTACAACAATCACAGATCCTCGGAAATTTCCGTAGCTCGAATCGGAAATTAAAACTGAAAAGCCCGGAAATGTACGATTGGTCTAACAAGAATGAAAATAGTTAATTCCATTTTTTTTTTCTTACTAGAATTTTACAACATTCAATGTCAGCTAAATGCCGGTAAGCTTTTTTAAAAGCTAATACTTGTAATATTCAGACTTCATATGTCACAAATGTTGTACACCTTGGTGTTGAAAGCTTAATTGTTAAGTACAGGGTTGTTTTTTTCCCTTGTTTTGCCAAATTTCCTCTATTTTTTCAAAAAAAAAATCACTCTTAAATTCCTAAAGAGGAATTATGAAAAAAATCACCTGAGAAAATAAGGCACAAAACCTGGAAGTCAGCACAAAATGTCCTATTTCTAAGTGCATCTTCAAGATTTTCATTCAACCCTTGTTCAGTTCAAGTAAATCAATGGATTAGCAGCGTTGATAAATGATACTTTAGGATTGTACAGTGGTGAGAATTTGTATAAAATTTTTCCCAATTTCAGCAAAATGTCGTAAATTTTTCCCAAATGTGACAGGCACAGGCACCTTCCCAAAAATAAAAAAAACCAGGCCTGAAAATAGTAAGAAGGACAGAGATTAACTTTTTTAATGTAAGCTCTCTCTCTCTCTCTCTCTCTCTCTCTCTCTCTCTCTCTCTCTCTCTCTCTCTTGGTTTCTTGGTTTTATTTTGGTCCGACCAAAGGGGGGGGGGGGGGGTTTGCAACCCCCTATCCACCTCGCTAGATCCGCCAATGGCCCTCCTACAGTACGTAAGTTACTGTCCGCGCGGCCCACTTCGGAAACTGAATAAACGCGATTTTGACTACTTTATGATGCAAAAATTTAAATGAAGTTGATACCATTCAATAGATCTCGCTTAGTCGTAAATTTTGGTATATGTTATATGATAGTGAATAATTTAAAAATTTAAATGAAGTTGATACCATTCAATAGATCTCGCTTAGTCGTAAATTTTGGTATATGTTATATGATAGTGAATGCACCCAATCAAACTATATAGACAAAACAAGTTTTAGATGGGCCATTTCCTATGCTAATTTTCCCCGTGACGTCGTGACCCTCTCCATGGGGCTCAATGACAAATATGGATAATGACCATATCCCTGCACAAAATCTATAATTCAGAAAATCAGAAACCGAAGGCATACAAAATCAGGATAAAACAGAAACCAAAGCAAACAAACAAAAAACAAAACAAAAAATGTTATTATTTTAGAACTCGGCGACGTCACGCACGCCCTATCTAAAACTTATTTTGTCTGTATAATATGATTGCATAAACCCTCGACCATGTAACAAATATCAAAATTTACGACTAAGCGAGACCTATTCAATGATATAGATTTTATTTCAATTGTTAATGAAAACGTTATTAAAATCTCGTTTATCCAGTTTCCGAAGTGAGCCGCTACCTCCCTTCATACCTCCCTATCTACGCCCCTCCCTCAATCCCTACCTTACCTTCTCCTCCCTACCTTACCTTCCTCCTTATCTCCCTCCCTTTCTCTTTCCCTTCCTCCATACCTACCTTCCTTTTCTCCCTACCTACCTTATATTACCTCCAGGCTTCCTCCCTCCACCCTATCTACCTTATACCTTCCTCATTCCCTCCTTGCCTCCCCCCTACTTACATCCCTCCTCCCTTATTACCTACCTTAACTCCCTCCCTCCTTCTCTCATCCCAGTTCCAAACTGCCGAAATACTTAGTAACTGCCAAGGCTGGAATAGCTCAGGTATTTCAGTCTACCTCCCATCTTACCCTACCTTATACCTCCCTCGATCCCTGTATATCCCTACCTTACCTCACTCCCTATATCTCCCTACCTTACCTCACTCCCTATATCTCCCTACTTACCTCCCTCTTCACCTACCTTATCTTCCTTTCTCCTTCCCTCCCTTCCTTGTCTCCATCCATCCCCTACAGGTCTACTTAACTTCGGAGGTCATAATAACCCTCCCTCTCTCCCCCTTAGTCCTCCCTACATACCTCCCTCCTCCCAGCCCCAACCACCAAAAAACTGAGTTTGGTAAGGTATTTCGGATGTCTTGTAATTCTTGAAGTCTGAGCTTGTCCGGAAGGGAGGAGGAGAGGAAGGTAATTGAGGGAGGAAGAAATGTAGGGAGTCACTCAGTAAGGGAGGAAGGGACGTAGGGAGGGGGAGGATGGGACTTAAAATTGACTATTCCCTGTATAGACAGTGGCGGATCCAGCGCCCCCTATGCCAGGGGGTCAAGGGGCGAATTTTAACCGATTTTGACTGAAAATGGGCCAAAATATACCTGTTTTTGGAAAATTTTGGGTCAGTGCCGGGAGGGGGGGGGGCGGGCGCCCCCTCCGCAACCCCCTGAATCCGCCACTGATAGAGACAGGACAAAGTTTAATGTTTTAAAATTATGGAAAGCCAAGGGGGTCAAAATTCTAACATTGCAACTCTGCAATTGCATATTTGTATATCAAGATTTGTGATTTGTAGTTCTGTAACATTGCAACTCTCCAATTGTATATTCGTAAATCAAGACTTGTGTTTTGTTGTTCTGTAAACGTACATTTGTAACATTGCAACTCTGCAGTTCTAACATTGCAACTCTGTAATTGCATATTCGTAAATCAAGATTTGTGATTTGTTCTGTAAATTGTACATTTGTAACATTGCAGCTCTGCAGTTGTATATTTGTAAATAAATGTCTGTGAGTTGTCTTTCAGTAAACGGACATTTGTTATCTGTTCATAATTGAAAAAAAAATCACCACGTAAACATAACATGCATCATTCGTACTTCCAACATTCTTCATTCGTAAAGTCGTATTATGCTAGTTTCGTATTATCACTACAGATGGCGCTTTAACAGGTCTCTTTAAAGTAGGAAACGAAAACGAAACGAAATGAAACGAAATGAAACGAAACGAAACAGAACAAAATAAGCATGTTCAGAAATATTTTATCATATTATAGCACGTGAAATATTGACAAATTTTAATGTTCTTCTTATATCCATGACTCTACGCTTACGCTTACTGAGCCCCCCACCCCCCCCCCCCCAAGTTTCTGATTTCTTTTTTTGGGGGGGGGGGGGGGGGGCAGATCAGAACTCTGAAAAATACTGCAAACGTAATAAAAATTCAGAATTGAATTCACTGTTTTCAATTTGAAAAAAGTATTTTGCATTTTTCGTGGTTTTTCAAATATTCTGAGGGAAACTCAAGTTGCAGAAAACTGCGGAAGCTATGAAACATTAGAAAATGTCATTACTTGTACATGTACAGTATATATGTCCACCAATCTGCAGACGCCCACACCAAAAGCACATTATTCTACTATTTTTACACTTATTTATTTGTCCGCAATTAACAAGAAGGCATGGGATTTGAACTTCCCTTCAAACAGAAGGGGATTTGTTGGTTATTTTGAAAATTGGCCAGTGGGGCATATCATGTTATATCTGAATCAACACGAGTACAGGGTAATCTCATTGAATCAATCCGATGAAAACAAACGTAAATACTATACATATATACTGTACATGTACAAGTAATGACATTTTCTAATGTTTCATAGCTTCCGCAGTTTTCTGCAACTTGAGTTGCCCTGAGAATATTTGAAAAACCAGGAGATGCATAATATTTTTTCAAATTGAAAACGGTGAATTCAATTCTGAATTTTTATTACGTTTGCAGTATTTTTCAGAGTTCTGATCTGACCCCCCCCCCAAAAGAAATCAGAAACTTGGGGAGGGATCCGAGTAAGCGTAGAGTCATGGATATAAGAAGAACATTAAAACTTGTCGATATTTCTATAATATGATAAAATATTTCTGAACATGCTTATTTTGTTCTGTTTCGTTTCGTTTCATTTCGTTTCGTTTTCGTTTCCTACTTTAAAGAGACCCGTTAAAGCGCCATCTGCAGTGATAATACGAAACTAGCATAATACGACTTTACGAATGAAGAATGTTGGAAGTACGAATGATGCATGTTATGTTTACGTAGTGAATTTTCAATTATGAACAGATAACAAATGTTCGTTTACTGAAAGACAAATCAAAGACATTTATTTACAAATATACAACTGCAGAGTTGCAATGTTACAAATGTACATTTACAGAACAACAAAACACAAGTCTTGATTTACGAATATACAATTGGAGAGTTGCAATGTTACAAATATATATTTACAGAAATACAAATCACAAATCTTGATATACAAATATGCAATTGCAGAGTTGCAATGTTAGAATTTTGACCCCCTTGGCTTTCCATATAAAATAACTATTCATAAGTTTCTAACGACACATTTGTAAACCCCGCGCGCCTTCACTTTTTCGGGAAGAATAAGAAGGAGGAGGGAGGATAGGGCTTCAGAAGATAGAGGAAGGACAATGTTTGTTTTATAATTTTTTTTAACTATTTGTAAGTTTCGAAGAGGTATGAGTATAATTTTTCGGAAAATGAAAAACTGTGTTCCTTTCTTTATTTAGTTTGACCCTGTCAAGATCAAGATGGCGACGTTGTTGAGGTCGTCCCTACGGGCGGCCAAAACTTTCGTCCGTTTCAACGCTCTGAAGAAGAAAACAGTTCAACCTACAATATGCAGATTCATTCAAACATCTAAAAAAAGTGACAGTACAATTACCCCATCAAGAGATTCTAATGAATCAGAGGAAGAATATCTCAAAAGACTGGAAAAATGGTTTGCAGACACAAATCCAGACCTTCAGAAGGTGCCACGATTAAACTGACTTTTAATACATTGATATTGCAGAGGCAAAGGATAAAACAAGTTGACAGTTTGGAATCAAACTGCTTTGATGAATGACAGAGACATATTATCGCTGTCTGTTCAGCTTATTTCAGAAATCGGAACGTTGAAATTTGTCTCGTTTGTCACAATATTTTCCGATTAAGATTCATATTGGGGGATAGTAGATCTCAAACTCTCTTTTCTAATGGTGTGGTCCATAGGACTAATACTATGCTCACAGTGAAAAAAAAATAGCTATAGATCAGGATTTTTCTATGTAAATTTTTAGCATGACATTGTTGATGCTCTCCATAGACTACATCGCAAATAAATTAGCATAGAAAAACTCCTCATCTAGAAGAGTTTTTGTTCACTATGAGCGCAATATTGGTTGTACAAACATACAAGTGGCCATACTTATCATACAAGTCGACTTACGTTAGATATCTTCAAGTTGACGTAAATTATTATCTTACTAGTCAACTTATCTTACAAGTTAACTTAATTAGCTTATAAGTCAACATATTTATCTTATAAGTTGACTTAAATAATTTACAAGTCGAATTATTATCTGACAAGTCAACTTAAAAATAAGTTGACTTGTAAGAGAAATAAGTCAACTTTAAGATATTGAAGTTATTGCCCACTTATGACATCAGGGATGGGATAATTAGAAATGTAATGCAATAAATTACAATTAATTACATTTTTTCAAGTAATTGGATGTAATGTGTAATTGAAGATTTTTTCAATTACTGGTACATGTAATTGTAATTTAATTAATTACAGAGCAAAAATTGGATGTAATGCCAATTACAATTTACATTTCCATTACTTTTCAATTACATTTGCAACTAAAAATAGTTGGAATACACAGATTGATCTGTGAAAAAAAAATTACATATTTTGTAATCAATTTTCATGATTCATTGAGGATAGGCCACAGTAGTGTTGTAACGATTATCGGCGACATCATCGCTAATACCCTTCGATTTCAATTAATCGATTATGTTTTTAAGAATCGATTTTAATTGGAAATATTCAACGTGGAAAAGATTGACATAGTTTTCAGTCGAATTCGCTTATGACAAGTACGAATAAAACGAAAGTAGATCAACGATCGTTTCTACGAGTTAAAGTTCCTGGCGTAGCGTAAATAATTTGAAAAGGATACACTCTCTAAGGCAGGGCTCGAAATTCGCGGTCGTCCGATCGTCAAAAACAACCTACTTACCTGTTGGACGACCTAGAATTGAGACCAATTCGTCCGACTGACGACCTATTTTCAGACATTCAATGTATGCTTACTTCGATGAAATTATGAATAAACATTTTAAATCATCTATGTTTTAAGTCACAATCAGACAAACTAAGAGTTCTCAGATAGCAGACTTCACGATCGGTTTAAAGTTTTTGTACGACGGTCCGTTATCAGCCCGAATTTTATAATCCGGCTGTTAATTTCCTGCATGATAAATCGGTATTTTTACAGTGATGTAGAAATATATTCAAGGTGTTGAACCACCTAAAAAGAAAACAATAAGGTCCATTCTCTTATACAGAGTAACTTCCCCGGAATATTTGGCAGTGTTTGATTTGATTTCTGTTTTGGCACATGGCACATTACGGGAGTGAGACGGGTTTTGCTGAGAAGCAGGAGATGCTTACTGTCTCCGGTCACCTGATCTCATCTCCAAATGAATTAAGCTTTTTTCTTTTTCGCAAGGAGAGAATGTGTCAACAGAGCAGGAGGAAGACTTAGAAACAGATGCATCTGAAGATGACTCTGATGATTTAAATGAGGAATTTGTTGAAAAAGAAATTGAATTCATGTAAATTTTTTATTAATGTTCAAATTAGTGGAATTATAGAATGACACCTTAGTTTTTCAGTTCAATGATTTCGGGCAAGTAAAAATGGTGTCGGGCAACCTGATATTCAAAGCAGGTTGCCCGAATGACAACCAAAGATTTTCACGAGTTTCAAGGCCTGCTAAGGCATACAAGGGATGGAATTACGATTCTCATTGAATTTAATAGTAATGAAGTACTCTTATAGAAAACTTCAACATCAGATGGGATATGGGGCTGCGATACGTCAATATCTACTCGTCTAGAATAAAAAACTTTTTAGCTTTTACGAACTCCTGAGCTTTGTAAGAAGGACAAGGTCAGTGAATTTCACAGTACTGTTACCACAAAAATATTGCTTGATTCCTTGAATGAGCAAAATCTTAAGTTAACTCTTGGGTCGTAAGGAACAAACCCCCCCCCCCCCCCCCCCCCCCCCCCCCCCCTCATCCCTGCATATACCGTATAAAGTCGACTATTACAATCACATACATTTTGTATTTGTTTTGACTCCATTACTGCTGTGATCTTGACAAAATATTTCATTTACTAGTTTACTAGACAGGATTTCATTCTGTGGTTGGAGTTCTTTCTAGACATTTGCTATGTATATTAGCATAAGATTTAGTGAAGTTTATTCATTACTTGTCATATTTCTTTCTGTAAAAACAAGAAAGAATTATTTCTGATTAAAATTTAAATTGAAATAATCGCTTAAAATCTTCTCCGATTATAAACCGATAATCGATTATGAAATTTTTCCGATTATACAACACTAGGCCACAGATAATGGTTGAATAAACAGTTTTACCCTGAATGACCACATTGCCTAATGTGACTTCAAATCATCAAAACAAAGCTTGATTATGTGTTTCTGTGATTCTGTTGTTTGTCACTTAGTTTAAACAATATTTATTGGTATCTAGTAAATATGCAATGAAACAATGATACAAACAATGAGATAGGGATCTGAAAAAAGCAAGGATGCTTATATTAATTCATTTCCCTTAGCAATGCATGATGAGAATTAAGGAAATGACAGTAATTAATATCAAAAATCTATGAAGATAGAAGGAAAACATAACGAATAGGAAGAGACATGGGATGGGAAGATAGAGGAAGATGGGAAAGGGGAGGGGAGGAGGCGAACAGCAAATTGATAAAGATTTCACCTTCACTAGGAGAAAAAAGTAATTTACGTGCTAAATTTCTTAGTATTTAAGATAAAATCTTGTACGCAGAGGAAGATATGTTTATTCTCGGAATAGTTTAGGTTTTCATCTCTGTATAATAATAGGTTAGTAGAAAGGGGAACACTTAAGTTTGCAAGAAGTTGTTGGTGTTGATTGTACTTTTTAGCTCACCTGAGCCAAAGGCTCAAGTGAGCTATTGTCATAGTGTGGCGTCCGGCGTCCGTCGTCCGTCGTCCGTCCGTCGTAAACTTTTAACATTTTCAACTTCTTCTCAAGAACGGCTGAAGGGATTTTGATGAAACTTGGTATGCATGAAGTACTAAAGGTCCTCTACCAAGTTTGTTCATTTCGGCTCGATCCCTTCAGGGGTGGATCCAGGGCGGGGTCAAATAGGCCCCGGAGGGTACCCCTCTTCAAAAATCTTCTTCTCCAGTTCCACTGAATGGATTGAAAAACTAATTGTATCTATGTGATCTAGAAGGATGTATGATTCAAGTTTGTTCATTTCGTTAAAATCCGACAACTAATTTTTGACGCGTTTTTGACGTCTTTTCGGACTTAGTCAGAAATGCACATTTTTGCACTTTTTCTTTAAATAACTCAATAAGTTTATGATTTTACACACTCATTTACTACATATTTATCATATTTAACTTACTTAATGCTTTGATATGTATTTTATGCTTAAATTTTATTTTTTTTGATTTTTTATGAATTTTTTTCTTATGTAAAAAGGAAGGGGGGGGTGATTTTCATACATTTTCTGCTTCTTTTCTATAACCACTCTTCAGATTGTCATGACAATTTGTAGGTATGAGGTACTCATGCATGGTACCCTACAAGTGAAAGAATTTTGTCCAGATATCCACTTTTGGATTTTTAAGGAATATTTTTTAAGATTGTACATAGGTATAATGTATGTTTTCTTACCAAAAAAGAAAAGAAATTCTCAAATCGCACCGGGTTATACACATTGATACTACTTTTAAATGAAGAAATTTTATTTGAATCACAAAAAAAAAAAAAAAAAAAAAATGCCGTAATGATTAAAAGTACACAACTTTTAAAATATTTTTCAAAGCCATGCACCTGGTTCCGGACCGGAATTATTCGAATTTTATGATCTGAGGACCCATTTTCACACGTATTCTTCCACACATGTAGATGTCTCACACACTTTAAAACTATATTCAAAATTTTATTTCATCTGTCTAGTAAACAATCACGGAGAAGACAATTCAAGATAAACATTGTGTGTATTTTCCACCAATTGTTGAAAATAATAAGAAAATAATCGGAACTATTTGACAGGACAATGACCTAGATACGCATTCATTCATCTTCGTCCCCAAGGCGCATCGTATTCCGCTAGGCGCTTCATTGCAATACAAACCGCAAAGCAGTACTGCGATATATTTCAGGAGATACAGTGCAAACGGAATAGATTTTTATAATTGGAACACTTTCATAATCTGTATCTGTATCTGTATGGGTACGTTGAATTACCAATACTGGCTTGTGATCAACGGAATGAGAGAGCGCATAAACTTTCTTAATCGCGCTTCAGGCTGAATCTAAAGCCTTCCACAGTCCTTGACAGCACTTGATGGTTATCCAGTTCGTTCCACTCTGTGACTGTACGTATGAAGAATGAGTTCTTCCTGATGACGGAATTACATGTAGGTATGTTAAAGGAGCGAGTATGGTTTGAGCTATGAACAACGTTCATAATGGTTATCATTCATGTACTTGGAACACTTGCATATACTTGTTATTATGTATAAAGTTTGCTCGAATTTCCTCTGTCTTAGACTCTCTTAGATGAAGTAATTTACGGACTGATTTCTTGAAGAAACGTCTAATGAGTAATCTCTTCCTCTGGATTTTGAGAATGCATAGGACATTTAATATCTGAAATTCTTGAAAATAAATAATTCCGTTCAGAGTTCCTGAAATCTTCCAATGAAATGTTGGACCACAGAAGCTGTTGTTTTAATAGAGAAAATAAATTATTATTCACAACCTTAAGCCACTGTGTTCGTCATCTTGTATGTATAATATTTCTAAGAGGAATACAGAGGCCTGAGGTTGTGAATAATAAAACATTTTCTCTCATAAAGCGACAGGATCCTGTGTTAAGACATTTGGGAATTTTTATCTGTTCAAATAATAGATACATAATGAGTTTTTATCAGACCAAATAACTTCTTGTCGGAAAATCCAATGCAACCGATACATTTCATGAACTCTCTCCGCTAACAACTTGCCCGTGTAACAGACCTATGATGAGGTAAAACAATTAGTTAACAGTAAATAACGATGTCGTAGGTCTGCTAGTTGGACAAGCTTAACAATTTCATGGGCCTTTTAATTTGTTTCAAACTGCGAAACCTTAGAGAAACCACTTGAGTTGTTGAACAGCGTATGCTGAAATGCGACGCTCCTTCTCGCCTGTTGAAATATGCATAGGCAAGAAGCGTCGCATTTCAGCATATTTACTGAAAATTATTTGTTCAAGTGGCTTCACTGGGTCATGAGGTTTGATACAACATACACTGCTTTTTTGGAAAACAAACTGGCACAATTTCTGCACAACTCACTTGAATTGTTGAATATTGGATCAAAACGATTTTAACTGTACGTTTCATGTATTTGAGATGAAATCAATACTATTCAAAAGCATAATTCATAGATTTTAGTGAATAAAGGCAAAACCGAAAAATCTTTGTTTTTTATGCCCCTGGAATAAAAGATTCGGGAGCATAAAGTTTTTGGCCTGTCCGTCTGTCTGTTTGTCTGTCTGTTTTCCAAAAAACTTTAACATTGGGCATAACTTTTGAATGGAAGCTGGTGATAGAGGTTTCATATTTCACATGTGTATTTACCAAAATTTTTGACCTCATGACCATAACCTTGACGTTTCACGTACTTCTCAGAAACTTTAACATTGGGCATAACTATTGAATGGTTATAGTGATAGGGCTTTCATATTGTACATGTGTATTCCTTGTGACAAGATCTTTCCATTGATACCAATATTACGCTGACCCTGACCTCTCACATACTTAACAGAAAATGGTGTTTATACTAACAAAGATGCCGCCGGGGGCATTCTCGTTTCACAAACACAGGCTTTATAATTTCTGGCATGCTAGCTATCAATAATGAAAGGTTTTGTGTTCAATTTTAAATAAACTTAATTTGTGAAATCATTTCATTGTTTTATTCTTTTTCTCTGTCAGTATGTCAGTTAGAGCGTGCATGGGTATCAGGTGAGCGTTGTGCCCCCTGGGGCTCTTGTTGCAGTGAAGTAAGAAGTGCGAAGTAGATTATATTTCTTTACAAGAACAAAGAGGGTCTGATTCAATCTGGTGCTTTAAAGAGCTGCAAAACATTTTTTGTCACTTCTGCAAGGACCTTGTGTATATTAGTCTAAGAGATGATATTTTTAGCTCGCCGGTACGAAAAAGTCCGGAGAGCTAATGCCATACCCTCGGCGTCGTCGTTGTCGTCGTCCGTAGACAAAACTTTAACCTGGACTATATCTCTTGAACTATAAGGGGTAGGGCTTTGATATTTCACATGTAGATACCTTGTGTTGAGACCTTTCATTTGAGACCATGACCTTTGACCTAGTGACCTTGACCTTGGACTTTGACCTACTTTTCAAAAACTTTAACCTGGGCTATATCTCTTCAACTGTAAGGGGTAGGGCTTTCATATTTCACATTAAGATACCTTGTGACGAGACCTTTCATTTGAGACCATGACCTTTGACCTAGTGACCTTGACCTTGGACTTTGACCTTCTTTTCAAAAACTTTAACCTGGGCTATATCTCTTTAACCATAAGGGGTAGGACTTTCAGATTTCACATGTAGATACCTTGTGACAAGACCTTTCATTTGAGACCATGACCATTGACCTAGTGACCTTGACCTTGGACTTTGACCTACTTTTCAAAAACTTTAACCTGGGCTATATCTCTTTAACCATAAGGGGTAGGACTTTCAGATTTCACATGTAGATACCTTGTGACAAGACCTTTCATTTGAGACCATGACCATTGACCTAGTGACCTTGACCTTGGACTTTGACCTACTTTTCAAAAACTTTAACCTGGGCTATATCTCTTCAACTGTAAGGGGTAGGACTTTAATATTTCACACGTAGATACCTTGTTACGAGACCTTTCATTTGAGACCATGACCTTTGACCTAGTGACCTTGACCTTGGACTTTGACCTACTTTTCAAAAACTTTAACCTGGGCTATATCTCTTCAACCGTAAAGGGTAGGGCTTTCATATTTCACATGTAGATACCTTGTGACAAGACCTTTCATTTGAGACCATGACCATTGACCTAGTGACCTTGATCTTGGACTTTGACCTACTTTTCAAAACCTTTAACCTGGGCTATACCTCTTCAACTGTAAGGGGTAGGGCTTTCATATTTCACATGTAGATACCTTGTGACAAGACCTTTCATTTGAGACCATGACCTTTGACCTAGTGACCTTGACCTTGAACTTTGACCTACTTTTCAAAAACTTTAACCTGGGCTGTAACATTTGAATGGTAAGAGATAGGGCTTTTATATTTCACATGTAGATCTCTTGTGACGAGACCTTTCCATGGATACCAAAAAATTTGACCTTGTGACCTTGACCTTAAAATATGAAACTGTTTTTCAGCTGTTTTACTGTCAAAGATTCCAATTATTTTTCATGCATATATTTACTAAAACCAAGACCTTTCATTTGAGACATTATGACCATTAACGTAGTGATCTTGACCTTAACCATTAACCAACTTCTTTTATTAAAAATTACTTAAACTTTGGCTCTATCTTTAGCTCTCTAAGGAATATGACTAATGTTAGATGCATAGACTCTTCATGACAATGCTTTTTAGCTCGCCGGGACGAATGTCCGGAGAGCTATTGTCATACCCCCGGCGTCGGCGTCTGCGTCTGCGTGCGCGTGCACAAAAACTTTAACCTTGCTTATAACTTTTAAACCAATACAGATTGGGCTTTCATATTTCACATGTGCATTCCTTGTGACAAGACCTTTCCATGGATACCAAAATTTTTGACCTTGTGACCTTGACCTTGGAGATTGACCTTCTTTTGAAAAACTTTAACCTTGGCCATATTTTTGGAATGGTAAGTGATAGGGCTTTGATATTTCACATGTGTATTCCTTGTGACAAGACCTTTCCATGGATACCAAAATTTTTGACCTTGTGACCTTGACCTTGGAGATTGACCTACTTTTGAAAAACTTTAACCTTGGCCATATTTTTTGAATGGTAAGTGATAGGGCTTTGATATTTCACATGTGTATTCCTTGTGACAAGACCTTTCCATGGATACCAAAATTTTTGACCTTGTGACCTTGACCTTGGAGATTGACCTACTTTTGAAAAACTTTAACCTTGGCCATATTTTTGGAATGGTAAGTGATAGGGCTTTGATATTTCACATGTGTATTCCTTGTGACAAGACCTTTCCATGGATACCAAAATTTTTGACCTTGTGACCTTGACCTTGGAGATTGACCTACTTTTGAAAAACTTTAACCTTGGCCATATTTTTGGAATGGTAAGTGATAGGGCTTTGATATTTCACATGTGTATTCCTTGTGACAAGACCTTTCCATGGATACCAAAATTTTTGACCTTGTGACCTCGACCTTGGAGATTGACCTACTTTTGAAAAACTTTAACCTTGGTCATATTTTTGGAATGGTAAGTGATAGGGCTTTGATATTTCACATGTGTATTCCTTGTGACAAGACCTTTCCATGGATACCAAAATTTTTGACCTTGTGACCTTGACCTTGGAGATGATTGACCTACTTTTGAAAAACTTTAACCTTGGCCATATTTTTGGAATGGTAAGTGATAGGGCTTTGATATTTCACATGTGTATTCCTTGTGACAAGACCTTTCCATGGATACCAAAATTTTTGACCTTGTGACCTTGACCTTGGAGATGATTGACCTACTTTTGAAAAACTTTAACCTTGGCCATATTTTTTGAATGGTTAGTGATAGGGCTTTGATATTTCACATGTGCATTCCTTGTGATAAGACCTTTTTTATTGTTGTTGTTGCAATTTACATATGGTTGCCACCGGCGAGCTATGTTGTCATTCTGACAAGTCTGGTTGTATTTTAGAAGTTTTTTGATTTTTGACAAAAACCTGCTACGGCGAGCTATGTAATCTTTGATTACCCTATGTTTTACCCGGTTGTTGCCAATAGAAAGAATGCATGAATAGAATTGTTACAGGTCACTGTTTACAAATGTGATTTGATTCTAATGTGACAACATTCAGTTGGGATAACTTACATGTACTTCTGTTCATTAGTGTATATGTTATATACGTATACTTAGATTGCAAATGCCATACCGTTAGCTACTAACATAATAATCGTTTCTTTTACATTTTCAAGAATTTCATATCTTGAAAGTAATGAACTATATGTATTGCTGTACTATAGTAATATGAATATCTGTTTTGTTAGACGAGGGTGGACAGGGACAGCCCAGTCTAATCTAGAAAACCACACATGATAGTTTCTAAGAATTAAGGAGGTATGCATTTATAGGAATTACAGGTAGAAGAAGAATAAGATTCTAACATTTGAATTCAAAACAATAAAAAATAATGTAACATGTAGCGCTGTTAAACTAGCTGACGGTATGGCACATTAAAACCTGTACATATCTCATACATAATAAATGATGGAGATGGATGGCTAAAGGGGAGGATTCTTAGGAGGCAAAAAAAAAAAACCTTACATGTACTTATCACTGAAGACAAATAAAAAATTAATGGCATATTTTTAAGTGCCAAAATTTCTAGGGAACATTTCTAGGCAAAATTTGTGCATTGCACATAAATGATTTCTCAGGGAACCTAAAAAGGCTTTTGACTGTAGAATGAATATTGACCTGCACTTTCTTGCATTTTGTCAGAGACTTGAAATGACTACTCGGCATTGTTAAAAAATGATGTGCTAAGAATAAATTAATTGAAATGTAATATGTAATTTAATTAATTACATTTGCAATGTAATTGTAATTTAATTACATTGAAATGTAATTGACACCATCCCTGTATGACATACACTTGCCAGAAAAATTATCTGACAAATTGACTTATTTATCTGACAAGTCGACTTATTTATCTGACATGTCGTCCTATGTATCTGACAAGACGACTTAATTATTTGACAAGTCGACTTATTTATCTGACAAGTCAACATAAAGATCTGGATATTTAAGTTGACTTGTAAGATATTTAAGTCGACTTATAAGATAAATAAGTCCACCTTTAATATAAATCAGTCGACTTGTAAGACAAATGGGTGAACTTGTAAGATATTTACGTCGAGTTGTAAGATAAATAAGTTGACTTGTAAGATAAATCAGTCGACTTGTAAGACAAATCGATGAACTTGTAAGATATTTACGTCGACTTGTAAGATAAGTCGACTTGTAAGATAAATAAGTCGACTTGTAAGATATTTTATCAAACAAGTGTATGTCATTAGTGGGCAGTAATACGACCTATAAGCTAGATACCAAGATAATTTAAGTCAACTTATTTATTCTTATATGTTGACTTAAAGAATCTGACAAGTCGACTTAATCATTACTTAGTCTCTGACAAGTCAACTTAATCATTACTAAGTCGACATAATTATCTGACAAGTGAATGGCAGAAATATGCCACCATAATTTACTTAGTTATAGATACTGGAGCTACACTACTTCCCGTCTAGTACATTTGTACCACTCCCCGGCTCATGCATGTAAAAGTTCCTTTTGATTGAGAAAATTATACAAAAATTTGTTAGAGGTTTGATAATCATATTCATATTATAATTGACTATTTTTGTATTTCAGAATGCTATCAATTATGGATATGATCCAAGTGATCCCAAAATGGATAGCTTTGCACACAAATGGGTAATGTCAACTATGACCATAGCAACTTTTGTATTCCTGCTGCTTTTTAACTATGCCCCAAATAAAAAGTAAGTATTCATGTAGTTAATTTAAGCTGTTGTTAATAAATTAACATGTAATCCATCTATCTGTTAACTGTTTGAACTATTCTTTTCATACTGGTATGTGCACTTCAAACAAGATAGTATATAAATTCAAAGGGGGATGATTGCTCATAACATGAGATGCATACTAGCCACAAAATATTTGTATTCATTGTTTGATAATAATTACATTCTTTTTACACAAGTCAACATTGTCAATGGATTTAATCACACAAAACATGGGTCAAACATACCTTCTTTATTCTGAAAGTACATTGGATGCTGTGTTTGACACATGACCTATGGCTATCAAAGCAAGGCCAATGTTCTTTTTCTTAACATTATTGTTCATGGTGCTCAGTATATTGAGTAGTACATTGTGTCTTTTTTTTAATATTTGAGATTTAAAAATTACACATTTTGATTTTACAATAATGATTCCACCATAAAGCTGTTCCCTCCTCCTCCGTCTGCTTGATATGTGCCAAAAGACACACAGAAATAACTTTTTGTCCCCCGCTTTCGCGAAAGTGCGGGGACATTAAAACCGGTTCGTCCGTCTGTCCGTCTGTCTGTCTGTCCGTCTGTCCGTCAGTCACAAAAACTTTAACCTTGTGCATAACTTTTGAATGGTAAGAGATAGGGCTTTGATATTTCACATGTGTATTCCTTGTGACAAGACCTTTCCATGGATACCAAAATTTTTGACCTTGTGACCTTGACCTTGGACTTTGACCTACTTATTAAAAACTTTAACCTTGACCGTAACTTTTGAATGGAAAGTGATAGGGCTTTGATATTTCACATGTGTATTCCTTGTGACAAGACCTTTCCATGGATACCAAAAATTTTGACCTTGTGACCTTGGCCTTGGACTTTGACCTACTTTTCAAAAAACTATAACCTTGACCATAACTTTTGAATGGAAAGTGATAGGGCTTTGATAATTCACATGTGTATTCCTTGTGACAAGACCTTTCCATGGATACCAAAATTTTTGACCTTGTGACCTTGACCTTGGACTTTGACCTACTTATTAAAAACTTTAACCTTGACCATAACTTTTGAATGGAAAGTGATAGGGCTTTGATATTTCACATGTGTATTCCTTGTGACAAGACCTTTCCATGGATAACAAAATTTTTTACCTTGTGACCTTGACCTTTGAGTTCGACCTACTTTTCAAAAAACTATAACCTTGTCCATAACTTTTTAATGGAAAATGATAGGGCTTTCACATTTCACATGTGTATTCCTTGTGATGAGACCTTTCTGTTGGTAACAACAACCTGACCTCGTGACCTTGTCCATGGAGGTTGACCCACATTTAAAAACTTCAACCTCGACCATAAGTTTTTGATTTTAATTTAAATCATAGGTCTTAAATATTTCACATGTGCATACCTTTTTATAAGCCCTGTCCCTTGGAAACAAAACAAAAGTTTGTACCTTGGAAACAAAACAAAAGTTTGTACCTTTTGACCTTTTCTTGTAGTTAATCTTTCATATTTAGAATGTTGATAATATATGAGATATATTATTAAAACTTAAGAATGGGGGGGGGATGTCTGTAAGCATTTCTTTAAAGACAAACACCCAAAAGCGGGGGACCACAATTCCTTGAATTTGATTTTATATGTATAATTTCAGTTGATTTTTCTAGTTAAGGGTTATCACCTTTAGCACTTTTGTATCTACTATTAGATACCATTGATAAAGCTGAAGTGCTCCCTAGTCCTCACCTGTCCTTTTTAGCTCACCTCGACGAAGTTGAGTGAGCTTATGCTATACCCCCGCGCGTCCTTAGCTCACCTCGACGAAGTTGAGTGAGCTTATGCTATACCCCGGCGCGTCCGCGTCCGTGTCCGCGTCCGGTTAAGAAGTTTGGGGTAGCTCAGTATTTGGCAAAGTACTGATGCTACAGTAACCAAACTTGCACATGTGATTCATATTTGGATGCCGAGGTGAACCCATGCATCAGATGCTGCATCTGACCTACATTTTCCGCTTGATTGACTTGGTTAAGAAGTTTGGGGTAGCTCAGAGTGCCTTGGTTAAGAAGTTTGGGGTAGCTCAGTATTTGGCAAAGTACTGATGCTACAGTAATCAAACTTGCACAAGTGATTCATCATGGGATGCCATGATGGACCCATGCATCGGATGCAGCATCTGACCTACTTTTTAGCTCGCCGGGACGAATGTCCGGAGAGCCATTGTCATACCCCCGGCGTCGGCGTCTGCGTCTGCGTGCGCGTGCACAAAAACTTTAACCTTGCTTATAACTTTTAAACCAATACAGATTGGGCTTTCATATTTCACATGTGCATTCCTTGTGACAAGACCTTTCCATGGATACCAAAATTTTTGACCTTGTGACCTTGACCTTGGAGATTGACCTTCTTTTGAAAAACTTTAACCTTGGCCATATTTTTGGAATGGTAAGTGATAGGGCTTTGATATTTCACATGTGTATTCCTTGTGACAAGACCTTTCCATGGATACCAAAATTTTTGACCTTGTGACCTTGACCTTGGAGATTGACCTACTTTTGAAAAACTTTAACCTTGGCCATATTTTTGGAATGGTAAGTGATAGGGCTTTGATATTTCACATGTGTATTCCTTGTGACAAGACCTTTCCATGGATACCAAAATTTTTGACCTTGTGACCTTGACCTTGGAGATTGACCTACTTTTGAAAAACTTTAACCTTGGCCATATTTTTGGAATGGTAAGTGATAGGGCTTTGATATTTCACATGTGTATTCCTTGTGACAAGACCTTTCCATGGATACCAAAATTTTTGACCTTGTGACCTCGACCTTGGAGATTGACCTACTTTTGAAAAACTTTAACCTTGGTCATATTTTTGGAATGGTAAGTGATAGGGCTTTGATATTTCACATGTGTATTCCTTGTGACAAGACCTTTCCATGGATACCAAAATTTTTGACCTTGTGACCTTGACCTTGGAGATGATTGACCTACTTTTGAAAAACTTTAACCTTGGCCATATTTTTAGAATGGTAAGTGATAGGGCTTTGATATTTCACATGTGTATTCCTTGTGACAAGACCTTTCCATGGATACCAAAATTTTTGACCTTGTGACCTTGACCTTGGAGATGATTGACCTACTTTTGAAAAACTTTAACCTTGGCCATATTTTTTGAATGGTTAGTGATAGGGCTTTGATATTTCACATGTGCATTCCTTGTGATAAGACCTTTTTTATTGTTGTTGTTGCAATTTACATATGGTTGCCACCGGCGAGCTATGTTGTCATTCTGACAAGTCTGGTTCCACTTAAGTGATTTTGCTTTTAAAAGCCAATATTGAGCAAAGTATAAGTGCTACATGTACCAAACTTGCATATTGGATGTATCATTGATCAAACTTTCATAAAATGACCTTGACCTACTTTTTCTGCTTGAGTGATTTTGCCTGTAATAGCCAATATTGAGCAAAGTATAAGTGCTAGATATACCAAACTTGCATATTGGATGTATCATTGATCAAACTTACATAAAATGACCTTGACCTACTTTTTCCGCTCGAGTGATTTTGCCTTTAAAAGCCAATATTGAGCAAAGTATAAGTGCTACATATACCAAACTTGCATATTAGATGTATCATTGATCAAACTTTCATAAAATGACCTGGACCTACTTTTTCCGCTTGTGTGATTTTGCCTATAAAAGCCTATATTGAGCAAAGTATAAGTGCTACATGTACCAAACTTGCATATTGGATGTATCTTTGATCAAAACTTTCATAAAATGACCTTGACCTACTTTTTCCGCTTGAGTGATTTTGCCTGTAATAGCCAATATTGAGCAAAGTATAAGTGCTAGATATACCAAACTTGCATATTGGATGTATCATTGATCAAACTTTCATAAAATGACCTGGACCTACTTTTTCCGCTTGAGTGATTTTGCTATAAAAGCCTATATTGAGCAAAGTATAAGTGCTACATGTACCAAACTTGCATATAGGATGTATCTTTGATCAAAACTTTCATAAAATGACCTTGACCTACTTTTTCCGCTTGATTGATTTTGCCTGTAATAGCCAATATTGAGCAAAGTATAAGTGCTAGATATACCAAACTTGCATATTGGATGTATCTTTGATCAAACTTACATAAAATGACCTTGACCTACTTTTTCCGCTTGAGTGATTTTGCCTTTAAAAGCCAATATTGAGCATATTATAAGTGCAGGCTTTCTACTGTTCCTACTTTTTCCTACTTTTCCTACTTTTTTATTTTGATCCTATTTTTTCCTACTTTTTCTTCAAAACCTCCTACTATTCCTAATTTTTCATCTCAAAAGTAAAAAATTACTTGCTTCACTTGTCATCAACATCTGATTCAAAATTTTTTTAAAAATTTGGGCTCGCTTCACTCGCCCATCCTATATATTTTACATGAAAAATCAATCTGTCCTTATTTCTCTCTGTGACTTCCTCAAAGATGAACATTACCAGTCTGCAATCATTGCTTACTGTAATTTTTGTGTCGTACTTACTGAAAATTGTCGCTAAAAGTGATGGAAATTTCCTACTTTTCCCCTATTAATTCCTACTTTTTCCTATTTTTCTCCTACTTTTTTTCATTGACTACTCCTACTTTTTTCCTACTTTTTCATCAAGGTAGAGTAGAAAGCCTGTAAGTGCTACATGTACCAAACTTGCATATTGGATGTATCATTGATCAAACTTTCATAAAATGACCTTGACCTACTTTTTCCGCTTGAGTGATTTTGCCTGTAATAGCCAACATTGAGCAAAGTATAAGTGCTAGATATACCAAACTTGCATATTGGATGTATCTTTGATCAAACTTACATAAAATGACCTTGACCTACTTTTTCCGCTTGAGTGATTTTGCCTTTAATAGCCAATATTGAGCAAAGTATAAGTGCTACATATACCAAACTTGCATATTGGATGTATCTTTGATCAAACTTTCATAAAATGACCTTGACCTACTTTTTCCGCTTGAATGATTTTGCCTTTTAAAGCCAATATACATTTACTTAGAAATATGTTTGAATTGAATTTTGCTGCCACAAGGTGAGCTTCGTAATCTGTGATTACCTATGTTTATTTGATGTCTTTCTAATTCTTCTGATACCCAGTACATGTACTTGTACCATTACTTGAGATGTTTTATATTTTTTTATGCACAGATTTAGAAATTTTTCCTAGAGGAGAGTCGGGGGATTCAGTTCAACAAAGGGGGTTCAAAATATGATTTAGGAAAGAAATTTAAGGAAAAATTGGAACAATCAGCAATTCTAGCAAATCTGTTACCTCTTTTATCCTCCCCCTTTCTAAGTCTGTGTATGATTTTCACTTTCATGAATTTGTGTTTTTCTCTCTTTGCAGTCAGAAAAAGTGGGCAATCAGAGAAGCTTATTTTCAGTTAGAGAAGAGAGAGAAATTAGGACTACCTTTAATAGACAAAAATGTTGTAGATCCAAGCAGGATTACATTACCATCAGATGAGGAATTAGGGGATTATCCTATATATGTTTAGAACATCGAAGTGCTTCTTTGTAAATTTTGGAGTCTAAATTAAACAAAAAATATAGGTATAGAGACAGCAAAGTCTGATTCTAGTGGTAAAGATTTTATAATAAAGACACATGTGCACTTTATTTGCTTGACTTGAATTTGACAGGATAGAAATTACATAATCTTTTTCTTTGTCATTTCATCTGTGGTAAATACTTGCATGAATCTGCTAGAATTGAAATACGATTGTTGAAGATAAAAATGATTGTACAGTAATTAAGATTTGTTGATCTTTGTGTTACACTGAAAAGAATTGAATATTGAATGTTTCTGTCATTGCGCCTACATATTTCAGTAGCATATACATGAATATGACAGCAATTTTTAGCTCTACTGGTCTCAGACCAGTCAAGCTTATGCGATACCCCGTCGTCCAGCGTCCACCCGTCTGTCCGTCCTTAAACAATTCCTGTGCTCGCAACTCCTCTGAAATTATAGGAGATAGAAAGTTCATTCTTTTTGCATCCTTCTTGGTATGTGGTCTAGTTGTGCACCTGGCATTTGGTTTCAGCCCCTGCACCCCAGGGTCTTAGAAAATGGGCGTGGTTATGAAAATCTATGAAATCTTGTGCTCGCAACTCTATAAACACTATAAATGATGGAGATTTTATTCTTTTTGCAATATGATGGGTCCATTGTCTAGTTGTTCACCTGATATTTTGTATTAGCCTATGACCCCCATGGTCTTATATAAAATGGGCGTGGTTATGAAAATCTATGAAATCTTGTGCTCACAACTCCTCTGACACTATAATTGATGAAGATTTTATTCTTTTTGCAATATGATGGGTCCGTTGTCTAGTTGTTCACCTGATATTTTGTATTAGCCTATGAACCCCATGGTCTTATATAAAATGGGCGTGGTTATGAAAATCTATGAAATCTTGTGCTCGCAACTCCTCTGACACTATAAATGATGGAGAATTTATTCTTTTTGCAATATGATGGGTCTGTGGTCTAGTTGTGCACCTGATATTTTGTTTGAGCCTCTGACCCCCAGGGTCTTGGAAAATAGGTATGGTCATTTTCTCCTGTACAACTATATAATATTGTGCTCACAACTCCTCTGTCGCTATAAATGATGGAGACTTAATTCTTTTTGCAATATGATGGGTCTGTGGTCTAGTTGTGCACCTGATATTTTGTTTTAGCCTCTGACCCCAGGGTCTTAGAAAATGGGTGTGGTCGTTTTCTCCTAGATAACTATGTAATTTTGTGCTCACAACTCCTCTGACACTATAAATGATAGAGACTTATATGTTTTTTCAATATGATGGGTCTGTGGTTTAGTTGTGCACCTGATATTTCGTTTGAGCCTCTGACCCCCAGGGTCTTAGAAAATGGGTGTGGTCATTTTCTCCTATATAACTCTATGTAATCTTGTGCTTGCAACTCCTCTGACACTATAAATGATGGAGACTTAATACATTTTGCAATATGATGGGTCTGTGGTCTTGATATCAACCTGATATTTTGTTTGAGTCCCTGACCCCCAAGGTCTTAGAAAATGGGTGTAGTCATTTTCTCCTATATAACTCTATGTAATCTTGTGCTCACAACTCCTCTGACACTATAAATGATGGAGACTAAATTCTTTTTGCAATATGATGGATCTGTGATCTTTAAAAAAAAGGAAAATTGATATTTATGTGTATGTATATTTTACCATTGATAATAAGCGAATAAAACAAAACAACCAGGAGAGCTACAGTCTCGTGAGAGACTTCTGGTTATAATCAGGATAGGAAGTGTTTTCTTTGTCCATCATTCTGTCAACCCTTTCCTGATTCTATAGACGAGGTTTACATCATAACAAAACAAAATAAATAGATCATTTGATAATTATTGAGAGAATAGAATGGCATTGCTCATGACTGAAAGGTTTCATATCACCATGACCCAATATAGTGTTACTAAGGTCATTCAATGATGTAAATGTATTTTCAAATTACGTTCTTTATCGATTTAAAGCTATATAATTATTATAGAAGCAGTTCAACATTTTACTGAATCAAAATATTTTTTATCAATTTGACCAAAGGTCACGAGTAGAAGTAATGGTTACTTTGAAAAGGCTTTAAGGAAAGAAGAAAAGAACAGGTGGTTAGTAATTTGTAACTTCTCATGGTCATATCCTATATTCATGCCCACCATGTAGTGTTACATTACCAATGTGTGTATACTATTGTACAGTTGGTAGTTGGTATCTTTAATTGATATTTCTCTTGAACCCATCCTTGCCCAATTTTGATACATGTACACATGTAGTTGTAGAATGAAAGGAATATGCACATAGATTTTAGGTGGGAAGGTCAGGATCACAGGACCTCGATGCCAACAACCTTCAGTGACACCTTCCCCTTCCAATCTCTCTCTAGTCAAAGTTGATAAGGAAAGAAGAGGCGGATATTTTTGTGGGGCATTGAGCTCCTGTGGTCAGGATCACTGATTCAAAGATGAATGTTCAGTTATGTTTTCCAGATGATCCAAATGATCTTCCCGTATGTTATCTTGTTCCCCTGTGTGTGTCCTGTTGATTTGGGAGTTCATGCGTCAAGGCCGATTGAAAATGATTTCGAAGCTGTGTGCATTGCACCTATCATAATGAAACCTCTTTAGATGTGTTGATTTTGAGGTCCAAAGTTGAAGGATAATTGATAGCAAGGGAGTGTGTATTGCACTGATCACAAATCTTTGCAAATTTACTCCTTATGAGTCGAGAATGAGCTCTATATAGCTCTATATAGAATTCAGGTCAAAGGGTCAAATTTATGGAACACTAATGGTAGGAAGTGGTTTCCAAATAATACGATTGAAGGTGAATACTAAAGAAAGGAGGGGACCTCCAACAAGACTCGATTGCACCCCGACCCACAACAGAACATCCCTATGCGAATACACAGAGTAGAGATGCAAAAAGGATAAAGAATACCAAACACGACATCAAAACGCTATACACACATGGCTACACATAAATCAATAGGACCAAAGGCCTTTAAAGGGCAACAGTGCCATGTCACTGCCGACTTTCTAGCAAATGACACATTACCCGGATGCGCATGCGCACAACCCTCCCACATACCCGGTTACCTCGGTTCTCGAAGAACACTCGATAATCGCTTTCTCGAGTAAAATCAAAGTACAAAAGACACGATATGCTTTTGATCTTCTTTTACGGGAGGTATCGCACTTTGAGGGAAAATTTGTTTTCCATACTCTTTTTTTTCTGTCACCGTTTCATATTTCTATGAAACTTGATGGGATGCCTGTATGTGGTGTCTGTATATGACAACCGATGGGAATACTGACTCAGAATGCTTGTTTACCTGTGTTGGTACACCATAACTAGGTCCGTACCTATTCGTAGATCAATTTTTTGCTTTACCCATCCACAGAGATGGAAAATCGTGTCCAAAATTGCAATGCAGAAACTTTGAATCGCAGCCCTTCATGGCTTGCCATCTTCTCGAGACAAGTGTATGTAATATCTTCCGTCTCGAGAAGATGTGGCTTGCCAGTGTTGGAGATGTGTTTGACTGTATGACACTTTTATCTCTGGAGGTCTTCATGTTTAAAAACGTGTTTTCTGGACAATAAAATAAGTTGAGTACTTACATGTAAAGACAAAAATGCGTGTCAAGGAATAATTATGACAGCGTTGTCCGGAAGCACTGATTATTTAAAACTAGTTACAAATTTGTACATATACCAATAATGTGGAAAATGATAATTATTGGTTTTCAATTTGCCATATAATTACTCCATAGACCGATTGTACAACAATAATAAGAGATTTCCATACGTGACTTTTTTTTTCTGAACGTACGTCGTTTCTTCGTGTGTATAGCATATTTTACAATTTTAATTGCCTTTTTGATGAATATCAAAGACTGGATCTAAGCCAAACACAATACTGTAGTACAATGTACAATGCATTTTCATAACCGAACATTATAAACTCATATCTATGGTGTTGGGACCTGTCGCTCATTTTGAAATATGAAGTGATTCGTTATCTTTTGTTGTTGCTGCCATGCCTTATAGAGCACCCTTCCCGCAATAATAGCATCCGTCTGTGACTTTTTGTAAACAGACTAGATGGTATATCTCAACCCAAACCCCGTACAGAAATCCATGATACCTTACACGAAACAATGTTCTTATTTTTTTTTGGGGGGGGGGGTACCCGGTTCGTCAAACAACAATGTATTCCGCAATCGATCTTCAAGTAAAGGCTTTTTAGTAGTATCTCTGACATTGAGACCCCTTTTTAATCACTCTCAAAACGCAGGATTTAAGGCGATGTGTTTAACTTTTTACATAAGATGACAAGTGGATTCATATCCTCGGGTAATTATTGAAGTTCCACTTGTATTCAAAGATGTAACTGTGTGGTGTCTATTTTGCGAAGGGGGTTTTCGGTATACCTGGATAAACCGCCGTCAAATCTGGCCTTGAACATTGTATCCGCAATACATATGCATGAGAGAGGTTGAGCAAACTGTCACATGATCACAAAAAAAAAAAAAATACATGCTAATAAATCGATGCTATCCGTTACGTCTTCTTTTGTGTGTGTCTATGGATGTAAAGATGATTTTTTCCCTTCTTTTCGACTTGCATGCATTTGAATATATGAGCGCATGCATGTATGGCTAATTCCTTTTAAGATGAGATATGTCTCTTACCTGTGTATTTCCTGTTTTTCTGAATTAGCCATACATGCATGCGCTCATGCTAAACTTTGAAGAAATGGACTACATGTAAATGAGTTTTTCTTGCATTAAATTTGACTAATATTGCTGACGTTTAAAATAATTTCTGAGCTAAATGGGCATGTACATAAAAGTTTAGACATTATGTTTTTTGTTTGTATGTTTGTTTGGGTTTTTTGTCGGGGGGGGGGGGGGGGGGGGGAAGGGGGTTATTTACGAGTCTACATTTTCTTTCATATTTTGAGAGAATTCCTAATCTCGATTTGTTACAGTCGCTCAATACTAATGTCCTCTGTCAAGTTTGTAGTCCAGTCATAATATAACGATTTGAAATCGAACTAATTGCAACAGATTTTTTTCAGTGTTACGCTGTACGTTGAGGCACGTTGAACAACATATCAAAAGTCTTCTAAAATTCTCTTGGTAGAAATATGATTTTTTGCGCAAATTAGAGAAATTGTCATTATTGGTGGTTAATTTCTCCATAAATAATGATTCATAGCATACCATTTTTCTTCCTTGGAAAGACTGGCTACGATATTATCAGCTGAAGCCAAATTTAGGATGATAAAGAATATAATTGAACATTTTTATTGGTTTGAAATTGCCAAGAGTAGTGTCGAAATTTGATACAATTAGCGTATCCTCCATTTTCAGAATAAGATTACATGGAAACGAATTTAAACACCATCTCATCATCATAAACGTGTAAAAGCATTTCTTGCATATTAAATGATAATGCATAAACTTTTGTGTCATGATGAATCTTCTTTAAAAAAAATCGCCCACAAAACCAGATGGTTGCATCATTTGTTCAGGTATTCAACAAATTATAGCAAAAAGAGAAAAAGTAAAGCATAATTTCACCCTGATTGTTGAAAATTAATTCAATTCAAATTATTTTGTTAATTATTTGGAGTCAAGTGAACTAAATGAATGTGCTTTTATACTGTTTTGACAACTGACTTTGTCAAAATCTAGTATCAAAGTAGACAATTTTGATCTTTTTGGAGAGTTGTTGAAAAATGGTTAAAATTCCTAGTATTTCAAAAGCATGTTGACCGATTTGCTTTAAATTTTGCAAGACAGTCATTGGTAAAAGAAGCTATCTGAAGCTAGAATTTCATATTTCTGCCGGAGTATTATATTTAAAAATCGAACATTGTTTGATTTTTATAATGGGGGGCATGGGGAACTGACTTAAAATTTTCTGTGCGTTTAGACGATAAATCAAGTCTTAGAAATTCTTTTGCAATAACTTCGATTTCAGCCACTTTTTTTGCATATGACTGGACTATTGCGATGTTCGAAGCGATGACGGTCAAAGAATGACTTACGAACTTCCTCAACCATTGCACAGAATTTCACAATAAAGGCCCTCTACCAAGTTTTATTTTTTCGACCAGATCACCACCAACCAGTGGCGGATCCGCCTCTGACCAATGGGTTTAATCGCTGGTTTATACAAAGGTAAGAGAACGAGAGAGATAAGTTTAATTAAAATTTTAAAACGTAATTAACAGCACATGCATATACACATGTAATATATATAAGAGTAAGACGATCGGAAGCTGATAACTCCGGATATATCTCCTTCAACTATTTACGCAATTGTTACGTTGGAGTTCATTGATAATCTTCCCTTTCTCTACATAATTCTTATATGAATGCCCCACTATCGGAGATTGGGGACACACTGTTTTATCCCTCCTATGTGTCCGTTTGTCTTGTCTATCCCTCCGATTATCGGATAACGTTATTCAAAGCTGATGGCTATAGGCTTTCATAAATCCCAGGGTTTGACCTTGAATTAAGGACAGACACCGGACTCAATTTTTTTTAATCTCTACACCGAAGAGTTCATTGTATGATACTTCCGAGTTTCCGTTTTGACTTCGTTGATTGTTTCTTTGTTATATACTTATGTGACAAGTATTCTGCTCATTTGACCCTGAATAGCTGCGAAAGTAGAGAGACCGTCGCTCACAATGAACAGCTCGAGCAGGCTAATTATCTTTTTTTTTCATTTCAACAGACATTTTTGGCCGGATTGCAAAGCAATTCCGGTCTATAGATTGACGATGTCCGTCCGTCCGTCTGTCCGTCCGTCCGTCCGTCTGTCCGTCTGCCGTCAACATTTTGGTTAAAGTTTCTGGTTGAGGCAAAATCTAAGGAACTATATGCAGTAGAAACTTTATATTATACATGAAGGTTGCCCATGACAAGACCTTTCAATTTATGCCGTAACATTTGACCTAGTGACCTTGACCTTGGACTTTGACCTAGTTTAAGATTTTGGTTAAAGTTCCTGGTTTAAGCAAAATCTATGGAACTGTATGCAGTAGAAACTTTATATTATACATGTATGTTTGTCCATGACGAGATCTTTCAATTTATGCCGTAACATTTGACCTAGTGACCTTGACCTTGGACTTTGACCTAGTTAAAGATTTTGGTTAAAGTTCTTGGTTTAAGCAAAATCTAAGGAACTGTATACAGTAGAAACCTTATATTATACATATAGGTTGCCCATGACAATACCTTTCAATTTATGCCATAACATTGGACCTAGTGACCTTGACCTTAGACTTTAACCTTGTTAAAGATTTTGGTTAAAGTTTCTGGTTTAAGCAAAATCTAAGGAACTGTATGCAGTAGAAACTTTATATTATACATTTAGGTTGCCCATGATGAGACCTTTCAATTTATGCCATAACATTGGACCTAGTGACCTTGACCTTGTCCTTTGACCTAGTTAAAGATTTTGGTTAAAGTTTCTGGTTTAAGCAAAATCTAAGGAAATGTATGCAGTAGAAGCCTTATATTAAACATTTAGGTTACCCAATGACGAGATCTTTCTATTTATGCCATAACATTGGACCTAGTGACCTTGACCTTGGACTTTGACCTAGTTAAAGATTTTGGTTAAAGTTTCTGGTTTAAGCAAAATCTAAGGAACTGTATGCAGTAGAAACCTTATATTATACATTTAGGTTGCCCATGATGAGACCTTTCAATTTATGCCGTAACATTTGACTTAGTGACCTTGACCTTGAACTTTGACCTAGTTAAAGATTTTGGTTAAAGTTCTTGATTTAAGCAAAATCTAAGGAACTGTATGCAGTAGAAACCTTATATTATACATTTAGGTTGCCCATGACGAGACCTTTCAATTTATGCCGTTACATTGGACCTAGTGACCTTGACCTTGGACTTTGACCTAGTTAAAGACTTTGGTTAAAGTTTCTGGTTTAAGCAAAATCTAAGGAACAGTATACAGTAGAAACTTTATATTATACATGTAGGTTGCCTCTGACAAGACCTCTCAATGTATGCTGTAATATTTGACTTAGTGACCTTGACCCAGTTGGTGACAAAAACTTACCCTGCAATCCGGCCATACCGTCTTTAGCGGTGTTTTATTTATTTGATAAATTGATGTGTATTATATCATCATATGATGATATATAGTACAATACACAAAAATGATTTGTATACCATTTATGGTATTACTTCCATATTGCATTCACAAGCGCATGGTGCATTTATAACATAAATTCCGCGGAGGGGAGGGGGTTCTTAAGTCATCAAAAGGCGGTCCAGCCCATGGTTTCGATCAAAAGTATACGTTCGAAAGGGGAAAATCTGCATTTATGGCAAATTCCAGTCTAGATCTGCGCTTGCATAAATATTGAGATAAGTAAAGTATGTCTGCCCTGTCTATTACATCATATGTGTAGACATGTGCCCTATCTAAATTACTATTTTTTACATTTACTCTTAAATCATCAAATATTTTGGTATGTACAGAAAAAGCCTCGTCACAAAAAATACGATCAAACACCACTCCATGATTGTCAGATACATACAGAAAACCATATATAGACAATGGAACCCCCTCCCCTCCACACACACGCGCACACTTCCTTTCCTTTTATTTTGGATGTTACGTTATCTGAAATTACCTGTCTGATACTATTTTTAAAATCGACAAAAATTGCATTTGGGTATTATTGCAGAAAATAAACAAGAATGCATGTACTCATGTACATGTCAGATGCATTTGAAAAGTGAAAAGGAAAGGTAACTCTAATTCATTGCTATGCAGATATCGTCAAAGCTTCAAGAATCGAGTGTCATTCTCTTGAAATTTACTTTGGTAAGGTACTGTTTTCTTTTTTCAGGTTTTAAGATAAAATACTAAGGATGTTCTGTTTCAATTTAGAACAAAAAATATACTGTATGAATAATTTGAAAATTGATTTTGTACATTTTGCCATTATGAGACAAGGGCAGAAATCACGGACTCTATAAGAGTAAGAAGTTCATAAAAGTCAAAATGTGTATTGGAAGCACTAAATCAAGTTCTATGGAATCTCAATATTTTTATGATTTAAAACGCCACTCAACATTTGAGAGAAAGACATATAAGAATAGGATTTGCAGGGTCTGGGCTTAAGGGGGCATCTTGTTTTTCACAAAAATACATCTTGTTTTTAATTTGTATTCGTAGTTTCCATTTTCCGCGTTCTTCATACTCAATTATGCATTTTAAAAGTCCCTTGTACCCTTTTTAATCACTGAACTCCTGATCACCTCTCTGCCATACCACACATCTGTGGTCATCCTTTTTTTTCGATCTTGTACATGAATTAACATGATTTTGTTGTTCTCTCGATCGCACCCTGTTTGCATGACCATTCCCCTTTTCAATTTGCGCAGTTAAATTTTGTGTGATCTGAAATGAATTGAATTTCTATTATAAAAGCATGAAATGAAGATATTGATGGGAAAAAAGTTTAAAGTTACAATAAACATCCATAGCATGTCTCGACTCATCAATATCACCGTGTATAACCTAAACGTGATTAACTTCCTCCTTTATAGTAGTATATATACATATTGCACGTAACCTGTAAGATTGTTTTTAAAGCTCATCAACGAGTCCTTAGTGAAACAGAATTTTAAACAGCGAAAAATTGGACCTTTAAATTCTCCAGTTCGTAACTGTAAATCTCAGATGAACAGAACATAATGGAAGAGAATGAGCGGATTCTCTTAACTTTATGCTTTCTTTTCTCCTATACTTTGATCGTTGGTGCGACACAGTGCGTTATTTCCTCTAACGCAATCACCGTTGCTTCCTCTACAACATGCACCTTGCCGTCAGGTGCTAACGTCGATGACGTCACGATTCACGGCACGGCGACGATTCCAGACGCATCAGCGGGGAATGTTTTTATGTTAGTGACGAAGACCCTGACAATAAGTAGTGAAGGACGGCTACTGGGGGATGGAGTAGGTCACCCAGCACAGAGCGGCCAAGGGGCAGGGAGTTCGGCGGGATCTGGAGGTATGGTCAACTAACATGTAAACAAACAATCAAAATGAAAATGCGTTATTAAATAAACGGATGATGATAAACTCAAATGAATTTTTTTTTTTGGGGGGGGGGGGGGGGGGTTCTGTGGTTCTTATACGTCTACGTGGCATCATCAATGTATTGATCCTCTTATGGTATTGAAAGGGTGTTTGTATAAGAAAGGAAAGGAAAGTTCTGATTATTCAAAGGTAAGTAATAATACAACGATACGAATCGTGTAGAAATTTATAGTAATAAATATATGCGTTGTAATATTTGAAGAAAAAAAATCTTTCTTATTCATTCATTTCGTTTTCCTCTAGATCTGACGAAACGTAATCATATATTGTAATAATTTCCCCTCTAGTTCTGCTCGCCGATATATAGATTTATCCATTTCCAATGCAATGATGCCATTAATTAATAGCTATTTTCTGTAAGCATTTGCACTTTTATGAAGGACGCATGGCACGGCATGTCTCAGATTTTGATCAAATTTGTACATAAGGTTGGGTCTGACCCAAAAGAAAAAATTTGATAAAAATTTTCTTAATATCACACCCGGTTGCCATGGAAACGGACTTTGAATATTGAAAAAATCAATTTTTGGGCGTTTTTGAAGTCACATACATAACTTATGCAGCATAATCTAAAACAAACAATGATGAATTATCAGTACCCTATCATTGCTCTTTCAAGTTAAGTAATAATAATGTTGGGTTTATGGTCTTATCTATATGTTTCCATAGCAACAACACAGGTACCCTATCAAAATAGTATTTTTGGCATTTTTTCAAAATTCAACGATAAATTACTAACATTTTTGAGTTTTTTATGCAAATAAAACATAAGCATTCACATCGGGACAAGGGTTATGTTCGTTGCTATGGCAACATGACCTCAAATCCTAAAAATGGAAGCAATTTTGGACAATATTTAGAGTCCTTTTTCTACTAGATCATTGGATTTTAATTCAAAGTGATGAAAATTAATTAATGTATTCAAGTAGATCTTTCGTTACAAGAAAGACAATTTTTAAAAAATATTCAGGAAATAGCCCGTTGCTTAGACTTTGTTCTATCGTATATGAAAAAAAAAAGTTGTGTAAGCCTGTTTCGTGTTTTGAGAACAAGGCTTTGAAAAACAACAAAAAATGCTTATTTTTTAATGTATGGCCAAATTACTATAGCAACCATTAATTATTTGAAACTTTTTTTATTGTATTTTGATAGAGGCTTACTTGATCTTTATTGTTATTGAATTTGAACATCCTGGGATTAATAATTACTGTTTTATGAAAATAATAAAAATTGGTTGCCATGGTAACATATGTTCCCCATAGCTTTTTCACGGTTTTTGAAAGAGCTCCTTGTGTTGGATATTTCCCAACAATTTTTTTCTGTTCATCATGACGCAAATTTTTTTTAAATGACTCTGAAGTTGCAAAATAAGTCATATTAAAGACCACAGTTACCGTTGCCAAGGTAACTTATGTACATAGCAACAAGTGGGTTCAGCTTGAATTTGCTCATTTTATAAAATAAATCCTATTTCCTTATCATATACCCATCAAGAGAGAAATAAAATTGGAAAATACAAACAGCATTTTAAAATCGATATATCAAAATAAGCTTATTATGTTGTCATGGTAACCAGCCTTTTTCACAATATCAGACACTACTAGTGAGCTTATTTAAAATTTTATGTCCTAATCTTTAGGATGCATAAAATATCTTCCATTGATGTCACATATAGACCAAGTTATAGAGCTTCAAATATGCTCAATTTTGCCAATTTCTCAATTTTAAAGGCCGTTGCCATGGTAACCAGATGACCTAGAACTAAATTTTTTGTCAAATTCTCTTTTTTTCATTAGTCCCTACTTATGTGTGAAATTTCATGAAAATCGGAGACCATGCGTGCCGAAATTGTTTAAATTGTTACAGAGAATAGCTATTAATTCTTAATTCTCGCCACGCTCGCGAACATATAAAGATAAGAATTTGTTAAGAATTAAACACCATTTACTTTAAAATGCAATGACACACACCGCTTTAGAACGAAAAGTCTTCAACCGGGTTTCATACACTAGTTATCTTTTTCCTTTTATTGTGAAATTTTGATTGAATTTTATTATAATAGTCTTTATTATATATAAAGCTGGACTTAACTAGCTTGGATCTCTATATCTGAATTCGGAAAAGAATTAACGCTTTTATAGATGACGATTTTCTTTTTCTTTTCTTTTTTTTGTATTTTGCCAAATATGCAGTTTAAGAATTTTGCCTCCACAAATGATATCAATCTACTACGAAAAATTTGTCATATATAGTTATACACTATTATTTTTTCTACAGCATGCTCTAATGTATTTACTATATTATTCATTAGGTCTTGTCCACCTTCGATATCCTACAAGTTTTAGGTGATTTACATTTTTTTGTGAACACCTACGATATTTATAGTTATACTTGCTCTTTATAGAAAACGAGAACAACATTATTCTGATTATTATTCTGGTATATTTTACCAACCAAATTTCAAACCATGTAAATCACATTTAAAACTGGTCCAAGTTTACGGAAAAAATGTAGTTTAAGAGGTATATGGGATTATCTTTTTTCATATACATGTACGTTCACAAGATAAATATCACTGTCCTAGATAATAAAAGAAAGTGACACCCCATCCACACCCATCCCACCCCCCCCCCCCCCCCCCCCAAAAAAATTCAAACAAACAAACAGACAAAAAGTCTGTCTATACAGCAAATGGTGATTTGCCACAGTGACAAAAATCTGTTTCAATGTATGGTAACTGCAATCCATCGTGTTGACCCCCGCCTCATCACTCCTTCTCTCACATCTTCGAAGAGGGGGAGAAGGAGCGACGAGGCGGGGTCCACACGATGAATACTGTCATCATAAAATATTTTGAGAATTGTAAATCAAAGGTATTCTTTTTGACTACATGTATTTAAGTAAAAATAAATATTTGTTGATTTACAATTCACAAAATATTCTCGAATATTTTATGTTGAAAATACGAATGGGTAAACTTTCTTGTGAAAAAAAAAATGTTAAGAAAAGTAAACCGAAGTACTTAAGACGATGATAGAACATATCGGAATCAAACGTGCAAACCAATGCAAGAGGAACTGTTACAACAACTAGCTATCCTGTTAGGATACATGCGAGGGCTGATTGATATGTTGTGAGCCTCGTATTTAAGGATTTTGATTCTATCAGACATTTTGCATTGTTCTTCTACATGATCCCCTTCGGTATCTATACACTATTGCCACCGGTGTTTGAGGGCCTCATACTCCTTATCTTGACTTGTCAGAAAGCCATGCACTGCAAGTATGACGTCATCATCAGACTGAAAGTGGGTGCCGGGAATAACTGCTTTCAGTTTTGGGAATAGATGAAAGTTGATGGAGCAAGATCAGATGAATAAGGCGGATGCTCAATCAAATTAACCCCACAATCATGAATGACAGCCATGGCATTGACAGACACAGGAGCATTGTCCTGATGGAACAACACATCTTTAACGAGTGAGCTTTCCGCGGTGCTGAAGTTTAATATTTTCCCGTAACTGTGTCAGAAGTGAAGCATAGTATATGTACCATTGATTGCTTGTCCTTTTTGGGATAATCTATCAGCAGAATACCTTCAGCAACCCAGAAAACTGAGGCTCACAACATATCAATCAGCCCTCGTAACATTTGTGCAAGTGAAAAAAAAATACCGTAGTTGAAATCATGTGGTTGGTATGAAATAAAATTGTAATGGGTTAATTGTAAAATTTTCACTACATATGCGAAGCTAGACTATGACATGTAAACTACATTGATAGCCTATGTACATAAATAAATTATTATTTACCAAATTGACCCTAGTTGCAAGCCTGGTGAGGTGATTTTGGGTTCATTTTTTTATGCATGTTTGTTTGTTTTGTTTTTCACCGTGCAAAACACTATGCTTTTTATTACCATATATGTACTTCTCAATACGTGTGTTTTATATATCAGAGCTCGACGTTCTGTATTGAAATGCGTAGCTCTAGATCTGTGGTGACACTTATTTTTACAAAGCTAGTTTTGATATGTCAAATATGTGATATGACAATGGCTTTGCCTAGTTTTATCGAATAAAGTAAACATTCGCTGTATGAACTTGGCCTTAAACTTTAAAACAATATCTAATCATCTAACATTATCAATAGGTATAATTTGTATTCTTATCGAAAATTTATCTTTTATTTCAAAAATAATTCATATGCAATATTTGGTCCGGATAGTAAGTGATAATGTTCCTGGTACATGTAACCCTTGACGTCATAATTTGAATTTGAATTTGCATACTGTCGCTCGTAGTAGATAAAACAAATACTAGTACGTTGTAGAACAAATGCATTCATTGCCAGACTAGTACTTGTTCTGATCAGTCTTATTTTATGATCGGAAATGTGCTCGTTGACGCTTGGTTGGTTGAAATCAACCTGTGACAAGACCACACTATTTTCCCCTGCAATGCCATAGTAACCCTATATATTGTTTGAACTCCGATGTCATAGCCCTAAGCTTATATATATATGTCATGAAACGTGGTATACACAGACAATTGTGCCTCATATGAAATTCTTGTGAAATATTCCACATGAAAGTTCATGTGAAATTCATATAAATTTCACATGTGGTTTATGTAAAAAAAAAATTACATGAATGTTTCTTTGTGACCTTCATGCGAAATAAATTCACTTAAAATTCATCTCAGAAACTTAACAGGAATTCATGTAAAAAAAAAATCATGTAAATTTCATGTTCCTGCTCATTTCACATTAATTTCATGTGAACTTTAATGTAAAGTTCATGTTCACATGAATTTCATATGAGACTGTGTACCTGCAGAGAAAGGGCAACCGCATTCTCCCTTATATCATCAGTAAAAGTTAGATATAGCATTTTTGTTTGAAAATAGAAGTTTACGATCTGACCATCGTGAGTCATAGTTAAAGCAAACTAAAAGACTCTGGAAAAAATCAAAATTTCCATAACTGATCAAATATGTACTTGTAAAACTTAAAAAAAAATGATAGCTTTATATTTGGAATTATTTTCCTATTACATTGACTTATATTTATGGTCTTGCAACTATAATGTGAATTTTTCGGAAAATAATCGATTATTGGAATCGGACGATATTTAGCGATCAACAATCGGATGTGCAATATTGACAGTTACTTTGGTTAGTCACGTGTACATTTTGATTTACGTAAAATGATCCTATCAGTAACAAAGAGAATCTCAGATGATTTGTTTTATTTTTCATACAGTATTGTGTCTTTCTCATTGTAAAAAAAGGCTAGGGAATGTAGATTCTTTATTCCTGATTTATTTTAGCACTTATTTTTTTACTCGTGTAACATCACAAATAAGAGGGCGACGTGATTCTCACAAAACAAGCCGTGTCAAAAATTTGCTAGGGAATGTAAAATCAGTCAAGAAAGGGATTTGAGATTCTTTATTCCTGAATTATTTTATCACCTTTTTTTAACTCGTGTAACGGCGACATGATTCTCAAAGAACAAGCCGTGTCAAAAATTTGCTAGGGGATGCAAAATCAACCAAGAAAGGGATTTGGGATTCTTTGTTCCTGATTTATTTTATCACCTTTTTTTTACTCGTGTAACATCACAAATTAGAGGGCGACATAATTCTCACAAAACAATCCGTGTCAAAAATTTGCTAGGGAATGTAAAATCAGTCAAGAAAGGGATTTGAGATTCTTTATTTCTGATTTGTTTTATCATTTTTGTTACTCGTGTAACATCACAAATTATAGTTCACAAACAAGCCATGTCAAAAATTTGCTTTTCAGTAAGGTATACAGTACGTATTTCATTTTGATAGAAAAAAATGTTTAAAAAATATTTCTTTTTCAATTTTTAAGATATGAAACCTATTGCATGCTAATCAAATAACTTCCTCCATAAAGAAACTGTTTTTAGATCAACTATATACTCGACAGCTCGGGCAATGTCATGTTAATCGTGAGTCCATATATAGTCAAATACATTCGAAGTTCCTATGAGCATTTCAATCTCAAAACGACATGCAAACAAAAGATAGTGTTAATTCATTCTACAGATCTAAAACGACATCCTTTATGTAAATATTGCTATGATAGAAAAAGTGATCAGGCTTTAAATCCTTGATATTTATTCTCTCCTTAAAGATCAGAAATGATTTGTTTAAATAATATAGAAGAAAAGCAAGTAAGTTCGTATTCATTTGTCACTTTAAACTTTACATTTGTCTGACATTCAAGACAGAAGTTGGGGGTCCCCCCCCCAAATATATCAATAATAAAAAAAAAAGACGAAATCGACAAGGAAAACCCCCAAGAAAGATAGATCTATAGAACTTTAAAATCGATAGTGATTAATATTATCAAACCTTTAATTACTTAACAAACGTTGATTTCATATCAGTATATATATATACATATCTCAACTCTCCCCTGTTTATATTCTCTCGCTCTTCCTTCTTCATATGGAACATAGAACACGAATTTAATTGTCTCTCTATCCGAAGTTCAACTGCATATAGCATGTTCCTATGAATTGTTATAGATATAAGTATGCCCCCGTAATCGGAGACTCGGGACATATCGTTTTTGGTCTGTCCGTCCGTCTGTTTGTCCGCAAAAAAAATTAACCTTGGTCATACCTTTTGATATGGTAAGTGACAGGGCATTCATATTTCACATATGTATTCCCCGTGACAATACCTTTTCACGGATACCTTGTGACCTTGACCGTGGAGTTTTACCTTCTTTTGAAAAATGTTAACATTGGCTATGACTTTTGATTGCTAAGTGATAAGGCTTTCGTATTCCTTGTGACAATACCTTTTCATGGACACCAAAATTTAGATCTTGTGACCTTGACCTCGGCTTATGACTTACTTTTTACACTGCAGCTGTTTTATTGACAAAAAAAAAAAAAAAAAAAAAAAGAAAAAAAAAAAGAAAAAAAGAAAGAATGCCGACGGGGCCTTTTGTTTTTCACAAACGCAGGTTTAATTTTTATTTACAACTCAATCATACGCGATTATCCAATTTTGGTGGTCTAAGTTTAATTCATATTCGAATTCATAGAAGATTCGGGTGAAGTAGTTTTTGTTCTCCCCACCAGCCTCTCCATCTGTCTGTTTATCTGCAAAAACACATAAATTTGATGGTTTACAGGTTTTTATGCCTTGTGTCAGATTTCCTTATCTCACTCTTGAGCTTATATATTTCCCTAATGTTTATTTCAGCTTGATGTTAAAGAAAAATCTATGTCAACCTTCTAGAGACGATAATGAGATCCCACATTCGTGTCAAAGATAATTGCTCAATCAATCGTGTTTTGGTTTCGAATTATATAAGACATCCATTGAACTTTTTTACCTGTCCTTTCCGCAAAGATAACAAGTTTTGGTAAATCTCCCTCAACGATAAAACATCTTGACGATAAATTCAATAATGTGATCATGACGCTGTTCTCATTATCTCCGTCTGTCTGTCCGTTTTATCGTTTCATGCATGTATGTTCCGCTGTGATCACTGCGAGGTCATCATGTCGGGAAACTCCTCCTTATTCCAAATCCAGCATCAGTATGTTCCGCCCACTTACAGGAGGTATTTTAAACGTCAATATATATAAACGCCGAAATTCATAATGGCTGACAAAATGACGAAAAATGTCCGAGGTAGGCAATTTAAGCGCACCTTTTCATTGTTACGTCACTATGGAACTGCGTCTGTTAACAGTGACGTCACAATGAAAAACAACGCCAAAAGATGTTGACTCGGACATTTTGTGCTTTCTAACAAGATCGGAAAATGGTCTATTGAATATGCGTATAACATAGGAAACCATGCATAGTTTGGCTCTATGATGTACCGTCCCCCTTTGAAAACGTCTCGTATCAAAATTTATCATCAATTCTCTGTAAGAATTAACCAAAATTAAGAAAACTTGACCACGAAAAGGGAGCTTTTAAGATAAGGCGTAAAGTCTGCCCTGAAAGGTCGAAATTTCAAAATGCAAAAGATATGAATCCTCTGTGAGGTGAGATAAATCATTTGAAATAAGACAGATTTTAGGGTCAAAATAAGCGTTTTTTTCCCCCCTATATATATGGATTTTAGAAATCAATGGAAAACGGAAAAGTTTTTCTACAACATAGCTTCCCCCCCCCCCCCCCCTCTCGGTTCAGAATGCCACTTTTACCAAAAAACCCCCCCCAAATTTTCTGGCCAAGTGGGGTTCTGAACCGAGGGGGGCAATGTCCCAGGGGCGAAAAACGAAAAAAGGGGATGGATGACTATTGCCTTTCACCAAATCTATTTAAATAAAATTTCTAATACTTTATATTTTAATCCCGACCACCTTTTACCTGAAATAGAAGGACAGCGCACGAGAAATAATCGGTGATTTCAGGGCTAAATCAAGTCCGTATCTTAACAGCTAAGAAGGTATACAAGTTTTAGATATGGTGTACTAGGAATAAAAACAACGTACATTTATTCAGGCTTAAAATTCAGGAAAAGTCTCTCACATCAGGAAAGTGTGAAATCAAATATTGTTAAAAAAAGGGTCCCGTTTCCATGGTAACGGAGAATATACTGAGGTTTATGTAAATTTTATGAATTTATTCCCTTTTCGTACGTTTGTAAAATCTTTGTTCATAGTAGATGCCAACTCCTACTATTCCTCTCATACGCTAGCGTCCGATTTCAGTCAGCATTAGCCATTACTTCACTTATATCAATGGCGTAGCTCTGCTTGAAAAAGTGGAGGGGCACAACATCCCAAAATTTCTAACAAGCAAAAAAAAAAAAAAAAAAAAAAAAAAAAAAAAAAAAAAAAAGGGGGGGGGGGGGGGGGGGGGGGAAGTGGAAGAGATTAAAAAATAAATATTGGGTTTTCATGTTCTGTATGCACAAATTTTAACATTTCTGGTGCAATTCTAAATTTTAAGTACATGAATAAATGGCTGGCGAGCGGTAGCGAGCCAGGAATTTTTTTAAGCAAAATATTGACTATTCAGAAAATACTGTCTGTGTCCTCTATCATTAACATATACATGTAATGATATTCTATATAGTTTGAGTTAAAGGTATTTTGCAGTTTTTTTATATCTGTATGACCAAAAATTACGTCAAAAAGTGGGGGGGGGGGGCACAAACATACTTATGCCCCCCCACTTTCAAAAGTGGGGGGGCACGTGCCCCCCCCTGCCCCCCCCCTGCCCCCCCTTGTCCTACGCCAGTGTATATGATCCCCCCCCCCCCCCCGCCTATGACCTTGTTGCAAGTTGAAGTAGATAAGGTGTTCATCGTAATAAAATTACGAAAGTGTAAAAAAAAAGAGGGGGGGGGGGGGCGGGGGGAGTGACTCCGGGATCGAAAGTACGTTGTTTAGCGGGAACTTTTGAAAACGAAAGTAGCCGCAAGCCACAGCAAGGTGCTCGCTGTTGCGTTTTCCAGTTCTTACGGCTTGTAAGTTATAAGGCCATGCCCCCAGTGTGCTTTAAAGATCAGTAATGTATGTCTGATTCTTTGTTTATTTTTCTGACGGAAAGGGATCACCAGCTTGCGTTGTTCTGAGATACTTTCACTTTCCATAGTGCAACAGGGAGACAAGACAAGATTTATTTAAAGTCGGCATAGTGAGGACAGCATGGAAAAACAAGCTCAGAAGAGCTTTTGAGCGACATGTAAAACATATATAAAACCAAATGAATATAACAACAACATGCAACAATATACTTATAGATCATTAGGGAGATAATTAAAATTTACCTGTCAATTTGAATAGCTATTTATACTTGCTTTGAAATATATTAAATACCTCATGCTAAAACCTTAGAAATTACTTGGAGATGTAAGAAGAAATTTGACTATGTTAAGACTGAGTGATGTAATAAAAGCCACTGCCTTCAGAAAGACTTTTTCATAACAATAATTTAGCTGTCAAACACTGTAACTATCAAACTTTCCAGTTATAAACCATCTCCCGCAAAGAGGGACAACTCATACGTTTTTATGATACTCCTTTCTGAAAGAGTATCATACTGTTTTCGTGATTCTCATGTCTTCTCCAGGTATAGACTTCTGGAAGTCTTTCCGCGAAAAATAGTTCCAGATTGTGTCAGCAGTTTCACGACATCAAAACTTGCGTGTGGAAAATTTATATCAGAATCAATTGTTTTGATAGAATGATAGAATGAATATAAGATTAGTTGAGATTTTCAAGATGAAATTTGATCTTTTTTGAATTGTTATTGACTTGGGACTTGGGACTACTTTACATCTGGGCTCTATTGAGTGAACATGCTCCGCCCACCGTTTGACATTCATGCGCGCACGTTCTGTGATTAGCTCGCAAGGTAAATATTTATTGATACACAACAATTCTGAATTTTTCAATGCCTATAATATTGTAATGCCGACACAGTACTGCTATGTTCTCATCAGATACTAAAACAACGTCTGACTCAACAACTACCTTTTTAGCTCACCTGAGCAAAGCTCAAGTGAGCTATTGTCATAGCGCACCGTCTGGCATCCGTCATCCGTCGTCTGTCGTAAACTTTTCAACATTTTCGACTTCTTCTCCAGAACCACTGAACAGATTTTCATGAAACTTGGTAGGAATGAAGTACTCATGGTCCCCTACAAGTGTTGTTGTTTTTCGTCCGGATCCATCAATAGGTGGCGCCACCACAGGCAAAAGTAGGTTACAGGGGGTACCCTCCTTTGACAAACTTCTTCTTCAGACAGAAGCACGTATCAACAAACCGAAAGCATCAGGATGATCTACAGAGTTGTCTTAAAAAGTGTTGGTATTTTTGGTTCCACTCATAGTCAAAGTTTTGACGCCTTTTCGGACTTTGTCAGAAATGCACATTTTTGCACTATTTCTTTAAATAACTCAATAACTGTATGATTTTACACATTCATTTACTGTATATTTATCATATTTTACTAAATGCTTTGATAAGTATTTTGTTCTAAAATTTTAATTTTTTGATTTTTTTTGGAATTTTTTTCTTATGTGAAAAGGAAGGGGGGGGGGGGGGGTGATTTTCATACATATTCAACTTCTTCTCCAGAACCACTGAACAGATTTGCATGAAACTTGGTAGGAATGAAATACTCATGGTCCCCTACAAGTGTTGTTGTTTTTCGTCAGGATCCATCATTAGGTGGCGCCACCAGAGGCAAAAGTAGGTTACGGGGGGTACCCTCCTTTGATAAACTTCTTAAGAATGGAAGCACGTATCGACAAACCGAAAGCATCAGGATGATCTAGAGAGATGTCTTAAGAAGTGTTGTTATTTTTGGTTCCACTCGGAAGTCAAATTTTTGACGTGTTTTTGACGTCTTTTCAGATTTTGTCAGAAATGCACATTTTTGCACTATTTCTTTAAATAACTCAATATGTGTATGATTTTACACATTCATTTACTGCACATTTATCACATTTAAGTTACTAAATGCTTTGATATGTATTTTATACTAAAATTTTAATTTTTTGATTTTTTAGGAGTTTTTTTTTGTTATGTGAAAAGGAAAGGGGGAGGGGGGGGGGGGGGGGTTGATTTTCATACATATTCAACTTCTTCTCCAGAACTGCTGAACAGATTTTTATGAGTAAATTTTCAATCATGAATAGATATGTTTACTGTGCACATGGACCCAAGGCTTGTGGGTTCAAGTTCTGGTACTTTATTTATCTATATCAGGAATTTAACCCTGGTAACTTCAGTTTCGTATAAGAGGGGGAGAACTCATATAATTGGTACATGTATAACAGCAGAACTCATGTATGCAAGAGTTGTCTTTCTTTAACATTGATATATGTTTTTGAGGTTTAAATTCTTGGATTATCGATTCATTTGAATGTTATATATTTTAAATTATTAAATAAGTATGCAAAAGGAAACTAAATAATTCAAAAAAGATGAATAAGTAATTTCAAATTCATCTTGTGAAGACTTAGATATATAACTTTGAAATTAAAATATTGAGAGCAGCTCAAAATATTAATGTAAAAACAGAACTCTATACATTTACATAATGTAGTGAAAGGATGGGGAGAAGGCTGTAATTTATTAGCAGGATTTTGCTTTAGCTTCTGTATAACTGTCTCTCTCGGGTTACTTAGATTACTCAAGAAGAAGGGGGGAGATTATTTTCATACATATTCAACTTCTTTTTCAGAACCGCTGAACAGATTTTCATGAAACTTGGTAGGAATGAAGTAATCATGGTCCCCTACAAGTATTGTTGTTTTTTGTCCGGATCTGTCAACAGGTGGCACCACCACAGGCAAAAATAGGTCATGGGAAGTACCCTCATTTGACAAACTTCTTCTTCAGAACGGAAGCACGTATCGACATACCGAAAGCATCAGGATGATCAAGAGAGATGTCTTAAGAAGTGTAACCATTTTTGGCCGGATTGCAAAGCATAGAATTTTTGTTCCACTCTGAAGTCTGGTTATTTTCCTCTTACAAACTTCTTTTTGTTTGATATGCTTAGTTTACATAGTTTTCAGGTGAGCGTTGTGGCCCCTGGGCCTCTTGTTTTTTTAAGTTTAAAAGGCCCAACTCTAAGCCCCGCCTTTTACCGATTCTCTGATATAAATGATATGACCATCTATTTACTCTTTCCATGAAGTATTAGCGCACCTTCACGGGGGAGAGTGCAGTAATATCATTACCTTATCATGTTCATTATCAATGTCTTTACTATTGCATGTATTTACCAATGTATGATGATTGTGATATATTTACCATTATCTGAAGAGGCTGTAAAAGCTGAAACACGTGTAATAATAAAATGTGGAATATAGTATTGCTTTTTGTGGTGCTTTTACATTTTTTCTATGTTTGTTCAACCATAGAAAAAAGGGTCAAGTGAAACAAATAAGTATTTTACTGAGTGTCTGGTCGTCTAGATTATAAGAAATGAATGCGTATCAAAGAATGCATATGCTGTATGTCACTCTGACACATGTTAGTTTGTATACATGCGGTTTTAGAGTGATGGTAAGCTGTCCATTTCACATGTGTTGATTTTGTTAAAACCGGGATATAAGGAGCTGTAAGAATAAGGGCTTGATTTAACCCTAAAATTATTTGATTATTATTTGTGCGCTGTCCTTCCTTTGAAGGAAAAGGTTGTTCAGGATAAAAATAAGATATATTAGAATATAGAAGATTTCTCATGGGTACTTCTTAAAAAAAAATTGATGTAAGATTGATAATTATGGCTTGAATATGTAGGGGGTTACAATTTGTCTGAAAACGGCAAATAGCGAATGAAATTATACAAAAATGCAATTTTTACATAAATTTTAAATGTTTTATGTTTTGATCTCCTCTAATCTTAAATATGAAAAAGAAAAAATAACTTCGAAACCAGTATGTTAATGTAATCGGTAAAATATGCAATCCAGAAACTGCATGCATGAAAACCGTTTTATTTTGTACTATACAGCCACATTGTAAGCTTTCAGACGCGAAATACACACTGTGTAGAAATAGACATCTTTATATCGTTTATTTCATTGGTGAATGTTGTTATTTCATAGGAATCCACTCAGAATAGATTGTTCCATTGTATAACCAGAAGAAATGGGCAACTTTTATCTATCTAACTGCTCTTAAATCAGATTTTTAAAAATAGCCCACCCCCCTATTTTCGTTTTTCGTCTGTGGGACATTGTTCCGACCACCCTGAGTTACAGAACCCCACTTGGTCAGACAATTGGTATTAGTAATATACACCTTTGATAAAAGTGGCATTCTGTAACTCGGGATGGAACAATGTAATAGAAAACTTATCCGTTTTCCATTGATTTCTATAGAAAAAACGCACATTTTAACCTAAATAAAGGTATTGTTATTGATAATTTATTCAATCGGACATTAGATTCAGATATGCATCAAGTTAGTCGATATTTCTACTGAAAAATTCCTTCCAATTTCCCATTTTGAAATATCGACTTTTTCAGGGCAGATTTTATGTCTTATTCTTACAGCTCCTTTATGTAGCAGATGATTCGGTGCTGAGGGATAAATTGATTTTTTTTTTGCTCACCTGAGTGAAGCTCAAGTGAGCTATTGTCATAGCATGCCGTCCATCGTCTGTCCGTCGTCGTCCAGTGTAAATTTTAACATTTTTTTTATATTTCCTCTGCAACCACTGCACAGAATTTCATGAAACCTTACAGGAAGCTAGTGCTCAAGGTCCTCTACCAAGTTTGTGTTTTTCATGCCGATCAGTCAACAAATATTACTGCTGAGGGCTCTGATTTACTGACGCACAGACATCACGAAAGTTTTTATAACTTACCAGACATTTTTGAATTTTTGTAACATGATAAATGTCTTCCAAGAATCGTCCTTCTAAATTTATGTTACTTAAAATGTCGAGGATTAGAAAAGGAGTATAAATCGGAGGAAAATATGAAGTTAATAGTTAGTGTCCAACGAAGATTTTGGACTAAAGATTTTCTAAGATTTGTTTTAGGAAAACTGTGAGACATAATTAATGATTACACGTTAATTAGAATTAATTCCTTCTAAACAATGATCAAATTCACATTTTCATATCACACCATTTACCTCTGTCCTTTTCGTTTTGGAGGAGAATCAGCTAATTCGTTCCTATAGTAGTATAGATAAGTGTAGCTTTTAAGGGAAAAACCAAATAACTTCAGTGGGAAGGAAGGGATTGGGAGGGGGGTTGTTTGTATAAATTTGTCTTAGTGAATTCAGATCTGATCTAATTCAGACTGAGATCTGGCAGCTAGACTTGATTTTATTTAATTACCATAATTTTGTAATGACATAATTTACTAATAAACTGCATACCTATGCAATTAATTCTCTCACTCTGTCATAGTAATATATGTCATACTTTTTACAAACAAAAGACTTATTGATTAGAATGATATGTACATTTGTATTATAAGTGCAAGGTTATAGGTAGAAAAATCTATATTCAAAGACTTGTATCATATTGTGACCTAAATTCATTTTGTTTCCTTTAGCCAATGACTTATTACACTGATTTTAATCTTTTGGCAGAGTCGAAGAAGTTTATCTTGAAGATTAAAGAACATGTTTTTTTAAGTTCTTGAGTTTTGTTTCGAGATTTTTTTCTTTCCTTTAGAATGTGTCTTTGAATTTGATAATATCTTTGTGATTATCATTATAATGTGACTATATTGGTATTTTAAAAGTTTACAGTACTCACACACTAAAACCATTTTAAATTGGAAATAAATGAAAGAAATCTCCTACTGTGTAAAAACTTAAATGCCATTCTTTGATTTAAAAGGAGCATAGTGTACCAGATGTCAATCATAATAATACCTCACAAGTCCTTTAAATCTTCTATATTAGGACAAATCAGTATGTTTTCATTTTTACTTATGAATCTGTTTGATAACTTTTTAGAATGCAGAAAGTCAGTTGTGTAATTGAAGAAATAAGATTTTATTAAGTGATTTCACTCTTTATCTTTTAATTAATCAGAATCAGAACCAGAAATAATTTATTAAAGTGTCACATATCAAATTTACATGTTATAATCACAATAAAATCAGTACATAATTTAAAAATTTGATATCCAGCCACACTTGGCTTATGAGACACTATTCACGTGAATCACATTATATAAAAGTTCACATTTTAATTTATAATAATTTATAATAATACTCTGCATTCTTTCACATTTTTCCTAGTAATTATATATGCTTTAACCTTTTTACGTGGTAATTATCATTTCACATTTATAATAAAGTAATAATTATCTTTTCAAATTTTCCATAGCAATAAATAGCTTTCACATTTTTCCGTAACAATAATTAGCTTTCACATTTTCTTATTATAATAATGTTTTCAAATTTTCTTGTAATAATCATATACTTTTCAACTTTTCTCATGAGAAAAAAAATAAATAAATAGAATAAATAAATGAAAAATTTACGCTGTTATAATCAGTTATAATATTATTATTATTGTTATAATATTATTATAATAATGTTAAATCTTGCCTTAATTTATCAATATCAAAACACAGTAAAATAATAATTTTGAATCACAGACAATATAAATCACAGTTTCCATATGTTTCAATTTTATCACTCTAGTGCTCACATTTAAAATGATCATGGTATCATAAAAACTACTACTTCTTAAAATAATCATCTAGAATGAGATGAACAATATCTTCTTCTATAAAACATATGATGTAGTGTCTTTGCTAAAAGTGATTGTAACTCATTATCTGTCATTATAAAAAGAAATTTTTCTTCCAAAGTTAAGTTTTCAAAGTTTTCTTTAGCTTTAAGAAATAAAATATATCTGTAATCTGAGTAAAATTCACACTCCATTAAAAGATGAAATTCATCCTCTATACAGTCATTTGTACAATATATACATTTTCTTTCATTTAAAACTGTTTTTGGCTTGGTGTACCTTCCTGTTTCTACAGCCAATGGTAATGCACCACTTCTAAAATTCGATAAAATTCTTCTATGTGATCTGTTTAAAACACCTAAAACATATTGCTTAGTACTAATTATTTTTATACTTTTTAAATATTCTTAATTTGTAACCTTTTTCTAAATTTCTATCATTATATGACAACCATTCTTCTTTATCTCTTTCTACAAAAATGTCTCTTATTTCATTAATCTTGTTTACAGCTGAGCTACTACTTTCTAAAACATGAGAAAAATTATAATTTCTGGCAACCTCAAAACATTTCTTTTTCCATGAGCGCCCTAAGTTTTTAAAGTTATTAAACATTTTAAAACTTAGTCTGTTTTCACCTATATTTTGAATGCGAAAAAATAAACGATAAACTTCTAGCATTTGCATGGACTCTGTGGATATATATCCCATATCCCCTTGGGAAGCAATATTTGATGCATTTTTACTTGCTCCGAAAAAGGCGACAAGCTTTATTTTGAACACAACGCACTTCTCTCCATTTTGAGTGACCCCAGATTCCGGCTCCATAATATAAAACAGGTTCCACTAATGATTTGTATAGCTTTGTGTAGACATCATACATCATACCACCAACAGATATAAACTTTGTATACTAAATATTTAATGGATATATTGAATCTGCTTGATTTTACACTTGTAACCAAATTTTACTTAAATTTTACTTACACTTACCATTGATAAGAGGATGCACCCTATTATAAATTTGTAACAATGGAGGTCAAGAGTCAAGGTCAAAATGGAACAATACATGATGTAAAGAGAAGATGATATTCTTTACTTACACACTAGAAATTTTAGCATTATACCAGGGATAGTTTTGGGTTGCGAAACTGAGAGAATCTCTCATAATTTTTTTCTGTTTTCTCATTAAGATTTTTTGATTTTGACAGATTCTCTCATGGAAAATTGTTAAAAACGCAAAATTCACTCATCAAAGGAAACAGCCAGAATAATCCCTGTTTTACAAGTATGTTGAAAAACTGCTCCAAAATGACCGCATCATGTAGAATTTGCATTGAGATTAAAACTAAGATGAATATTTTCAGGAAGTTACGGAGGAAGAGGTGGGAACCCGTCTGGCTCATACTTGTCTGCATCCGATGCTACAACATATGGCAGTACATCTGCACCTACAGCTGTGGGGAGTGGAGGGGGTGGATCCTGTGGTGGGCGAGGAGGAGGGGCTATACAGATAGATGCCACAACCAGTGTCAGTATTCATGGCTTACTCTCTGCCAATGGTGGAGATTACACAGGATTGAATTGTGGAGGCGGAAGTGGTGGATCCATACTTATATCCACAGAGCTGTTTGAAGGGAGTGGTGTAATCAGAGCCCAGGGAGGGAATGGTCAGGGTGATGGAGGGGGTGGGGGAGGAGGAAGGATAACTGTAGAACACAAAACATCGACTTTTACTGGAGGCATTCATGCAGAGGGAGGCAATGGAGGTAGTCAGCCAGAATATTAACATTGAACTACGTTGATTTTGAGAAATCGTAATATATTCTTTACACAAACTATTAAAAGAATGAATTTAATATTTTGCATAAAAATAGAATATCCTAGGATTAATAATCTCTTATATTTATTCCAGGTCACAGCTCCACAGAGCTAGCTATCTCTACAGATTCATCAACAGATTCTACTTACCGGTCTGCGTACTATTATGGTAAAATAAGTTATTCGTCCACACGTTCATGGAAGCCAAGTATAGATAATTCTGATCAGTATCTGGAGGCCAGATTTTCTACAAGTAACTTTGTGACCCATTTTCAGACCAGAGGATATCCAAACGATGGCATTTGGGTCACCAATCTTGATGTTGACTTCTATAGTGAAGAAAATGACACCTGGGTAGGCACAAGAGTTCATTTCATTACAATTCATTTGTTCTTTCTATGCCCTTAAAATCAAAGATTAGTATTTTGCTTGTCCATATGTCTATCTTTCTGTTTATTCTATTTGTCTACAGAAAAAATTGATAGCAATGGGCAGTTTTAATAAGCAATACTGCAATCATATTTTACATGTTTTTTCATTGTCATTGAGTTGTTTATTTGCACTAGAGTCCCTTGACCAATTTACTGGTAGGTACATGTACTCATACTTCATTTATTATTGACCAATAGCTTGAACCCAACCAGAACTTAATTTATGTACATTTTAACTATGGAGACTTGGAATATTGAATATGACAGCATTTTTAAAAGACAGAGAATAGACAAAAGTTGTCATATGAAATGTTCATAAATAATAATGAAATGAACAAAAAAACCCATGTGTTTGTGAAACATGAATGCCCCAACGACACTTTTGTCAATTAGATAACTGTAAAATAAAACATAGGTCATACTCTGAGGTCAAGGTCATGGAGTCAAAAATAGTAGTTCAAATGGTAATGACTTGTCACAAGAAATACACATGTGAAATATGAAAGCCATCATCTACCATTCAAAAGTTATCTCAAAGGTTAAAGTTTTTCAAAAGTAGGCCTTAACCTTGACCTTGTTATTAACATTAATAACAAGGTCATAATTAAATGGCCAAACTCCAAGGTCAAGGTCACAAGGTTAGTACCCAATAGAAAGGTCTTGTCATAAGAAATATACATATGAAATATGACAGCCATATCACGTACCATTCAAAACTTAAGGCCAAGGTTAAAGGATTTTCAAAAGAATGTCACGCTCCAAGATCAAAGTCACAAGGCCAACCATTTTGATTTCCATGGAAAGTTTTTGTCACCAAGAATACCCATGTGAAATATGAATCTGCGGAGAAAAAGATTCACAGACAAGTGGACAGGCCAAAAGACATATGCCCAAATCTTTGATTACTTGCACATTATGATGGAATCATGGACTTGTCATTTGATTAAGACCATGAATTATTAAGAGTATAGAGTTCATTTATTTCAAAAACTAACATTTCAACATTAACAGGAGAGAGTTGGAAGTTTCCCTGCTAATACAGACAGTAGCACCCTGGAAACACATTACCTTACCATGCCAGTACGAACAACAAAGCTGAGATTTTATCCTACCAGCTGGCAGTCTGGTATTGGTTTGGCTGTGGAAGTATATGGATATAATGCTGGTTAGTTTACCTCTGAAATGCTCACCCTTTTGCATAAATTAAGCTTTACAAATTGCAAAACTATCCATTTTTACGTTGTCTCTTCTTTATCTGAAACTAAAAGTCATGTCAAGGGTAGTTGGAGCCCATTTTGGTACAGGGGTTGGGCTCATTTTAGAAAAATAAAACGTTTCTAGTAAGTTCAATTTAATTGAGGTATTTTTTTGCATTAAGAATTTGAAAACAAACTCAAATATGGCTTTAGATAAGTCTTAAGATATTTACACTCTGTATTTTGAAAATAACATGCAAATACATTGAGGAAGACCAAAAATTGTATCACATTTTATGTTGAAATTATGACAAACCCTCCTGAAATGAACGTTTGGTACATTTTTTGTCTGATTTGGGAAATTATGTACATGTACTATAATTTCCAATACAAATGGCGTAAAATTTCAGCTTCTAAATGACCTTAAATACAGCTCTCATATACCCGTCAAATTGCAAATATTGTCATTTAGTGGATATTATTATCATACATGCTTTACAAAAACTAGCAGATTAACCTAATTAATTAATCAACTTGAAGATCTTGATGACAAGATCTTGCATGTGAGACTGTGACCTTGACCTTGAACCTTTCATTTGTATTCATTAATATTAGCTATATCTCTTGAATTACAAAGGGTAGGGCTTTAATATTTCACTGATAGATTCCTTTGTAACAATATGTCAGATAAATTATTATCATAAATACATCAACGCAAACAAGATGCCGCCTGGAACTTCAAGGTCGAAAGTCAAGGTCTCAAAAGAGAGGTGTTATCATAGTCAATCATTATGTAAGATTACTTGTCAATTCTCCTCATAGTTTTCTATCCATTTGATAAAACACAAAATCTTAATTTTCTATCTCAATTTTGAACCTCAAAATTTATATCATTCCTTTGTAGGTATGCTGAGTCTATCTGTTACAGTAAGTAGTTCATACAACAGTAATTATAGAGCAGCCTATGGTAATATGGACAGCACTGCCAGCAATACGTGGAGGCCATCCTCAACAAGCAATGCCTATCTACGCACCAGCTTCAGTGACAACGTCTTTGTCACACATTTCATGACAAAAGGACACACTACGGCATTTTCTGTGAAGTTTCTCAATGATACTCTCAATACTTGGGTATGATTTTGAATTATAAATATTATTTTTACAGTTCATAGTGAGCTTTTCATGTTTATCATATCAATAAAATGATTTTTGGATTAACAATTATGTATATTCATGGTATTAGTTGTATAATAATTAATTTATTAATGCATGAATATTGGTGATTTTATTTCAGACAACTTTGCCTTTCCCTGCAACCTTCTCAAAAAGCACAGATAGTAACAAAGTAACAACACACTATTTGACATCACCAGTAAATACAAGTGGGTTAGAATTCTATCCAACATCATGGGGTTCCTATCCAGGATTGGCAGTAAGGGTGTATGGTTATTCACCGGGTCAGTGAGATTGTGTCATTCTCCTCTTTCTTATCTGTTTGTATCTTCCATAGCATCAAAAAAAGATCACTTGATTGATTGATAACTTATCAGAATTCATCTTTATATGCCCCCTGTTAAGGGATCACTAATCATAAATTGGTATTTACTCCATTACATTAGTGGCTGTGAATTCATCATATTTCATGCAAATATTAAACTTACGTGTAATGTCAATCACAAAAAAAGTCAGAATCCTTAGGTCAAAGTCGTATTGAAATTCAAGGTCTTACAATAAGAGTCTAATGATAAACATGTTCATCAAACTTTGCCATCAGTATACATCTACATAATCGTAATGTTCCTATATATCTAATTTTACAGTGAACAAGGTAGTGCCACCATCATCGTGCTCGACACCCACAACAGGTCAGTTTGTATTATTTTGATATGTTCCCTACCAATACTGATTAAAATTTGTGAGCCAAGCCAAAAAAAATAAACACTGTTCACTTCATCATACTCTTTCTATAAAGCATTCTTAATTAAATCCTTTCAGCTTAAATCCAAGGTTCAAAATAATAAGTTTTACATATAACAGGTCATATTTGAATACTTTTACCTTGTATTGAATATTTTCTTTCACATTTCTATAAGAACATACTTTTCTGTATACTTAACCATTAGCCAATTTTTCGGCATTGAAACCTCTGAGTTTACACAGTGCAGAATACATAATGCTATACATATACAGTATATTACATGAATTTATTAAGATAATGCATTGTAAATTTGTTCATGATTTATGCATATGATGTATGTCTGTTAGGTGAAATTTATTGCTATAAATGCATTATGTAAATTGACAGCCGGAGACGGTGGACCAGGAACCGTGTATCTGTCACAGCTTGGCATACCCGTAGGTATCGGTACCCTGCTTATAGATTCAAGAGGCAAAAATACTCAGATCAAACAATCAGCTGACTGTAACGAGTATGACGTACAATCATCAGGTAAGACGGTTATGCTTGATTATAGATAATACATGTAAAACTTTATTCTTTCCCACATCCAAATTCCAAATGATTGTCTGTCTTTCTATTTGTTCTACAACTTGAGCAGTATTCCAATATTCTTTACTTAATAAACACATACAGTGGACTCCGGATAATTTGATATTTAGGGGAAACTATAAATCTTTTCAAATAAAGCAGGTTTCAAATTATCTGATTTTGGTATAAATGAAGTATTGTGATGGGTTCGGATGAAGAATAAAATATTGAGTTTATACAACGTTTGCATTGGCTTTGATTCATTTGAAATGGTACTATTTGCAAAGATATTTAATGACTTTATAGTTATCTAATCTAAAATTTAAACTTTCATTTAATTCTGTAAAATACATGAAAGGAATTTGTTTTCTTTTCTTGCTGGCTACTGGTGGGGATATTAGAATCTCTCGCGCTTGTAAATTACGTAAAAATTCATCGTACATGTATAATCCTAATCTTAAACATTTTCTCACAGAAGAGTACTCTCTTTATGTCCTTTTCTGTCCAAGTGCTAAAATTTATTTAAAATTCCAACCCAATATTAGATTTCAACTGCGTATTGTTGTTTAATTCCTCTATTTATCTGATCTTTTCCCCTTAAGTCAACTGTGTATGTTTCCTTTTCATTGTCAGTTCCATGTTTACAAGTTTATCATGAAGGTGATACAAGTGATGAGATGAATAAACTAACTCAAAGGCTCTCGATCGATGACATGCTGTGATAATCTGTAGTAAATCCATTATTATTCTTTGACAATCAAAATTGAGGAGCAGCCATTTCAAATAATCTGTTGTCCAAACAACGTAATTATTACTACTTGAGATGCGTAAAAACTTTCAAATTAGGCGGTTTTTCAAATTAAGCAATTTCAAACTAAGAGATTTCAAATAAAGTGTTTAATACCTATATAGATCATGTAGAAAAATTCGGGGATTTGTAAATGTTTTTAGACAAAGCGATTTTTCAAATAAAGTGGTTTTAAATAAAGTGGAGTCCACTGTGGCTTTATATGATCTCTTATTTCAGTAAGTGTCTATGTTAAAGTTGATCTGCATTTCTATGGATATGTTGCAGATTCTCCGATGGGCTTTTATGCAACAAGAGATGGAAAGGGGGGTATTGCAATGTTTACTTGTGTGGTCATGAATTTCACAAGTTTCTACTGTGTTGTTCATGATTATTTATCAAAATGTTTTGTATATACATGTATTTGTGGGTTAGGTTTTGAATTCCAATACAGTCCTTGGGTTATATACTTAGTTTCAGACTTTCATCCACTGTGTAGAAGAATATAAGCCATTGTTGTTGACGACTTGATGCTAGTGTGGAGAGGTCAAGGTCGTTTAACATCTATGTGCCTCTTTTATTTCATGGAATTCATTTCCAAACATGATTTTTTTTTCATTACTGATACCTATTCATGTTTCTTGTAAAGCAAAACTTGCTTTGTCTGGTAACTTGTGTATCTGTGTACCTACCATCAGTCTGTTGTCCTGCTTTATGCTGTCCATTGGTCCGCCTGTCTCATAGTCCAACCTTCATACTAATACATGTACCATCTGTAACTTGGTTATTCCACACCTTGACCAAAATGGCAGAAAACTCTATTTGAGCATCCTGTGAAGGTCAAGGTCAATTTCAAGGTCATAGTAGCATACTGATAATCAGCATGAAGTGCATAGTGAATTTGTGTTTTTGAACAGTCAAGTTTTTCACTCATTTCTACTTATTTATAAGTCTGATTTTGGTATACTTGTCTTAATACAGAGATGCTATGCCTTATGGTATGGTGTCATCCATCTGTCTGTCTGACTATATATCATGTGTCCTGTCTGTCTGTCTGTCAATTGATCCATCTACTTCTTCACCCTTCAGGGCTATATTGACCAGATAACCCTTTGCTATAAAGGATCGTCAACACACCTCCCGTCTATGTGTTTATGTACCAACTAAAATGTCAGTCGTAGGAGATTTTCAATGAGCCTTAACCACCAAAAAGTATAACCATAAAAAGAAAAAAGAGCCCTATGAATTTTCAAGATCAGAGGTCAAAGGTGAAGGTCACAGCAAATTGAACCTATAAGAATTTGTGGGTAGGGTACAGACCAAACCTTAAGTCATGGTATCTTTAAACTTACCAGGAAGGATCATCATGGCAAAAGATTGGAGAAGATATTGTCCATATCATAGTTCAAGGTCAACCTCACACTCCTCTATACCTTTATCAGTATCTGTATAGGACAAAAATTAGACAATGGAAATGGTAGACAGACTTGTCAACATTTTCTTTGTTTACATTGATATTGAACTGGTGGTTCAATACACTCGTATATTGCAAATGTGAACCAATAAACGTCATGTCATTTGTGAAATTATGTGTTTGCTGATGTTATAAACCTTGCCCTTTTTTTCCAGGATGTTTATTGTTAAAAGTTAAAGCAGTCCCTCAGTTCATTTACAAAATATTTTACAAAGAAAGGTGTAAAACAGTTACTGACTAGGTATTCTGGCAACATGTTATTTGTTGGATATGTGATTTGTTGGACCCAAAGACAAAACGTATCTTGAGTTTAGATCTCCAGTCACTTTTTGTGTCGCCTGCGAAGCATAGCGACACTTAGGGATCACTTTGTCCGTTGTCCGTCTGTCCGTCTGTCCGTCCGTCCGTCCGTCAGTCTGTCTGTCTGTCACACTTTGGGTGTCACAGCCCATAACTTTTGATTGGTAAGTGATAGGGCTTTGATATTTCACATGTGTATTCCTTGTGACAAGACCTTCTTACACATACCATAATTTTTGACCTAGTGACCTTGACCTACAAATTTGACCTACTTTTCAAAAAAATTAAGAATGGTTATATCTTTTGATTGGTAAGTGTTAGGACTTTGATATTTCACATGTGCAATCCTTGTGGCAAGACCTTTCTACACATACCATAATTTTTGACCTTGTGACCTTGACCTAGATATTTGACCTATTTTTGAAAAAAAAGATAAGATTCGCTATATCTTTTGATTGGTAAGTGATAGGGCTTTGATATTTCACATGTGTATTCCTTGTGACAAGACCTTCCTACACATACCATGGTTTTTGACCTATTGACCTTGACCTACATATTTGACCTACGTTTCAAAAAAATTGAGAATGGATATATCTTTTGATTGGTAAGTGATAGGGCTTTGGTATTTCACATGAGTATTCCTTGTGACAGGACCTTTCTACACAGACCATAATATTTGACCATTTGACCTTGACCTAGATATTTGATCTACTTTTCAAGAAAAGTAATATTGGCTATATCTTTTGACTGGTAGGTGATAGGGTTTTGATATTTCACATGTATTTTCCTTTTAACAATGCCATTCTACACATACCATAATTTTTTACCTTTTGACCTTGACCTAGATATTTGACCTACTTTTCTAAGGTTGTATATAACTTTTAATTGGTAGGTAGTAGGTCTTTAAAATTTCTTATGATGAGACCTTTTTGTTACCAATTTTTACGTGGTGACCTTGACCTAGATGATTGACACGCTTGTCTGAAAATTTGAGAATGACCATATCTTTTAATTTGTAATTAAGAGGTCTGATATTTCAAATGAATTTCATTTGAAAAGACTTTTCTATTGATACCAATAATTTTGATCCACTTTCTAGAATAATAATCAAACCGCTTCGCAGGCGACACAAGCATTCCTTGGATTGCTATTTTATAAATCTTTGTGTCTCACAGTAATTATCTTTGAAGGTCAAGATCTCTGTCATACCATGTCAACTTCTGGTTTTCTTTTGTTTCATTAGCTTTTTGTTGACTTTTCACAGATAAAAAACTCAAATAAAATAATTAAGATTATACATGTAATTACATCGAACTTTTCGCATGCTTTCTGGCAGTTTGAACAATACTGTGGTATCCTTTGTCAATTCATGCCCTACTGTAAAATTTAGATATTCAGCGTATAAATTGAATGGAGCAGGAAATGAAAAAAAAAAAAAAAAAAAAAAAAAAAAATCAACGAAAATAATGTATGTATATTCAATTGTCTGTATCCATAGGGTATATGAAATTGGATATATAGATCTAAATGCCTTTTAAAACTATTTCTTTACCCATTTGTTTGTCCGTCTACCAACTCAATAATTCGTCTTTTCAATTGAAATACAAAACAATTCCATGTTGACCACACTGAGTCATATTCTTGCATCGTTGTAAGGTATAACGGGGACATTTTAAAAAGATCTACCGTCATATCGAATTAACGAAGTCTACCAGCCGTATGGAAGATCTGAGTAAATTCTTGACGTAAACGAAATTTATCTGTGTAAATTGAAGTGTTTCTGTTAGAAAACGATTTTTCCCGTTTAAATCAAGGTGATTTTTGTCATATCAATCGTTTAACAAACCAGAGGTTTAGTCAGTACAGAAAACAAAAAGTCACTTCTCCAACGGTATCAATTCACTGGCAGGTTATCTTTCCGTGGAGTAAGAGCGCACTTAACAATGATGGGTTACCACAGTTTAAGAGTGTTCTCAATTTATAAGTTCCATCGGGTCCATTATTATTCACTCGGAGATTCATTACTCTACCCTGTTTCCAATCTAGAATTTCCAAATGAAACGTGTTAAAGTGTGTCTTCTGATAAACGCATCTATAAATTCTGTACGTGAAGAAGTTTACAATCTCTTGGACCAAGTGAACGTGTCTTTAAAGTTGTTATATACGACAAACTTAAAACTTGTTTATTTGACAATTTAATTGTGTAAGAGTTTTCTTTTTGATAAATAGAGATACAGGACAGCTAAACAACGATGAAACAATAAAGCGATTGTTACGTATATTCACTTAAATCGCGAAGAAAAACAATTTAAGATGTGTATGCTTAAAAGGAAATTTGTAGTGATGTACATCTTGATCGTCTTCATTGTTTCCTAGATACAACTCATTATGTTGGAAGATTCAATTTAGCTCATTTCTCTTAATATTTCGCGAGTCTCATTCGTTGTTTTCCAACCGATGGGATGGGCAAACTATTGAAGTTCAAGCTACTTCCAACGTAATGCTTAAATCATTGGCCAACTTTGTGCATGATGTCAAAAGTCTCAGTGCGATACAAAAACGAAAGTTCTAATTTAGTCCCACACGTGGTATTTGTAATTTACTCATGCCTCTTCATATATCCAGCGCAGTTGCGTGCCTGACTTGATAAAGAGCAAAATGACAGTAATTAAATCTTTTTCAAGTTCATTATTTTGTGAAGAATTTTTTCACCGACATACTGTTAGTAATTACATATTTCTAAAAGTAGGAACAAAGTATAGACCAAAGACTTCATTATTCAAAGAATGAAAAGTAACAATCGTGTCAGATTGTCGAAAAAAAAGTAGTTTCAAATATTTAGTTCGAAGAGGTTGTGACAAATATAAATTTAGTGTTTGAAAAAACAATATGTCGGCAATCCTTTTGACCAAATGTAGCTAACCAAAATTAAGCAGAATTAATGATTCATGCTACATGCTGAACGTGTGACCCTGATCTTGAAGGTAGACATACTTTAGAAAAAACTAGGTAAACACACATGACAATATCTGTTATATCTTTCAGAACAACTAGGAGGCTGGTTGATATTTAATTAATTCATTAATGTGAAAATAATTTTCTTATGCCTCTGTTCTAAGAGAAAAGCTGCCGACGGGGGCATGGCGTTGCATGAACAAATGGAGATTTTTCTTGTCGCTTAGAACTGTCCGTTAGCAATGCACATGTAAAGTTTGGGAAATCTTAAAATATATGTGAGAAATGATGCTTCACTTCGTAGAAAACGAAACAATATTAAAAGATACAAAACTATTTGTCCCTTCTAAAGCAATACTGTAATGTTACAATGTTGAAAAGTGGAAGAAAATTAAAGTGTTCGATTATAACTAGTATAGTAGTACATCGTTATTTAAAGGAGAATTTCTGTCTGTAAATAAGGAAAATTAGTTACATGGGTAGAAAAAAAAAACCCGTTAAATTCTGGTAGATCGTATCAGCCTCTCCCAATAACAACCTTTAAATTTAAATTGCATAATTAAGGAACACCACGGCCCCCTATACTGCACAGAACAATTACAATCACGGATATATCTTACAACTGTGACTTTGAAATAGTGTTGCAACCTTTTAAGATAATCCCCTTTTTCTTCTTCTATGTAAAATCGGTTAATGGCGCAATAAAGATGTGTCCAAATTTTGTGCCTATTGGTTTTCTTACAAAATTTGTTTGACAGTGATTGATGAGTGCATTTGATTATATAGCGGTGAAACGACGGGCTAGTACACGATAAGGGGATTTCTACAGAAATACATTTAAATTTTTAAAAAATCGACAAGAAAACATATGCGTTTTGAAAATAGATATTGGGGGTTATTTATCTTTAAAAGGCTCGCCCGTAAAGTAAGCGATAAACAACTTATTTACTGTCAATATCCGGAATGTTATCATGGTTTTAATCATACCATTAAAGTATTATATTTTTGGAGCAATAGTCTATATGCACTGATAATCAATTACATGCGATCCTGTGGGTACTCTGGTTTAACTTGTTCAACTTCTTGAAATTCGTCTTCTTATTTTTATGCCCCCGGAATCAAGGATTCGGTTGCAGATATAGTTTTTGGTCTGTCTGTCTGTCTGTCCGAAAAAACTTTACCATTGGGCATAACTTTTGCATGGTAAGTGATAGGGCTTTCATATTTCACATGTATATTCCTTGTGACAAGGCCTTTCCATTGATACCAAAAGTTTTTACCTCGTGACCTTGACCTTTGACCTACGTTTCAAAAACTTTAACATTAGGCATAACTTTTGAATGGAAGGTGATAGAGCTTTCATATTGCACATGTGTATTCCTTGTGACAAGACCTATCCATTGATACCAAGTTTTGACCTCGTGACCTTGACCTTTTACTTACTTTTCAAAAACTTTAACATTGAGTATAAATTTTGAATGGTTATTGATAGGGCTTTCATATTTCACATGTGTATTCCTTAGACAAGACCTTTCTATTGATACCATTTTTTTTTTACCTTGACTTTGACCTTTGACCTACTTTACAAAAACTTGAAAATTGGGCATAACTATTGAATGGTAAGTGATATGGCTTTGATATTTTACATGTGTATTCCTTGTAACAAGATTTTACTATTGATGCCAACATTTTTTAAACCAGTAACCCTGACCTTGACCTTTCACATACAGTACTTAACAGAAAATGGTGTTTATACTAACAAAGATGCCACCAGGGGCATTCGTGTTTCACAAAAACAGGCTTTATTAATTTTCTTGTCTAAATGTAATTATTACTTCCACTTGTTAGATTTGCTAATGGGGAACATGAAGTAATATAATTCATTTTTCCGTCTGCTAGTCACAAAGTGTTAAACTTTATCATATTTGCTCAAATAAGAAATGTCATATTTCAAAGATGTTTTCCTTCAGAATATTTTGGTAGACGGCATCACGAATATAGAAGTTTTGACCTTGACATCAAAGGGCAACATTAAACAAAATCAGTAATGTCTGTCAATGTGGAAACCCTCAGAAATCTCCATTTATTTCTGTCTATCGATTAGTATGAATTCAGCAATAGGGTCTGTGTTTCGTAAGGAAAATGATTTAAAAGAGTTCAAGCCTGCATAATAATCAAACGTCAAGGACATTTTATCCTTAACTTCAGGTATATGGTTTTAACACAAAAGTTCTTCAACAATTTTTGAACGAAAAAAAATCAAACGTGGCGCTTTTTTTTTATCAGAATGTGGTGACATTAATGTTTAGGCCGGAGGTCAAGGTCATTTCTTTGACTTCAAATAAATGACTTCAACATATATCATGTATGCTGATTGCATGGTTTTGAATTTGAGGACAGAAGCTGAAAATTCAAAGTCACTTTCCAAATAATTTTAAGTCATCTTAATTTTCAGTCAAAGACTGACAGGTCAATCTTGAAAATCTACTTTAGTATCTTTATCCACGTGTAGATATTTGCTTTAATGAAATTTCAATAATTTATGAAACAATTAAGAATAGTCACATGACTCTGAATAACAAAAAGCAAAGTTCTAATGTAGATAACAATGTTTGTCATTGGTTAGGGGCTACTACTGAAAATAAGCAGAATATTCATTTATGTTCAGATTTACATGCAGTTTAATTTTAAGGGAAAGCTTAGTAGTTAGAGTATTGTGGATCTAAAGAAATCGTCTGCTCTATTTTTATTTCAGTTATGTATATTCAAGTCACAAATATGAATTTTTGAAGAGAAAAAAATCACTAATTGAATTGGATATATCATTTCAGATGAAGAGGTTGGATCAACATATGTATATCAAGTATGAAATCAGTGAATACATTAAATTACAAATTTATTGTCTCTACTTTACACAGGTGGAGCAGCCTGGGCATATGACACGAACAGTGACCTTGACCTCGTCATTCTGTCTAATGCTGCCTTTCTTGTCATACCGGATCAAGCTGTGACATCAGAAATCCTCGGTGACGAGTACTCCGTAGTCATCTTGACCCCAAACACACATCTGACCATCGGAAATAATATACGGACCAGTGTGTACACCCATAACACTTCATCCCTACAGATTATTACCAGCTCAGTGTCCACATTCAACCATTGGGTATTCTTACGTGGGAAGTTGATCCTCAGCCCTTTGGTTAATTTGGTTATAGATGGTAACATGACTGTAGTCAACCAGAATTTTACATTAACCAATCTAACCGTCACTGACTCCAACTACCTCAATTTGATTCAATATACAAATCAAGTGTTCCCCTTGAACGTAGCAATCATGAAAATTGACGGACAGTTCAATGCCAGTATCACCAACATTACCTCCATCACAGATTTCTATGTTGGCGTAAATGGAAAAGTAACCCTAGATCCCCTAACGTCTAACATGTACATAGGAGAACGTATAGATTTCAACGGTCATGTCAGTTTTGGAAAGTCAGTTTCAATCGTACAACCATGTGAGTATTTTAGAGTAGGAGATGGACAATACGAGTACCCACTACCGGCAAATGTCACGATCGAATGTGAATCAGTGTACATAAACGGCAGATATGAAGCTGGCAATGTTGACTTTGGAAGTGGAGTAAAATCAACAAAGGTGGATGTAAACGGTACCTTTGAAATTGGAGCGGATGGACCAATCCTGACCAACTCCTTCGTGGTGGACGGTACGATGTATGTGGATAATGTGGTGGAGTTCCAGTCCCTCAACAGGACAGATTACAGGATAGAGGTCGTCATTATAGGCCATCAAGGTGAACTCAAACTGAATAAGGAATCAAAACCCAAACTATGGCATGGTCAAGAGGTAATGTTTAGTATTAGCTAAATATTAATACTTATTTCAGTACAACAATTTTTTTTGCAGAAACAAAGTTGAAACTGTCAAAATGACATACTGATCTTTTTAGTGTAACCATGAGTTAGCGGACTAGACTATTTTCCGTTATCATTTTATTACAGATCAAGAATTTAGGGAAGTCTTGAATTTGCACACTCTTAAAAGTGCCAACCTAGGTATACATTGGTATCCAATGATTACATAACGAGGAGGACACAATGGATTTGAACTGTCTTTCCATCTGTCCATCAGTATTACTAAGAGGAAGAGTCTTTTGGATTTTTAAGGTCATAGGTTGAAGGTCTTGGTCACAATCACTAGTTAAACCATCCTGGCAGGATGCTTACAAACTTATTTTCCAGAATATTCAAACTTAAATTGCTACATAGAATCAGTTTAGTCAGGAAAAATTAAAAATACATTTTTGTAATCATATTTATTGTCAAACTCGAGGTCACAGCCCTGATAATCCAAGTCTACATGTATAACTAGTGTATATTGTGCCTTATGTAGATCTCTTGTTGGTTTTGGCAAATATTGGAGAATTCTATAAGGATTGAATTAATGCTTATTTTTTTAAAATAAGTACATAACCTTTTGCCAGTACCCTTAAGGCATTTTATTATTGTTTGTTCCCAGATCTCTGTCTCTAAATTATTGTATTGTATAATTTCATGTACTTCTTTGACAAAATTAGATAAAGTTTAAACTAAATAAGTACATTGTATAAACCATTTGTTAGATAGTTATATAATTACTCTTCATAGGAAAATACCTTTGGGATGCCTTTCTTTTTCAATACAATCCTACTTGAATCAAAAGTTTCAAATATTTCTCTGATTACATTTCACATTTATACCTTTCAGCTGAATGTGACACACAGCACCTTACGAGCCAGATACCTGATAATTGATGGTAATCTTGAAGGAGCCATTCTCAGTACTGAGCCAGAAATAGACCGTTTAGACGTGGGACTGTATGGTACGACGGCCACCTTCACATTCGAACCCTACGACGATTTCAAAATGCACGAAGCTCACATAAATGGCTACATGAAATCGCTAACGCCCATAACTATGAGAGGCTCAAAATTAGTAAAGATAAACACACTGAGAATAGATAAATATGGGACATTAGAACTGGATGCTAACGCTCAGTCTACGAAAAGCTGGACAGGTTTTTCTGTTATATCGGCAACTAACATATACATTAATGGAGCTAGCTTTAAGGGAGGACTGATGCTCAACTACCAAGTGAACACTACTGATGGCTGGGATTCACTACAAATGAATCGATCTGGACGTTTAGAGTTTGAGCCAAAGGACACGTTTTACGTAAATGTAGTAGACATGAGCGGCCATTTTGAGTCATACACTCCCATCACAATGAAATCATTTACAACTTCTCACAAAATGTACTTTGAAATGGGAAGCTATGGAACGACAAAGCTTGATTCCCTATCATCACACCCCCTAGGCCCCTGGGCTGGGGAATCCTATGTACTGGCTGACATATTGACAACTGGTACTTCCAGCACATTCTATGCTGGTAACACACATTTTAAGGTGGAGGAGGTTAAAATTGATGGGACCCTTCATCTGCAGCCTACTTCAGACATGGAGATTTTCAGACTGAATATTTCAGGCTTAGTAAATGCTACCACATCTATAACATTAAGGACCAGCTATATCTACATGCTGACAAACAGCAGGTGAGCATCTGTACTGATTGGTTGAAATAGTTATAGAGACAGTAAAGTTAACTGTGTCATCTAGTCCAACCATTCAGTCAGCAAATAAACAAGACTGGTGTTTTGATTTGGCTTAAGTTAGGGTCAAGTTTGGCCTTTTTGGGGGCTATTTTTGCCTTTGTTCCTTGTGAAAATCTTACTATCAATTTATGTTTCTAGAATTAAATCATAATGTATGTACAGATACAAACAAACTTAAAATGGCAAAAAAATGACCTTAAAGAGAGCATATTAGAGTACACAGATGTATTTATGTATTTTAAAAATGTTAATAAATGAAAAAATATCATAAATGTTAAGTACATTCCATTTATATAAGCAGATTTGACATAGATTTTATGAGAGAGCCAGCCAATGCTAGTACAGGCAATACAGTATCTCTGATAGAGAATTTCCATGATATGGACATAGAGGGGACATTACAGGCAGGTTCCCTACAGATCAATACACAGAACCTAGACCTGGATGGACGTATAGATGTCAGAGCTGGTGGATATATGACGGACAAAGGACCAGGTCAGTATTGTAAACATGCTTATTTTCATTGGGGGAAATTACCATTGCAACAGTACGTGTCGGGGTAATTTTGGGGAAATGGGAGTATTTCCTCCAGTTTTTTTGCTGGTTTTAATTTTCATGTAGGGGTTATTTTCGCAATAATGATACAATTGCAAAAATGGTGAAAATTACCCCATGCAAAAATTTACATTATGCTTGTAGGGATTTAACGAATGTTCATTTAACGCATGCATGTAGCTAATTGGCCAACCCCAAATGTTTGGCAGTGAAATCATTTTGCACTTGGGAGAATAAATTCCTAGTGCTGATATAGAAGATGAAAGATCTGATCAAATTGATCATGCTGATTAATAGAGTTTCAAGTTTAAAATAGAATATAGAAGAAGATAATGATAGAAATTATTGAATTTTGTTTGCAATATGTTGAAATGTTGAGGTAGATACTTTTGATAAATGTACATTATGTACATCTTTATGACTACCATGATATACATTATAACAATCTAGGTGCTGGAGTGTCCTCTAGTTCTGGCGCCAGTGGTGCTAGTTACGGAGCTAGAGGTGGGCGGGGCACAGTACAGCTAGCCCCCATGCCTTATGGTAGTATCTACACCCAGGAGACCTGGGGAAGTGGAGGAGGAAGCTCAGGAAGCCACAGGGGAGGGAGAGGAGGAGGAATGTTACTACTAAATATAGCCAATGATATGACATTCTCAGGATCCATGGACTGCGGGGCTGGCCATGCTGACGTCAGTATACATAATGTTTTATTAAGTTCATATGTAGATTTCATTGTTATACCCTTGTCAATATCTCTATATAAAAACCCCATAGGAAAAATGCCTATAAATTCGAATATTTGACCAAGCGGTCAATATTTACATCAATATTGGCCCTAGGGCAATATTTTAAAAAATATTGACCGATAAACGGTACATCATTTGTGACGTCACGTCATTGATGACCCTATGAGCTCTACCTTTTTTTCCGCGCTCTTCCTCTTATAGAAGAAAATGAACGTAAACATGCCGGGTTAATCGGTTCGTTGCTGCAGTACTGATGTAAGGTATAACAAAACAATTATTGACTGGGAATTCGGGCAATATATGATTTGTTGGACCTTCAGACAAAATATAGCCCTCAGCCTCCGGCCTCGGGCAATATTTTATCTTCAGGTCCAACAAATCATATATTGCCCTCATTCCCAGTCAATAATTGTATATTGTAGACAGGTTTTATTAGTTTTCTATTAACCTTATTACAATGTATATTGAATTCAAATTTGTTGTCTACAAAGTATGAATTGTAAAACTTATAAATTCATTGTCTGTCCATGTGTTTGGTAAAAATCACTTCATATTCCTAGGGGTAAAACCTCTCTTGACACATTAAAAGTAGTTGAAATTATGACTTTGACCTTACGATTTAACCAACATACAAGAGTTTGTTGCATCAGGACCCAAATAGCTTTCAAAATTATAATAAATCTTGGTTCAGACAAAATATAGCCCTCAGCCTCCGGCCTCGGGCAATATTTTATCTTCAGGTCCAACAAATCATATATTGCCCTCATTCCCAGTCAATAATTGTATATTGTAGACAGGTTTTATTAGTTTTCTATGAACCTTATTACAATGTATAGTGAATTCAAATTTGTTGTCTACAAAGTATGAATTGGAAAACTTATAAATTCATTGTCTGTCCATGTGTTTGGTAAAAATCACTTCATATTCCTAGGGGTAAAACCTCTCTTGACACATTAAAAGTAGTTGAAATTATGACTTTGACCTTATGATTTAACCAACATACAAGAGTTTGTTGCATCAGGACCCAAATAGCTTTCAAAATTATAATAAATCTTGGTTCAGACAAAATATAGCCCTCAGCCTCCGGCCTCGGGCAATATTTTATCTTCAGGTCCAACAAATCATATATTGCCCTCATTCCCAGTCAATAATTGTATATTGTAGACAGGTTTTATTAGTTTTCTATGAACCTTATTACAATGTATAGTGAATTCAAATTTGTTGTCTACAAAGTATGAATTGTAAAACTTATAAATTCATCGTCTGTCTTTGTGTTTGGTAAAAATCACTTCATATTCCTAGGGGTAAAACCTCTCTTGACACATTAAAAGTAGTTGAAATTATGACTATGACCTTACGATTTAACCAACATACAAGAGTTTGTTGCATCAGGACCCAAATAGCTTTCAAAATTATAATAAATCTTGGTTGATACCAATTTTCAGAAGTAGATTTCTGAGGAGTTGATTGCCCTTTACACTACTGTAAGTTGCATTACTTAACAGAGAAATAATTTTAAAGCCCTCAGTTTCAGGAAAATCCTACAGATTAAGGTCAAGGTCATTTCAAGGTCAGAGCTTCAGAGGGTGAATAATGCAATTTTGTATATGATAGAAAATGTTAGCAAGGTCAATGTAATACATACTATCAAAATATTACAGGGTACCCATGCTGGAGGAGGCAGTGGTGGTTCTATAACAGCTAGAATAACCAATCAGCTGATGATGACAGGGACAATCTCTTGTAATGGAGGTAGTGGTAGTGGTAATGGAGGGGGTGGGGCAGGTGGGCGTGTCAACTTTAAATTCAAACATGGAACATACCACAGTAACCTGGTCACTGCTAAAGGTAGGAATTGAATCAATACAGATATATTTCTGGTTAGAGTCTACAATTTTTCAAAGATACAAAAAAGTGTCAAACATTTGATATATGTATATCATATGAATTGAAATCACCAGCTGATGCAATAATAACATTTATTAAATGATCAGGAATTATTGCCGATTTTGCTTATTCCTGATTGATGGAGAAGCTGTTTGATAGAGTGTACCTCAAAGTGAGTTGACCGCTAACGCTCCAAAGCCGTCTATTTGGGATAAGCGCGTGCGTGACCAGCGCGTCCGTTGATTTATGTAGTGTTAGATCTTTGACTTCGCGGATCATTACAATGCAAATGTTAATAAAATCCTGATAATTTAATAAAGCAGTTATTGACTTTTGATTTTGGTCTACTCATGACTATACAGACCTGGTCAGGCACTGGTTAACCTTGGCTTTTGGCCTCGGTCAACCAATACCTGACCAGGTCTGTATAGTCACGAGTTGACCTCATCAAAAGTCAATAATTGTATAAAGGTATCCATGAGACATGAGACAAGATTTAACAGTACAACACAAGCTCCAAGGAGCTTTTGACCGACATATTGACGCTAACACTTCTTTCTTTTTTCACAACATGGTAGAATATGATTATGTGATAAAGTAATTTTAACAGACTTTTGATAGGTTTTTATGATGTCAAAAGTGGTCAAAGGGAAAAGTTACAGTAAAAAATATAATGCAGTCATGTGTTGCCGTTTAAAGCATTAAGAAAAAACTTAAACTTTGTGCTCCTTAGCAATGCTAATTACATGTATATAAAACAGGTGGTTCAGGTCATGAACCAGGTGGGCCAGGTATGATGTACTTTGAGAGTGATACCAGTCGTAATTTACGTGTCGACAACAAATGTCAGTTTCCTATGGTGACAGAGCCAACGGGGACAAGAGCTAACACTACTCACTACCAGACATATGTATCTACAGGTTAGATTTGTAGACAAGCCTATTTATCTTATTTATAATCATATATCTCTGTTGACCTTTCACTCTGTATTCATTATTTGGAAATGCATCACTGTTTTGTAAGTACATTGTATTATATTTTCTTTGAAAAATAGTAGCACACTTACTATTAAAAGCTTCCTTTATATTCATTTAGGAGCCATTGCTTACCTGCTACCTCCGACAAATTCCTATACATTTGATTTTACCACATTGGAAATCTACGGGAAAGCTCACTTGACCTCCACTGGAAGTGACATTACAATCAAAGCGATTAAAGTCATTGGTGATGATACGGCACATTTTCATGTTGCTCCTTCTCATACTCTAGAAATCATTGATGTAAGTAAGAGGTTTGAAAGCATTGTGTGGAACCTGTCCACATAAAGCTGTTTAAAATATCAGATATTATATTTTGTAGACTCCTGAGCACAAAGGGTCTAATCTTGTAATTGTATTAAATGTTTCTTTGATAATAGTATTTGGTATGTGAAGTAAGATTTTATGACAATTTGATCAAGTGAATTATTATGTCACAGTGCATGTACAACATTGATAAATAGACATACAGTCATGTACATACAATTATCATAAAGAACATTCTGTTGAAGGACACCAAATACCGTAGAGTAAATGTAACGTACCACCCGTTTCTATACGAGGGAGCTACATGGATTCTGCCTGAAGCTACAGTTGAGTTCAGGGAGAGTTTGGACCAGAAAGGCAAAGGAATCAACTCGGCCATGTGTGACAGTGCCTATCTTAGAGCAAATTTGATCAGAATCTGGGGAACAGTCAGAAGTGACACTGCTCATCTTCTTGTAGCCACAGGTTATTGGGATTTACTACATGAAATTTCACATTTGACAAAAATAATTTTACTCCATGATATTCTTTTTCTTTGTCGCTCTGTTTTGGCCTGTTTCTAAGAAATGTATGATTTGTTTCAGACATATTACATGTATCAAATTAATGTTTTGGGGAAGTGCATGTACATGTATAAAGGAATGAAGACATTTTTCTTTTTTCTAAAGTAGAATTTTTACATTTCAGGGATGAACTTAACATTTGAGGTAGTGGCCCCTCGAGTAATGATGTTTACCAACCTAACCATACAAGATGGTGGTACTTTGTACTTTGACTCACAGTATGGGAATAATGCTGATTTCTGGGATATTATAGTAAGTGATACAAATGATCGAAAGGCCTCTCTAACATTTAGTTGGAATTTAAGAAGCTTTAGACGGAAATTGGAAAAAAGCTTGATGAATCTCTTGTTTATATTGGCTGCATACAGTGAAAATGTTTGAATTCCCTCTTATATATTTGCCCTTTTTACCCTATGACCAAAGGGTAATTTCAAAAACTTGGTGAATAGATATATACATGTATTATTGAATAAACATTAAAGGATTATTCAACAAAATTTGTACTGTAAGAATGTGAATTCAAGATTGATCGATTTTAGCTTCAAATTCTAAGGACAAAAATTAGGGTATAAGACTGGGAAAATTCAAAGCTGTATACAGTAAAACAACCAATGAGAAAAATTACTTACAAAATAAATTTTGACCTTTCAGGTTGGTTCGAGTTTGGGTACAAGCGTGACCACTATAGAAGGTGGTGGTAAAATGGTGGCTCGTAACCTACATTTAACCACAGACTGGTTAAGAGTGGACGATGGCGGAGTACTGACCGTGAGTGGGCATGGACTGAAGGCTGGGAACGGAGCAGGAGGGACTGCTACAGGAGGAGGATATGGAGGAAGGGGAGGGGCAGACAGTACTAGTGGTCAGTATTTGATAGCCTAAAAATTATACCTAGAAATACAAAATGGATTAAGAGTTTGATTCCTAAAGTCAGTTTTGCTGAATCTGCTGCTTCATTTAATTATCTTTGAAAAGATTGGAAAAAAAAAAAAATAGTCCAAGTGTAATAAACCACTTGCCGAAATTTACGATAGATTACAAAATACTGAAAAATATCCTAGGTAGGAACTGTTTGTACTCTTTTCATTGTTACATTGCAATGATATTAGGACTTTAACAGTGATGTCATAATGAAAAACAACATCACAATACGTAAACTCAGACATTTTTAGTGTTTGAGCAAGATTGTAAAATGGTTTATTTAATATACATGTACATTTACAACCCAGGTAGTGTCCTGAACCAAGTGTCCTTTGTATCTTAAACATATAATACCTACACCAATTACAATTTGCACGTCCATGAATTAAGTCCAAGATGCCATGAAATGTTGATGGTTACATGCATTTGTAGTGTTATATATGGTTCTCTGTACCATCCCACTGATTTTGGTAGTGGAGGTCACAGCTCCATTCACTCATGGTTGACATGTATGTAAATGTTGGTGTATTTACTTGTAGCTAAAGCCCCTGGTGTTATATATGGTTCTCTGTACCATCCCACTGATTTTGGTAGTGGAGGTCACAGCTCTATTCACTCATGGTTGATATGTGTGTAAGTGTTGGTGTATTTACTTGTAGCTAAAGCCCCTGGTGTTATATATGGTTCTCTGTACCATCCCACTGATTTTGGTAGTGGTGGTCACGGTGCCACCCAGTCGTTTGGTACTGGAGGCGGTATACTACGGTTAACTGTCACCCATACACTGGTTTGTGAGGGAATCATCCAATCAGATGGTCAGAGTGGTGCTAGCAGCATTGCTGGTGGGAGCGGAGGAAGCATCCATATCGATACCTTCAACCTAGAGGGTAAAGGTCACATTCAGGTAATCATACAGTACATGTAGGTATTGCATTCATCAAATTTCCATACACATGTACAGATCTTACAGATATCAAAGATTAATTCTAATATGACTTGATTCTTTTTCCCTATTAAGACAACAGACGCGAGCCGGGCTCTATTCTCCAATATAGGCCCTATAGCGATACGCCACGCCTACCCATTTTCTGAAAGCAGATAAACCGGCAGGAACTGGTTTTTACCAAGAATCGATGGTCATCATTAGAATAGAAATAAACAAATGACAAGCCGGGCTCTATTGTCTCATAATGCCCTCGCGCGTCCTCAGCCAATCACATTTATCACCTCGCCGCTGACGCGGCTCGGTAATAAATGTGATTGGCTGAGGACGCTCGGGCATTATGAGACAATAGAGCCCGGCTTGTCATTTTTTATTTCTTAATTAATTTGTTTTCTACTTTGTCTGCATTTGATGATAATTTTTATGTGTAATCTTTCGATTTGTCTTAAACTTGAGAAAATCACATGAATTTGTCTCTGAACATTGATTTGTCATGAAACTTGATGAAATATCTTTCTTGATGAATATGATAGGATCAAGGTCACATATGAATTTTAATGAGCTACTCACAAGGGAAAGGTATTTTCACTGTCATAAAACCTTAAATTGAAATGAAAATGCATATAGGAAATGTCATTCTTGTATTATGAAAAAATCTGTGCCCTCTTTGCAGACTTTAGGTGGTGATGGTACCACATCAGCTGGAGGAGGTGGTGGAGGAAGAATAGCAGTGTACTACCGTAAAACAACATGGTGGCAGGGGCTGTTCCTCTGTTATGGTGGTGTAAGCTCAGACGGGAATGGAGGAGCAGGGACTATCTACCTAGAGGTTTGTTACCCTCGACAAAAATAATACTTTCATCCATAGATCTAGCGTCCTGTAAAAGTTCAAAGTATTTAAGAGAAAAAGTTCATTACAAAATATGCACAAAATCATTAAACTTGACAAAGTGTTAAAGATAATGTTGTATTCATTATAGAAACATAACTAGTTATGTGAAAAAAAAAAGAGAAAAATTATATGCGCCTTCTTCAACCTTCCAGGATGCCCTACCAGATTATGTGAACAGAACTCTGATTATTGACAACAACAATCGGGCCGTGACATCTAACCCTGCCACAGTTACCACGGAGATGATTTCTGCGTTTTCTAGCGCCACCTACTTAGCAGATCCAGGGAGGACGTGGATTGTTGATAACAACACGTTGAACTTTGACATTCTGGTTCTAACAGGCAATGCACATCTAGCTATACACCCAGACTTGACAGGGTATGTGGTGATGAAAATGATAGTGTTTGATATCATTTTTTAAGGCTTAGAAATTGCATAGACTATTACATAGGATGACTTTCTCATCATAATGACAGAAGCTTACGGATTTTATGCAAGTATTTTTAATGAAAATTCAATCTTTTAAAAGAAACTTTGAAAATTATTTTTTTTTCTAAATTCTACAGTATAATAATTGAATTGTACATGTACTGAATCCATTAAGATCACATACATGCATGGTCTCAAGCAACAATATTCTTTATCTCACATTTATTGGAGTGTGCCGAAGTTTCATTTAGACAAAGTCACAACAATGTCCTTTAATTAAAAAAAAAAATTTATTATTATTTTTAAAGTATTTTCATTTTGCTGTTTTCATGTAGATCTTTCAGTCTGAAGTCGTTTAAGTTTGTTGGAGACCATACGGGAGTCTTACATATTGGTAGAGACCAGACAGTGATCGTCCAGCACCCTGATGACCTGGAGTTTCTTATCAATGTATACGTACACGAGGGAGGAACTCTATACCTACCAGCTTCCTTTATGTGTTACAACATAGAATTCCACGTTTGGTTAGTTTCAAACAATATGTAGACATTACTGTGTTTTTCATGCTACGAAAATTTATATGTGATTAGTGCCGATTAGAATCAATGTTAGGATTCTTTTAGACTTTCGCTATTATTTGACTTCTGGATTGGAAGCATTCGTTTAAACTTCAGACACATTTCAGGCGTTACAAAGTTTCATTTAAGAAATATATATGCACAGCCAACATGGTTCGCTTAGATGAATCATTGAAATGAATTGTTGTGCAATCTCTACTGATGGGCCGTATATGTATGACAAATACACTTGTTGTAATTTTAGATCAGCAAATTCATAAAACTAGGTTTAATTTGACTGTTGATTTAATGAATTTTGACAACTTTAAAAAATATTTCAGGGGCATTTTGGCGGTAGAAGAAGTTATTGTTGGAGATGGCTGTAAGATGAAATTTGGTGCCACAGGAACAACAAGACACCTGAATACCATAGGGACCACTGGGATATATTATATCCCATCATTCATCATCAAAAATGGTGGAGAGGTCACAGTCACAGAGGAACTGACAAATAGCCAGAGTCACCTTCAGTTAAAGGTTACTTTATTTAATTTGTTTATATTTTTTCAAAACTTTCCAAGAAATAGTTTTCATCAACTTATATACATGTACTTTTATTGATTCAAACTAAAACTCTTTGACTTTGCTTTTGATGAAATATTACAGACTGACACCTTGTGGGTGAAGGGAGGAGGAATCATACATGCTGTACATTTGGATATAACTACTGAAAAGATGCAGGTAGATGATCTAGGACAGGTGATAGGTGACACCCACTCTGTTGTATGTGCTGTTGGAGATGGTACACCTGCCACAGGTGGAGGATCAGGTAAAAATATAATCTGACAAGTTATCAGTCATTCAATTTTGGTATTTGTGAAATTGTTGGCTTTTCACAAAACTCTCGTAAGTGATACTGCCCGCCACAGGTACATACATGTACATGTATGTACAATGAGAGATAGGTGCCACTGATCAATCTCTCTGATGTTTTTGTTGAATGAAGGGATTACTCTAATTTTTTTATTCGTTTGATGGAGGTATACCATGAAAATAAGGACTGAAAACTGTATCATTGTACGTAGCGCATGATACAGAAGTTTATACCTCGTTCAAACAAACAAACAAAAAAAAAACAAAAAACAATTAGAGTCATTCTGTATCATTTAATTTCCTACCAATAATTGAAAAAAATCTAGTCATCCATCCATGAAACCTGCACTTCTTTTCAACTTTTAAAAAACATGTCGTCCTTGATGACATCTCTTGAGTAATTTTTGGTGTACAGTTTACCCAGAATTTTTTTTACCTATCAGAATTATTGTTAAAAAATGAAATGATTTAGTATTATTATCAGATTTTATTGGCCAATTTAGTTTACTCACATTTATGAGTAAAACTTAATAAATTTTACAGGTGCCGGACATGGAGGTAGAGGTGGACGTGGGTACTCTGCTAAGACTACTGGCGCCCCCTATGGACAGCTGTTTGATCCGTCAGACAAGGGATGTAAGGGAGGAGATGGGCATGGAACAGGGAATTCAGGTGGCCTTGGTGGTGGAGTTATCTACCTTACAGTGACGGATACATTACATATTGACGGAGAGATCAGCGTTAACGGAGGTAACGGTCAGACATCAATGGCAGCAGGGGGTGGATCAGGAGGCTCTATCAATATGAACATAAACAACATCAAGGTACACAACTCTGGAAATCAGCATTTGTAATAGACAATTTTCATATTTTACTTGCATGATAGACACAATAAGACCTGACATGCCATCTTCTGATCTTATTTCTTACTTTGAAGTCATAGATCTGATATGACGTCACAGTAAGGATTGTGTTGTTGGGTCTTAGCATGTACAAAATGCGAGTCCATTGTGATAAATAAACTATGAAAATGGTTTATTTATTTCTCATTCATTTCTGATTTTTGAGATTTTTGAGATATGAAAAACTGAAACTTGAATTGTCATTGACCTTAAAACTTCATAAATCTGATTCATGTTAGTTAAGACACATGAAACCTTTGATTTCTCATTCAGGGATATGGTAAGATTCAAGCAATTGGAGGAGATGGAACATTGTATGTAGATAACTCTGTGACTTACACTGGTGGAGGTGGATCTGGGGGGCGGATCGCTATGTACTTTGCCAAGAATAAGACGTACACTGGTACATTTGATGCATATGGAGGTCTAGGAGGGAACAGTACAGGAAATGGCAGCCCTGGCACAGTATTCTTCTATCACACAGGTCTGTTAGCATTGTATTGCATCAACTTGACCAAAAAAAAATCAGTGAAATATAATGGTATGAATACAAAAATGAGATACACTTTCCTGAATGCTTTGATCTGACTGTGTTGGATTTTAGAACAAAACTTTAAATTTCAGGATATAACCATTCAACATTGCTGTTAAACAACTTTAACCGGGGCCCTGATGGAGATACGAATGTAATAACAGACTATGGAGCATTAGACGAGGATGAAGGACGGGCGTGGTTCCTTCCCAAGCATGGCTCACATACCATGGCAGGTCAGTGTACACATGTTCAGTAGCACAAATAGTAATATCTTTATAGTACTCTGTAGAAATGATAGAAAATTAAATTAAAGTATTGACTGAGATGATTTTCAAAATTTCAACATGCATATTAGAATGTGTACTTTTACTCTTTTTTGCAAAATATTGGTAGCAACTTAGATAGAATTTTCATATACAGATACTGTACATGTTTTCAAAATATACATGTATTTGTTACCACATGCTCCGTTAAAATCATCCTAACAAGTTTTAGGTAAAGGTTAATATAAAGGCTGACTTATTTGGGTACATGTACATGTACATGAACCTCAAGAATCCCAGCCCATTATGGACTGACCAGAGGGTTGTCCAGGAGGTCCCGAGACCAATCAAGTCGTTTTTTTGTTTACTGTGTATACTGCTACATATTCTTTCTTCAATAATTTCAGGTACCACATCAGACTACCATTTCAATGAGCTTCAGATCTACGGTAAGGCTCAACTTGCCATGTTAACAGATCCTGTAAACAGTGCCGCTACAATCTTCTTTGACAACATGATCGGTGATCGCAGCGGAGCAATACACATCGGCCAAAACCAGGTGATGGATCTACAGAGACCAGAAATAGATCTGCCTTTCAGTGTGCATGTTTATGATCAAGGCTTCCTTGGACTGGCCCCAGATACAAACATCCATGGTGTCGACATCTTTCTGAATGGTAAAAGACTTACTGATGATTTCTTTTGAATCTTTCTCTCTTTTGATTATTATTTTCATAATTATATGTATTTATGATGTTTGCAACATAAGAGTATATTATGTATCTTTATCTTGGATTTTAAAGGAACTGCTGATGTACATGAACATTTACATGTGAGAGCAAAAATGCATGTCAGTAATGTTTTAACAATCCTGTTTAAAATGGTAGTTATTGTAGCATTTTATTGTGAAAACTTTGCTTAAAAGCTATCCTTTTTTTCTGGAATAATTTTTTTTTAATTCAATATTTCAGGTACCCTTGCATATGTAAAAAATTTGACCCTACACCACAATGGCAAAATATGGTTCAACATTGAAGGTCGCACAGAAGGCCTAGCAGCCAGTAACTATGAGTTTGACTTTGTCAAGGTCAAAGATCAAGGTTACCTTCACATGATATCTGACCCAGTTATTGAGCCAAATATAACATTCACTGTGATTGGTCTAAATATAGATGGTGGAGGATTGGTCAGAGGTACTTACATGTATTTCCATGCGTTGAATATATCAATTGACGCTGGAGGTGTGTTAAGTTCCGATGGTCTAGGATACGAAATGGCTGATGGGTACAGTACAGACCAGTTTGGAGCACCGGTTTACGGTCTCCATGGAATCATCAATGAAGGGCGTGGTCACACAGGATCCAATGGTGGATCTGGTGCTGGACACGGTGGTAGTGGTGGCAGAGCCAGTGGTATGTAATTACAAAATTATATATGTGTATTTAAACGTAATTTTGAACACATTTAGGACTTGAACAGTGTAAAATTATTTCTGAATGTAACTCTTTATTCTGTAACATGTACATGTTGTTTATATTTGCAATACTATGCATTTATGAAATTGTTTTATATATAATGTACTTTTTTTGCCACATGTGAAGATTAGTGACACTTAATATAAATTTGTCTGTAGTTGGTCTAACTCTTGGTTCCTCCGTCTGTCTGTTGGTTAGGTGTCACACCCCATAACCCTTAAGTGTAGTTATCTTTTTTAGTGGACAAATGTATTCCTTTGAATGCTGCCTATCAAATGTTCAATTATTAGGTAATGATATTGGTGGTGCCCCATATGGTGACCTTTATGCACCGACCTGGTTTGGTAGTTGTGGCGGTGGTCCAGTAGGTGGAGCCGGTGGTGGAAGGATCTGGCTGAACGTGACTGATACCATTCTGATTGATGGACTGATAACATCTAGTGGTCTGAGTGGTCAGACATCTGGGTCAGTGGTCAGTGGTGGAGGTAGTGGTGGGAGCATCTGGCTTCATACAAACACCATTACTGGTAAGAATTGAAATATACATGTATATGAATAATTACCAGAAAGGAAGGTGGTTTGAAAGTTTTAAAACTCTATTACTGTTGAGGATACTTAATAAACGCTTGTGATCAATATCTACGTGTATAAGGTAAACAGGAACATGCATATTTTATGACTTTACACACTCCATATAGTGTTTCTTGACAGTGTACAAAATGCTGAGTTTAAAATACTCGCATTATAATAGCTTTTGTATAGAATAAATTTTTTATAAAGCACCCAAGGGCTTCTTGAACTGGTCAAATAACAATACAGGTTCTAAGAATTATTGTTTTGAAGAAATTTGTATACAAATAAAGCTTTCTTTTATTCTTACAGGATATGGGACAATCCTTGCACAGGGAGGTAATGGTTCAGATAGTGGTAGTATGGGAGGAGGAGGAGGGGCAGGAGGGAGGATTGCCATGTACTTCATACAGAACAAAACATTCAGTGAGTTCCGATACCTAGCTAACGGAGGCTGGCCTGGGCTTGATACAGGGCTGAACGAAGGAGGTGGACCGGGGACAGTGTTCCTCTACCACATGGTGCAGGACCATAGAACACTACTGGTAGACAATGACGGTGTACCCAACCCAAGGGAAAAGTATGTGAACTGGGTCAACACCAATGAAGACGGTCCTCGGGCATGGATCTTGCCTACATCTGGTCTCCATGATTTTGCAGGAGGAAGTTATCTGTACGAATTTGAGGAGCTGCAGATTTATGGAAATGGTCATCTAGCAGTTCTTCAACCTTCGTTATTACCTCAAACTAATATTTTCAATCCCAATGCAGGACCAATTTATGCTACAAATGCAAATGCAGGCAATGGGTATAATGTGACATTGTTCTTTAAGTACATGATAGGTGATCGTACTGGATCTGTCCATGTAGCCGCTGGTCAGATACTGGATCTGATACGTGATGAGATCGACCTGCCCTTCAACTGTTATGTCTACAGACACGGTTTTCTGGGATTAGCAAATATGACATTCGTTCATGGCATTGAGATCCACCTGAGTGGAATCATGGCAAATGTAGAAAATATTACCCTGCACCATGGTGGTTATTTATGGCTTAAGGATGGTGGACATACTTTATATGAACCAGAAAGCAGCTACAAGTATGAGTTTATAAGGATCCAAGATGAGGCAGTAGTGAATGCTACCACTGATCCAGTAGAACATATTGGTATATCATTCTACACTAAAGCTATAACAGTAGAGGGAGGTGGTGTACTACATGGTACATATATGACGTTCACAACAGAGAATGTCACCGTAGATGCTGGTGGTCTGATTACTACAGAAGGTCTAGGATATATGTCCCATCACTCGCAGGCCACACATGGCTCAAAATCTGTCCATGGCCTGGTCAATGGAGGTACACCTGATAGCACATATGGCACAGGTGCGGGTGCTGGTCATGGAGGAAGTGGTGGACATAGCCACAGCACCAATAGCCGCTCAGGATTTGCCTACGGAAATTTATATGAACCAGACAGGATTGGAAGTGCAGGTGGCCATGGACCCAGTGGCCATCTTGGTGGATCAGGGGGTGGAGTGATTTGGATGAATGTCACAAATGTTATCGACATAGATGGTGAAATCAGTGCTAGAGGTGGTGATGCAGACAGTAATGGCGGCGGTGGTGGTAGTGGTGGCAGTATCTGGATGTGGTGCTACAAGGTCAAAGGTTATGGAAAAATTACTGCTCATGGTGGACATGGTTCCTCAAATGGTACCAGCCCTGGTGGAGGAGGCGCAGGTGGTAGGATTGCCATGTATTTTCAAGTCAATGAAACAATGTCAAGCTTCAGGTACCAAGCTATTGGAGGCCAAGCAGGTGTCGACGGTCAGTCAGAAAATGGTGGTGGAGGAACCGCTTTCATCTACCACATGCTGGAAAACCATACAACACTTATACTGGACAATGGTGGTCTGCAACCCAAGGACAAATGGAATATCATTGATGACTATAGTAACCTTGAGTCGGACAGCTGTCGTACGTGGATTCTGCCAGAGTCGGGCCGACATTACTTTGCCGGAGGTGGATATAATTATAACTTTAACGAGTTACAAGTTTATGGAGCAGCACACCTTGCCATATTACCAGATCCTGTAAATACACCTGTGGATTTGTTTTTCCTATACATGATTGGAGACCGGTCTGGCACAGTGCATCTTGGAAACAATCAGGAAATGGACCTTGAAAGATATGAGATAGATCTACCTTTCAATGTGCGAGCGTACGCAGGGTCCTACACTGGACTCGGCACTTTCACCATTGTTCATGGTGTATCCATATGGATGCATGGAGAACTAGCCAACATAGAGAATATAACCCTACACCACAATGGCTTGTTGTCTATGGAGAGTGGTGGTCACACTAAAGATCTACCTCCAGATTATTTCTTCTTCCTGTGGTGCAGGATTCAGGAGAACTCTACAATCTGGGCCATCACAGACCCTGTATCACAGCCTGGTATGAATATTAAGGTGGACTATGGACTATATATTGAAGGAGGAGGTACCCTCATTGGTACAAATGTAACCCTTGAGGCTCACAACATAACTATTGATAGCGGTGGACTTCTGACAGCCATGGGCCAGGGTTACCACCCCTCTGATACAATGACTAGTGTGGTTAACCTGGGTAGGGGCACCACCCATTCTAGTGGATCCTCTGGAGCAGGGCATGGTGGAACAAGTGGAAGAGGTCATGGTGCCACTGCTACAGGTAATTGTTTGATATATTTGAGCTGTTCACTACAATAGATTGAATTTATGATACATGTAGTGCAATGTACATACCAAAATTATGGTAGTTGTGACATCGTCTTTTAAAGCTATGAATTAATGATTCTGTATAACAGACCATAGAAAACCTTCAAGTGATATGCTCAGATTGTATATGTCAGGAAATGGCTTATAATCTAAGCGGGTCATCAATGATGTAATTATTGTACATGTAATACAGGCCAGAAAAATTAATATAATGGATATGGTATGAATTTTGCCTTCGTCGTCCGTCCGTCTGTCCGTCTGTCACACATCGTGTCCGGGCTATAACTCCTGAACCGTTTGCCCGATCACTTTCATATTTTAGTATGTTGTTGCTTATGACCCGAAGGTTTCACATCACCTTGACCCAAGGTCATGTGACCAAGGTCAAGGTCACTTAGTGCATTTTTAATGAAATTATGCATACATTCCTATCCAGGCTATACCTCTTGAACCGTTTGTCGGATCACTTTCATATTTTAGTATGTTGTTGCTTATGACCCGAAGGTTTCACATCACCTTGACCCAAGGTCATGTGACCAAGGTCAAGGTCACTTAGTGCATTTTTAATGAAATGATGCATACATTCCTGTCTGGGCTATATCTCCTGAACCGTTTGCCCGATCACTTTCATATTTTAGTATGTTGTTGCTTATGACCCGAAGGTTTCACATCACCTTGACCCAAGGTCATGTGACCAAGGTCAAGGTCACTTATGGCATTTTTAATGACATTATGCAAACATTCCTGTCCGGGCTATACCTCTTGAACCGTTTGTCGGATCACTTTCATACTTTAGTATGTTGTTGCTTATGACCCGAAGGTTTCACATCACCTTGACCCAAGGTCATGTGACCAAGGTCAAGGTCACTTAGTGCATTTTTAATGAAATTATGCATACATTCCTGTCCGGGCTATACCTCTTGAACCGTTTGTCGGATCACTTTCATATTTTAGTATGTTGTTGCTTATGACCCGAAGGTTTCACATCACCTTGACCCAAGGTCATGTGACCAAGGTCAAGGTCACTTAGTGCATTTTTAATGAAACTGTACATACATTCCAGTCTGTGCTATATCCCTTGAACCGTTTGCCGGAAGACTTTCATATTTTAGTATGTTGTTGCTTATGACCCAAAGGTTTCACATCACCATGACCCAAGGTCATGTGACCAAGGTCACTTAGTGCATTTTTAATGAAATTATGCATACATTCCTGTACGAGCTATACCTCTTGAACCATTTGCTGGATCACTTTCATATCTAAGTATGTTGTTGCTTATGACCTGTAGGTTTCACATCACCTTGACCCAAGGTCATGTGACCAAGGTCAAGGTCACTTAGTGCATTTTTAATGATATAGTGCATACATTCTTGTCCATGCTATATCTGTTGAACCGTTTGCCGGATCACTTTCATATTTTAGTATGTTGTTGCTTATCACGTAAAGGTTTTACATCACGTTGACTCAAGGTCATGTGACCAAAGTCAAGGTCAATTAGTATATTTTAAATGAAATTGTATTTGTTACATGTATTATATCCAGGCTTAATCTTTTGAACCATGATCGGATCACATCATATTTTAGTATGATGGTGCTGATGACCCAAAGGTTTCACACCTTCTTGATCAAAGGTCATATGACTAAGGTCAAGTATTACATTTTTTAATGAAATTGTAAATGCTATTGAGTCTGTGCTATATCTGTGGAATCGTATACTGGATCACTCTTATACTATAGTATGCTGTTGCTCAGGATTGGAGGGTTTCTTATCACCTTGACCCAAGGTCATGTGCCCAAGGTCAAGATCATTTAGTTCTTTTTAATGAAATTGTACATACTAATATTGTCTGGGCTATATCTCCTGAACCCTTCTTACAACTGTTTTCATATTTTAGTATGTTGTTTCTAAGGACTAAATGTTTCTTATCACATTGTCCCAACGTCACATGGTTAAGGTAGCTTCTTACTTTGGTAATGAAATTGTATATGCTAAGCATGTCCAGGCTGAAATTGTCTATTCTAATAATGTTTAGGCTTTATATTTTGAACCGTGTATCCAATCACTAATTCAGTTTTTTGTTGCTCATGATCCATACAATGTTAAACGTCTTCAAATTCAATAGCATCATTTAAAAGCAGATAAGTTTGCGGCATGGACCAGACATGCATGTTTCGGGTACTTAACCCTCGTCAGTGAGTGTAGGTTTCAGATCACCTATATCCAAGGTCATGTGACCAAAGTCAATTTCTTTAAATATGCTTATAATGAAATTGTATATGCCAATCATGTTTGGCCTTTACCTCAAACAATGTAATGAATCACTTTCATGTTTTAGTATGATGTTGCCCATGACTCAAAGGTTTCACATCATTTTGCATTTTGGCCTAAGGTCAAAGTAACTTAGAGGGAGGGGGAGACATCTGTTTTTTTATGAAAAACATTTTGTTTAATTCTAAGGTCAAGGTACTAGTATACTTATCCTGAAACCATTGTCATTTACAGGTCAAGCCTACGGACACATGTACCAGCCTTTTGCAATAGGAAGTGCTGGGGGTGGATCCAGTGGAGGAAGGGGAGGAGGGATGCTGTGGTTGAATGTTACTAACATAATAGAAGTAGATGGTGAGCTAACAGCCGATGCCGGACACGCCACTGATAATGACGCAGGGGGTGGATCAGGAGGCAGCATATGGATGTACTGTAGAGTGTTCAGAGGAATGGGTAAAGTAGCATTCAAAGTTTTATGGAAATGAATTATAAGAATAGTATTTTTCAGTACTTTCAAAAATGATTGTGCCCAAGATAAAAATGTCCCAATGTCTACATATTTTTCTTCACATTTTTGCATTCTTCATGTAATTCATGTAAGTAATAGTGCAAATTAATGATTAAGTTGTTATTTTATAGGTAATATCAGTGCAAATGGAGGAGATGGAATTAGAAAAGGTGGTGGAGGTGCAGGTGGACGTATCGCCATATATTTCTGGATCAACAACACTTACTTAGGATCGTACCAATCCCATGGTGGTAATGCAGATGACAATAGCTATGACACAGAGCCTGGAGGCCCTGGTACAGTGTTCTTGTACCATCAGGAATACAAACATCGCACTCTGTATGTTAACAATAATGGACTACAGAGTAAATTTGTCAGCACCATCTCGGACTATAATGACCTATCTCAGGACAGCTTTAAAGCTTGGGTCCATCCAGATGCTGGTCACCATTGGGCTGCTCTTGGAAACTTTGACTACAGATTCGAAGAATATCAAATTTACGGAAATGCACACTTTGCAGTCCTTCCTGAGCCTGTATCAAGGGGGAGTAACCTATTTTTCACACACATGATAGGTGATCGCACAGGCTTTGTACATGTGGGACCTCAACAAGTGATGGATCTGCGACGTCAGTTTATTGACACTCCGTTCAGCTCATATGTCTATCAGGATGGCTACTTAGGTCTAGCTCCAGATACCAACCTTGAAAAAGTCTTTGTACATGTGGAAGGAACTGTGGATCACATGATCAATTTGACGCTGATACAAGGGGGAGAATTGCGTCTATTTTTAACAGGATCTACAAACAGTAGGGCACGACTAAATTACCATATCAATGGTAGCACCATCATTAAAGCTGATTCCTCTATCAACTGTTCTGCACCAAGAGCTCATCCTGAGAAGTAAGTTAATCTTGTTGTCCTTTCATTATGTGAAAAAACAAAGAAAAGAAAAAGAAGTCAGGAATGAATTTTTTTTTTAGTAAAGTAATTTCATCATTTTATGTTCGATTGTAAAGCAAAGATAGTATTAAATTTCTTGATTATGTCATTGTAAATTGCCTACTTTGCTGTATCAGCAATGTCATAAAGCCCATTCAGTCTTTTGTTTCCACGTGATAGGATATATTTGTTAGAACAAAAATTGTAAATGTAATTCAGCCTTATACAAAGTCCAACAAAACCTCCGACAGCTAACATCATTTATTTGTTTGCACTGTGATGTTACATAAAGACTATTGCTTCATTTCAGAATTCATGAATGGAATGATGTCGCTTGTCTGAGTTTGTGGATTGGCCATTATGTATAAACTATGACTTTTCAGAAGTACAAGGATTCGTATGAATGTAATATTGTATAATAATTATTTAACTTTCAGTTATAACTTGATCTTCAACTACGTACATGTTGAGGGAGGGGGAGCTATACGTGGTAGCTACATGTATATCGAGGCCAATGATTTTGTTATCGATGACGGGGGAGAAGTGGACGTCAGTAATGGAGGATACTCACCAGAACAAGGAACAAGTATGTCTTAATTTATGAAATCTTACGTATATTTCTTTGATGGAATTTTGATCACTTTGCAATTTTTAAAACTGCCTAACTTGAAAGGTAAAGTATCTTCTTTTTAAATTGTTGTATGCAGTTGCATTTTCAAAATTGACTATGTACATGTTATGATGTGATACTATATTTGTACTTTTTAAAAGTATCAGTGTACAATGTATGTGTACTTGTTAAAGTGTCACTTTACTTTAGTGCAAACAGGAAAAAAGTAAACAGATTGACATAATGATATAAAATTGAATTATAGTGCATTTGATTTATTTTCCATTACGGTATTGTCTTATTCAATATACATGTAAGCGTAATCTTGAACATTGATAACAATTCTAACTTCGCTGATAAAATAAGTTCTCATACATCTACAAATTGTTATATGTACATGTACTTAAGGGGGTCCAGAACAGTATCCGAAAGAACCCCATCGGAAAGCTGTAGATCAATTATGACATCATAATAGAAACGGCGACGTTGGCGCGTTTTTTGCAAGAACGTCAGCATTAGGTAACGTAAAAATTAGGGGGAGGGGGTAACAAAATCACTATAACTTAAAAACTGACGGTCAAATTTCAATAGGAACTTATCCGTATTTCACTTGACATATGAAGAACATAATATTAAGTTTTTACGAAAAATAGATGATAGGGTTTCAGATAAACGGACTTTATTCTTGAAAATTAACAACTCAAAGATGATCTGAAAATAGACATAAATTCATCTCCTTTCCACAATTTCTTTAAAAGTCTTAGTAATCATTTATAATTTAATACATATCCAATTGTCCACATCATATCTAAATGAAAAATACAGAACTTGTTAATATTCTACCTCTACAGAAGATTTGTAACTGTTTTTCATTACCTAAAGTGTGTTAAATTTAACGTCACATTTACGGCCCATTTTGGGGCTTTCAATGGATATATATGTACGTTCGTACTAACGGTAAAAAATTAATGAAACTTTGCATGTCGAAAAAGTGTGTTTCAGTTATGATCATTTATAATTTTTAGTAAATTAAATGATAGGATCTTTATTTAGTCTGACTGTCCTGGACCTCCTTAAGGTGGCTCAATAATCCAAAAATTCTTTGTCAGAGTCAAAAAAATTATTCTGTTTATTTGACATTCATGTCTGATGATTTATATTTGTAATTAAGATTACATATCATCGTTCATTTGATTGACTAGTGGTCCTCTGAATATACATGTGTAAACCAATTCCAAGATTTGTCGCAAAACAATGAATTGTGATAGATAAATACATGATATAGAGATAATAATTTCACATTAGAACCATTCTTGTGATTATTTTCACCATGATATAATCAAATATGTCTATTTCTTTATAGATAATGCTTTAAAAGAGTAAAATAGCTAAAACTGTTCCCGAAAAGTACATTTTTGTGCACCCCCCACCCAAAATTAAAAAATCTAATAAAAAGTACCCAGTACCCTTATTTGTCATCAAAGTGATAAGAAGTCTTTGTCAGAAGTTATTTTCTTTTACATATTTCTCAACGACAAACTCTGTTCTTCAAAAATAATTATAAAAAAGTACATGTTTTCGTTCATCCTGATTCAAAATACTTGGTTGTCATAGAAACAATTTAAAAAAAAAGGGGGGGGGGGGGGGTTAGGATTGTCAATAATGTTTAAAGAAGGGGCGATTCTGAAATAAGTAACACAGAAGATGAAATTTCTAGATTTAGTTATATCTTAAACGGCGTTAACAATGTAAAATAAGCGGTTTTTTTTCAAAGCACAACGATCGCCGGGTGTCGGAGATACGGAAATATGAATAAGAGAAATAGAAAAAGTAAACGGAAGCGTTTTTAAACATTTTGACGTTCAAGGTCAATAAGTAGACGTCACTATCCTCCCTCGTTCTCGATAATACGTGCTTTCATCTGTAAAATGGATATATCTTTGAACAAAGCAGGGTTAAAACTAAAATTCACTCACTTAAAGTTTTTAAATAGGGAAACTTTATTCGATAACATCTCGCCGCAAAGTACGATAGTTGACAAATTGTAGAAAAATTTGTATTACCTAAGATAATAAGAGATAGCAAACTTTAAATAGTTTATCTATTATATTGCTAAAATCTCAAAGAAATATCCTGTTTGATCATAAAACTTTAGTTTTTCTCCTTGATTTTACTGCCAAGCAACACACGGTTGAATTTCCGATGATGACGTTATGAAAATAACACGTTTACGGCAGTAGCAAGGGTGTCTCACTTACGGGATATTTTTTAATATATAGATTTAACGGTGCATATGACTATAGATATATTACATTCAGATTGTAGATGACAATTTTCTGGTTCCATCGATACCAAACTTGTCGAAATCAGTCAAGAAACAAGCGAATTAGAGGAGTTTGAAGACCGAAACCACACTCGGTACTATTCGAACCAGTATTGACGCCGGGAATATGATGACGTCAAACGATTATTGAGCCTCCTTAAAAGACCACATTACCTTTAAGGCATCTTTATGTATGATGGATCACTTTAGTAGATTGCCTTTGCATCCCTTTACAGTATTTACATAATGTTTATATTTCTTAGAGAATTTTACTGGATCACATCTTTTGTTTTCAGGTCCTGGAGTGTACCATCGCCTTGGTAGTAGTGGTGCCTCACACGGGGGTATAGGAGGTGCTGGGGAATGTGATAACTACATAACATGTCGCCTGAAAAGGAATGCTCCATATGGAAGCCTGTACAAGCCACGAGAGTTTGGTAGTGGAGGTTATGGAAGCACAGCAGGGTCAGGAGGTGGAATCCTGGATATCTTAGTGCACCATACCTTCACTGTGGATGGATATGTCAAGGCAAACAGTGAGAATGTACCGAACGGTAGTGGTGGATCCAGTGGAGGATCAGGGGGCAGTATCCATGTACAGACAGTCAATTACACAGGTTTGTTATGTTTAGTGCAATATAAGATTGTTACAGAAACTGTGATACATTGTCAGTCTACCAACAGATATGCTTTATGCATTCTATATGCAATTTAAATTACTTTTCATTTCTAAAGTACATGTAAAATCCTTATTTCATATGATGATGTGATTTATTTGCCTTTGTGAATCCAAATTGATTTCCTATTTATGATGTTTTCCTTTTACTCCAGGTAGTCATACAGGAGCATTCTGGGCACTTGGAGGATTAGGAGATCCTTCAAAAGGAGGGGGAGGATCAGGGGGTAGGATTGCCATCTACCAGGCCTCCCACCATACGGTGCCACCCTACAGAGGATACTACCATACTTACGGTGGCAGTGGTAACTCAGCAACCGGCACCGAGGCAGGTGCATCAGGTACCATGTACATAGAGAACACTGACACCGGCTTCAGCACCATTCAAGTGGACAATAATGGCCAATCACAGGTGGCAGAACAAACAGAGATAGAAAACGAGGGCTACAGAATGGACCTGTCTACGTCAAGCTACGATAAATCTACATCGTTCACGTCAGCGGATGGTCACGTGATCACATCTTCTACCAGTATCTATTCTCACAGCAGTATATGGTGGTGCTTTAACTATGGTGATGATTCTCTGTCATACACGTTGATGAACATGTTTGATCAGACTCTGTCTAACAATAGGTTTTCGTACTATTTATCTAGTGCCGGCAGTGCTACAATTACCATAGAACTAGCCAACAACAATCTCTTCATCAACCACCTTAAGATATTCCCAACGGCTTCTTTTGCTTCCAAGTTTAAGGTAAATGTCACCTCTACACATACTTTTGTATTTGAGATTTCGGGTTGTATTTGAGCAAATTTTACAATCATCATATTAATTTCTAATCAATGGTCAATATTTACCACTCTTTAATTCCAAACATACGTATTCGGTATTTTCAAAAACCAGAGTTAATTTCTGTTTGGGACAGTATCTGACGTAGACTTTCTGTGACGTCATCAAATTCTATGGAAATGGTCCTTAAACTCAGGGAAATAACGGTATATAATTTACTTCACCATTCCATTTTCATGACGTCATAATAGTTTTATGTCAGATACTGTCTGAAATGGTAAATAACTATGTATTCCACAAAGACTCGCTACCCTTTCACAGGTAACAGGACACTACGGAGCAGCAGTAACCTTCCCAGTGACAACTACATACATAATGCCGAGAAGTCCTATCATCCAAGGCTCGTACATCGAGCTACCCGTGATGAGACAGGCCACCAAGTTTGAGATAGAGGTTGTCTCAACCAGGTCATCCTGTGCCTACGCCTCCCTCGCCGAGATAGAAGTGTTTACTGATGGTGCACAAGTCTATGATAGGTAATTAAATTATAATTTACAGTAAAACCTCATATCTTATGAGCATATCACATATTGTCAGCAACATGACTTTTTCATACAATTTATTCATAAAGGTACATTTTTGCACCACATTGAAAATACTGAATGTAATTTATTTGTCTATTCAACAGATACAGCCATCTTGTTTTGAACGGAGCCTCTACGTGGGTGTTCACAGAGAGCGGCAAGCCAAATTTCAACTTTGATGAGGTCATAATTCAGGGGAATTCCCATCTCGGGTTTATGTCACATGTCAACACTCAGACTTCAGTAGATATATTTGGAGATACCATTTTAGGAGATAAAACAGGTGATAACAAATTTTATATGATAAAACCTGTATGCATGTATTGATTTTTTTGTTTACAATATAAAATCTGCTACATTTATTGACACTACGAAACATTTTCTCCAATGAATTGCATTGATGTAGACTGAGAATTTGAATTGTCAAAAATATATGTATAATACACAAATGATAAATAAGAGTTGTTAACATCAATGAAATATTTGTCTGTACGATTTTTGAAGTTCTATAATTCTATGTAATATTTTCTGTTTATGATATCCAGGTTGGCTGCATGTCGGATACAACCAGAAGCTAACAGTTAACAACACTGACACTGATGTACCGTTCAATGCCTATGTATATGAGAATGCAGAAGCTCTGTACCCAGAGAGAACGTTCTTCTACAAAACACAACTTCACTCTTCTGGAAAGGTATTATATCAACAAAACAGAATATCATAAGTCTATGCCACTTAGCCCAATAAATGTCTGTCTGTCTGTCTGTCCATCCATCTGTCAAAGAGGAATCACATCTTTATGATTGTAAATATGTACTATATGATAATAAAACAATCTACATGAGGGAATATGTACTCACTGAATACTGTTGTCATTAACATGCATATCTCTTCTCTCTAAGGAAATTAAAACTAGGTATGTGATTCACAGGAGATTTATATACTTGTATAATACATACCTGTTTGTTCAATGATCTATTTCTATGGAAAATGCTAATTAATGAGTGAAACAAAAAGATACATGTGTTTTCTATGTCAACAGCTCATCATGTATAGTAAAGGTGTATTTTTCTTATTATTGTAGATTCATGGTATAGAGGATTTGTATGTGTTTGATGGTGGATATGTCTCCATGGATACCAATGGAAGTATCGGTGTAAACAACCAGGCTCACATATCGTTGAAATCGTTACACGTACAAGACAAGGGAACATTTGAGATGAAGACCTACGACATAAATAACGAATTCTATGTGGAAATTACAAATATTACTGCAAGTGTATAGTTTATGAAAACATGTAGATTTGAAATGTACACTTTGATAATCAAATACCAAGTCAAAGTATTAATATTTTGCATGCATTGCATGTCGCCTTAACTGATCCTAATTAAGGGATCTATTAATTTGTTTCTACTCTACAAATCAAACTTTAAGAAAGTTTCATCTTTAGAATGAGATACCCACTTTTAATATCTGTAGAGAGTTCCTTATTCTGACTGTTGACTGATTCTAGCATATGAATAAATATGATACCTTTTCTTTCACAGGTGTATGGAGGGGGGCATTTCAAAATAAATACTGGAGTGAACATCACTGCTCACCACTTACTTGCCGTATACTCAGGTGGCCTGATAAATCTAGATGGCGCTGGCTACCATTTCCTGGATAATGGACATCCTGGCCATGGGTTTGGTATGTTCTGTTAGATATGCATTTGTTGATTGTATTTGTATACAAAGTAATCTTACTTACCTCTTTTTCATGAGGTTGGGGAGGGCAAATTGTTTATACATGGAAATATGGTATCGGGATGAATTAACATCTCTATCAACTTTTTCCTCTGTACATCTATAATGATAAGATCTTGATGTGTATGTGTTGGAGAGCAGGACTTGGAGAGGTTTTATACTTGCATTTTAAAGCTTTGAATTTTCATTACAGGTTCCTTGACAGGAGGAAGTGGAGGAGGTCATGGTGGGTCAGGCGGTCGAGGGGCGGGTAACTACAAAGTGGGCTTGGCCTATAACTCAATGTATGTACCCAGGGGATATGGATCCCCAGGAGGATACGGAAGGGACAGGGGTAAGTTCTTAAGACGTAATAAGTGAATCAAACTCTCATCAAGTTGTAGAAACCAAAGATAAATACAGGTCCTCTACCAAGTTTGTATTTTTCAAGCTGATAGGTCAACAAAGGACTCTGATTAGCTGACACATTTTCAGAATCTTCTTTCAACTGCTGCACAGAATTTCACGAATTCTTGCAGGAAGCAAGTACTCAAGGTCCTCTACGACTTAATGTTTTTCAAGATGATTGGTCAACAAAAATGGCTGCCAAGGACTCGGATTAGCTGACACATTTTCAACATCTTTTCTCTGCAATTACAGCGCAAAATTCCATTCAACCTTACAGGTTGCAAGTTCTCAAGAACCTGTACCATGTTTGTTTTTTGAGTGGATCAGTGAACAAAAACTGCCGCCAAATGCTCTGATTGGCTGACACATTTTGACATCTCCCCTGCATAGAATATCATGTACCCTTACAGGAATTCCTGTACCACATTGTGTTTTGCAAGCCGATTGGTATAAAAAATATAGCCCAAAGTGTTCTGATTGGCTGACATATTTTTTACATGGCCTCTGCAACTTCTGCACAGAATTTCACAAAACCTTACTCAATGTCCTCTACAAAGTTTGTTGGGATTTTCAATTCAAATGTACAACAAATATGACCACAAAGAGCTCTGGTTGGCGGACACATTTTCAACATCTCCTTTGCAACTTCTGACAGAATTTCACAAAATCTTACAGGGAGCAAGTACTTAATGTCCCTTAAAAATTTCTGTTTTTTTATGCTGATCAGTCAACAAATATGGCCACCAAGCGTTCTGCTTACCTGACACATTTTCAACATCGTCTTTGCAACCGCTGCACAGAATTTCATGAAACCTTAAAGCTTACTGGAAGCAAAAATTCAAGGTCCTCTACCAAGTATGTGTTGTTCAAGCCGATTGATCAATAAACATGACCACCAATTGCTCTGATCGGCTGACACATTCTCCACTTCTATTTGGTAACTGCTGCACTGAATTTCACGAAATCATGTAGGAAGCAAGTACTTAAAGGTCTCAATCAAATTTTGTACTTAGTCTATATCAGCCCTTTGTCTGTATCTCAGGTAAGCAATGTGGCCCTCTTGGGCCTCTTGTTTGAATGTTTACAAGTAGCCAGCCTTGCTGATGTACAACAATCATAAGATTGGGGAATTTTAAAAGAAATCCAGATTAAGTTATCATGACATTATAATTTTTTTCTGAATCCCATTGCTTTGGTATTCGAGAAATGGTGTTCATATAATATTGCTCTGCATCTTGTCCTTGAAAATTCAGTACAAATTAAAAGCTTTCCTTAAACATAGTAATATATATAATCATTCTGTGACTTAGAGACAAAGCTTAATATTGAAATATTACATATAATTATCAGTATCAGCCTTGTAAAGGTATGAAGAACATAGGAGATGTAATCCTAGCTGTTACAATGTTGTCAGTGTTATTATTTATGTTAGAGAATGCATGCTAATTTGTATATGTACACAATTTTATGTTATGATGCATGTATGATTCACATTTTCAGTGTCTTTAAAAACATAAAATGTAGTTTGGTTATACCAGTGTATGTCATATATAAGTAAAAATGATAAAACTTGAATTGCCAATGATTAACATACATCAATAAATATCATACATGAAAATAGAATAATGATGATAAATGCAAAAATATGCTTCATGTCACATAAGGTCGATACTGCCGCATGTTATTATAGGTTAGCTTTGGTAGGTTTGGGATTTTTTATAGAACAAATTATTTTTAGGCTAAGCATGCACTTAGATTATCCTTGTATGGAATTTGCATGAAGTTAAAGTCCTTTAAAGCAGAATTGAGTAAACTGTATTAGAGAAATGGATCTCTAGAAGAATATAAAAGTTGTTGTAACTTGCACTAAAATTTTGAAATGTACGCATACAAATGAACTTTGACCAAATTAAAGAGATTACTTATTTACAGATTCCTTGTATTTTGGAGACAATGTCCACAGAAATGATCTAGTTTATGGACACACTGGTGGTGAAGGCGGAGGCAGTATTACTATAAATAGCCGTCATGTAGACATTGACGGAGAGATATCGGCTGATGGGAAAGCTCCAGCTGTACAGCTCGGAAGTGGTGCAGGTAAGAGTGATTATTTGTTTTTTTTTTCAGCCAATAATATTTAAATCAAGTTTTTAAGAATTATGTGACTTGAATTTCATTTTTAAAAGCGATCAATTAAATAAAGGAGGACAGATAAGCTTTACTAGTCCCAACTCTAAGAATTATTAATTAAATTGACAACCAAATCTAATTGGATTCCTTTTCTGGTGAGAGTAAATACAGAACAGTGTAAGTACCTTAAGTATTCAAGGGTTAAGATAAGAGTTTTTAGTAAGTCTCACATTTGTGAAGATGATTATGTTGTACTTGTCATATATAAAGTGTGTGAGTCTTAGTAGAGGTATGGTCATTCTTCTCATAAAAGCTTGGAGATATATTTTTCATTCTTTCTGAATTTTTTCCTTACTAAGGCGGAGGATCAGGAGGCAGTATATGGATTGTTTGTGAGGAGATAATCGGCCATGGTAAAATGACGGCAAATGGTGGCAGTGGTAACAGTGCCACCTATAATGGAGGAGGTGGTGCAGGTGGAAGGATATCGATACAAAGCAAGAATATCAACAAACTCAATATCACCATGCATTCCTATGGAGGTATAATAAACGATACACTTTCGTGCACTTTTAGAAATAAACAAAATCACATTATATCTTTTTAAAAGTGCATGGTTAATCTTATGGTAGTATTATCTCGAGCAGATTTACTGAAAGATTGCAATTTCTTTGTTGTAAAACAAGGCAAGATGTAATCATTCAAGTAGGAATAGATTGCTCTTAAAGTTAAAAGTGTGTTTCTGTTCAGCACTAAAATTGAGTAAAATCCAAATATGAACAATTAACGAGGCCGTGTACAATTAGAAAAATTTGATGACGGTGAAATTTCAATTTTTAGCTCACCTCGACGAAGTTGAGATGAGCTTATGCTATAACCCCGGCGTCCGCGTCCGCGTCCCCGTCCCCGTCCCCGTCCCCGTCCCCGTCCGCGTCCGCGTCCGCGTCCGGTTAAAGTTTTTGGGGTAACTCAGTATCTGACAAAGTACTGATGGTAGAGTAACCAAACTTGCACCAGTGATTCATCTTGGGATGCTGAGTTGAACCCATGCATCAGATGCAGCATCTGACCTACATTTTCCGGTTGAATGACTTTGTCAATGTCTGGTTAAAGTTTTTGGGGTAACTCAGTATCTGACAAAGTACTGATGCAACAGTAACCAAACTTGCACAAGTGATTCATCTTGGGATGCTGAGGTGAACCCATGCATCGGATGCAGCATCTGACCTACTTTTTCGACTTGAGTGATTTTGCCTTATAAGGCCAATATTGAGCAAAGTTTAAGTGCTACATGTACCAAACTTGCATATTAGATGTATCTTTGATCAAACTTTCATAAAATGACTTTGACCTACTTTTTCCACTTGAGTGATTTTGCCTTTAAAGACCAATATTGAGCAAAGTATAAATGCTACATGTACCAAACTTGCATATTGGATGTATCTTTGATTAAACTTTCATAAAATGACCTTGACCTACTTTTTCTGCTTGAGTGATTTTGCCTTTAAAGGCCAATATTGAGCAAAGTATAAGTGCTACATGTACCAAACTTGCATATTAGATGTATCTTTGATCAAACTTTCATAAAATGACCTTGACCTAGTTTTTCCACTTGAGTGATTTTGCCTTTAAAGGCTAATTGTGAGCAAAGTTTAAGTGCTGCATGTACCAAACTTGCATATTAGATGTATCTTTGATCAAATTTTCATAAAATGACCTTGACCTACTTTTTCTGCTTGAGTGATTTTGCCATTTAAGGCCAATATTGAGCAAAGTTTAAGTGCTACATGTACCAAACTTGCATATTAGATGTATCTTTGATCAAACTTTCATAAAATGACCTTGACCTACTTTTTCCACTTGAGTGATTTTGCCTTTAAAAGCCAATATTGAGCAAAGTATAAGTGCTACATGTACCAAACTTGCATATTATATGTATCTTTGATCAAACTTTCATAAAATGACCTTGACCTACTTTTTCTGCTTGAGTGATTTTGCCTTTAAAGACCAATATTGAGCAAAGTATAAGTGCTACATGTACCAAACTTGCATGTTGGATGTATCTTTGATCAAACTTTCATAAAATGACCTTGACCTACTTTTTTCCACTTGAGTGATTTTCTTAATATACATGTATTTAGAGATATGTTTAAATTGAACTTTGCTGCCACGAGGTGAGCCTGGTAATCTTTGATTACACTATGTTTTTCTCTTAAAATGATATTTGAAGTACAACAAATAAAGAATATTAATTTAATTAAAATCTGTTGCGTAGAAACATGAAAAATTTGAGAAAAATCATTATTTTGGAGTAAAACCCCATAAGGTCTCATTGTAAGATGCCATTATCTTTGAGATGACCCCTACATAATACTGAACGGTCAACTTCTATTTTTTTTCCCATAAAATGAATTTTATAATACTGCAATTATATGATCCGAATTAAGTCAAAATACCTTGGGTAGAAGTTCATCATTTTCTAATTAGACCCAGCCTCGTTAAGAGGGTTAATAACTTCATGACAAAAATGGTTTTAATTTTTACACTAAAATGACTTTGATAATGTATGCAGGTTGTTAAGTATGAGTAAGAACTTTACAAATATATGTTTCAATCTTATATTTCTACAGGTTTGAGTGACTTTGAGGTAGGTGGTGCAGGGACAGTATATGTGGAGCTAACTAACATGACTACAGGCACGATATCGCTACGGAAAATCTATGTCAACAATAACGGCATCCCGTACCCCAAGGCCCAGAATCCAACACAGGGTGACCTCCGTTACCTTCTTAACGGAGAATACAATGACATCTCAGAAGTTGGTGCCGTCACGTGGCTGTACCATGAAAGTCCTAAATACTTCTTTGATGAAATGACAATCGAGGGAAATGCTCACGTGGCTATATTAAGTAACACTTCTCACGAGGCAATTGATATAAGAGGAAAGAGACTGTATGGAGACAGAACAGGAGTACTGCATTCTGGGAAAAATCAAACATTTGGCTTTGAAGATGTGGATGTGTACATGCCCATAAACATTATGTCCTATAGGTAAAGTAAAATACATGTATGTTGTTTTCAAGTGTTCAGTGAAATGAATACTGTTTTTAGCTCACCTCGACGAAGTTGAGTGAGCTTATGCTATACCCCTGCGCGTCCGCGTCCGTGTCCGCGTCCGTGTCCGCGTCCGTGTCCGCGTCGGCGTCCGGTTAAGAATTTTGGGGTAGCTCAGTATTTGGCAAAGTACTGATGCTACAGTAACCAAACTTGCACAAGTGATTCATCTTTGGATGCTGAGGTGAACCCATGCATCGGATGCTGCATCTGACCTACATTTTCCGCTTGAGTGACTTGGTTAAGAAGTTTGGGGTAGCTCAGTATCTGACAAAGTACTGATGCTACATTAACCAAACTTGCACAAGTGATTCATCTTTGGATGCTGAGGTGAACCCATGCATCAGATGCAGCATCTGACCTACATTTTCCGCTTGAGTGACTTGGTTAAGAAGTTTGGGGTAGCTCAGTATCTGACAAAGTACTGATGCTACATTAACCAAACTTGCTCAAGTGATTTATCTTTGGATGCTGAGGTGAACCCATGCATCAGATGCAGCATCTGACCTACATTTTCCGCTTGAGTGACTTGGTTAAGAAGTTTGGGGTAGCTCAGTATCTGACAAAGTACTGATGCTACATTAACCAAACTTGCACAAGTGATTCATCTTTGGATGCTGAGGTGGACCCATGCATCAGATGCAGCATCTGACCTACATTTTCCGCTTGAGTGACTTGGTTAAGAAGTTTGGGGTAGCTCAGTATCTGACCAAGTAGTAATGCTACAGTAACCAAACTTGCACAAGTGATTCATCTTTGGATGCCGAGATGGATCCATGCATCGGATGCAGCATCTGACCTACTTTTTCCACTTGAGTGATTTTGCCTTTAAAAGCCAATATTGAGCAAAGTATAAGTGCTACATGTACCAAACTTGCATATTGGATGTATCTTTGATCAAACTTTCATAAAATGACCTTGACCTACTTTTTCCGCTTGAGTGATTTTGCCTTTAAAAGCCATTATTGAGCAAAGTATAAGTGCTACATGTACCAAACTTGCTTATTGGATGTATCATTGATCAAACTTTCATGTAATGACCTTGACCTACTTTTTCTGCTTGAGTGATTTTGCCTTTAAAAGCCAATATTGAGCAAAGTATAAGTGCTACATGTACCAAACTTGCATATATGATTTATTTTTTATCAAACTTTCATAAAATGGCCTTGACCTACTTTTTCTGCTTGAGTGATTTTGCCTTTGAAAGCCAATATTGAGCAAAGAATAAGTGCTACATGTACAAAACTTACATATTGGATGTATCTTTGATCATTCTTTCATAATATGACCTTGACCTACTTTTTCCGCTTGAGTAATTTTGCCTTTAATAGCCAATATTGAGCAAAGTATGAGTGCTTCATGTACCAAACTTGCATATTGTATGTATCTTTGATCAAACTTTCATAAAATGAAATTAATCTACTTTTTCCGCTTGAATGATTTTGCCTTTAAAAGCCAATATACATGTATTTAGAAATATGTTTGAATTGAATTTTGCTGCCACAAGGTGAGCTTCGTAATCTGTGATTACCTATGTTTAATAGTGGGAGGTTCTGTAAAGGTATTCTAGAGCGCACAAAAGTACAAGGTACTTTAATCTCACAATTTATGAATGGCCACTCACCTTTAATAAGTTTATTTTTCTCCTTTAAGCAACTTCATTTAGGCAAAATTATTCTAAATGCACAAAGTGTTTTCACAGTCTTACATTTTGCAAATATTGAAAATAATATACTCTCTTTGTTTCACTATTCTACTATCTATTAGGTACAGCACATTGGAAATCCCGGACAGAATAACCATGCGTGAAGTATGGGGAGAATTTAATGGTACGATTATAGGACTTGACAATATTGCTGTAGAAAACGAGGGAGAGTTGTACATATGGTCATACGCCAATACTGACGGTTCACCTGTAGGTACCATTAACGTCACCAATGTAACCGTACGAGCCGGAGGGAAGTTTGAACCACTAGCATCCGACCGTCAGATTGTCCTGATTTGTGTCCGTATGATCGTAAACGGGAAGGGATATGTGAGGACGAACAATATGCATCTGTTTGCTACAAATGTCACTGTAGACTTGTCAGGTAATGTAAGCCTTACAGGATACTTTATAAACATACTAAAAAGGATTTCTAGTACATGTATACATGTATACATACATTTGCATTTCTTTAATACTTACTTTTTCTTGGAAGGAATCAAATCTTAGCAGGAAGTGATCATGTTTTTGGCTTAGACTGGAAGAAAATATAGAGGAATTTTAAAAACAGTCATTCATACTGATTGGACTGCACTTGACTATGTGCCCATGATGATGTGGTGTTGTATTTGACTAATTATGTACCATGTGTGTATTACAGGTGATCTTCATGCTGATTGGACAGGCTACCCAGGGAGTTCAGGCCCAGGGGCGGGGCTTACTAAGGAGGAACATTACGGTGGTAGTGGAGGTGGACATGGAGGTAGAGGGGGCTGGTCAAGGGGAGGCTACTACTCTGCCCTGGCGTACGACTCCCTCTACCTACCCGACAAGATGGGATCAGGGGGAGGTAATGCAGGAAGTAATGATGGCGGCAGAGGAGGAGGTGAGGATAATGGAAGACGAGGAATTTATATTGTTTCACTATATTTTTAGAAAACATGAAGTAGAATTTTACAATATTGAAGTAACAAATTTTTGAATTGTTTGAAAATTACAAAGATATGAATTGTTGACTTTTACTTTTTTAAGGAATAATACATATGGATGTAGAAGATGAAGTTAGAATTGAAGGTCGACTCCATTCTAATGGTGAGCCGGGAGGTGGTAGCCACGCTGGAGGAGGTGCCGGTGGTAGTATACTGATCAGAGTGGGACACCTGGATGGAGCAGGAAGTATCGAGAGTGTTGGTGGAGCAGGTATGTAGTAAAAGTATAAGTATTATAACATGCAGTTCAAGATGCAAGTTGGATTATAAGAGTCAGAGAGTTTTTAGCAAATTCAAAAGATTTTTGGATATGTTTATAGTTTTGTATTTCAAAAAAATGTAGTTAACTCTCTACACAAACTGTCTTTTAAAAATGATTAGGTGCCACCTATGGTGGTGGAGGTGCCGGTGGTCGCATTGCTGTATACCATTCTGGTGAGAACCATTTCACCGGTGACTATCTGGTACACGGTGGCAGTGGTACAGACATCTACGGAGGAGCCGGAACCATATACATCCAGGACGACCAAAACCAAACATCTCCGTACAGGAAGCTTATAACCGACAACGGAGGTTACACCAGCACGGAGCGTATACAGGAAGTGACAAAGCTGCCGATGGGCGGCCCCAGCAGTTCCTCGAGCACCACCTTCCACTCCTACAGCAATGTGGAGGCAACCTTCAATGGCTCTGTATTCCATCATACTTATTCTTCCTCAGTCTACTATGGTTTAAATAGAATGTTTGACGATAACGTAGCCACCACATTCGCTGCTAGTCAGAAGGACATACTCCTACATCTAAAGTTCCCAGATAACTTGTTCATCGACCACATCAGAGTGTTCCCGTACTGTGGAGCTGTATATAGGTTAGTTATAAGGATCCTATAGTTTCAGTCTTGTACTTGTGTAGAACAACTAATCTTAATGGAAGCATTGCCAAAATATATATTCCTCTAAGCTTAGAAACTGTACAGAATGGGTGGGGAAATATGTAAAAAGTATTTGTGATGTGTATCTTATATCCTGTTTAGTCAAATGTGCATTAAATCTAATTGGCATTAGATTTAAATTGCATTATTTTAATTCAAGTTAGATTAGCATTATGTTCACATGACAAATTCTAATGCGCATTAGATTCTCTGTATGAGCGTAGCTTGAATTTAATGTGAATCAGATTCGATTTAATGCCATTTAACCCTTTGCTTGGACAGGATCTTAAAAGTGTTTAACTTAATCACATCTTATGAACCTGTGACATTGATATTCTGATATTGATTGCAGTACATATAACGGTGTAACAGATTACCGTGTCGTTAGTAACTATGGCACTTCCACGGAAACAGAACATACAGCAGGAATATATGTTAGTTCTTATAAATGTCAGACCCAGTCGTTACCAGACCAGTATGGAGTGGTCAACATCTCCCAGCATGCTAATAATGTAGGGATTTTTTTCATCTTTTAAGTTTTACTTGCAAATACCATAAAACCATATTTTATATGTCGAATACATGTTATTTGCTGGTACTTTCTTTCATGGTTTTATAAAAGCAAACTTCTTTGTATGGACTATTATTCAAGTATTCAACACCTGATGGTATTTTCTTATCCATTTTAAATTTCATTTCACTAATGCACATTTTAGTGGTACTTGGCTTATTACAAAAGTAGTAAATTTTGATAGACCTGAATGATTCTACTTATACCATATGTGGTAAATGAGGGAAGAAACTGAGATTAAAAGATGAAAAATTTCTTGGATTTTAGATTAAGTCGGTCTAATTTCATTTATTTTATCATAGATATCCCTGTTCCTAAAAGCAGAGAATGACCTGGTTGCTCTAAGTGATCTGCAGATTTATGTGAGGGAGGATCCAGAATCTGTAACACAAACACCGTATGCTAACGCCCCCACTGCTGCATTTATCATGCATGACATAGATCAGAGAGCTAAATATGAGTTTGATGAGGTAAGTAACTCTTATAATTATTTGTCATAAACATACTTGCCATTGTCCCGGCCGGGACAAAAAATGTCCCGCATTTTCGACCGAAAATATCTGTCCCGGCCGGGACACGGAAAATCCCGCATTTTTGACCTATCATAAAAAAAAAATCGGCGTAATCATGGTAATATTATTCTTTGTCGATTTCAGTCGTTCCGTCTCTTCTTAAACTTTCATTGTTTATTTAAGCCATATACAGTAATCAGCCGATAATCGATCTATGTTTTGATAGTAATAGGTTGATTAAAGGTCGGCTGTCCCACAAACGTCGCTAAATACATTCATGCAGCCTTTCTCATGTTGGTATTTTTTTTAGCTCACAAAACAATTCGAGCATTGAAATAAATAAAGCAATAGTTATACGATGTTCGAGTGATATCATTTATGTAAGCCAAGATATGAATTTATTTTTATGAGAAGAAACAACGTGATGTAAAATCTGTAAACAAAATTAAAAAAAAAAAGAAAATACGGCAACCATGGAACGCTCTAAAGGTAATTATAATATGCTCTTTATTATTATCACGTCAAAAAAAATCTCAGTATCAATCAAAGTACGTTTGCTTAGTGTCGTTTTACAATACCCGAGTCGTTAAGTTATCGATTGTGTATTTCATTTAAATCGTCAACGTCAACGCAGGCAACAGCGCATATGTTTAATACTTATGTTCAGAAAGTTGTGAATATAAAACGTGAACAATGGAGTAAAAGACTTTTAAAACTTTCACAGAGATAAATTAAATAGGGTAGACAAGTTCACTGAAGCGCCACTTTTAGAAATGCGTCCGACCAGGAGCCTTCTACGTATACGGCGCGCGTTAATAAAGATTTATTTTTTACTCTGACGTTCTTTCGTTTGCAGAGGGCAATGATCTAGTGCAATTTTGGATTGCAATATCTGAAGTTCAACCTCTTAAAAGTGTCCCTCTTTATGTCCCTCATTGGCGATATATTTGTCCCGCATTTTGATGATTTGTCCCTCTTTTTGTCCCTCTTTGCAACGACAAAACTCCGAAAAATTATGGCAAGTATGCATAAATTGATTGCTAAACGATTAAAGTGAGCATTTTTACTTTTTTTTCTGATGAAAAATACGAAACTTTTGAAAGTGGTAAAACTATTGGTAAATTAGGCTGTAGAAAAGTAGCTTTTCAAAATTAAGACTGCTAAGATCTTTGTAAAACTTTGAAAAGGCATTGAAGTGAAGCCTTATGAGTGGGAATCAAAATGCACGTTTACATTTCATACATGTTGAATGCTTGTATGGTACTTGTTGGAGAGCAAATAGATCCTCTTAAAGCTGGACACTTTGTATTTTCTCTGTAGATAGATAAATACCTAATGAAATAATGTTACATACATGTAGGTTTGAATCTACAATTTTACACTCTGTTCTTTTTCTCTAGCTACACATTCAAGGTGGAGCCGCCCTTGAGATGGACGGTGCTGGAGCAATCCTTACGGCTCATCAAGTAGGGGGAGATAACTCAGGAAAACTTATTGTTCATAAATCTCAGAAGTTCAATGCCAGTCAGTCTCGAGCATTGATGCAGTTTGGTGTCCTTACTCATAGAGACTCTGACCTACGACTCCCTCCTACAATAGACTGCAGAAGTATCGACTTTCTTATTAAAGGTATAATATGTTTTATGATCTATTTCTTTAAGGTTTTAACCTTTTCTTTTATTCATAGAACATTCTAATGCATGTATTATATGTTGACGCAGTGTCATCATTCTCTGCATTTCTTCACTACAGGTTACTTTGAACCAATGGAAAATATAACCATAAATGCTTGGTGCAACATGACCATAAACCATCACCAACCAATGGTAAATGAAATAAACAACCTCGATATTAAAACTTTTGGTACTGTTAGAGTAACAACTGACAGAGAGGCACTGACAGAGTTACAGGGTACTACTGTTACTGTTAGGAGTGGAGCTATGGTAAGCTGTTATTTTCTGTTGTGTCTAAGAATATATTTTATATAGCTGATAACGTGTTTGTATTTCAGTGAATTGCAGGCATAAATTTTATAATTTTATAGTCACAAATTTTGTTTCAGTGAAATATGTAAAATACATCATCATTCTAATTAACTTGTTCAAGCACATCTCATATCATCATTATGTGGCAATGCTAAGGAAATGACATTGCTCTAGATTTGAATGGTTGCAAATTGAATGACATCAGCCAATGAAATTGGTTGTTGCATATGACCTGTATTAGAATCAAATTTTGTTCAATGCAATGATTTTATTCATTTCTAGATTTTCTTTTAAAGCTCATTCTTAAATTTTGTGAATATCAAATTGCTCAGTTATATAATGAAATATAGATACATGTATTTGAGGTTTATTTATCATCGAAATATCTTTGGTTTCAGCTTTATGGTGATGACCTGAAGTTGACCTACACAAATATCACCATAGAACCATATGGTGAACTGACTACCACGGAAGGAGTACCAACATGGGACCAGTTTACAAGTAAGGAATAATTATAAACATGTACATGAATTTGGTTTTATCAGATTGTTTTGGTATCGTTTGTCTAGATTTCATTGATATCCGAAGGATTTACAGTAAACTTCTTATGTTTGCGAACAAAATTGAAGTGACTGGTTCGCGACGTTTTATTTTTGTGACATCATATGTACTTACCTGACTACACATGTGTTAGGACATATTCGTAGCGTCTTATATTCGCGAATTGAAGGACATGGCAAATATCACGAAAATAAAACGCTTGCGAATAAAAGACGGTTTACATTAATTTGAAATGGAAAAAAATGTGTCATACAAAATATAAAAAGAGGAAATGCAGTACAAAACTCTAGTTTGTTTTTCACAGATCCTGGATATGGAGTTGGTAGTTTATTGGGATCATCAGGAGCAGGTCATGGTGGTGCTGGAGGTCAAGGTCAAACCATGCCAGTTGTAGGAGCATGTCACGGGTCATATCTAAACCCATCAACCTTTGGCAAAAATGGTGGTCATGCCTTCTTCCCACATAAAGGTGGTCGTGGCGGTGGACGTTTATACCTCAATGTCAGCCATACCCTCACAGTGGATGGTTCGCTAACAGCTCTTGGCGGTGATTGGCAGTCTGTACATGCTGGTGGTGGCAGTGGCGGTACCATCATGATTAAGACGTACACTATTGACGGAGATGGTCTAATTGATGCCTCGGGAGGTGAAGGCTTTGGAGTTAATGTACCACATGGAGGGGGAGGCGGAGGAGGAAGAATTGCTTTGTACTACCATTATGACTTCTATGTTGGTAAGTGCGCATGCTGTGGTAATTTATTAGATTATTAGATACTAAGATTTGAGAAATTATAATGATTTTGATACATGTATTTTTGAAATAAGTTTTAGTTTAGTCTGAATTTAAAATTCACTTGAGTTCTCTTATTACTGAACAAAATATGTTGTACTTTGATATGAAAAAAAATCATGAAATTTACGTAGATAATGAATGTCTTCAACCTATCATGGTTGGTTGTTGAATGATCTGTATCAGAGAGATCAATTGATCTATATTTATTGATATACTTACTGTAGCTATGTAAAGCATGTTTGCTTTTGGAAAAAACTATTAACTGTTTGCTCTTATCAATAGGAACATTCAGGAACTCTGGAGGTGTTGGTGGTAGTCAGGCAGAGAATGGAGGACCAGGTACGGTGTACGTACACAAACTACCAGAGCTCGACAGTAACGGACTGGTGCCCTCAAACTTTGTAGCCAACCGTACACTGTGGATTGATAATGAAGGACGTAGTCCTAAAGACCCGTTACGTAACCTGACTGACTATTACCAGAATGTAACTCTCGGCAGTGCGGTGGCTTGGCTTATACCATCACAGTATCCTGATTTTGTACCAGAACAAATCAACTCTTCCCAAGTCATGCTTGATGAGTTACAGATATACAGTGCCGCACAGTTAGCCATCGTGGATCCAGCCAATCCCAATGCTTATGTCTATATTTATATATATACCATTGACGGAGACAGAAGTGGGCACTTGCATATAGGGTTTAACCAGTCACTGTATGTAGGTAATGGAAGGGTGCCGAATGACCTGTCAGTGTATCATGGAGGGGACACAACTCTACAGGGGGAGCTACGTGTAGCAGGAGTGGACATTATGATAGAGGGAGTACTGAAAAATGTAGAAAATATGACCGTAGTAGATGGAGGTGAGAAGCGGGCAAAATTTCTGCCTTTCCTTGAAAGTATGATTAATGATATAGGAAATTTAGTCGATTTAAAATAAGTATATGATTATATTTAGAGAGTGAAGAGAAGAAGTTCCTTTCAATTTTACTATTTCTATGTATGATTCAATTAGGAAAAATGATCATAACATAGGAAATATATTATTGTATATGTTTACTTCATGGAGATTAATTGAATCTATTCTATTTTGTACAATAGGAAACCTCAGGATCTATGAGATGAGAGACACTGCGTATAAGCGGTACGATGAGATAGTATTTGTGACCTTGGATATTCGTAATCGTGGGAGTATGTACACAGACAATGACCAAGTACCTCACATTCTGACAGGGCGGTTTTTACGTGTATACCCAGGAGGCTTACTTGACTCCAAGAACCTGCTGGTCAATGCAGAGAAATTAACGGTAGATGTGATGGGCGTACTTAGGGCAGATAATAATGGAGATTGTAATGGACAAGGTTAGCATTTATAACTTTATCCTAGAGAAACTACTTGTATATACATGTACATTTTTCTTTATGCTAAGTAGAATTTCATTCAGTGTTTAATATTCTATTATTATCTGATCACGTGACCTTGGCATTTATCTGTTCTTGACAAGTTCAAACTATGGACATAACATTTGAGAAATAAAGGATAGAACTTTCGTATTTTCCAGTGTGTTAATTCCATTTAGTTCCAGAATCCAGAATTTTAACCTTGTGACTTTTATCTCAGCATTTGACTACTTTTTTGGGAAAAAAAAAATTAATTATCCATTAACACAGCTTTTAAATGGCCAGTTAATAAGTCTTCCACATTTAATTTTTTTTTCTTTGATACGACTTATCTTTATAGTATAACTTCTTGGTGCAACATGTACACATGATATATGTTAATTGTGACATGTTCTGTAGGTATTGGAGGTGGAGTTACAGTAGGTCTGTATGGTACAGGAGCCAGTCATGGTGGAGAAGGTGGGGCTGAAAGCTCCTCCTACTCTGCAAGCCCTGCCTACAATCTGTTCTATGCACCGAATAGGTTTGGTAGTGGAGGAGGATCAGGCAGTGGTCAAAATGGTAAAGTACTCTGACATATATGTTTATTTTGCCTCGGACTAGTTTGAACCAGTCATGCGTAAATCATGTCACGTGCACGCTGTCTAAATTTCTATAGATTGTCCGCAATTCCGCCAATGCTGTATAAATGAATTCGCATGTAACAGGAGTCGTAAAATGACAATTTTTGGCAACAAAAACAGAGATTTTGTTCCTGGACAAAATAAAACAGTTATTAGGTTTGTTACTGACCGTCCATAGAGATTTGTTGGGTTGTCCTCGCCTTCTATGGGTTTGATCAACCCAACAATTGTCTGTAGATGGTCAGTAACTAACCTATATTATAGCTAATAATAGCTGATGCTATAGGTCATATTCATAATGTTTTTCGACGATCCACGATATAAGAGAGAAGTGCTATTCAATTACATGATTGTTCAATATATTTGAATGATACCAACTCTCATACATACATGTAGTTCCTATATGAACCTTGATGTGCGATCATACTTATTATTTTAATTGTACAATTACATCAAAACATAAAATAAGAAAGAAACCTTTCAAGCAAAGTCAAATATGAAATTGAAAAAAAAAAGAAGAATAAAGAGAGAGAGAGAGGACATTTCATAAGTGATTCGTGTATTTACAGGTGGATGTGGTGGAGGAATATTGACCTTCAATGTTACCGATGAGATAAAGATAGATGGTACACTGAGTGCTAATGGACAGGATGCGGGATCTGAGGCTGGGGGTGGGTCAGGTGGTAGTATATACGCCACTACCTACCATTTTGACGGATCAGGTAGTGTACAGGTAAGTGATGGAAGGAACTACTATAATTTGTTGATCTGTTAGTTGAATATTTAGTCAAGAGGTGTAAACTAGAAGTAAAGTTAATCTTTTGGTTTCATTAAGCAAATATTCTATGCAATTTAAAAGAGCCATTTATAACCCTACTTCTTTCTTTCAGTGATATTTCACAGTCTTTAACGATAAAAATTATTTTCTTAATAACAGGTGACAGGAGGATCAGGAAGGAATGGAGGAGGTGGAGGGAGATTAGCCCTGATATATAACTACACCAGCTACAACGGCGAGTACATCTCACAGGGAGGTAATGGTAACAGCGGAGAGAGTGGAGCAGCAGGTACCGTATACCTGAACAATGTGGAATCTGAGCCTGAGAGGAAGCTACAGATATATAATGTGGGAGGAACTGGGGTACGTTCCTGTTATTCGATCATACGATATTAAATGTTTTCGAAATTCTTATTATCAGCAAGATTTTAAGAGTTAAAGAAAAGGAAATTTTGAAGTTGGCAAATCTGTGTATTGAAAATTTTGTTTTGCAAAGTAAAGTGTAGCAATACCAGTACAATGGCAGATTCAGGCGTGTGTGGAGGGGGCGTCTGCCCCCCCCCCTCCCCTGGCACTGACCCAAAACTTTCCAAAAACAGGTATATTTTGGCCCATTTTCAGTAAAAATTGGCAAAAATTGCCCCTTGACCCCCGGCAAAGGGAGCACTGGATCTGCCACTGCAGTAACATGTACATTATGAAAAATAAGTTATGTAGTGTTGTTTATCATGTTTATCAACAAACCAGATTTCATGTGAGTAATTTGCATAATATGCATTGAACATGCTCAATCTTTCAGAGGCAGAGATCAGATCAGTATGAGGTTAAATTTCATAATATACATGTATTTTGAACATTTTCATTTGTTCAGAGCCGCAAGACAAGAATTTCAGTACCCGAGTCACAGGCATCAGAAATTGACACTCTTGACCTTGGTAACTATGCAGAGGTCAGTCTCCTAGCAACAGACGATGATGGCAATCCAGTGACAGGAGATAGGGACCTGACTCTGACCAGGGTTGCCGGGGACAACACAGCCATTATACACGTAGAGGCTGGAATGTGGCTGAATATTGACTTCAATTCTACAGCTGTACTTTCCTTTGATGTCACTTTGTATGAGGTTAGCCATATATGTTATCATTACTTTGAGTAGACCACTTTCTATGCCCTTTGCCATAAAAAAAATTTCTCTTTTGAGTGCTGTTGAGATCGTCGTCAGGATCTTCTTTATCATATTCTAACATTTGTAATGGATTACAAAATGACAATGAAAGTAAGACATTCTTTTTAATTGTTCGTCACAATGGAATAGTGTCTTTAATAGTAATGTCATAATGAAAATCATCACAAAAAGATGTCTACTCTGACATTTTGAGCTCAATAACAAGTTTGTTAAATTGTCTATTGTTTTCTCATTATTATTGAATAAAGCATATTGTAAAGGAAATTGGTTTACTCATGCAAATAGGGGTTTTGCAATAAGAAATACAGTTTATATTTACATTCTAAATTAAAAAAAATTAACATTTGAGAGATTTTACTCTTTGATGAATTTGGGAAAAGCTCATAGAGGAAAGTTGTAAGTATTTACTCTTACATTTTAGAATGGTACTGTAAACCTGCCGTATGACACCTACCTTAAGGATTGTCGTGTGACTCTGTATGGTGGCGTCCTGAGAGGTGTAGAGACCCTTAACATCTCCCTGGATGGAAGCTTTACTATATACCCCCCCGCCAAACTCAACAACAGCGGAAATAGTCTGAATGATAACGAGTTCTCACTGAATAGTATTACTGTACTGGATGGTGGTGTCTTCAGGTATTTATACATAGGAGTAGACCTTCAATAATTTACCCTTCTGATTGCAGGAAAAAAATGCAAAATATCGTGACGTCACAATGCTTTTACCTCGGACAAACAAGCTTCGAACCTCGGTCAAACATTGAAATTGCATTGTGACATTATGGAATTTCTCAATTTTTCTCGCGGTCAATTACCACATGAAATTAGAATTACTATTACATGGAAACAGAAATAGTGACAATAGAAACAATGTTTGATGACATTGTAATTATATAAACAACTTCTATGGTAAGTGTTGTGAAATATCAATTCATAGAATGTGAAATTGTAGCATGTTGGAATATGTATGTACAATGAATATTACAGTTATATGGGTGTGGCAGAGGATGATAACAAGATGAACATACTACTAAATGGAAGCCTACACGTACTGGGGGGAGGGGAATTCCACGCCAACAATCTGCACCTTGATGGTATTTAATCTATTTACATTTGAAAACACTTTCTAATATGATTGAAGATCAAATTTTGATAAGATTGGATTTTACTCAACTATATCTTTGCGTAGTGGAAAATTTAATTTTATGCATCTTAACAATTGGAAATTTTCTGTATTTATAGATTGACAGGTAAATATAATTATTAATATGAAAGTATGAATGAAATAGAATGATAAGTTTGAAACATTTTCATTTTGTACCGATTTGCCTCTTAATTATTGCTGCTATCTTAATTTTGGAGCATTTTGTGATTTACATTGCACATGTTGAACAATTTTATTAAGTAACAATTATCATTTGCTTAATTCCAGCTGTGAATATAACTGTGGATACTGATGGTTTAATCACTGCCAGTGGCCGGGGGTACCTTCCTAATGGAGGATCAGGTGCTGGTGTACAGCATGATGATGGGGGATCAGGTGGATCTCATGGTGGACTTGGGGGACGGGGCAGCTACCAAGCTAGCACCTCCCCAACCTACGGTAGATTCAAGTGGCCAACAGAGTATGGTAGTGGAGGCTCACTAGTCACCGGCTCACAGGTAGGGCTTGGATCAATCAAAATCAAAAATCGTGAGAAAACTGGAAAATCTTCTTACTTTCATGTCTACAAATGTCAAAAAAGAAAAAAAAAATCAGGTCATCAAATATGCCTTTTCAAATCAAATTCGTGCAACCTTAATTACATTTATAAAATTTCTTGGTTGTCATAATCGTATCTTTATCGAATAGATAATTGTTTTAGTCACTGATTGCCTGAAGATTTGTGGTTCAGATAAACTATAGGTGATGATGACTTTGGTATGTTTTGTAGGAGGGTAGTAATGGAGGTGGTATCATGTATCTGAAGGCCTCACACCACCTGGCTGTAGACGGTACCATAGCTGTGGACGGATCCAGTGCCATAACAAGTGGATCCGGTGGTGGTGCAGGAGGTAGTATCATACTGACCGCACCACACATGTCAGGTAATTATTACTTCTAGACTTGTCATAATCCTATTTGTAAGAGTTCTGAAGAAATATTAATAATTCTGTGTTTATGCTGTTCACATGTAAGAGTTCCTTAATTTGTCAAGTCGGTTTTCATTTCACATTAATTTTATGACTTTCATCTCATGGATTATAAAAAGATGACATCTATGAAAGGAAAAGAGAAACTTTAATTAATTGAATAACATGTATCTTTTATGAATGGTTTTGTCTCTTGTCAGAACAATTTTTCATGAATTTGATTCAGGAACTGGTCTGATTTCTGCAAATGGAGGTGATGGGGCATGTGTGCCTAACTGTAACCAATGTGATGGTGAAAAAAGGTGTTTGAGCTGTAAGAATGGTTACTACTGGGTCGGTTATAACTGTGTAACCGACTGTGCCGACTCGGATAACCGATGCTGTACCATTGGCACGTCCACTATATGCTACAGCTCAGTCTACTGGAACTGTCCAAGTACGGGACGATACTGCAGGAATGAAGGAAACCCATCCTCTGCCGTCTTTGTATGTATTATTTGATTCAGTGCTGAAAATTTGTAAAATTATATAGAAATGATACTTTGCGAAAAGGAGAACCGATTCAATTAATTTTTTCCTGATTCAAGATGAATGCATATCAGATCCAGAAGGAAAAGACCTAAGACCAGATGTTAAATCACACAATACTTTGCTGGTTTGATACTATCTAAGGAAAAGAAAGGTTTCGCTTTAAAAAAAATTGAAATAGATAGTTTTGAGAAAATAAGAATTCAAATTTATCTGTATAATTTGTAGAATCGACCAGGTGGTGGAGGTGGTGGAAGGATATCTGTCTACATAAATGATACGTACACGTATCGAGGTCAATATCAGACATATGGTGGTAAGAGTCAGTATGAGGTAGGTGGATCAGGTACTGTGTTTGTATGGTCACCTGTGGAGGGACAGAATGACACCTGGCAGACCAGCGTATCCATTGACAACAGAGGATATGTACCACGTAACACGTACATTCAGACAGGAAATTTGGACAGTGCAAGGACGGTAATTAATGCCTATGATGATGATACTTCAATTGATTTTGACACTTTGAACATAAATGGAGGAGCGCATATAAAATTTGTCAACTCAGGCACCAACCAGCAAGTCCCGGTGAATGTAGGCTACATAAGCGGGGATTTGTCAGGTCTTGTTCATAGTGCGGAAAATCAACCAGTTACAATCTACGATGGTCTCATACCGTTTCCAGCTTCTTTAAGAGTGTATGACAACACAGAAATGACACTGCCCCAAGGTGATTATATACATTCATTTTGTTCTAATAATAATGAAGTGAAAAAGAAATGATATTTAAGACTGAAAATTATAATGTTCATAGTTAAAAGAAAAATGACTTAAATTTCATCATTAATTATGTCTTTGAATTCATTTATATAACTTTTATATACATGTATGTAATGTTTATTTGTATTTTATAGAAATGTCTATCAGAAATTTGAAATATAAGACAATATTCATGGATGGAAAATTAGGTGGTGTGAAAAATCTACAAATTGGACAAGGTGTTGATTTTCTACTTGGAGAAAAGGTACATGTATTTTTTAGATAAGCTACCTGTAGCAAATCAATTTCTCAAACCTGTGTTACACAGCCAATTGTGCCTCACATGAAATTCATATGAAATGAGCATCATGTAAATTTCACATGAAAGTTCATATAAAATTCATATAAATTTCACATAAGATTTATGTTAAAAATATTTCACATGAATTTTACATAAATTTTCTTCACATGAATTTCACATGAATTTTTCTAAGTGACCTTCACAGAAACTGAATTTACATAACATTCATGTAAAAATCTTCACATGAATTTCATGTGAAAAATTTCATGTAAATTTCATGTAAATTTCATGTTCGTGCTCGTTTCACATAAATTTCATGTGAACTTTCATGTAAAGTTCATGTAAATTTCACATGAATTTCATATGAGGCACAATTGGCAGTGTATAATGCCTATTTTCTTTCACTTTTGACTATAAGACTAAATAATGATTCATTCACTATACGGTTTTGTATGTAGGGACAAACGATCGATGCCCCAGAGCCTCGCATGTATAACTTCAACAAGATACAGATATTTGCTGATGGTATAATGTCTGGTAGCTTCTTAGATGAATTCAATCCTTCATTGACGCTCAACCTTACCGACAAACTACTGCTTCAAGCTGGCAGTAAAATTACCGTAAGAAAATTTGTAGAACTCAACTTAAAGGATTCTGTTTGAACTGAGTCATTTTGAAACTGATATGAAAATTATCAAAAAAAAAAATTAATAATCTTCAATCATTTATATGGAAATTAAATTCTTATCAGATGGTATGTCGGGCTGATAACTTGATTGTCATGTGATCTGTTGTAAATATAAAGTCAATCTATGGAAATCAGTAAAATACGTTACTTTTTTGGCCAGATAGCATAGCAATTCCAGTTTATAGATTGACGATATCCGTCTGCTGTCTTTGCGTTTGATCTGAATATAGATATTTTGAAGATTTGCTGTTATTCAAGATTGAAAATTCCTTATGCAGTAAAGAAAAAGCGGATACCGTCTATAATTCTTATCTGTACATGACTAATCTAAAGTGCATGTGGTTGTTTGATCAGGTACCATGGTTTAAGTGTATAGCCAACAGCGTACAGATTGATTCGGCAGCCATTATTGACGTTAGCGGTACAGCACCCACTAACTTGGACCAATCTGCTCAACACTCCATTACTGGAGGTATGTCTCCTAAAGGGTGTATGTCAAATCACTTATAATAAAATATTGCTTGTTTCACATGTTTATTGACCCTTCCACAAACTCATGACAAATGATGTCATTTTATTCTTAAATTCTGAGATGTGTAGTAAAAGTGTTATTGTGAAGCATCAATATTTAAACAATCAAATGACCTCATTTGTAGGAGGATTAAATATGTCACACTTTATGGGAGGGTTAACTGTCCTTATTTGCAAAATTTATAATCCCATGGCTATATCAGCATGATCAGTCAGCTGCAACTTATTGTGAGCTATGTCATCTTTGATTACCCTATGTTTCATAAGGCTCATGATAAGCGTTAATAAATCACATTTGCTCAAAGATTTCCAGTGTTCTCAGGTGGGCCTCTTGTTTAGTTGTTTCCCTTTGGAGACAGTATCTGGTGTACAATTGATATACATGTATATATATATTTTACAGGAAAAAAAATTTTCGTGAATTTTTTGTAGCATTGGTTGTGAAGTTTTTATACCAATTCTTTATATGTACTTCAAATACTTACGCAAATGGGAAGCATCTCTTGTTATTTCAAAAGACTCGGTAGGATTCATTAATTCATTGCTATAGACCCTTTTACGATAAGGTTCACTTGAATCACTTTTGTCTCTTCATATGGTACTTTTTCCACTAAAAGCAATGGAATGACAACATACTGCACTTAACCATGGCATGCACTGCTTCACTATGACGTTATTTCATTGTCTTGGTTGGAAAAGTATCATGCGAAGAGACAAAAGTGATCAAAATGAAACTTATCTTGAAATGGGCAGTAGAAACAGCTTAAAACTGGCTATGACCTTGACCTCTTTCTGTGGACTGCAAATCTGAAGTACTCGTTTTTAAGGGTTTCACGATGAACAGGAAGCAATGGCAACTACCGTATAACCAGAAATTTTCGCGATATACTAATTTTTGCTATATTCGCGAGTGATTTGGATTCGCGAAAAATCATTCTCGCGAAAAATTATGTTTTGTAAGGTATAATGTAAATTGGTATATCAGCTACATTTTGTTCTTATTATACATGTGTCATTCTTTCACAGATCTCGATTAAAGATAAATTGAAGAAAATCCAGTGTATTCTTATGATTGAAATAACTAAAACTTTAATAATTGAAGGTACAAAACACTGAAATCATATGTACATATTTGTATGTAGTTTAGGAATCGCGAAAAATTGTACTCGTGAAAATAAAGACACCCTGATTTACCATAAAATCGCGAAATTTGATACTCGCGAAAATTTCTGGTTATACGGTATTACATGTATTGGAGTAATTAAAAAAACACAAGTGAAATGCATTATTTAATATGTTTATGTACAAACAATATTACTGTACAAGTCATAAAGTACATATACAAAGTCCTTCAAAGGACAGTGTTGAATATTTATGTAGCTAATGAATACGTATATAGCTAACAAGAAATTTTCAATGGCCTTCAACAAATTTTCATAGACCTTGCCTTTATCAAGTGGAAGCAAAATATTTTTTTGGTATATTGGATTCATCTTTTGGTGTAAGTACAGGTAAAGGCAGAGTTGAAGGACATGGATTAATGCTGGTAGGGGACTTATATCGCTTGCGATTCATAAATTTATTTCTTTTAAATGGAATAAATGCATTTGGGGGAACAAACTTGAAGGATGTTTTATCATGTGAAATATCGAAAGCTTTATGATAAGCCAAACAAACCTGCATGTTCGTGTTGAAAGTTTTTTTTTGAGTATGTCAGAGGTCAAGGTCAAAATTTTGGTACCAAGAAATGGGCAGAGTGGGGAATATACAAGCCAAATATATGAAGTCCCTTAAGCTTTAACCAAGTTACAATTTTTTTCAAAAGTAACTCAGCAGTCAAGGTCACCAGGGAAAAGCCATTGTATCTAATAGATAGGTCATGTCGCACAGAATATTAGGAAAGTGAAAACTCTATCACTTACCATTCCATTGTCATGACCAATGTTATAAAAACCATTTCATTCTATGTACAACATGTATCTTGATATTACAAATTGCTCTTTTAATTTTTTTTAGCAGTATATTATATCTCAATAACTTGACATATCCTCCAGTCCTTATCTATATGTTTGCTGTCTATTCTGCTACATATTATATGTCACATGTTTATATGAAAAAGTGAGAAAAAAAATAGAGAAAAATGTACATGTATATTTTAAGGTGGTAGTGGAGGAGGTAATGGAGCAGCAGGGGGCATGGGTTTACACCAGTCTGTAGCCGGAGTACCTCCTAACTACGGATCCCTCTACTACCCCAAGGAATTTGGAGGATGGGGAGGTTCTGGGGATAGTGTCAATTCTGCCTGTGACCAGTCACCATCTGGGGGTGGAGAAGGAGGCGGAGTCATAGAGTTTAATGTGGCAGGAGAATTCCTATTGGATGGAGAGCTTCATTTGGAAGGAAAGGACAGTAAAGGTTCTAGAGGAGGAGGAGGGGCTGGTGGTAGTATTACTATAGTAACAGACCAGATCAGAGGTACAGGCCTTATTGATGTACAGGGTGGTTCTGTGTCAGGGTCTGCCCACTGCGGTGGAGGTGGTGGTGGTGGTGGCAGGGTGGCTATCCACTCTGCTGTCAACACTTTCACAGGAACCATTAAGTCCCATGGTGGTGCCAGCGGTAATGAATGTGGTGGAGCTGGTACAGTACTGTACAGGAACACAACCACTAGTGAAGGTAGGCTAGCTGATAAAGGAGAAACACCTGTAAGACAATGAAGAAAACTTTTTGCAGAAAAAAAATGTTCATGTAATAGCAGACTGCAATGATAAATGTATCGAATTAATTGTGATAATTTACCTTTTTACTGCAGCCCAGTTGTTTTTGATAGCAAAATAATTACCTTTCATGCAAAGTGGTGTCAAGGACAGTAAATATTTAGCTGTGATGAGTCAGTACTTGCCTTCCACAAAATGCTAGTCACGCAGTTATGTGATAAAGGCTTGTTCATTAGGAGTAATTATAAAAATACCAAATATAATGAATTAAAGTTTTAAGTGGCTAATGATTAAAAAAAAAACATAAAAAAACTGTTTTGGTAATGGCAATTTCCAAATGATTTTCAGACAAACTTGTTGTTGACAATAACAACATCTGCGACCCACTGGACCGGCTGATAGACTTTGGTAAACTTGATGACATACAGAGGAATTACAGGAGCTTCCATACATGGTTATATGATGATGGCAGTCATAACCACACGTTTGCTGAAATACACCTTGCAGGAAAAGCACATTTAGCACTGCATCGAAGAAATGTCGATACTTTTGAACAATATATAACCATAGGAAAGACTACAGGTGAAGATTTAGTTGTCTCTGTTAGGGGCATTTTGAAGGAAGAGGCTGATGAAATTTAGGTTCTCATTCTATACTTCAACAATGATATGGATCTTAGGAGAATATTAATTCAGTGTGATGCATTATTGCTTTATTCATTTAATGTTGAGAAGAAAAATAAAATTGTAATAATTTCACTGATCATATGTAAAAGAAAGAATACACAGTGTGTATAGATATAACAGATTCACATTTTGACAGTTATTTCACTTTCTACCTATATTATAGGAGACAAAAATGGAATATTCCACATTGGACCGTCCCAGACACTCTCTGCAGACCTGCCGTCTGACAGCCCGGAGCTGATGTTTGGTTTGATGATCTATACGGGTGGAGTGATGGCAGCCAAACAAACCCTGCTGGTCAACAGTATAACTATAGAATTAGAGGGTCTGCTGACAGGAGTACAGAATCTTATTGTTGGTCCTAAGGGAAGAGTAGTTCTCAAGTATGTGCCATAAATTATCAATGATAATGAGAATTTCTTAAAATTTTCTCAATTTTGGACGGTTGGCATTCATTTACAATATATGAGATGCCTTTGTCTTTGTAGATTTTAAAATCATCAAGAATTTATGACTTACATCTCTTGCAGACTTAACATGTTTCTATATTGTAGACCGTATGGTAACACTACAACCTCCCTTACCAAGGAAATCACGTTCGACTCGGTCACCATTCAGGGGGGAGGTACACTGGAGATTCTCAGTAATTCTAACGGCATGGTTCTGAAAGGAGGTACGTTACACATAGAGAGTGGTGGGGTCATGGAGGTAGATAAAGTGGACATACAAGTAGACAACCTCATAATGGACGACTCATCCATACTCACGGCTGATGAAAAGGTAAAAATACTTTGTCATGTTCAATTTCTTTGAGTCAAAGGAATTGTTTTGGTATATGTGATACCTTTTCACTATAAATGAAAAGAAAAATCTTTAATTTAAAGAATACTGAGGAAGCTTAATGGAAACTAGATTGAACTAGAATGCTATGAAATTTTTCACTTTCATACATGTAAATTTAAAACTGTAAATTGTCTTTAATTTGTGGCTTCTCAAGTTCGCATACACCAGTTAGGTGATTGGTTTGCGCTGTTTTATTTTCACAAGATCGTATGTAGGTATCTTACTACACATGTGGTAGGACATACATGTACATGAATTTGCAGCATTTATTTTCACAAATCAAAGGACCTCGCGAATATCACAAAAATAAAACGCTCGTGAGTAAAAGACAGGTTACAGTATCTTATATTAATAATATTTTGTTTATCAAGTAATTAAGAAATTCAGTTCTTCTCTTAAAATTAGTTTTTTTATTTGTAAAAATCATTCATAATCTTTGTAATTATGAAAAAGAAATAATCTCCTTTCTTCAATCTGATGAATTTCCTAAAAGGAATAAGTCATATTCTTTATAAATAAGTGCAAGGAATTCATTATGTTTTGTAAATATGGATGAATTTCTGGTGAAAAATAATTCATTCTCCTTATAATTTGTCTTTCAGGGTGAGGAATCAGCTGGTGGTACAGGTTTTGGTGATAATCAGGCCGGGGCTGGACATGGAGGTATGGGGGGTAAAGGGGGCATCGCCGATGCTGGGGGTTATTTCCATGGCGATGTCCTGACCCCGACAGACTTTGGCAGTGATGCTATGTGGAAGGACACGACTACAAACGAAGACTACAAGGCTTCTGGTGGAGGGGTTATCAAGGTCACAGCTAGTACATCAGCAACTATTGACGGTAAGGTGTTTATTTATCGCACGTGTCAGCAACAGTAAAAACTGATCAAGTCATTTTGATAAATGTGTTATTTTGAATCAGCTAAAACAGCTGAGTTTGTGAAGTGGCAGCATACTCGCTTTTCTTCTCTAAGCTTCTGGGATTTAGTCTTAGATTCAGCAAAAAGTCTAGTATGTGGGAGTGTGAGATGGTTGCCAACCAGGTCTCGATGGAGTTTTCCCTACATAAACCACTGTGAGATATTAAAAAAATTTGTTTGATTTACATTGTAAAATAGATAGAAGATAAAGTTTGAAAATTCATTTGCAAGAAAACTGATTCGATACAAATTTCACATGTAATAGGTCTTATCACCACAAATGGTCAGCACTACAATCATGAGACTGGTGGTGCCAGCGGTGGCAGTATATGGATAGAGACAGCCAGTTTATATGGAAGTGGCACCATACAGGCCAATGGTGGTGATGGAATGGCAAACTCAGGTGCTGGTGCCGGTGGTAGAGTGGCTGCATACTATAGTACTGGGGAATGGAACGGCCAGATAACGGCATATGGCGGCACATCTACAGCAGGATACGGTGGTGCTGGCACAGTGTATATGGAAGTGACTTCCAGAAAAATCCTTTATGTGAAAAACAGAGTGCCATTTACGGCCACTGTAAGTATTTCGTGAAGGAATAGTAAAGAGCAGAATATTATCTAGCTACTACTTACAATATTGCTGAAAAAGAAAAATTCATCCTCAGTTTGATAAGAATTTCGATGTGATCTGAAAGGCATGCTGATTTTGTGCTAATGCTTTGAAGTTATTACCAAACTCATGTTTCAAATAATCAAAAGTATTGGTGCAATAGTATATTGAAAAGTGCTCATAACCAATTTTTTCCAAGAGTTTAAGTTGTTAACATGGCAACCAATGCCAATATCAAGTAACAAATTTTATGAAATTGGCATTTCATTTATCGTCAAAAAGTATGCAAATTTTCCAAGAAAATTGATGACCATGTGTGCCCAATTTTTTTAAGTTCTTAAAGAGAATAACTATTAAACCTTTATCACTTGTAAGTTTACGTCTTATTGACACTGTTATGTCTTTCAAAAAAACCTTAAACACAGTATGTGGAAAAATTTTCAAAAGGGGGAAAAGGGTTAAGTTATCAAAGGCATTCAGATTGTATGCCAGTTCATTTACAATGGCTGTTTGAGTATATACAATAATAGTATATGTAATAAAAAAGTAATAGATAAGAGAAAAATTAAGACGTATTTCACCTATTACAAAAAGCATCTGTTGTGAAAAACCTTCTTAAACAGAGATAATTTGAGAAATCTTTTTTTCTTCTTTATGCAGGAGGAAATTATAAACATGGATTCAGATACAGTGAGACGAAGTGACAGTGGTCGTACCTGGATACCTTACTCACAATCCTCACGGCAACTTATCTCCCTTGATGAACTACACTTACAGCACGGTGCTCACCTAGCACTAGAACCTGTCAATATAGCTGGAAATAAACATACACTTAATGTCCAACTCCTATCTGGAGACAATTTTGTGAAGGACAAAGAAAATATGGGTACACTACACGTTGGTCAGAATCAAGAAATTTCCATAAGACAAACCCCCCTGTATATGCCAGCTCACATCAAGATATATGAAGATGGTTTAATGACCCTGCCGTCTACTGTCAAATGGATAGGCGCAACGAACATTGTACGTGGTACGATAGGTGGACTTTCAGACGTGACTCTAGTACACACTGAGCTACACCTTGGAGAGAGCAGTAAAACATTTGGTATGGTGTCGGCAGCTACTTACACGTTCAATTCCCTCACCATGATGGCTGAGAGTGCCATCTTGTTTAGCTCCAACTCCACCTCATACAACATGGCTCCAGCCACCCTGTACATGGCAGCCACATCTCAGATAAAAGGCAGTGAGATATCACTAGAATGTACCACAATGGAGACAGAGGAAGGATCTGTTATTGATGTCTCAGAATCCGCAAACTTCAACTCTGGCCCAGGTTGGTAAAGCAATAGAACTTTTAAAAATATGGAAGTAAAATACAATTTATTATCACAACATTTAGATGAAAAGTCCATTTTCAAAATCTCAGATGTGACCATTAGATACATCAAACTACTGACAACATATAACTTTGAATACTTTTAAATTGTTACTTCATAATTTATCAGAGATGTTTCGTTATGTTTCCTCTGATTCATTTATGATGTCGTGATAAAAAACATTACCAAAGTATTGGTATATCGTGATGTCTGTAGACTATCATCTTGAAAATGGTCTATGAAACTGTTATCTTTAGTGCAATGTACATGTATATATTTCAATGTTCAATGATCTTGTAGGTGTAGGTATAGGAGCTAATGGAGCGTCTCACGGAGGAGATGGAGGAGGGAATAATTCAGCCGTATATGACAACTTTAAAGCTCCTAGTGAGCCGGGGTCAGGCACAGAGGGAGCAAAAGGTGGAGGAATGATCTACATAAATGCTCAGACATTCAGGCATCGTGGACTGATTACAGCCAAGTAAATACTTACATTTTTTATGGTAATCATGTGATTGAAAATTTGTTCAAGCAGAAGTGAATTCTTACTACATGTACTTAGAGAATAAACCACATTTCTGAAAACTGTTGACTTAACTTTGCTTACTTTATAGATATACATGTATGTCTTTGTACGTATGACTTGATGTGTATGATTCATGTAATTTTCAGTGGTGGATCTTCTAGTAGTGGTTCGTATGGGGGTGGATCTGGAGGCAGTATCCAGATTAAGACTACAACTGCAAACATATCAGGTCAGTAAATATATTTTTCATGCATATCTTGAATTGTTCCTTTTGTTATATAAAACACATTCTATATTTCTCTTCTTGAATGAAGATGAACTTATTTTTTGAGAGCTTGATAAATGAGAAGGCTGATTGATATCATACAATTTGAAATCAGGTAAAATCTTGGCTGACGGAGGCAGCAGCCCAGGTTACGGTGGAGGTGGTGGAATCGTGTATATTGAGTACACTAGCGGTAATATAGACCAGTATGCTGTCACTGCGTATGGAGGTAAAGGGAACAGCCAGAGTGGAGCAGCAGGACCTGTAACACTCAAACAGAATGGACAGTTCCAGTCCACCGTAACAGTAAGTTGCTTTCTTAATTCCGTCCGTTAGATTTTACATGCTCACTTTTCATTTGTTCGGATATCTAACCTTAAAGCATTAGTACGTACAGTAATTAATTGCATATTGAATAGTCATCTTTGTGGTATAGTTTCCCTAATTTTATATTAGTTCCCATTAAGTCTTTTGACATCACAATTAGTTTACCTCAGATACCTGCACAAATGGGAGGCAACTGGGTCAGATAAAGTACTACCTGCAGCATAGTGATCAGTTTTCAATAATTTTCAATGAAAGATGTTACTTTCTTAGGATTTAAAAAAATCTTATTATTGCAGATTCACTTCAGAAATCAACAGACAACAACAGCTGTATCAAGAATTCCTGTTCTTGACACAGACATCCTCGTAAGTGTTGATGAGGTCATTGTAGAGGGGGCTGTCACATACGGCTTTGCACCACGTAGCACACCACAGAATGCCCTGGAGGGCAGAATTCACTCTATACAAGGAAGTAAAGCTTCATTGTTGATTGTGGAAGATAACACTAAGGTCTTCCTTGCTACAAAGTCTCTGACATCTGTAAAATCACTTATTTTGCCAACATCTATATATGTAAGAGAAGACGGTGAACTTGATCTTCCAGAGTCGGTAATCATTGAAAGATCCTATGTATTAGAGCTTTGTGGGTCACTTAAATCCACCACTCAGTACCTGACTGTTCGGGAAGATGGTGTCCTAAAGTCAGCTCCTCCTGCTAAAACTAGCACTAGATTTGCAGGAACTCTATCTTTCCATTCTATAGCCGTACAGTTCAAGGGACGAATAGAAGAATCAACAAAATGCACTGGCAGCTCAAATATGAAACTAGCGGTCAACTTTTTCAATTCCTCTAATGATTTTACGCTAAACAGTCACTATACTTTTGACGGGAGTTATCAGTCAGTGGACTTAACACCATCCGGCAATGAGACTTGCAGTGGCCAAAATCTCTTCATACCCAAATACAAGTTTTGCACACTGTACCCTGGTGAACATGTGTTTGATTCCATTTTGATAGAATGGGGAGGTTACTTGTACCTGGCAGGAGATGACACTGGATTGAACAAAACAACAATCAAAGCAAACACCATTAACATTGCCCAAGGTGGAGTAATTTATGGAAACGGTACAGGATATATAAATGGTGGACCAGGTGCAGCTCCTAATGCAAACACAGGAGCCACACATGGTGGATCTGGTCATATGAATTCCATCGTCCCCTATGGTGACATCACAGCACCCATGACCTACGGAAGCAATGGTCACATGGCCTCCTCAAGTGAAGGTCGTGGTGGAGGTCAGATTAAGATTGAAGCATTCAGCCATTTCACACTCAATGGTGAGATAGAAATGAAAGGACAAGATTCCTCCACTTCAGGAGGTAGTGGTGGCAGTGTCCAGATTATCGCTGCTAATTTTGACGGTAGAGGATCCATAAATGTAAATGGTGGATCACAGGGTGGAGGTGGTGGTAGAATTTCTATAAATGTCAACACATCCTACAACTTCGATGGAATTCTATCTGCTCTTGGAGATTCCTCTACGGAAGCATCATCTGGTGAGTTACATTTATCGCTATCCCAGATGAGCTTACCTGTAATTTATACGTATGATGAATATTGACAACAAACCCTTCTGCAAATCTCTACAAATGATGTCATTTCATTCATGAATTCTCAGATTTATTGTGGTGTAACAATGCAAACAATCCAATGAAATAATTTGTCTGAAGTTCTGTCAGAGTTTTGTAGAAAGGTTGTTGGTCCTGTTTTTCCTTACTGCTTTTAAAATAATTTCTATTCTTGGTTCATTTTCTTCTAAAGCAGTTAAATGCATCTTTTAAAAGTTATTTGATTTCTGTTACTTTCAAAATAATATTAATCTATGTATCTGCAGCTGATCACCTTCGAAAGTTCAATTATTCTTTAAAGGTACCATCTACATAGCCAAGCCTGCTGTGTCAGGGTCCATACCTACAGAGCTACATATCTCAGGTAGTGGGACCACAGCAATAGAGAGCCAGACCTTACCAAACCCTCTAACGTACCTATACATCACGAATAACGCTAAAGTAGATATCGCCCAGAGTATGTCAGTAACCACTGTATCATCTGACGGTACAGGCAAACTTGAAATTTCTGGATCTGCTCAAGTTTCTGTCGATACGATCGGTGACGTGACTCTTGGATCAAGATGTTCAGAGATTGTTGTTGGATCAAACACCGTTCTTACAGTAGCAGATAGCATGTATCACACTGGGTCTCCTGGAAACCTTACTGTACAGGGAACAGTTACTGCTAACTCTTTGACAATTGGAAGTTCTGGAGGTTTGAATGTAGGACCTGCAGGCAGGGTTAAGGTAAACTCTCTCCAGCTTCATGAAAATGTTGTAGCTGAGTTACAACTTGGTGGAAGCCTGGAAGCTAGATCCTCTAGTATAATGGACACACTACAGATAGGCTATAACTCAGTACTGAAATATAATGTGGAAGTAATATCCCTAAATCCCAAATCCTTCATTATGAATTCTAAGTCCCAGTTACTCCTAACCACATACAAGAAGAAAATAGAGATTATCTCCGACAGCATACAGATTGATGATGAAGCTGTTATAAGTGTTGCTGCGTCAGGAGAACTTAATGGTAACGGGGCAGGTAACAGTATTAAAGGAGGAAGCCATGGAGGTGAGGGAGGCGGTAACACAGGGACGTCATACGGACATACAGTACTACCGGTGGATTACGGCAGTGGCACAGGCACAATCAGGGGCGGTGGTGTGATCATACTGAATGGAGCTAACTCGGTGACAATGGACGGTATATTGAGTGCAGATGGCGGTAATTCAAGCAGTGGTGGTAGCATCCAGATTGTCACAAAGGTGCTGACAGGACATGGTTCTATAACATCTAATGGAGGTGATTCTATCAGCTCAGGAGCAGGTGCAGGAGGTGGAGGCAGGATAGGGATCCATGCATCTGACATGTCTAGTTTCCTTGCCAGGTACACTGCTTATGGCGGGACTGGTGATGATAAGAACACTATGGGAGCTGCTGGTACCATATATCTCTTCTATCAACAAGCTGGTGGAGTCAATTTGACAGATCTTTACATTGACAACAATGGCAAACATGCAGTTGCTGAAACTATTGTTACCCAGTTAACAAGAATCTCAGCTCTACAGGTTTATGGAAGCTCAGTAGTGTCATTTGATTCTTCAATAATATCACCAGATCTGAAGACAGTAGAGGGTGATCACTCTGGTGTATTGAGGATTAAGAATGGTCAGTCCTTCATTATAGCTACAGATTACGGAACACAGAGTGCTTATTCCCTAGAATGTAAGGTTATCATATCAGATGGTGCTACAGCAACTCTCCCAGGAAAACTACAGCTAGAGGATAATGAAGTGCTTAACGACCATCCTGATCACCCGTATAACCTTGAGGTGTATGGAACAATCATTGGAACCAGGGAGCTTGTCGTGTCGTATGGTGGCAGAGTTTACATCAGTTACAATAGCAGATCTGGTGCCATGGCCTCACAATTGTCAAATGTTGGTACCCTGACGTTGGTCAAGCTTGATGTGACTGATAAGGGAATATTAGAGCTGGCTATGGACTCTGATAACAAATATACAGTAGCTATCATCAGTGAAATGACCATCCACTACGGAGGGCTTATGATGGGCAGATACTTGTCCATAAACACTCCTGACCTTCAAGTGGCATATAACGGCCAACTTCATGTGAATAAAGGTGGTAACAGTGCAGGGCTTGGAAGTGGTGCTGGTGTAAATGGCGCAGGAGCAAGTTATGGTGGAAGTGGTGGTTCATCGGTATCTAATGATAAACCATTTGTAACCAGCTATGGTAGCATATTTACAGCTGACCAGTTTGGCTCAGGTGGAGGAAACACGACAAATGGTATAGGTGGCGCCGGTGGTGGCAGATTAGAGATATCTGTTACCAACACACTGACATTAAATGGCATGATAGCTGCTGACGGAGAAGATGGCACGGGTGATGGTGGAGGTGGCAGTGGTGGCTCTGTTGCCATTGTTGTGTCAGACAGCATGTCTGGTTTTGGAGCCATTTCTGTCGTCGGTGGAAACTCTAATGCTACAGGTAGTGGAGGTGGTGGCGGTGGAAGAATTACACTAGATGTAGCAAATGACTACAACTACATAGGAAGCTACCTGCTGAAGGGAGGTTATTCTTACTCTGCCACAGCCGGTGGCGCAGGAACTGCCTATCTCCTATACAGAGTGAATCGACTGAACCACTATGTGCTGAAGTCAGACAATGCTGGTGTAACAGGATCTAGTATAGCCAGCACTTACATTGATGTCACCAGTACATCGTCTGTCACTGTAGATGAACTGAATGTGGGAGACTCTACAGTATTGGAACTGGTGACTCCTGACATGCATTTCACAGCAGAAGTACTCACTTGTGGGGATGCAAGGTGAATACTCGTATTTATGTATTAATTTAAAATCTTAAAATTTTCGAGCATATATAGTATGATTTTTACTGAATCTTAATTAACCAGCAACTTATAGTTGTATAATATGAATGTCTTAGCTTATATAAAGTATTGATTAAAACTGATTTTATATCTTTCCAGTATGGTGAAAATCAATGACAATGTGACATTCAGTGCAGACACTGGGTTGACAGAGACCAAACTTACATGTAGTCTGAATCTGAAGGAGCTTGGAGAGGTCAGGCTGCCGAAAATGGTGGAGTTACTAGGGGCAGACAACTCTTTAGAAGGTATATATGTAAAAAAAAAAAAAAAATAAAGAAAGAAAGAAAGAAATTACTGCCCATCAAGTTTTAGATTTGTTTAACAGGCAAAAATTCATATGCATATGATAAAAATATGTACTTAAATTATACTTTTTGAATAGGAACCATAACAAATGTTCGAGACATGGTGATAGCACCATACCAGAAGGCTGCCTTCTCCACCAATACCAAGACAGCATCTTATTCTAGTGGTGCCTACACCTTCAAGACAGATCCTGGTGCTTACAGGTGAGGGAAAATTGTCAAAATTATGCTCATGTATCAGAGATGAGATTTGATCTTGGATTTGACAAACTATGATACATGTACAAGCACTGACAAAATGATTTGTTAATTGTATTACTGTATTTATACGTAGAATCATTCGCTGTGTATTAACCTTTGCTACTTTTGCGGTCATTCTCGTACGGCGAAAGTTTATCTCAGTGAATCAAAATACCAAATCATCATTTAAAGACGGATTATCTGTAAATGATTATGATCATAAAACTTTGACATAGTTAAGCATAATAAATATACATATTCTTTGTAAAAAAATGTATAACACTAGGTAAAATGCTGGCATTTTCTTTCGCAAGTTTTTCTACGTGCACAAACGTTCTCATGTAGATACGTCCATCGGTAAAAAAAAATAAATATTTTTTTAATATATGTAAAATAACGATGTCTCTCTGACGCATAACGAATCTGTCGTATTGTCTTGTTCATATAATTAGATTGTTTGTTTAATAATAAGATCTAACCTGTATTGTAATTAAACAATTATCGTCAGAGGAGTGTTATTCTTAATCAAGTTTGTACACACATGTGATACGATGTACAGAACATGTATATAAGTAACGGTATGTACAAACAAACGTGAGTTTTGAAACTAGCAAGTCTGTTTGATATACGTAAAATATTATTGCCGTAATATGATTAAAATATTTTTACATTATTGCTATTTTGGATATATATTTAGATCCATTTATATCTTCTTTCTCGGTCCACGGACTAGTGCAAATAGAGTCGAATAACATGCAACATACGTACATGTATACAGTACAGGCATCTAATTTCCGTGCGATTGTAACAAATTAGACAATTCAAAGATATTGAATTCTTAACAAGTAAATTGTCTGTGAAAGCCCCAACTCCCTTTTTTCGTTTTCAAGAGAGTCTAAAAAATCAAACAGACAGGAGAGTTAAGGAATTATCATTAATGGACTGATATTTCTTACGATTATTACATCCGCACCGTGTCAAATGAAAAAATACTGTTGGTTTTTTAAAAACGTACATTCATGAGGGGCGGATCCGCGAATCATTGTCCACGCGAAATGGTTTACTCTTCTGAAACCGCAAAAGAAAGTACCAGCAAATGATTCTACTTATACAGTACCTGATGAAAATCCAAGTAACCAATCTATTCTGAATACAATTGAATTTTGTTGAAAACTTTTGAATATACCCTACTATTTAGTTTAAGTTTGAAGGTCAATGTTACAATAAATCATATTTAAAAATCTAATAAGCAGAATGTAGACTGAGCCCTATAAGATAAGTACATGCCTCAGCCCTATAAGATAAGTACATGTACATGCTTCAGCCGTATAAGATAAGTACATACTAGTATACATGCCTTGGCTAGGGATTTCAGTCACGTGATCTTTCAAGCTGACAAATTGATCTATCGGTTACCGCACTATACTTACCTTGCGATTTCTACCAGAATTTTTGATAAAAATATATGATTCTTTCTCTTAACTTTAAAGTGATATTTATTCTTTTTATATATATTGAATTTTTTATGAAAATATGAACAGAAGCGGTTAAATTATCGAGTTTTTTTACGACAACGCACGAATTTGTACACCTCTCGCTGCAAATATCTATGGCACGGGGAACGGCTCATGAAGAATTTGAGGGTCGTTCTGTTTGGCGGCTATTTCAGCTTATTTATTAATATTCATAACATAAAACTCATGTATGGTTAGATAGATGGGACTCTCCGATTGATAACCGAGGTTGCGCAAAAGCTGAACTCCAAATATAACGAAAGTTGTGCCATTTTTCAATTTTCAGGGGAATATGTATCACTTTTGATTTCATCCTTTCTATTTTGCGCACTTAAATACTAAAAGTTTGAACAATTCCGATAATTTTGATATATAGAACACCAAATTTTAATATGGTTTACCTAGCTGCATTCCGATTTTTCCGCCTCGACCCCCTTGATTATTTACTGCGTGATAATGTCTTCAATGACGATTTCACGCAAGTTATCAATAAAGTGTTCGATTTCTTTTACATTTACTTTAAAAGACGAGTGTAAAAAGGAATAGGGAAATATATATACATTAAACTTTCATTTACGATGATATGAAATAATCAACATTTTTTTTCAGAACTATCGTACGTACTCTAAAGGATTCTCTCGTGTGTGCTCTTTGTGTTTTTTTTTGAGAGGGGAGGGAGGGGGGCTTATGTACGCAATAGCTCTGTTACTGGTAGACTCGTTAGATCGCATGTTTGTTTGTTTTTTTTCTTCTTCCTTTATATTTTCTTTTCAAATTAAGCTTAATTTCACCGAAAAGAACAAAGGTATATCTTTATCGATATTAAGATACCGGTACATGAAAAATCATTTCTTTTTTGCCATGGCAACCGAAAGGAAGTGCTTTAAAAGCAATGGTCACACTTTTTTTGTATTTCTTAAAATATTATTTCGATTATCTTTCAAGTCAAACACGTGAAAATTAAGTTTAAAATCTTAAGATTTTCAAAATTTATATATTTAAATCGATGGTGGTCATTTTGTTTTAAAATGGTTACCATGGCGACGCAACTTAATTATCATTGTCACATAAAACAAATAGCTGAAGTATATACAAACAAAATGATGTACAGATCATTCAAATAGCAGCAAGATTATCTAAGCTATAGCTATTTCAATACGCCGACTGACCACTTCAAGTTAAATTTGAATGGTGCCACAACATGAGAAGTTTTATATTGAATACTATAGAAAATTGTGTCACAAAAATGACATCAATCATCAAGCTTTCAACTTTATTATCTCTGTACTCGATCAACCGATTTTGATATTTTTTTCTGTAAAATGTTTCTATTGCACAGAGCAATGTAACAATCTTACAATACATGGATCTTAATAATTAATGAATTTTAAGGTAAAATCCCTACCTTGGCCCTATAAGATAAGTACATGTACATGCCTCAAAGGATCATTATATTGTGGGAAAAACCCTATGTCGGGGTAGGAGGTCAAAGTTAAAGGTCATAGCTTTGAAATAGTCAATCAGTGGTGAATTTTGTTCTTTTCTTCATAGGTTTTCGACATTTACGGTAAAGGATTATGCAGAAGTTACATTTGTATCGACTGGTAAAACTCTAAACCTGGGTACACTGGAACTACAGTACGGATCAATAGTATATGGACAAACACTGCTCCTAGAGAGTAACAATATCATCCTACATCCTGGATCCACCCTGAATTTGGTGGGATCAGGACTCCCTGCTATGACAGGGCCTGGACAAGGAGTAATTGTGAGTAATAGAGATTTTCTTTGAATTTGATTTGTATTCGATATTGATCTATTGCACAATGTGTAGAAGGAAAGCCAAAGGGGTAGGGCCACGAGACCCCAAAATCAGCCCTCCATTTTTCTCTAGAAATAAATTTCATTGGGGAATACTTGATATCTCTCATGAAAATGCACGAATGTTCACCCCTTTCAATGAAAAGAAAAATATCACCAAAGATGGTGCCATTTAACTGTAATGACGTCATGAAGTGACGTCATTTTGACGTAATTGACAAAATATGGTGAAAATTGCTTAGAATTTTGTCTTTTGTGGAAGAATTCAATGTGGCCGCATGCGTTAACTGAGATAAAACGTTTATGACAAAAGGATATAATGATAATCTTTCACACATAATTTTTTCTTCCTAGTTAATACATGCGGCCATTGCTATATTATAGAAATATGTAGTTTTTGCATCAATTTGGCGGAATATGACCAATTTCGGTGTTTTCAAAGGGCTTAAAGCTATTGATAAACGCAATGTTGACGAAAGATAGATTCGTGATTCAGAAGAGAATGTTTCGAAATGTCAAATCACAGTTAAAAATTCTATGAAGTATAATGTTCAGAATTAGGGCCAATATCGGGCTTCGTAGCCCTACCCCTTTGTTTGGGTATTAAATGCTCCTGACTGGTTTGACCTTAATAGATTTTGTCATTAGGTATTATTGCCAAGGATTTGACCTTGTCATTGGTATAAAGACATAGATGGCACATGATTTGTAATTGAGTCTTTGCGGAATACAGAGTTTTTTCCCCTTACAGATGGTATCTGACATAAAACCATTGTGACGTCATGAAAATGGTATGGTAACGTCGATTTGATACCATCATTTCCCAGACTTTTAGGACTGTTTCCATAGAATTTGATGACGTCATAATCAATCTACGTCAGATGCCATCTCAAATGGGAAGTAACTCTAGTTTTTGAAAATAGCGAATAGCAAAGTGAAAAAAAATCATCGATGAAAATATTGATCTTATTCAGTAACAGGTTTCAGCGCTCACACCATAGGATGGAGAGATTAGGGGGGCTAATTTTGACTGAAACTTGTTCAAAATACAGGATTTGGAAAAAAATTTGGTCACTGCAAGGGGGCGAAGGTCTTGATATGAAGATGAGCTTTCTATCAATGTTAATAGATATTTTAGATATCTTGCAACACAATACATGTACCTGACTGTAATTTGGTTTTCAGCTTGGTTCAGTGGGTACTGGTGCTGGTCACGGTGCATTAGGTGGCTCCCCCAGTACGTCTACTCCAGGCGGTGCCATGTATGGACTAACAAGAGACCCCACCGAGGCAGGCAGTGGTGGTGGTAACTCATTGAGTGGTCTGGGTGGTGCTGGCGGTGGCTTGCTAAACCTCACAGTGTACTATGAAATTGAACTGGAAGGTATTTCATAAGTATAGTAAAGTTGATTCTTTATTCAAAATTTCATTTGTTTATCAACTTTTTCAGTATATATCATGCAAGAATGCAATCTTATTAAAACGCGACTTGAACTTCAAACACTCTCCTTGTACATGCAGGAGCGGGAGTTTAAGTTGCATTCTAAGAAGATTGGTCATGAAAAATAAATTTTGAATACTGCATTTTCATTATATTTATTTATTATATTGATAAAACTTTGAAATTAATGATGAACCAGTGTAAAGTTGCAGGTTACCAAAATTACCCCAAAAATTAAAAAAAAACAAACTAACTAACTAACTAAAATGCTCTTGATTGAAGGTCAAATTCTTGTGAATGGTGGTGCAGCTAATGGCACAGATGCAGGTGGTGGTAGTGGTGGCACGGTCATCATTAAAGCTCAGAAGCTGATTGGTCAAGGACTGATGGCAGCTGATGGTGGCACAGGAAGTGGCAATGGTGGTGGTGGGGCAGGAGGAAGAATGAGAATCTTCTTGGATGAGAGGTAGATATAGATTAAATTTTACATTTAACATATTTCAAATGAAATGATTTCAAATGAAATGATGTTTTAGAAGTCTAAATCAGAACTGCATCAGTTTAATAATTTATTATATTGTTAAAGCATTGCTAAATTTATATTGCTATTAAAAGACAAGAGCATAGCTGCTCGGATTCAGAAAATGTTATTTATAGGTAATGTAGAGTTTCTGCCATAAAGTCAATTAGAAGTATGTATATATCCTATATTCATATTTAATATTTATAGCTTTGACTTCTCTGGCACTTTAACTGCATATGGAGCAGGAAATGGAGCCACTTCAACATCAGTGAAAGCCGGACCTGGTACAATCTACATCCATGATGGTATAAAGACGTCCAGTAAACCTCCAACAAGGCTTATCATTGGTGGAAACACTACGGACCCTCTACAGGAACAAACCAGGGCTACCATCACAGGCTTGCTGCCGGAGGAATTTGAGTATGACGAAGTTACTCTTACAGGTAGGAATGAAATGGATTGGATTGGAATGTGGTATGTTATAACAGGATGTAAAGGTCTAATTGTAGAAGTCACGTGAGGCTCAGGCAAAGGAAACTATAAACCCTACCTTTACCTTTACTTTTTGTCTAATTTTACAACTTTTGTGCTTATTCTTTTGATAAAGATGAATGAGGTACATGTATCAGATGTCCCTTTTAAAGCTCTAAGAGGTGTTTGTGATTTGAGACAAAAATGATGTAGAGGAGATGTAAATTTGTTCAATATAGATTTTATATGCAAAGAAGAAAAAAAATCACGATGATGAATCGATCTTTTCAACTTACATAGCTACTACGTTCCATTTGTGACCTGTTCAGTTTTCATTTATTATGACAGTTTTCAGAAGGTAGTTAATTTAAACCTTTATCTTTTAGGATATGCCCACTGTGAGTATGGATCTGCAGACACACAGCTCAAAATAGCCAAGATCAACGGTGATGACACGGCATGGCTGTTTGTCCAACATCAGCAGACTTTACAGGCAGAGTTTGTGGAAGGTCAGATTAAGCATCTGGTCACTAACATCAACATTGACCTTGATGACGGAGCCACTTTACACGTACCCCTGAATATGACTGTAGGAGGTACAAAGTTACAGCTGAGAGGCATAGTCACCTTCAACAATCTGATCCTAGAGGATGGAGGAGAAGTGGTGCTAGAGAATACATCATACACAGCATCCTACGCTAATAGTATCTATACTCCCACAAGTAATCCTGGAGCATACACGCTGGGCTATGTTGGACTCAAGAAGGGATCCATCTTCAGCCCCATGGATGGGTTGCAGCTACAAGTGGGCATGATGGAAATGAAGAGATATGTGAAGCTGTATGCAGATTTCATAGAAATCAAGGCAGGGACATTGATTCTGGAGAGGGGAGCAGAGCTTAATACAAACGGTAGAGGTAGAACTACTGGTGTTCCCTCTGATGCCCATGGGACAGGATTCAACGGTGGATCGTATGCCAGTGAAGGGGGTGTTGGAAATACGGGGAGTCTCGGCTCAGTCGGTAAAACATATGGCACTATATACCAACCAATCATACCAGGATCATCAGGTGGAAGTGGGTCACAAGGAGGTGGTTACATCACAATTTACTCTAGTTTGATCAGTATGTATGGATTACTACGTGCCAATGGTAATGACTCAACAACAGGGGGCGCTGGTAGTGGAGGAAGTATTTACATCGTCTGCTATGATACACTCAAAGGACTGGGAACCATAGAGGCTAACGGTGGCAGTGCAACAAATGTGAACTATGGAGCTGGGAGTGGTGGTCGTATAGCAGCTGAAGCTAAAATAGATATGTTCTCGACACAAGGCAAGTTTGCTGCAAAGGGAGGGACTTCACCAGCCACGCACGGTGATGGTGGACCAGGATCTGTTTACCTGAAAATGGGAGATAGTGATATCACTGAAACTCTTATTATTGACAATGCTAATGGTCAGCAAGAATTCTACACCAACTTGGATGAAACCAGAACAGATCTTCAGTTTGATATAGTACAGATTGAGAACTATGCTAAGCTACAAATTATTCAAGATGGAAAACAGAGGACAATCAATATCAACAAGGTTAATGGCGATGGCACTGGCCTGTTGAGGATGAGGAGAAATCAGACTGGAACTCTGGAAAGGTACAGCTCTAACATTCTGAATTCTAAACTAGAAATCAACCTGGAGTTACACGATGGTGGAGAATTTATCCTCTCAGAAACCACAACAATTTTGGGCAAGGCATCTACAGCACTGGATCTGAACGGTATCATGAGAGGAGTGGTTAACCTGATTCTGGGCTCTGGAAGACACATGAGAATGGGCAGTGATGCGTCTATAGTCCCTTTCTCAGCAACTGCCCTCTCTACTCAAGCCAGGGTTACCTTTGGGCTCCTGCAGCTGAGCCCGGGCAGTACCCTGGACTTTGACCCTGACACGGGAGCTGACATGTTGGTGGGTACTATGCATGCCCAGTTTGGATCTACTATCACAGCAGACTATTACAACATTTCCTGTACGACCTTGATGATAGAGCTGGAGGCCAAGATGTCTGCTGCTAGTACAGACAGATCTGGATCAGACCTCATAGATATATACACAGGACAGGTAACATAATGGTTATACTACTGTAGGTGTATTTATTTTAGCGCAAATATGACAACAATGGACTATTTGGTATTTTAGCACGATCAAGAATTAGCCCATTCAACTCTTTTTCCTCTACAATCCAAAATGAGAATCCCACTAAAATGAGTACACATAAAGTATCAGTAAGGAATTAAAATCTGACTCAATGAAAAACATTATGTTACAGAGTTTTAAGTAAAAATGTTTCTTAAGTACAGTGCACATTAGCAATTTTTGCTATTTAGCACTTTTAATGAGAACAAATGTTGCTCACTGAAAAGAAATTGAAGATTATGAGATAAAATTCACAATGCCTTCTTATCTGTACACATTACAAACTTGATTGATAATCTTTTGTTGACAATTATTAACAGGGGAAGAGTATATCTGGTAGGAAAGGTGGAGCTGGCCATGCAGGGGTCGGAGGAGGAGACACTGATGTGGCAGGGGACTCATACGGGTCCCTCTACACCCCAACACTGTCAGGAAGTAGGTCAAACGTAAATGGAGGGAAAGGTGGTGGCAAGATTTACCTGAAAGTTGGTACATCAATGTTTAATGATGGAGAGATGTCTGTGAACGGCAGTGACTCAGCCGACGGAGGTGGAAGTGGTGGGAGTATCTGGATAGAAACACTGGACATTGAAGGTATGATAACAAATAAGACAGTGGGAATTTTAAAAGTGTAGACTTTTTATTTCACCTGCAATTCACTTGGACAACATAAAGACTAAAGGGTTCTGTCCATCTATTTGTCTGTCTTGTAGTCACACTTTCATTTGAAGGGCTAGAACTCACATGATACGTTATTTGAGGATGGTCAAGCATGATAAGACTCAAGGTCATAGTCGCATACTTAAGGTTAAACATGTGACAAGCAATATACCTTAGCTCTTTACAGGAGTAATGCATAAATTGTAGCTGCCAGATTATCATGTTATCTGTTTACAGGATATGGAACATTCTCTGCCACTGGTGGCTCCAGTAATGGTGCCAGTGGTGGTGGCTCAGCCGGCAGAGTGGCTATCCACTGTAAGAAACAGATCCTATTTGAGGGAAGCTTTAAGGTATTCGGAGGAGAGGCTTCCAGTGGGGTGTATGCAGGAGGGGCAGGAACAGTCTATCTGGAGGACATCAGGTTAGTGATTGGCTGATGTTCACTTTATTAGAAAGTGATTTTTATCTAAAAGTTGCTGCATGAAATTTTAAATACTCATATTTTTATTCAAGTTCGAGGTTAAATAGATGTAAGGAATGTATCTCAATATTTTAATTTGTGTTTTACAGGAAAGGAGCTACATATAGAAGACTTCTACTGGACAACAATAATAATCCACTAGATAAGTATGCTACCATTGATGAAGTAGGCATGACAGAGTTTGTATTTGATGAGGTGCACCTCCTTAACCAAGCCTCGTTACATGTGCGTGACACAGGTGCTATCATCAACATAGACATACGTCAGCTTGTGGGAGACAGGAGTGGTCTATTACACATACACAGGAATCAGTATCTGGTGGCAGAATACGAGGAATCTGTAAGACAGGCTTTCCTATCTGGAATCAACTTTATCATTGATGAAGATGGAGAAATACTCTTCCCAGGAATCACGTATGTTTATGGTAGAGGCATAAGTATGACAGGTTATACGGAGGATAGGTCCTTACAAATTTATGGTCGTCTTACAGGCATTAATGATTTGATACTTGGATTTGAAACTCTGATGTATCTTGGACAAGTAGCCCATACTGCATCTCAATCAAATGGTACATATCTATACCTTGACCAGCCTGGAAATCTGACATTTGGTACAATCGACCTTAGAGGAAAATCTACAATAAAGTATGCTCCGGATGTGCCCATGTTAGCCAGTGTAGGGTGGATAGATGTCAGATACAAAGCTACAATATCAGCAGAAAGTATCCACCTGAAGACAGGAACTCTAAACATCGAGGCTGGATCCAGAATGACGACATCTGCCACAGACAGACCACTGGACACCATAGACTCAACAATGGGCACTGGACTTAGCACCAATGCTTCATTTACCTATAACATAGGAACTGGAGGTGGCCATGCCAGTGTTGGAGGCAGCATATATAACTCATCTGGTCAAGTCATCAATGCTGGAGGAAAGTACTATGACTCATTGTATACACCCACTCTGCGTGGTAGTGCTGGTGGTAGCTCAAGTAGCCACTCAGGTGGTCATGGTGGTGGAGTGATTGATTTGACGGTGGCTAGCCACTTGTTGGTTGATGGAGACATTGCTGCAGATGGATCAAATGGTGGTACCACATCTGGTGGTGGCAGTGGTGGCACCATTCATATCAAGTCGTACAATCTTGAGGGACACGGTCTGATGAGCACCACAGGTGGTAGCGGTGGCTGCGGTGGATCAGGTGGTAGAGTGACCATGGACTTACAGACAGAGATATACTACTTTGGTACGTACATAACATCAGGTGGCTCAGGGTCGTCAAACACAGACATGACTTCAGGTGGACCTGGATCGGTATACATCAAAGACACAAGGTACACTCGTCCATATTACCAGCTTATACTGGAGAATACAGAGAGAGACTGGGACCATTATTATGTACTTGATGAACCAGGAGTTACAGACTATTATTTTGACGAGGTTTTCCTGACCAAAAATGTTACCTTGGCAATGAAGTCTGGTGACGGAGTAGACAGGAAACTGGAAATCTATAAAATCCATGGAGACAAGACAGCCAGAATTCATTTACTAGCTGGGCAGACAGCTTACCTGGAGGAATACCAGTCCTTGACAAAAACTCCAATCAACCTCTGGCTTGATGAAGGCGCTACGGCTTATCTATCCAGGCTAGTCTACATGTTAGGTCTGGGTGAGATTGCCTTCCTATGGAACGGAGAAATAATGAGTGTCAATCACCTGAGAATTGTCCCTGGCAGGAAGATAGTAATAGGGAACCAAGCACAGACAAGTTCTATAGTGAACGGTACTTACGTCCCTGGTATACCCGGCAAGTTTACATTTGGCAGTCTGGAGCAGGGTGCCGAGTCTCACATGGAACTACCATCACCCATGCCACTCTGGCTCTCTGTTGGTTTTCTGGTAAGCTAAATATGTTTTTATCTTGTAAAGCATTTTTGAAATAGTTCTAAGTTTTTGTGTAGAAATTGATTTTGAAGTAAAATCCAAATTTATTTCTGAATGCATTTCTTATGATCCTGAGGTACACACAGATTTGTTTTGTATTTGGTGATTTACTGTTTTCAGGATATCAAATATGAGGCAGTCTTCAAAGCTGATACTTTTGAAATAGAGGCCACAGATTTCTACCTAGAGCCCCTTGCCCGTCTACAATGTATAGGTGTGTCACCAGCTGGAGGGATTGGACAACCTGTTACTGTCAGTGCTGGGGCAGGGCATGCTACAATGGGAGGAGGAAGCTGTGAGTATTATTATTTGTATTAAATCATTTCTAGCATGTAATTGATTAAATTAATAAATAGAGAAGTATATGTATGAACTATAAAAAAAAGATGTACTGAACGTGTACATTTGTATTAATGTTACAGATTTTAATGGAAGATTAGTCAATTGTCCTATTTATGAAAATCCTATGTAAATCAGTCCAATTTTATCCTGTACCACTAAGGGTTGTGCCAAAAATTCTAAATTTATAACACTAACAGTATTTGAACTTGAAATATCTTATATTAAATGTTCCATTACAGCCACAGTAAATTATGATACGGGAGGTTCAGCCTATGGCTCCCTCTACAGGCCAGACCAGACAGGAAGTCAAGGAGGAAGTGGCTCAGGTGGTGCTGAGGGTGGCAGAGGTGGTGGTAAATTCCGAGTCATTGTTGGTGCCATTTTCCTTCTGGATGGTTTGTTAGAGGCAGATGGTGGTACAGGGACCAGTAACAGTGGTGGTGGAAGTGGTGGTTCAGTCTGGATTACAGCTAGTAAGTTGAATAGGAAGGAAATTGTCAGGTTTAAAGACTGAGAGACATATTGCATTTTTCCAAAGATTTAACCTTGTTCAAAATTTCTAACTGATGAGTGATGGAAGAGTCATTGGCCGGATTGCAAAGCAATTCCGGTCTATAGATTGACGATGTCCGTCTGTCCGTCCGTCCGTCTGCCGTCAACATTTTGGTTAAAGTTTCTGGTTGAAGCAAAATCTAAGGAACTATATGCAGTAGAAACTTTATATTATACATGAAGCTTGCCCATGACAAGACCTTTCAATTTATGCCGTAACATTTGACCTAGTGACCTTGACCTTGGACTTTGACCTAGTTAAAGATTTTGATTAAAGTTTCTGGTTTAAGCAAAATCTAAGGAACTGTATGCAGTAGAAACTTTATATTTTACATGAAGGTTGCCCATGACAAGACCTTTCAATTTATGCCGTAACATTTGACCTAGTGACCTTGACCTTGGACTTTGACCTAGTTAAAGATTTTGGTTAAAGTTTCTGGTTTAAGCAAAATCTAAGGAACTGTATGCAGTAGAAACTTTATATTATACATGAAGGTTGCCCATGACAAGACCTTTCAATTTATGCCGTAACATTTGACCTAGTGACCTTGACCTTGGACTTTGACCTAGTTAAAGATTTTGGTTAAAGTTTCTGGTTTAAGCAAAATCTAAGGAACTGTATGCAGTAGAAACTTTATATTATACATGAAGGTTGCCCATGACAAGACCTTTCAATTTATGCCGTAACATTTGACCTAGTGACCTTGACCTTGGACTTTGACCTAGTTAAAGATTTTGGTTAAAGTTTCTGGTTTAAGCAAAATCTAAGGAACTGTATGCAGTAGAAACTTTATATTATACATGTATGTTGCCCATGATGAGATCTTTCAATTTATGCCGTAACATTTGACCTAGTGACCTTGACCTTAGAATTTTGACCTAGTTAAAGATTTTGGTTAAAGTTTCTGGTTTAAGCAAAATCTAAGGAACTGTATGCAGTAGAAACTTTGTATTATACATATAGGTTGCCCATGATGAGACCTTTCAATTTCTGCCGTAACATTGGACCTAGTGACTTTGACCTTGGACTTTGACCTAGTAAAAGACTTCGGTTAAAGTTCCTGGTTTAAGCAAAATCTAAGGAACTGTATACAGTAGAAACTTTATATTATACATGAAGGTTGCCTCTGACAAGACCTCTCAATGTATGCTGTAATATTTGACTTAGTGACCTTGACCCAGTTGGTGACAAAAACTTACTTTGCAATCCGGCCATACCGTCTTTAGCGGTGTTTTATTTTTCCAATGTGTGTCTTTTCAATATGTGACATTGACATGACATTTACAAGAATGGCTGGTGAACAACAGATGAATAGTATTTCACTCGTGCTTCTTATTCTTTTCATATTTTTCAACAAAGAATCCAAGAAAGTTAATTTCATGCTGAAATGACTTATGAAATATACCTACGTTTGATTTCTATTCTAGCTGACCAACGTGGTCATGGCACAGTAACAGCTAATGGTGGTTTTGGTGACAGTACCTCAGGTGGAGGTTCAGGAGGTAGGATCGCCATTCATACAAAGAACGCCAATGAGTTCAAAGGTACACTGGAGGCATACGGAAACCTAGGAACCTCAGGAGGGGATCGCGGGGGCCCAGGGTCAGTGTTTATAGAGGACAGATTTGAAGGAGGAGTTAATGCTGAGTACACATATCAACCCCGCCTTTACTTAGATGGTAAAGACCTACAGCCACCTAAGCCACTTATAGTGGCAGAACGTAATCCTAGAAGTGTGGCTGATAACGAAGAAATTGACAATGATGCCGATCTGAACTTTGACCACTTGATGTTGAATAAAAAGGTAATTGTAGTCTAACTTTCATATAAATGGTGGTAACCTGATTGATATGCATTATACTCTCATAAAAAAAATCATCAAGCATGATGAACATCAACAAGGAGTGAGGTTCAAGGTCACCTGCAATGTCTACATTTTTATCTATGTTTAAGTTACATCCTATGTTAGAATAATATCATGGGCCTTTAGATTTAGGGAAAATTCTGTTTGATTTTCCATTGAAGTTTGTTTACATTGTATTTTAGGCTAAGATCCAGATTGCAGATGGTGGAGATAATATAGCGTCTCTGAACATAGGCCTTGTTCTAGGTGACGAAAGTGGCTACATTTACATACAAGACCAACAGAAGTTCTACATAGAGTATGACGAGTTTGCCCTCCTGAGATCCTCCCCTCCCTGTAACTTTATTATCGACAACGGAGGAAGCATGTATGTATCTACAGACTTCAGGCTGATTGGAACTGAGTTGCCGGCCGTACAACTGGACGGTCACATTGCCGGAGTTCTGAACTTGACCTTGGAGGAAGGACGTAGTATGTGGATGAGTGAGACAGCATCCAACAGCAGACTCATAGATAAACAACATGTCACCCTAGAAAATGGTAATTCTCTTCATTTTCTAAAACTTCTCTCTCCAGAATTTGTAAGCGTTTGGTGAAGTTCAGTGGAATAGAGACATTGATTGTTACAGGGGGAATTTATTTCGAGAAAGAACATGACTTTTAGGTTAGATTTTTCAATTTAAGCTAGGGTAATTACATGTATGAATCTCAGTCATGAAAATATTTTAATGAAATTAAATAGATTTTTATCATAGAACTTGAATCATTCTATTTCCAGGAACACTTGGTCTTGGCTATCTTTCCATGCAAGCCCATGCTGAGATCATTCATAGTAAAGACATGAGACTTGAAATAGCTGATGTAATGATGAGGTACAATTCAATGGTACAAGGTGATACCATTATGCTTAATGCTGGAACAGTCCATATGGAGGGGGAGGCCAGGTTAGATACCTCAGGACGAGGTAAAGACTGGATATCTGTAGGGGACGGAACAGTGGACTCCTCTGGTTACGGTATAGGAGCCGGTCATGGTGGTTATGGAGGAGGCTCAGACATACTGAATTACACTCATGGTAAAGAAACAGCAATGTACTGTTAATTATATAAAAAAAAAAATATTATGATTTTGAGATTTCTTTTTATTCATTTCTTTGTGAATAAAGTTCTCACAGCATTTTTGAAGATTAGGGATGTTTATTTCAAAGAAAAACACAAACACTCAAATACACAAATTTTCGGTCCCTTGATCATCGTTTTTTACACTTGATAAAGGCCAAGGGGCCGAAAACTTGAGTATTTGAGTGTTTGTGTTTTTGTTATAGATCGTCGTTTTTTACACTTGATAAAGGCCAAGGGCCGAAAATTTGTGTATTTGGGTGTTCGTGTTTTTATTTGTTATCATCCCTTCCCTCTGGAAGAAATATTTCAATCTACTTTATTTCAAAGCTTTAACGACCATGTCTGCTTCAGAATTTTTGTCTTTAGTTAAGCAATTTCTATGTTATTTTCTGTTTTGCATCCTCGTGCTGGTAGGTTTTTAGCCCAAAGTCATAAAACAAAACAAAATTAAATGATATATGTTTTCTGCAAAAATTTAAGAAAAATGATTTAACCTTTTAGTATTTCATTTAGAAAAATAAAATAGAAAAAACTGCAATGATTCAAGACATTGCATTATCTATACTTCTTTTGTTGACTAAAATCTGTAAATAATTATATGAAACAATTCAGATATAAAACTTGCAACTTTGTTTTATATGCTTGTTTGTTATTCTCCCTGGCTTGCTGGTAGTTTTTTCTATTTCAAAACAGAATAAAAGCAAGAAATGGCCCTATTGTAAAACTTGAAAAGATTGTTATATTTCATAACCTGAATTTCCATTTAGTAGATAATTTAATGATGCAAAAATGTTATCAAGTCAAATGAAATTACAACATAGGTACATTAAGGATCTATTGGTTTACATTTAGTGATACATTTTGATAACTTGACAATATTAATTACATTTTGATATAAGTTGATAATGGTCATTCCAGCCACAGCTTATGGTAATTATAAGGAACCAGTTGATCCAGGAAGTAAAGGAGGTGGATCTGGTGGTGGAAAGGGAGGAGGTACTATTAAGGTAGATCAGTGATTCTAGTTTTAAACATTATAAGTTTATTTTGCTATCTTGTCACATCCTATTTGATGGAAAAGAAAAAAAAATCATTTTCCTAGATTGTGAATTTATAACAGAAGTATTAGTATTTCTTACATATTTAAATTCTCATTAATTTCTTTGATTATTAATTTCAATCAAGACTTAGTAAAGATACAGGTGCTAGACTTATGGTCAAACGTCAGTTGATATTGTTCATATATTTTCTCAAAGATATGATGATCTTTGTGTGCTAATGATAAGATTCTTTGAAAGATTCCTATTTATGATGAAGATTTATATGAGAAGTCAAGTCATCTCTGTAATTGTATTTTCTATTTAGGTGGACATTGCCAGAAGTTTACATCTTGATGGTGTATTGAGGAGCACCGGTGGTAACGCAACGAGTAATGGTGGTGGTGGTAGTGGTGGCAGTGTCCTTATCAAGGCCACCAACTTCTCTGGACACGGTTTGGTGACTGTCGAGGGTGGACGTGGTGAAGGACTCGGACATGGTGGTGCAGGCGGTAGAATGGCGGCACACATCAGCTGGTACAGGGAGTACAGTGGTGATTATGTGGCATACGGTGGCTATGGCGGTGCCTCAAACACTTATGAGTTTGGCAATGGTGCTGCAGGAACCATTTACTTCACCGACTCTAACCAAGGAATCAACGCAAGAGAGTTTGTCAATACAACAGATGGCATTGTGTACCTCGACGGATTTGTAAAACTACTCATTGACAACGATAACCGTAATCACAAGATTCCGACCATTATAATGTCTGAGTTTGGAAGCCATGAGTTTGAGTTTGATGAGTTAGAAGCCCACAATCATGTTGTGTTACAAATGTATGGAAGCTCATCTGAACTAGTGGTCCATAAATTTGATGGAGATCGAACAGGTTTAATGCATCTTCTTAGTGGACAGACAATGCATGTGGAATACAAAGAATCCACAAGTGGATACACAGTAGCCCCTGTAAGCTACAAAGTGGAGCAAAATACTGAAATTGTCCTACCGTCTACAGTGATTGTACTAGGTACCAGAACAGAAATGGCTGGATTGATGACTAATGTCCATAATTTGACTATTGCTGAGGGCGCCAATCTGATATTCTACTCTACATCACAAACAGCATATAGAGAAAATGGTAGCTATGTCCAATTGACCAAGCAGGGTAACATCAGTGTTAGTCACTTCACCATACAGAGAGGTTCTGTAGCCACCCTGCTGGAAACACAAGCCAATCTGGTTTTATCCATCAATACGTTAACAATACGCTACGAAGGACTGATGAAGGTTAACAAAGGAACAATATTCTCTGATTCAGGTGTTATTGAGAGCAGGGCAAACTTAACCTTGGCTTATATGGGGGCTGAGTCTGAATCGGGACTTGGAGCTAGCAGAACGGTTTCTGGTATAGGATACGGTGCATCACACGGTGGACATGGTGGGGCACCAAGCCCAGACATTGGTGGTGTACCATATGACTCAGTGTACTATCCACTTCATTCTGGAAGTGGTGGTGGAAACGGTGCTGGAACAGGTGGCAGAGGTGGTGGATATCTAGTTTGGGACAATGGCAAAAATTTGTGGATAGACGGGCATCTGAATCTGGAGGGAGAAAATGGACAAGGAAGTAATGCAGGCGGAGGAAGTGGTGGTGGATTAGTGATCAAGACCTTAAACTTCACGGGATATGGCCATGTGGATGTAAGTGGAGGACATGGTTCAGAGAGTGGCACAGGAGCCGGGGGTGGAAGTGGTGGCAGGATGGCAATACACATAGCCTTCTCCAACCACTTTGCAGGATGGTTAGATGCTACAGGTGGACTGGGGTCTGGATCGGTACCATCTGGTGCAGCAGGTACAGTGTATGTAGAGGAGACAGACAGAGGACCTCAGTATGCTGAAATAAAATACGACCCATCTGGATCTGCATATACTGTGGCTGCATTCCGTAGGCTGATTGTCAACAATATGAATATTGATGACCATCTCTATGTAAACCATGGCATTCCTTGGCTATACACAATGGTTGGTGAGGATTTGAAAGACTACTATGAATTTGATGAAATGGACTTGCAAGGGTATTCCAATCTCCAGTTTGACTACCCAACTCATTCCCCAAATGTCACCATTGTTGCACACAAGTTTGTAGGAGATGTAACAGGCTTATTGAATCTGAGAGAAAGACAACAACTGTTTGTAGAGGTGTTTGATTCTGTGTCTAATGAAACATATGCACCATGCAGCTTCAAGATTGATGCAAACTCTGAAATCATTTTCCCAGAAATGGTGAATATGAGAGGTGCAAGGAATTGGATGGCTGGACTTATGACTGGAGTGCTGGAACTGATGATTCGAGGTGGAGCCGATGTCAAATTCTACTCCTCGGCACATACAGCTTTACGGGAGAATGGAACCCGCTCCCAAATGACTGATCCTGGAAACTTTGCATGGAGTCATCTACTGGTTATGAGACACTCAGAGGTAGAATTTAGACAAATAACCAATCCTGTCACAATCACAGTCAACAAGTTCCTAGTCAAACATGAGGGTTTCCTGTTGATGAATCTTGCTAAGATCCTGTCTACTTATGCTCATGTTGAAGCTAAGGGAGAATTCAATATGGATGGTGTAGGAAATTCTGCAGAGCAAGGCCTTGGAGCAGGATGGACAAGGGCAGATGGAACAGGAGTGGGTGCAGGGCATGGGGGCCAGGGAGGAGGTCCAGGACCTGTATATGGAGGTATAGCTTACAATTCAGTGTTTGATCCAGGCTATGATAGTGGTATACCATCAATGGAGTTTGCCGGTAGCGGAGGTGGTAATGGTAATGCTGGTGGAACAGGTGGTGCAGGAGGAGGATTCCTCATCTGGGAACTCGGAGATTTGTTAGAAATGAACGGCATATTATCCCTACGTGGTGCAGATGGCACAGGCAACCATGCTGGTGGTGGTAGTGGTGGAAGTGTACTTATAACATCTACAAATGTTACAGGTCATGGAATCATCTCTGTAAATGGAGGAAATGGTGTAAGCTCTGGAGGTGGCGGCTCAGGTGGCAGAGTGGCTGTACACTGCCGCTTCAGGTACTCCTACGGTGGCCAGTACCACAACTACGGAGGTGATGGTGGCTCAACACACACACAAACGCACACCGCAGGAGCTGGTACAACATACAAAATGGAGAATCTTAGAGAGCTGGAATACAGAAAGAAAAAGTATGATCCAGTCCACAACACCACATTCTTAGCTGTAGATCACACATACATACACTCGGACAATTTTCTAAAGTATGCCCCAGCAGCTACAGTCCTCATGGCAAACGATACATATGATTATGAATTTGATGAAATGGAATTAACAGGTAGCTCTAGGCTCTTAATCTATCATCCCAACGTCACCGATAGGAATGTTACAGTGATCGCTCACAAATTCATGGGAGACAAGACAGGACAGCTACACATACGATCACGACAACATGTCTACGTAGAAATTGTAGAAGCTATAATGAATGTAACAGAAGCTCCTTGTGCTTTCATCATTGATTATGAAGGAGAAGTTATCTTTCCAGAGGAGGTTCATATTCATGGCACAAACAGCACCTTCGCTGGTCAAATAACAGGAGTATCAAACCTCTACATAGAGGGGTACTCAGTGGCAGAATTCCATTCTACAGCTAATACAGCTCTACTAACAGATGGATTTGATGGGAGAACACGAATCACACCGGAAGGAAACTTCTCATTTGACACTGTCCATGTCAAGAAAGACGGCACAATGGGATTCCTCAAGATAAACGAAATAGTAACGATCATGACAAGCGAGATGAAGGTGAAACACCATGGTAACTTATACATGAACCATGCCGCTATCTACTCCTCATACGGCTGGATTGAGAGTAAGGGAGTGTTCCACCTGAACGGTCACGGCCACACTGCAGAATCTGGTTTTGGAGCGGGCTACACAGAATCAGGAGAAGGTTATGGGGCAGGGCATGGAGGATATGGTGGGGGACCTATACCTAATGCTACAGGTAAATCCACCTATAATTTTTTTTACAAAATATCAGTTAGTGTATTTTTTTTGCATTTACATGTATAAAGTTTCAATTATCCTACATTAAATGTGAACAAAGTACATTAAAATGATTGAATAAACTATTTTAATGATTCTTAATTTTTATTGTGATCCTGAAATTTTTTTAATCTTAATTATCTGGTAACTGTAGAAGCATTTGCCAGTGTTCAGTTGTATCTTGACCAATTTTACTTTTAACATTTTTCATAATGTCTTTTTATCAAAAATTATTATATTTTTTACTAAAGTTGAACCATATGGATCTTTGGTGACACCACATGATGCTGGCAGTGGGGGAGGTAATGGTAATGGAGTGGGTGGATCAGGTGGTGGAATCTTGTACTGGGAGCTGGGTCAGTACCTAGAGCTGAATGGATTGCTGGCTCTACAAGGAACAGACGGCTCAGGTGGAAATGCCGGTGGTGGAAGTGGGGGAAGTCTGAACGTCAAGGCAACTAACTTCACTGGTCACGGAGAAATTAATTTTAGGTATGATACAAAAGTAGTATGATTATGAATCTCATTTAATTTAGGATTATCATATCATATTCATCTCTTAATTGAAGTAAGGTAAAGTCTTTTAAAGACTACACTTATTACATATATATTCAGTACAAAATCTGTGTTGTTTTCTGTATCACTTTAAGCATCAGTGAATAAACTTTCATCTTTTTATAAAATCATGGAAATGCAAAAGAATGAAAAACTGATTTTAAAAAATGTTGAAGCATTATGTCATTTGATTTAATCCAGAGGTGGAGATGGAGTAGGTACTGGTGGAGGTGGTGCCGGAGGTCGTGGTGCCATACATTGTAGATGGCGCTACAGTTATGGTGGCAAGTACACCAACAGAGGTGGCTCAGGTGGCCCTAACCATGAACTGAGCCATGGTGCCGCTGCAGGTACCACTTATGTGGAAAATAATTATCGACCATTGGAATACAGAATACTGAAATACATGAAGGGCACCAACAACACTTACTTCAGAGTGGACCATCTGTATGTACATATGGACAATGTAGGCTTGGCTGTTCCCGTAGCAACTGTTGTCATGGAAGATCAGACAACTGAATTTGAGTTTGATGAAATGGAAGTAACAGGAGCATCACGAGTGCTTATCTACCACCCAATGGGATCAAAAGTCAAACTTATAGCACATAGATTGATGGGAGACAGAACTGGACAAATCCATATGAGGAAGGACCAGCAAGTCTTTGTAGAATATGTGGAGTCACTGACCAATGTAACGGAAGCTCCCGTCAGCTATATCATTGATTATGGCAGTGAAGTGATTTTCCCCACTGAGATACACATGCAGGGAGTGAACACCACATTTTCTGGTCTGATGACAGGAGTTCATCATTTCTATACAGAGGATAAAGCAGTTGTAGTAGTAGAGGCCACATCACAGACAGCTCTATTGGAGAATGGAAACTACTCATACATATCAGATGAAGGAAATTTCTCCTTACCCACCATCAATATCAAAATGGATGGAGTTTTAGAGTTCAGAAGAATCATCAATGATTTCACCATAACAGCATCATTCATGGAATTGAAGTACAAAGCAAATGTATACATGAATCATGGCACAATAGATGCTGGAGAACTTGATTTGGAGTCTGAGGCACAGATCAATTTGGATGGTAAAGGTCACAAGGCCAGTCAAGGCCCAGGGGCAGGCACATCAACCATTGGTGGTAGTTATGGTGGCGTAGCTGGAGGAGCAAGTGATGAAAAGCCATATGGATCATTATTTACACCTATAGATCTCGGCAGTGGTGGAGGTGGATCATTGGGTGGATCAGGTGGTGGATTCATAAATCTGAAAATTGGACGAAGATGTCACATAGATGGGGCAGTAAAATCGTATGGTTATGATGCAGGGACTAACTGTGGTGGCGGTAGTGGAGGCAGTATATTTGTAGAGGCGTACAATTTCTCTGGACATGGTGTCTTAGACGCCAGTGGTGGTGATGGTGAAGGCTCAGGAAATGGTGGCAGCGGTGGGAGAATTGCCCTGCACATAAGTGCCAGGAACATATATGGTGGACAATACCTGGCACATGGTGGTACTGGTGGTTCATCCACAAACCACACTGTAAGTGATGGTGGACCAGGTACCATTTACAAGTATGAGTCTGCCAGGGGACCAACATACAGAGAACTGAAGTACAACCCAAGACTAAATGCCACACTTATACAACCAGAACACAGAAAGCTGACGGTGGAAAATGCTGACCTGAAAACAATCAATCCTGCCATGGTGATGGAAAACAACAGTATCTATTATGAGTTTGATGAAGTCCAGGTAGAAGGTTATGCCTATGTACATTTCTACCATCCCACTGGTGTACATAATGTAACCGTTATCATACATGAACTTACTGGTAATAAAAAAGGTATGGTGCGAGTACAATCCAGGCAACAGGTCATTATCCACTATGTGGAATCCACAAACACATATCTGGATGCTCCATGTGGATTCCATGTGGATTCTGGAGGTGAAATAGTGCTTCCCACAGATGTATACATAACAGCGGAGCGTACTATCCTTGCAGGTAGAATGATAGGAGTGGAGCACTTTGTAATAGAACGTCAGGCAGAGTTCCTCATCATGGAGCACGCACACACTAAGGATATAAAGTCATTGACCTTGTGGTACACAGACTCAGGGGCTCAGTCTTACACACCAGGCTTGGTAGAGATATCAGATGTCATCATTAACAATAAAGGCATTCTAACCTTACTCATAGATCCTCTTTCTCCTACATTGTCCTCTGGTACTACAACGGTGAAAAATGGTGGAATAGTACAGACTGACACCATGTCGGTACACTTTATCACAGCTGACCTTGACATTGAGAAAGGTGGATTCATTGATGGAGAAGGTCATGGTTATGGCAAAGGTCAAGGTCCGGGAGCTGGTGGTACAGGTTCCCATGATTCAGCTGGTGGCAGCTATGCCAGTCAAGGTAATTAGTCTGATTCACAATGATATTGTGCTTAGTATAATTTATTTTTACTTGTTTTGTATTAAGTTGATAAGATTCACATTTTTTTTTGTCATTTTAAACTTTAGCGGTACATGTACTTGGTATCATTAACTTTTTTCCCATGGTATGTTTATAGGATCAGGTAGTTACAATGGAGCCAGTGCTGGGTCACCTTATGGTCCGGTAATTCATGTGGTAGAACCAGGAAGTGGTGGGGGAGGAAGTCATGGTGGTGCTGGTGGCTCCTTTATCATGTTCAATATTGGAAAGGTAAAATACAGATTTACCTATTGTCATCCTGAGAAACAGAGATAAAAAAAAATTCACTGTGGTATTAATTTTGTTATGTTTGTGGTTTTCGAATTTTCCGTGAATATTAAATCACCGCAATTATTTTTTATGATAGACAAGAAAATCCAATAAGATTTCTCAACAGAAGAATCTTTTACTGCACTAAACATGCTATTGATTTCATTTGGTAAAATAATTTGTACATTAAAAGGTATGACAACATTAGTATTATTAATAAAATAAACGTATAGCACACATAAGATTTCTTGTGAAAACCTTCACTCTACTTGTCCATAATATATAATTGATGTAAGATTGTTTCTGTGTAATTATCACTAATTACTACGTGTTTGTCATTAATTACCATGAAAAACAACATAAACATGACTACCAACAACAATCCAATTATGTGTGTATGTTTGCTTGCACGGCTAAATCTTTCTAACAAAAGTTTATGGGTTTTTTACCTGCAACCTTCGATGCCGCAAAATTAAAATCACCGCAATTTGCTACATTCAGAAAACTGTGAACTTTTGTCACCGCAAAATTGAACCCGTTTACAGTATGAGAGCTAGGTTTTGATCATGATTAATGTATGCATAGATTAATCAACAAAACTTCCTATGAAATTCACATCTCGAGTCAAGGGATTCACATCTTTTCTGTCTTTCCGAGTCAAGGGATTCATATCTTTTCTGTCTTTCCGAGTCAAGGGATTCACATCTTTTCTGTCTTTCCAAGACAAGGGATTTACCTACTTTGAGTATGCTTTTAAATGTTTTGTTCTTTTGAATGATAGTCCAACAAAGATTGTCAGTATCTTGTCAAAGTTCTTATCCATGTTCATTTTTTCATGGCATAAAATAATCGTGCACTGAAAAGTTTATTTGAGGTACATGTATTACTCTTATTCATACTTGGATTTTCCTTGTCTTTAAACCTTTATCTTTTTGACAATGAAGTTATACATACACATTATAATTACCTTTCGTCCAGACAATGACAGTAGATGGTGTGATATCGGTGAACGGTGAAGATGGTTTACAGTCCACGGAGAATTCAGGTGGAGGAAGTGGTGGTGGTATACATATAGATACCCACAGCTTACTGGGACAAGGCTCCATCACCGCCAATGGGGGAACCGCATACGGAGGAACCACAACACACTATGACTATGGTAAATATTAAGTTGCTGTAATAGAGATTTTAAAATTTAAGTAATGTACAATTTAAGAGTTCCATTAGATTTGTATATGTAGATTTTGCAAGGAACAAAATTGTTTGAAGAGGTCAAAAAGAAAAAAAAATGTACTTCATATCAAATCAAGAATAGTGTTTTCAGGTTGCTAAAATAATGCAGGAATTGTGAGAATTCAGGGATTTTTCAAGTCCGTTTTTGGGTCCGATAATCGGACCCATTCCCAACGCCAAAATGACCTGTATTTTCCCAATTTATGATTGAAATTTCCCAATTTGAACCTCTTAATTTTTTTGTTAAAGTGTTCTTCAACAAAGAGCAAAATAATGACGACTGAAATACCTAGCAGAAAGATCGATATATAAACTGGTCATAAATCTTATATCCGGTATAGGTTTACATTTAGTATCTCCAAAATTGAGAACCCCAGGACCATGTCGTCTCACAACAGCATGCAGCAAATCTGATACCAAAAAATTACAAAAGGGAGTTTCTCCTCTTTGTAGAGGATAGATACGCTCTTCAAAATAAAATTTTGGATAGTGACTATAAAAGAACCAACAGAAAGTAGTTCATGTTCAGTAAACAGAATGGGGGCGACTTGGACAATGGGAATATGTCCCCCGTCAAACACTGACTTTGAATCTGAATCCTGATTGATCATGATCAAAAGTAGCCCCTCTGACTCTGAACAGATGCCTGTTCCAGATCCTAGAAGTTGATGTCCTTTGAAGCACAATCTAAAGTATAGATGGCTTTACTAGTACTTTGTTTCTTTTATTGAAGACACTTTAAATAAGAAGGAGTTATACCTCTGTGTAATGATTTATTCCATTAAGAATCAATTAAACTGTTGGAAATTCCCAATTTCATTGAAACGCCGTGATTTTTCCCAACTTTAACGGACCCTGGACCCAAAGTAAAATACCCTGAAAAATCCCTGGAATTATGCATTTATGAAAGATTTTAGACAGACCTCATACCCAACATGTCGTAAAAGCAATAAATGAAAGATATAATATACATGTACGTGTACTATTAATCCCAATACAAAGCGAGTAACATTATCAATTATACAGCTTGATAAAGAGTAGTTCAAGGAGGTATTGTAAAAGCTTTAAGGATTTCGAGATCTTGGTTTAATGTTCAATGACATAATTTAAGCCATTTACATGTAAATAAAATATACCTTACAGTAAATGGAGGAGGGTCTGGTGGCAGAATATCAGTGTACCTACCTGAATACCTCAGGTTCAAAGGTCAACTTGTTGCCACAGGAGGTCAAGGTCACAACCATGGTGGACCAGGTACCGTCTATGTTAAGACTGAGTTTGGTCAGACATTCCATGACCAGGTATGGGTGGACAATGTAGACAGAGGATCAGAGAACACCTGTAACCACCCTGTGATACTAGATGCTCCACACCTCACTGTGCTACACTTACGAAACAGGGCATGCACTAAACTTGGTGTAAGTATCTAATACTTGTAACAAATTGGGAGCATATTTTGTGAAATGAGGTAGATTTTTATTTCAAATTGATAGAAAGGAATCTTCATTTTTGTGTCGCCTGTGAAGCATAGCGACACTTAAGGATCACTTTGTCCGTTGTCCGTCTGTCCATCTGTCCGTCCGTCTGTCTGTCACACTTTGGGTGTCACAGCTCATAACTTTTGATTGGTAAGTGATAGGGCTTTGATATTTCACATGTGTATTCCTTGTGACAAGACCTTCCTACACATACCATAATGTTTGACCTATTGACCTTGACCTACATATTTGACCTACTTTTCAAAAAAATTATGAATGGATATATCTTTTTATTGGTTAGTGAAAGGGCTTTGATATTTCACATGTGTGTTCCTTGTGACAAGACTTTCTACACAGACCATAATATTTGATCTTTTGACCTTGATCTACATATTTGACCTACTTTTCAAAAAAATTACAAATGGATATATCTTTTGATTGGTAAGTGATAGGGCTTTGATATTTCACATGTGTATTCCTTGTGACAAGACCTTCCTACACTTACCATGATTTTTGACCTAGTGACCTTGACCTACATATTTGACCTACTTTTCAAAAAAATTAAAAATGGATATATCTTTTGATTGGTAGGTGATAGGGCTTTGATATTTCACATGTATTTTCCTTGTTACAATGACATTCTACACATACTATAATTTTTTTACCTTTTGACCTTGACCTAGCTATTTGACCTTCTTTTCTAAGGTTGTGTATATCTTTTAATTGGTAGGTGATAGGTCTTTGATATTTCTTATGATGAGACCTTTTTGTTACCAATTTTTACGTAGTGACCTTGACCTAGATGATTGACACTCTTATCTGAAAATTTGAGAATGACCATAACTTTTAATTTGTAATTAAGAGGTCTGATATTTCAACTGAATTTCATTTGACAAGACTTTTCTACTGATGCCAATAATTTGATCCACTTTCTAGAATAATAATCAAACCGCCTCGCAGGCGACACAAGCATTCCTTGGATTGCTATTTTTCATGGAAACAGTAACCACATTGATGATATTAAAGTTGCATGCATTTTCTACTTGACAGATGCCAACCTTAATACTTGATCATCTAGCAGTAGGAACAGGACTATTATATGTGGAAGACAGTAAACTTGTTACAATAGCACCAGACGAAGTAAGGACACATATTGATGCCAATCTACATGGTACTGCACTCTCAGAGATTGTCCTACCTCCCACAGTGTATGTGGAGGCTACGTTCACAAATGAAGGCAAACTTACGGGCGTCGAACACCTGTACACTCGACACCATACCATCCTCAAATCTACCGGAGAGAGCATATGTTTATCCTCTGCCGTCTCTCTGACAAGCTGGTATTATTTCATCTCTGTGACTGTACTCGACAACGGAAAATTGACAGTAGAAAATGATGGACATGATACAGAGTCAGGGTTATACATAAGTGCTGACTTCTACAACATCGAGTATCGAGGGATTTTAGAAGTTACAAGAGCGGTAACATTTGTTGGTGGTGTGTTTGAGTTGGAGAAAGAAGCCACTATCCTGGGTGACCATCTTGGTTATAGTGCTGGTACTGGTCCAGGAACTGGAAGTAATTGTGGCGGAGGAATAGGTGCCGGACATGGAGGTACTGGTGGTAAAGGAAAATCCTGCTCTAGCTCTTGCTCTGGAGGAGCAACATATAACAACATGCATTATCCCACTCAGAGCGGTAGTGGTGGCGGTGCATGTAGCGGTGGTAATAGTGGAGGTGCAGGTGGCTCAGCTGTCAGGATATCAACATCTTTAGCTTCATATTTGGAGGGAACCGTCACCATGAATGGTGAGTCTGGTTCCGGTGCCGGAGGTGGTGGCAGTGGTGGTTCTATCTGGGTGGACAGTGATGTAATTGACGGATGGGGAATTCTACATGCCAATGGCGGAAGTTCAAGTTCAGATTGTCACGGTGCATGGTGCTGCTCCCACTACGGTGGTGGTGGTGCTGGTGGTAGGATCCGTTCATCATCCACTAACTATACAAACTACATGGTCATACATCAGAGATCAGTGTCAGGAGCTTCAGGACCTGGAGGAGCAGGAAGTTCAGGAACTGTTTCCCAATACCATCATGGCCACTGTAGTAATCACGGTCTGTACTCTAACGGTGTATGTGCTTGTGCCGCTGGATTTGTGGGAGTAGATTGTCAGTATAGATGTAATGCCACCACAACATGTAACGGGCATGGAACATGCTCCGTATTTGGAACCTGCCACTGTAATACAGGGTATGTTGGAGCTCGTTGTGAAAGCCAGTGTCACAGAGACACAACGTGCTCAGGAAATGGCACATGTACTGCATGTGGAGGGTGTGTGTGTGATGCCTGTTTCCATGGGAGCGATTGCTCGTCTATGTGTTCAGGTTTTGGACAATGTAAGGGTGGCCAGTGTCAGTGTGATGCTTGTCATATTGGTGATTTCTGTGAGTCTGAGTGTAACGGCCATGGTGCATGTGGTTCTAATGGAACCTGTGTGTGCGATCCCAACTGGTACGGAGACAAGTGTACAATCAAGGGATGTCCAACTCAGACGGCTGATGAATGCTCTGGGAACGGTCTATGTAATGCTTACTCTGGAGTCTGTTACTGTAACCCAGGATGGGAAGGTATGTTATACTGTGTCACATAGATTTATACTTGAAGATTATAGATATGTTTCTCATTCTTATTCAGTTTAAACATATTTTTATTTTCAATATGAAAACTGGATTTGTTAGAAGTTATTTAAACATTATTTGACATCACAAGATAACTCATTCTTGTATCGTATAGATAAATGGTGTTGTCATAGGTAAATGAGGTAATTCAATACATATTTTGTACTATTTATTATTACTAAAGACTATCAAACTGATAATTTGAATTAATGCATTTGCTTTCAGTTCACATAGTCTACATTGTCAGACTATTTTCTTTATTTTCTAAGGTGCTGATTGTGGTACACCTGACTGTGCAGGAAAACCTAATTGTGAAGGTAGAGGTCACTGTAATACAACATACGACCCACCTAAATGTACGGACTGTGAAGTGGGATGGACAGGTCGATCATGTAACGACCCCTGTATACACGGCAGACCAGACGACACATGGTTGTTGTGTATATGTAACACCACATGCCACCATGGTGCAGGATGTGATATAGAATGCTCTGGTAACGGTGCTTGTGACACTAACTACGATTGTTACTGTGACCCACTGACAGGCTGGAGTGGTACGTACTGTGAAGTACCAGGATGTCCCAGGAATCCAGTGACCGATGTAGAGTGTAGTAACCATGGCGACTGTAATAGCCAGACTAAGGAGTGTAAATGTGATAGAGGATGGACAGGAGCTGCCTGTCATATAGCGGGTAAAATTTTAATGCTATCATCTCACTTTGATTGAATATTTACAACTATCTGGAGAGGAATTTATTGCAAAAAGATGGCCTTCAACCCTTTGTATGGAGTTGTTTGATCTGATTAAGAAAGGACTCTATATATTATTTGTGATTTATTTAAGGTGATATGGGTTTTTATGTTGCCTGCAATGCAAGAGTACTTTGTCCAGTGTCTGTATGTCTGTCTGTCTGGTAGTCACACTTTTGGCTTTACATATTTGGCTATAACTTGATATACATCAGACATCTTTCAAACTTGCAGGGATGGTAAAGTATAATGAGATTCACCACCAACTTTAGGTCAAGGTAATTTTCAAGGTCAAGGTCATTTATTTAGGGTCAAATATGCAACAGGCGACATACCTGTTCTTGAACAGTTCTATTTCTATTTTGTAGGTTATTGTATCAATTTTTTTAATGCCTGACTAATTCTATTCAACTAGAATTATGAGTGATACATGCTTTGTTGTCCCAATATCTAATTATCTTTGAATTACAATGTTAGAATTTGTCTTTAAGTAAATTTGAAACACTGGACAATTGCACATGTATGTCTCATTATTATTTTTCAGTCTTATTTACAATTACTGATCTTATACTATTGTTAATTATAGACTGCCCTGGTGAACCAGACTGCTACAACAGAGGTGTATGTAATGACAAACTTGTAGAACCAAAATGTCATAATTGTTCCGAGGGCTGGATGGGAGAGGCATGTAACGACCCCTGTGTTAATGGTACAGAAACACCGAGGAATTCTGGCAACTGCGTGTGTGACGAGGGATATGCAGGTGTGGGATGTAACTCAGAATGCTCTGGACATGGCTCTATAATCAATGGATTCTGTGAATGCTACTACGTAGGTGGCTGGAAGGGACGATTGTGTGACATACCAGGCTGTCCTGGTCTCAATAAACTAGACTGCTCCGGCAGAGGTTAGTTAGTACAGTATTTGCTCGTCAAAGTTGGGATTGATATGATAAAAGGTTTCCATCACTCTATATCACTGTGGAAAGATGGAGAAATTTGAAAAATTGAAATTGTGCTTACTCATCTGTTAAAAGTAAAAATGTGCTACATACTCCTGACCTGGTTTTCATACATGTATGTGATATTTTCAAATTTTAGGAAAAGGGTCAATGTGTAATGAATGTTATAGTGAAAAAATAAAATCATTGATATTTTATGTCTTTACTACTTTGCATCTACAGGTGGTTGCGACAGTACGAGTGCCGTGTGTACCTGTCATCCAGGATGGTACGGTATTGGTTGTGAGTATGCTGATTGTCCTGGTACACCAGATTGTAACCGTAATGGTAACTGTGATGATACAGTTAATCCACCAGTCTGCAGGTATGTACAAATGTAAAACTAGACAAGCCTGTTGCATTTGATAAAGTTCATAGGAAGCTTATGTAATTCACTAATTCTTCAACCTTTAAAAAGCAAGATTAAGGTCACAAATGTTCACAAAGCACATTTTTAGACAAAATATGAATGTAAGCATATCATTGAGAGTACCATTGAAGATTTTATTTATTTATTTAAAAGTCGTAATGATGGAAGTAAAATGTTTGATCTTGGTTCAAACTTTTTATTTTTTAACCCAAAAAAATTTACATAGATTGCATTTGTGCCTTTAAGATTTTATTTTCATTCAAAGTTAAGATTTGATTCATTTCTAGAAAAAAAAACTTTAATTTTAACAGATGTGATGCGAAACATTTTGGAGCTGCGTGTGAAGAAGAGTGTGTAAATGGTGTATTGAACCCTGTAGACAACTGTACATGTGATCCAGGCTGGACAGGTCTTAACTGTGACTCCATGTGCTCCGAACACGGTACTATAGTCAACAGTAAATGTGTATGTGACGTCAACTGGCGTGGCACTGTTTGTGAGAACCCTGGATGTCCAGGTGATGGTCTTGACTGTACGGGACATGGTGATTGTAACACGGCAACCCACATATGTGACTGCTACCCTGGATGGGGCGGAGACGGGTGTAACATGCCTGACTGCCCAGGTTCACCAGACTGTAACAACCGAGGGGTGTGTAACAGCACTGTAGACCCTCCACAATGTCTGGACTGCATACAGGGATGGATGGGGGCAGCATGTGATGAGCTCTGTACACATGGAACACAAGTACCACCTAATAGTGGAATCTGTCAGTGTGATGCTTGCTACTCAGGTAATAACTGAAATTGTATTTGTATTGAAGTGCTAGGTATGGTAGGCTATAAAGTGATTAATTTTACTCATTTAGACAAACTAGAAAACTGAATTTTTCCTCTTGCATGAGAAATATATATTACTCTTTTTACTATTGTTCTTTTGATATTCATTGCATAGATGGTCTAGGTAATCAATTAAAGAGTTGGAATTTGCACTTCTAAAAATTAATTTGATTTTCAAGGTCATATTTGCCAGCTGACATTTGAATGGAACCTTTATTTGTGAAACATGAATGTCCCGTCAGCATCTTTGTCAGTATTAACAACATTAAAAAAATGTCAATGGGAAAGGGTTAATGTTCAAAGTTTTTCAAAAGAAAGTCAAGAAGGTCAAGGTCATGAGATCTTTGAATGGAAAGGTCATGTCAAAAGGAGTAAAAATGGGAAATATGAAAGCTCTATCACCTTCCATTCAAAAGTTTTGCCCAGTGTTTTAATTTTTCAAAAGTAGGTAAAAGGTCAAGGTCACAAGGTCAAAAACTTTGGTATCAATGGAAAATTCTGGTCGCAAGGAATACACATTTGAAATATGAAAGCTCTATCACTTTCTAGTCAAAATTAATGCCCAATGTTAAAAATTTTTCAAAAGTAGGTCAAAGGTCAAGGTCATGAGGTCAAACATTTTGGTATCAATGGAAAAGGAATACACATGTGAAATATGAAAACTCAATCACCTTCCATTCAAAAGTTATGCCCAAAGTAAAAGTTTTTCATACGAACAGAAAGACAAGCAGACAGACCAAAACCTATATGCCCCAAAATCTTTGATTCTTTGGGCATAATAAAAAGTATGATTATTACAGAGCTTATGATAAAGGTTGGTGCTAATTCATAACATGTAAGACATATTTCTATTTAAGGAAAAGGCTGTAATGCTGAGTGTAACGAACACGGATCGTGTGTTGGTGGAACGTGTGTCTGTGATGTAGCGTGGCGTGGCAGTCTGTGTGAAGTACGTGGATGTCCTGGTACCAAACATGACTGCTCCCTACATGGTGTGTGTAACAGTGCCACACAAATCTGTACATGTGTACCAGGTCTGTATTTTCTTATTCTTATTTTTGGTAAGATGGATATATATGAATTTCAGGTAACAGAATCTCTATTCAAAAATACTGTTTAGATTATATTTTCATGTGGAATTCTTTAGTGATATTTTACTTTATTTTTTTTTTATTCAGGCTGGACAGGAGACGCCTGTGATATTCCAGACTGCCCTGGTGGCTGCTTTGGACAAAATGGTTTTTGTAACGGTACAGACAGGTCGTTACCAGAATGTGAATGTAGCACCGTAAGTAACCCTCATGTAATTAATTGTTGTCATGGTTATTAAATGTATTCAAAAGATTCGTACTCTCATTGTCACATCATATACACTTATACACGGAGAAGTTGTTTGAATTTATATCCAGGGTTGGATGGGAGATGATTGCGGTAAGCCTTGCATCCATGGCTGGCCTGATTCTAGCCATTTCTGCCACTGTGATCCATGTTACACTGGAGCCGGTTGTGAGTTAGAGTGCAGTGGTAACGGCATATGTGGTAATGACAGTAAATGTGACTGCTTCACGACACAAGTAGGTAAGGAATATTTTAGATATTCATTTAGGTAAAGATGATAGAATAAGTAGATAGATTAAATAAGGATCAAAGAAGGAACATTGAATTCATCCTCAAGGTACCGTATAACAGAAATTTTTGCGAGATACTAATTTTCCCTATATTTGCGAGTGGTTTGGAATCGTGAAAAATTATCCTTGTGAAAAAAGTCACATCATAAATTGGTTTTTCATTTACATTTCCTTCTAATCGTACATGCGCCATGCTTTACTTTTCCCAATTAAACATAAATTGAAGTGAAATGAGTGTACTCTTGTCACAGAACTAACTAAAACTTCAATAATGAAAGGTAGAAAACAGTAACATCATATGTACATATTTGCTTGTAACTAAGGAATGGTGAAAAATTGTACTCAAGAAAATAAAGACACCCTAATTTACTATAATATTGCAAAATTTGATACTCGCGAAGGTTTTTGGTTATACGGTATTCATTCAGAATTGATATCATAAGGACAAATTTTATGAAAGGATGTTTATATGAGGCGTAAACTTTTGAATGTTCCATCATCAGGTAACAGTTGGGTAGGTGATCTATGTGAGAATAGAGGATGTCCTGGCCTTGACGGAGCTTGTAATGCACACGGTACCTGTAATCCCACACTGGGGATGTGCTCCTGCTACCCAGGCTGGAAGGGAGATGACTGTGCCTCACCATCCTGCCCTACCGACAGTGTCGGAAATGAATGCTCAGGTATACATCTTCCATTATTTGATTTTAGTATAAGATTTCTTTTACTGTAAGCACCATGTACACCTCCAAGAAGGTTGAAACAGTATGTGTAAACAAAGCTGACTCTTCTAATCTTTGAAAGTTTAACAGGAGGTCTTTCCTTTAATGTATTGATTTATGCATTTTTATAGGAACAACACATGGTATATGTGGACAAGGTGGAGTTTGTCAGTGTAACGCAAACTGGGTTGGCTCATACTGCCATATCCCATGCTATAACGGCACAAATATCAACGGTATATGTATGTGTGACAAGGACTGTATAACAGGAATAAGCTGTCACCTAGAGTGCTCCTCTCACGGCACATGTGATACTAACGGAGAATGTGTGTGTGATTTCTATGAGGGATATAAGGGGGATACTTGTAGTGATGATGGATGTCCAGGATGGCCTACAAACTGTATGGGACATGGAACTTGTAATATAGGTAACAAAAAAGTTTTGAATGTTTTGTTGTTCTAAGAATTCTGTATTTAATTTAACGATAGATTCATTATAATAGATTACATGTAAAACAGTCTAAACAAAAATTTGCTAGCCCGACACTTAGGGCTACCAGAAATTCGGCCAGGCAAGTTTAAATCGATTAACAAATTAACCAGTAAATTTGTCTTTGGACTAGTGGTTCAAAAAGTTTTGTGAAAACTTGGTAAAATTTCCCCTTCTTGTAATACGTACAAGTTTTTTTTCATCCTATTTATAGCCACAAAGACTTGCCAGTGTGACCTATACTGGGGTGGTAGTGCGTGTGAAGTACCTGACTGTCCTGGCACACCTGACTGTAACGGCATAACGGCAATCTGTGATGTGCCACCAGGAGGAGGCGACCCTCGATGCCAGAACTGTGCACATCCTTACATGGGTGATGGATGTGAACTTAAATGTGTACATGGTTAGAGATCAATTAATAGAAGATTATTGTTACTGATTTGTTTAATTTGAAGTTACCAAATTTCCAGTTTTTGGCAAAAAGAATTACACAAAAAAATTTTAAGAGTTAAGTATTGCATAATCAAAATTAGATACTTTACAGAATTCTTTCAAATTTCTTTGAGACTGGATCGAGCAGTTTTAATGAAGGTGAACCAAAAGCCATTCATGCACTGGAAAGCCATTTATGTGATTTACAGCAGTTTAAATTGTCGCAGATTATTGCAAACTGACCACTTGTTCTGTCTCTTTTATTCAGGAACACCAGAGAGACTATCAACAGGTCAGTGGTTGTGTCATTGTGACCCATGTTACTCAGGTTCTGAGTGTAACACACAGTGCTCAGGTACTGGTACATGTGTGAATGGTACATGTGACTGTGGATTCAATGGTGGACGTGGTACTCTGTGTGAAAAAGCGGGCTGCCCCGGGTATGTGGATGACTGCACCAACCACGGTACATGTAACCCGGCAACAGGACAATGTAGCTGTAACTCAGGATGGAGTGGTAACGGATGTCACATAGCATCATGTCCTCAGGACTGTAATAGTCACGGAACATGCACGGCGACCTTGACAACAGTCACACCCTACTGCACATGCTCCACTAATTACTTCGGTCATGCATGTCAGTATCACTGTGAGCACGGTACCTATGACAGTGTGTCAGATGTATGTGTGTGTGACCCATGTTATGACGGATATGAATGTAACGTGCTGTGCTCAGGCACTGGAACATGCGTTAATGGCACGTGTGATTGTGGTTTCAATGGTGGACGTGGAGATTTCTGTGAACAGCCAGGATGTCCTGGTTATAACGAAGACTGCACTGGCCACGGAACTTGTAATGTAGCCACAGGAACATGTCTGTGCTATCAAGGTATATATTTTCTGCCTTTTGGTAAACTGATATCTGGAAATTCAGTGTTTTCCAAAAATGTTTATAGAATACAATTAGGGTATTTTATAATTGTTTAAAAAAATCATAGAAGTCTGTTGACATTTTTACATGTTTGGCCATAGATAAAGCACAAACAAGTTAAAGTTTGAAGTAACAAATTAAATACATGTACATTTGGGTCTGTCTGTTTTATAAATCAAAATACATTTTTATTTAGTATGCCTGTATAACATTTATAGCACAATGATAAATTTAAGGTTTATATTGTACTTGTTACATCTTGCCTACAGGATGGAGAGATACTGGATGTCAGACCCCAGACTGCCCTAGTGACTGTAACAATAGAGGAGTATGTAATACCACACTATCCCGCCCAGCGTGTACTGACTGTGATAAGGGATGGATGGGAGACGCCTGTGATATACCGTGCCATGGTACACAGATACCGATGGACAGCGGAGTGTGTGTCTGTGATAATGGATGTGACCATGGAGACAGCTGTGAACAAACATGCAATGGTACAAATTACAATTTGTATTATCATTTTTAAAAGTGTTTAGTATTGCAATTAGCAAAAATCTGCAACTAAATAAATGTTCAACTAATAATATATATTCAATTTCATGATTTGATTTTAATTTTGTTAGCCTACAAAGCAAATGTGATATATCAGATCAAATATTTTATGTAATTATGAAGTGTATTGTAAAGTTAATAGGTATTTTAAAATACCTGAAGATTTTGTCGTTTTAATAGATGCATAATCATTTTTTTCAGGAATTGGTCAGTGTATAAGTGACCAGTGTGACTGCACTAACCAGACACTCGGCCTGAATCTTGGACACTGGGGTGATTACTGTACTGACCCTGGTTGTCCTGGTAACGTAGAACAATGTACAGGTCACGGTAGCTGTGTCCCAGGAAGCTGGACGGTAGACTATTTTCACTTTATCAATTTTATTGCGTCAGTTTCTTCAACTTCAAATTTTATTTGTCGTATAATTTAGAACATATCAAAGAGTTTAGTCAGAATTTTAAAAAATTATTTAAAATTCATGATTAGTGTGACTGCACTGAATTTTATGAAACAGTCTTCGTCATATCGACATAGTATTCTGTCTTTTTAATTTCGTGGGCCCTTGTTCCATTGGTGCAGGTATCTGACATAAAAGTATTTGGATGTCATTGAATTGTAGCACCATTTCCATGAATTTCATATTGATTTCCATATAATCTGATAATGTCAAAATATGCTGACGTCAGATACCTGCACAAATGGGAAGTACGTGTAGCTCTGTATTTCGAAAAGACGGAAATATCTTCTGATAAGAGACAACGTATATTTGTTTCTCACAATGGGAAAAAGTAGCCAGGTCTTGTCTAATTTGGTATTTTTGTTGGTCAAATGTTGAATTATTTTATTTTTTATGAATACATATATGACATAAAAGAAATAAAGTAAAATGTGTATTGACATTTTTCCTCTCTATCACACTTTGTGTATTGACATTTTTCCTCTCTATCACACTGTATGTATTGACATTTTCTCCTTCTGTCACACAGTGTGTATGTAGCACAGGATGGTTCGGTGATGGCTGTGAGAAAGCGGACTGTCCCGGCACTCCTGACTGTAGTGGTAACGGATACTGTGACACCAGCCCTAGTAACCCGGTACCATCCTGTGTGTGTGACCCAGGATTTATGGGTTATGACTGTAGTCTACGCTGCATTAATGGTACCGCAGAATACGATACTACCACATCCCAGTTTGTGTGTCAGTGTGACCCCTGTATAAGTGGTACAGCATGTGACCAGCTTTGTGGTGGACATGGATCATGTGACAATGGACAGTGCACCTGTGATACAGCTTGGTGGGGTAAGAATGTCTGCTCACTTAGAGAATACTTCATTTAAAAGAAATGTCAGTAAATGCTTTAATTTTGAAGTGTCTCATTTTCAATTTTTTTTCAAAAGACTAAGGTTTTTAAAATTTTACACCCTTAGAGTATGTCCTTCAAATTTAATCCAAGATATCCCATTTTTCAAGATTGTCTAATTTTAAAGTTGATGTTTTGAATACCATATTTTTGACGACTTTAAAAATTAATTTTCAGTGATTGTGAACAGAGCTATTTATTTCCTATGCATCCAGGAGAACTCCTGAAATATTGCTTGTTTTTACATATACTTTGAATGATCTTTTCTGCAGAAAAGGCAATTTCTTTGGATAAGAATCTTACCTTGAGAATGCACTCGGCTAGGCAGGTCTGTTATCTCTATAACTGGGACTATTACATCAGTACCATATGTACGATAGTCTTATAACTATTACAGGCAGTCACTGTGCAGATCGAGGCTGTCCCGGTACAGGAAGTAGCTGTAGTGGACGGGGTATTTGTACATTATCAGATCAGACGTGTAGCTGTGATAATTACTGGAAGGGTGATGGGTGTGACATTCCTGACTGCCCGGGGGATCCAGACTGTAATAATCTTGGTATGTGTTTATACTGAGATAGTCCTATCCTACTGTCCTTCTTTGTTGTAAATCTTGGTATTTCATATAAATTTTCCAAGTACTTACATGTATTTGCAAATGTAACGATTTTTAAAAATATCAAATCCTTATATTGCTAGTGAAAAGCAGCTTTCGTGAAATCATTATGTACTTGATAAAGAAAGTGTACATAATTGGAGCTAGATCAAAAATCATTTGAAAAGAGAAATAAAGTAAATTTTTAAAAAGCAAATCTCATACCAAACATTCTATACGCAGGTTACTGTGATGGAGTGAACCACTACCCAGCTAAGTGTATTAACTGTACCCTGTCTATGGGCCCTGCCTGTGAGTACCCGTGTGTACATGGTATAGAGAACCCTCCTGACTCGGTAAGATGTGAGTGTGAACCATGTTACTCCGATGCTGGATGTCAGACAGAGTGTTCTAATCACGGCAGCTGTGCAGCCAATCAGACAACTTGTCTCTGTGAAGCAGGATACAAGGGAGATAAATGTGAACAACTGGATTGTCCTGGTAAATACATGTATTGTTCAAATGATTGTTAAACTTATAGCTAGTTAACATTCAACAAATTCATGTGCACTTATCTAAAATTCCAGTTCCCCTTGCTAAGTATAGATTAACTCACAAAACCCTACTTATATTTCAGCTCATGATGAAAATTTTATAGATGATTTGAAATTATCTTTTACATATATTTTTGATGCATGCATTCATTCATGTTATATCTTATTTGTAATTTCTAGGAGAGACGATTATAAATTGTAAAAACTTGATGCCAATGCTATGCTGTATTGAGCAATAAATATGTTTAAACTAAACTAAACTAACCTATAGCTGTTGATTTTCTGGAAATAAGTTGAAAAACAGACATTTTTAAAAGTGCATTCAAAAAATCTAGACTTCCAACCCCCCTCCCCTTTCCCCTGAAAAAAATATTAAAGACTAAAAATGATCTAAAGCTATGTAGCATCTAACTTTTTTGTTGTTGCTGTTCTTAAAATGAGAGATTTTGAATTTGTTTACTGCATCTTCTTAGGTGAACCAGATTGCTCTGACTACGGTACATGTATAAGGACAGGTAATGAGTCTACCTGTGTATGTAACCCTGGATTTGGTGGTGATGACTGCTCTATTCTCCTGTGTCCTGGAACTCCTGACTGTAACAACAATGGTGAGTAGCTAGAACAACCCTCTGTCAACAGATTATACAAAAAGTCATGTAAATGAAAATTCCAAATCTATTGAATAATATATTACAAGTGACTGAATTAACAAATCTCCAAAAAAAAAAAAAATTAACCTCAAAGATGGAACTACGTGTAATATATTTTGAAAATGAGTGCACCAATTCTTCAATTTGATGAATATATGATAAAGGAAGCATCGATTATGTTTAAGGTATCCGTTGTACAATAGAGTCATTTTACATAGGGTTTTAATAATCTCCATTGTAAAGTATGGTAAATTTTATGCCTGGTAAGGTACTATAAACTATATATTTTCTGAAAGGTAGTGATGCCCTGGGTACAGATATAAGACTCCCAGGTCTTAAAAATCAAAGGGGAAAAACTCTTGTACAACTTTGTCATTTTGCATAGGTTATATAGAAAAAATAGACAGTTTAAATGCTTCAACAGTTATTCCCCCTTTTTTTTCTGACTCCAAAACTATTGTTTTTGGGAAGTGGGCATTATAACCTTTCAGAAAATATATAGTTTATAGTACCTTACCAGGCATGGAAAAATGCCCTATTGTACATCGGATACCTTAATAGGTCAGTGTTTGGTGCCTGTTGGTGCTACAGCACAATTGTGCCAGTGTGACTATGGATTTTATGGACTGGTCTGTGATACATGTCCAAGTTTACATTTCTGTTTTGTAGGTCAGTGGTTGGTGCTACAGCACCATTGTGTCAATGTGACCATGGATTTGGTGGCCTGGCCTGTGATACATGTTTACCTAAGTTTACATTTCTGTTTTATAGGTCAGTTTTTGGTGCCACAGCACCATTGTGCCAATGTGACCATGGATTTGATGGCCTGGCCTGTGGTACATGTCTACCTAAGTTTACATTTCTGTTTTATAGGTCAGTGTTTGGTGCCTGTTGGTGCCACAGCACCATTATGCCAGTGTGACCATGGATTTGATGGACTGGCCTGTGACACATGTCTACCTAAGTTTACAGGAACAAGCTGTGAGATATGCGAGACTAATTACATAGGATACAATACTACTTGTACAACATATTGTGTCCATGGATATGCTACACTACTAGGTATTATGTGTTTTCAAATACTGAAATTTGTTCAAAGAAAGATCTGTGATCATGTTAATTAAAAAATCATGAAGTACTGTACACAAGAAAAACACAAGTTCAATATTTGACATAGAATTGTTATAACGTTACAATTAATAGAAAGTTAAGAAGCAAATTAGATGCTTATTTTGGAATTTTGCAGTTTCAAGATAGTCTTAGCACAAGCTATATTGACTTTTATGTGAACAAGCACCAAATAAATTCTTTTGCAATAAAATTCATTTGTATCAATGTTATTTGATTATAGGTGGTGATATATGTGAATGTTATGATGATGACACCAATGGTCACTGGACTGGAACAGGATGTGACACCTGTCAGTCAGGCTGGAATCCACCTACCTGTACTCAGTGTACACCTGGTCAGCATAAAAAATTGTATTTGCCAGTTGAAAAATAAAAACATCTTGAGAGCATAACATTTTTTTCTGCTCTCAAGAAATAATATAAAATTTGCATTGCTAGGACAAGTCAAAATTTGTCAGGCTGCATTCAAACTCTGACATACTTTATTGCAATAAATTGAAATTTCATTGTATTATATCACATATATGATATTTTACTTTACAGACTTTGTTGGTCCTGGACACTGTAGCATCCCATGTACCTATAACCAAGGTTCCTACGGTGATCGTCTAGATGGTAGTGGCGGTAAAGAGGCCATTGAACCGATTTTCCACTGTTACATTGTAAACAACAATCAGTATACCGCATGGTTTGGTTATAACAACCCTAACTCCCATAACGTCTATATAACGGAGGAGTTTGAGAACCATATTGATGTGACAGGCACGATGTTGTCAGTTATTCCACCCACGATGTTTGAACCGGGCCAGGTTAACTATACAACTGCTGTAGGGTAAGATATTTTTGCAAAGATATAACTTTGAAATTCATATGTCTTCAAGGCGCCTTAGTATGGCTTTTTGCTGAATTTCATTTGATGTTTTTTTGAGTTTAGTGAATTTGATTTAATGTTTCGTGGTTATCTACAGAAAAAGTAAATATTTCTAGAAGCAAGGCAGCTAATTCATTTTCTTACTCTTGTTCAGACCTGTGTCAGCCACAGACAGTGTGAAATGGACTCTTTTAACAGCAGCAGCTAATGAGATACTAGAAGTGGATGCCAATTTCTCTGCTCCTTATCTGTGTCCAGTAACGCCAGAGCTTGTAAGTACTTGTCTCATTACTTTTGAATCTTCAAAATGACCATCATTTTAGTGAGTGGTTTTGATATATCAATGTAAACAATATAAAAACATGAAAAACTAAATTTCAGTACATGAAAACTCAGTTTTAAGTTTACAACTTAGTATTTTGCTTCCCTTTCTGTTATTTCTATTCATTATTCAACTATTTAAAGGGTGGTGCATTAACAAACAAAAAAATAAAAATAAAAATATGAATGTTTATTGGATTTTTGAACAAAAATTGCCTTAATGTCTTGTATGTATGAATTTTTACAAACATTGTTTTCAGCACTATGTATTGAATGCCAGCACCGGTTATTGTAAATGTATGGATGGATACTGGGGAGATTTGTGTGAGAACAGCTGTCCAGGTGGCGCCACTGATCCTTGTTACGGTAACGGAGCATGTGACCCAGCCATTGGAGCGTGTACATGTAATGAGGGTGCTGATGTCAACCATGACTGCTCACAGTGTAAAACTGGATGGTTTGGAGATGACTGTTCTGTGGCATATACCAGTAATGGTAATTTATCTATTGCCATTTTATGTGGAATATACATGTAACACCTTTTAGACTGTAGTTTTCAATTATTTGGATATTGACACACAATACAAATTTATTTATTTAGAATATCCCAAAGTGAATGATGTGTTAAAATGATAATTCCATTGCAGGGAATAAACTGGATTTGTAAAGGCATGAGCCATTAAAATGGGCCAATGGCCCTTCTCTTTATTAAATGTATATAAAATTGACAAAAAAGAGAGGCCATTTTAAAAAATAAAGGGGCCATTTAGCCAAATTGAGGGGCTGATGAACTCTTATTTGGGGTCCTAGACCAAAACTAAATACATATTTGGATAGTTTATATAGGGGGCTCTTTCATATTTGAAGTCAGACTTCTTCTATCTCAAATAGTTTTCTCATAATTTCACAATGGCCCAACCCAGGATTATCCCTGCATTGGATTGAAAAAAGTAACCTGCTGTTTAAATTTGAATTGCATAATTTTAAAGAAATAAAATCATTTTAAAGAAATAGCTAATTTAAATGATGTTTTGAAGGCATTTGAACTCACAGTATTATTTTATCTTTTCAGACAATAAGATTGGTAGTTACTATGATGGCCAGATCTACAGTAGTGGACATTACAGGACATTTGATGGAGCCATATATAACTACCACAAACCAGGAGAGCACCTGCTGGTGTCCGCCAGTCTGTCCTCAGGAACGTCCATTAAAGTCCATGTGGAACAAGTCATTACATCTAACCTATACAACAGTGTAGAGACAGTGGCAGTAGGAGTCTCAGTGGGAAGCCAGACTCTGGTTCTGGCTGTGACAACCGACTCAGAAGTATCGGCTTGGTTTGATGCACAAAGAATCGTCGTCGGTGATGATGTTACGTTTGCCAGTGGTGTTACATGTATGAGAATCTCCATGAACCAATACAGGATAGAGAGCTCAGGAGAAATGAAGATAGATATACACACAAATGAAGGAAGCTTGGATGTGAGGGTACAGATGACCTCTACAGTTTGTGGTTCAGCTGTTGGTTTACTTGGCGGTTGTGATGGAGCTGCAACCAATGATTTTGTTACCAGAACTGGTACAGTGCTCACAACAACTATAGGAGGGACTTTATCACAATCAGAAATACACAGCACCTTTGGACCCTCATGGCTCGTCAGCACTGCAGATTCATTGTTTACTGGACTCATCAACGTGCCCCTTGGTGCAGGAAGAGGACTTCTCCTAGATAGGTCACATGCTATATCTGATCCAATCACATCGTTCAGTGAATCTCAAGTCAGTTTTGAAATAAAGATAAAACTCACCACTGTGGGAACTGAATGCCAGACAGTCTGGTCATACATGAGAGATAGAGACTTCAGCCTTCTTGTCTGTAATGGAGAGGTGTCAACATACTACATGAATTCTCTCTCCAAGTTCACATCTTTGAGGATTGTAGCTAACACATGGTACAATCTTGTTCTTACGTGGCAGTTGCAGACCCGCATTATCAATCTGTTTACATTTGACGAGTCTCTAAATTCAGAGTCGGCACTCACTATTCTTAGCTCCATAGATCCAAATCCATTCCAACCTGGAGGAAGGATGATGATTGGTCAATGGAATTACCCTGCATCCCAGAGAGAAGGCATGTTCTGGAATCTGATTGGTTATGTTGATGATTTCAGGATTTGGAGAAAGCAGCTGTCAGCAGTAGAAATTAGAACCTTCTCCTTCTCCCATTTCACCTCAAGTATTACCAAACTGTCAAACCACTGGAAGTTCAATGCAATTGGTGAACACCTACTTGAAGACAGCATAGCTGGTGTTTCCATGACAACCTACATTTCTCCATGGCCACATCCAAAGTCATCTATCATGGATTACGAAATGACTCAACTAGACATGAGTGTCTACACACTATACACAAGTGGATTTAGCTATGACAATGATTACGTGAATTTCTGTCAGAGCACTGTGTTTGCCACACAGTTTACATCTGCATGCTCAGCTCTTGGAAATCAAGTTCTAGAAATGTACCTAAGACAATGTGTATTTAAAGCCACAGTTAGCAACTTGAAGGATGCTGTACTAGAAGTCATTCTTACTCTGTCAGATCATTGTGGTATAGATCGTACATCAACATCGTACCCAGCTAGAGACTTGTGTAACACTTTCCCTACTAGACACTTCCCGATATGGAGAGGAACATTATGTGATCAGAAATGTGTATCTGGAGTGTACTACAGCAGCAGCAGATCTTGTACCTGTTACCATGGATACTGGGGAACATCCTGTGAAAACGTCTGTCCTCATGTGAATGGTTTATCGTGTGGAGGAGGGGACACATGTCATGTGAATGATGGGTCTTGCTCATGCCCCATGAACTTTGACTCTACACAGGACTGCAATGCATGTGAAAGTGGCTGGTTTGGCATTGACTGCTCTGCATCTCTCACAAGCCTCAACAATCCAACCAACAAAGTCTGTATGGTGACTGGCTTAGGACACTACACTATGTTTGACGGTCAGACCTTCACAATGAATGCAGGCGGAGAATTCATCTTCACAAAGGCTGGTCAGTACACTGCATACATCAGACAAGTCCCATGTGGTGATAGTAGATCTGTTTGTACAAAGGGACTATGGATAGAGACACCAACCAGCAATTTTACCATTCAAGCTCCACTTCCGAATGAAGATAAATTCTCACTGTGGCATGATGGTGCACCTGTAAGCTTTGATTCTACATACACTGTGACAAGCAGTCTATCACTCAGAAGGGAAAACCAGAACTCCATCAGCATTCTTGGATATGGTCAAATTACTGTGACGTATGAAATGGGATTTATGAGAGTCGTCAATAACCTCAACAGCAACACTCAGTGTACAGGAATAGAGGGTCTTTGTGGGAACTGTGACGGGGATGTCAACAACGACTTTGTCACGTCCTCTGGATCTATAGCTCTTTCTGCAATCTCAGCAGATATTGTCAATGGAGACTTTGCAGATAAATGGAAAATACCAGCAAGCAACCCCACAGCATTCGTATACAATCATTCTGGAGTGACAGAACCTAGGCAGATGTATGGAGATGGTTTTAATCTGTACTATAATGGAAGTGGCTCATATTCCCAGCAGCTGTCAGATGTATTTGGATCAAGTTCATCAATTGAGTTCAAATTCAATGCCAACTTGGATACTGGTTTGATAGCAGCCTATGAACACAGCCTTCCTCTTGCCATATACCTGAACAAGACACTCTCCATAATATGGGGCAATGTGGAAATTGATTCTCACTATACAATAAGTGTAGGTACATGGTACCATGTAGCAGTCCTTTACTCCCATACCCTCAACCAATTGACAGTATACTTAATAGATGAGACAGGCATTGTTTGGTGGCAAGAGGTCTCTGTAAATACAAACTCATTCGTACATGGTGGAATATTACGGTTTGGAGGCTGGAAGACAAATGCTCCACAGGACTTCCCCTATTTCTATGGTAGAATTGGTGAGATCAGAATCTGGAATGTCCATCTGGATGATTACTATGCCATGTATTCAAGTTCAGAAAATGTTGGCAGTCAATTCAGTCATCTGACTGCCTTATGGAACTTCAACACCGGAGTTGGGTACACATCTTACGACATCATTGGAAAGCGGACCATCACTTTACCCTCTGAAGATGTATTCTGGGTTCCATCCGATATAAGTTTAGGAGGAAATTCACCCGTCCCTAAGGTGGATAATGATATCATAGATACAGCTAAAAACAAATGTCTATCTATGATTTACCAGTCACCTACATCTACTACATGCGCAAGCCTAGGTTCTCAGACTGCTGATTATTACTATACAGCCTGTGTGTACGACATGACATATTCAGGATACCAACAGGCTTACACATCCTCTCTAATGGCCTACACAGAATATTGTGAGGATGTTATATCCCCCTCACCAGGACCCACTGAGAAACTCTGTCTGGACAATGCTTATTCCTATCTCCTAGATGATGAAGCATTTCAACAAATTTGTACGGAATATTGTAAGTACGGAAGCTTTGATGCCAATAGGAATTGTACTTGTACCAATGGATACTGGGGAAATGACTGTAGTGGATTATGCCCTGGAGGATCAACAAACCCGTGTAGCTTACATGGAATATGTGATACTAGCAGTGGACTCTGTTACTGTGAACCAACATTTGATGTTTCAACTAATTGTAGTACCTGTAAGAATGGTTGGTCTGGATCTGAATGTAATTACATAGCTCCCTCTCCTGATCCTACCCCATCAACCACAACATCAACTGTCACGAATACATCGCCAGGATCTGGATCAGGAACAGGTGCAACACCAACTGGATCTGGCTCAGTGACAGGTGCAACACCAACTGGATCTGGCTCAGTGACAGGAGCAACACCAACTGGATCTGGCTCAGTGACAGGTGCAACACCAACAGGATCTGGTTCAGGAACAGGTGCAACACCAACAGGATCTGGTTCGGGAACAGGAGCAACACCAACAGGATCTGGTTCAGTGACAGGAGCAACACCAACAGGATCTGGTTCAGTGACAGGTGCAACATCAACAGGATCTGGTACAGGAACAGGTGCAACATCAACAGGATCTGGTTCAGGAACAGGTGTAACACCAACAGGATCTGGTTCAGTTACAGGTGTCACGCCAACAGGATCTGGTTCAGTTACAGGTGCAACATCAACAGGATCTGGTGCAGGAACAGGGGCAACACCAACAGGATCTGGTGCAGGAACAGGATCAGGTATTTCATTTCTATATGCTCCTTGAAAAACATACATATTTTTTGGCATTAATAATCCTTATTCTGTCTTGTGAGTGGGATAAAGATTGAACGCCAAGATTTTCATATTTGACAAAAGGGAAGAACATGCCTAGAGGAAGTTTCCTTTTATTTTCAAGGTTAAAGGTCAAGGTCCAAGCTACCACAGTATTAAACCGTATGAGCAGTAAGCAAGACTAAATCTTTGGCCCAATGATCTGCATACTTATTTAAAGGTCATCATTGCAAGAGTAGATAATCTATTGATTGTAAAAGTGTAAGGTCAAGTAATAAGACATGAAATAGTCTCTAACTTCAGTTAAGATTGAGCCCTTTGCAGTACTTTTGTTTCATATAAACAAATAAATGTCACTTTTTGTTAGGTTTATTTGATTATACAAATGCATTGAATTTAGATCAGAGATGACAACTTTAGACTATATGATTTTCATAATGCTTTCTGTCTCTAACATTTTAGGACTAACAACTATAATTCCCACCACAACAACAGACCCAACTAACTGGGGAGGAGCACATTTCTACACAGGGACTATCTTTGGACAAGGTCATGTCAAAACCTTTAATAACGCCATGTTCTCATTCACATATCCTGGGGAATATTACATTGTGAAATCTAGCAACTCCATGGTAACCCCCAGTATTCAACTGAGAACCACCTACTGTTATGACAGTGCAATATGTGTAACTGCCATTGGGTTCCAGTATGGCACCGATACTGTAGTTCTGAGAGCTGGATTTACATCAAGTCAGAAGTACAAGCTATGGCACAACAACAATCCTCATGTCTTTGATAGCAATTTGGAGCTTGCACTATCAGATGTTAGCATTCAGTACAAGTCAGAAACAGAATTTTTAATCATGAGCAGTTTGGGAGGAAGGCAGGTCTTACATGTGAGGGTTTTAGACAAGCATCTCAGCATTTCTTTCAAATTTGAGCAGAACATCTGTCTAACCCAAACCTACCTGCTTGGAGATTGTGATGTTTCCAACACTGTTGTTACAACATATGACGCCTCATGGGAAGTGGCAACCTCCGAGAGTTTCTTCGGAGTGATGTTTAGCGATAACGACTACTATGAGAAGAGAGATATATCTACAGCTGGACACAGCATCTTCTTCAGCAACAGTGAATTAACAACAGATTTCCTCCCTGACATAATCAAACCAGACACAGACTTCACCATTGAGTTGTCCATTAAACCCACCGAGTCAGAAGGTGTAGTATTCACTTATAATGGAGACAACGGGCTCGTCTTCTACTTAGACTCTGTATTCAAATTCAAAATCAGTGGTAATGAGTACATCTCAACCATACAAGTCAGTTTGCTTGAGTGGCAGCAGATAACTCTGGTGTGGTACCACTCTGCCTCTATGCTGATTCTGTATGTTTGCCCTGTAACAGGTACCTGCCAGGACTTTACTATGTCTAACATCAGTCCAGGAGCCTTCAACAACTATGGATACATAGGACTTGGCCATCCACCACATATCACAAACACTGGATCGATTACAGCAATGCAGAAATACTATGTAGGAGAGATGGATGAGCTGAGAATATGGCATATGGCATTTATGTACACAAATGTTGAGTTGTATCGACTGAGTAGAATTATTACATACAATACTGCGCTGGTGTCTCATTGGTCATTCAACGATGGAGAAGGAGATACAATAGTGGATGCGGTCAGTCAAAACAATATCAGAGTCATCAATTTTGGTGTTCTGCGTACATACATTTCCTGGAGGATTTCATCGTTACCTCTGACCGCTCCTTATGTGCCTTACCTACACTCATACACCAACCTGACCAGGATGTTGGAGGCAGAGTCAACATGTAACTCAGCAGTCTACAACTTATCTCTCAGTGCATGTAATGGACTAGGAACCAGCTTGATCAACTTCTACTACGTGGCCTGTGTTAGTGATATAGCAGCATCTCATACATTCCTATCATCCATGTACATAGTGGTGACCATGAGTGACCAATGCTGGCTCAGAGAGGAACTATCAACATGGCCAGCAAGTGGGATGTGTAATTACTACGATGAATTCCCTGGTTGGAAGGGTGTTTCCTGTAGCACAAAGTGCAACTTCCCTGCCAATGACAACGCCTCTGACCCATCATGCTCTTGTCACAATGGTTACTGGGGAGCATCATGTGACCAAATATGTCCAGGTGGTACAGAAAATACTTGCAGCTTCAATGGAAAATGTGATCAAGCCACAGGACAGTGTGTCTGTCAGTACAACTGGGATGGACTTAACTGTGACACCTGTGCGGCTGGCTGGTATGGCCAAGATTGTTCTGTAAATGTCCAGCCAATAGCAAGTCAGAATCGTATGTGTTCTCTCTCGGGCAATGGGCATCTGTCGATGCTGGATGGATCCAGTGCAGTTTTTGAGAAGTATGGTTACTTCACATTATATAAAACGGGGAGTTTGGAGATCCAGGTAGAGACCATGCCATGTGGCAGATTCAAATACTGTGTGATAGACGTTATAATGAAAGCTGACAATAAGATCCTAGCTATTAGTGCCATTGCGGAGGGAGAAGTCATGCTGGATGGTGTACACGAGAGTGTGTATCACAGCCTAACCATATCATCTAACTGGGCCATGTCCAGAATAGACTCAAAAGCATATCGCATCAGTGGTCCCAGCAGCTTCAAAGTAGAGGTATACATGAATGACGGCTATATCAACGTGCAGCTAAAAGCCCAACAGTCTAGCTGCTCCGATGCTGAGGGACTGTGTGGTACTTGTGCAGACCGGGCTCACACCTGCTCTAGCAGTGATGGCAGGTGCTTGATACAGTATGAAGGCGTGGCAAAGACTATCCAATCAGTGCTTCTGTCAGGAGATGACATATTGTATTACTACAATCTGTGGCATAAGGACTACAGCAGCAGCTTGAGAGCTCAAGTAAGTTTAGTAGTTTTCTTAAAATAATAGAAATAAGATTAATTTTCTAAGATTTTTATACATTTGAAAATGAAAATGCAGAAGTCTCTGGCATGCTTCAAATTGAACTGTTTATCAGGCAGCACTCAGACATGAGATGCCTTTATTTTGACAGTGGTAAAGGTCAAGGTCAAAATTGAATAAGTTTAACTTGTAATGCCTTCCATTTTCATATTTGATGTATAGTTTACTTATTGATGAGCTTATCAACTAAGGATGATATATATGGGTCATATTGCTTAAAATTTTATGAAAGTACAAGGTTATTTGTTGTATTTAGCATTGATTAATGTTTTAAAATAAATGATCAATTTCCTAATTAAATTCTGCAGATATCAAGTGTGAGCACCATGACAACAGGATATGGTCTGCTCATTAATGATGGCTTCTTCACAACGTCAAGGTTTGCTGACGTCCATCTGTCCGGCACCTACCTTAGTATAGAGACCCGCTTGAATGTCCACTCAGTGTCCTTGACTGGAGGAAGTGGTGTTGTCCTATCATATGCTTTCTATGACACCTTTGCTGTTTCCATCATGGATGGTAAATTCCAGGTGTGTAGATTGAGTTTTTACTGTGCAGTAGTTTTAAAGATAAATGATGTATTGAAGCACTAAAGTGTCAAAGATACAGAAATTATTATCAGAAAATAAACTGGAAATAAACATCATTGTGTAAAAATTTAGTGGAAATAAAAGAATAAATAAAAGTTATTGGGTAAGAATACAGTGGAACAAAAATTGTTAGGACTTTCAAGATAGCAGTCAGAAATTGTTATGTTGTACTCAATGTATAAGAACAATTATTATTTCTATTAAACAGGTTCAATTTGGAGGGACAGATTTTCCAACTGACATCCCAGTATCAACTGGACAATGGACCCAGATAACCCTAGTGTACAACCAGGTCACTGGGGTCCTTATATTCCATTATATCTACAATGGTGACTGGACAGTTAACACCTACATCAATGTTGGTACTGGCTGTTTCCCAATAGGAGGTTCCCTGGCTGTAGGAGGCTGGCAGGTGTCACTCAGTGGCAGGGGCAGTAATCCAGGAGGAGTATTTGTAGGAGAAATTGACCGTCTGATAATATATAGTGTTCCTATATCATCCTCACAGATGATACTACACTGGCACACAGCAGTGACCTACGAAGTAGGAATTGTTATGGGATGGAATTTCAATGAAGGCTATGGGTCATTCTCTTATGACTTTGTGAGCAGACAAGTGATATCTCTGGCAAAAGCTGGAGTTACATGGGTTCCTTCCACATGCAGTCTCTCACGACCAGACAATCCAAGCATCAGAATTAGTATAGAAGTAGGTAAACATCCAGATGTTGAAGCCTTGTGCTCTCGCTTCCTGTTGAGTGGCTCAATGTCAACAACCTGTGGTGCTGTGTCCACACTCGCCAAGTTTTACTACACATCATGCTACAATGATGTCTCCACGCTGACCAACCATCAGTTTAACAATAGCATGGACAGCGTCCTGGCTTTCTCTGCCATATGTGAGACAGACAGAGGACTGACAGACTCTCCAGCCAGATTGTTGTGTAACGATTTCTCTGAACGTCACTTCCCAATGTGGACTGGCATTGACTGTACAATGAGATGTGTCTTTGGTAAATTGGACTCTGCAGGAACATCCTGTATATGTGACAATGGATTCTGGGGAGAGCATTGTGATCAAGTAAGTACATGTATTTGTTTGTGGCATTAGAATAATTTTTCAGGTCAAGGTCAAACTTGGTTTATAGAGACAAATCTGCTATTTCGTGACCTACAAATATGTTATTTCACAATTTTTCAAACATAACACAATTATGCTATTGACTCAGGATTCATGATATTTTGATATCAATTAACTTTGAGTTTTGAGGCAAATCATTGGCCATAATATAACCTTTTGAGATATGTTCTTGGTGTAATTGCATATTCAGTACATGTAAAATCTTTAATATAACATGTTTTTCTTTCCTTACTAGGAATGTCCTGGAGGCTATAGCAGCCCATGTCATGATCATGGCACATGCAGTGCCACTGATGGCACGTGTACTTGTGCCGTCAATTGGCAAGGTGATTCGGTGTGTAGTACATGTACATCTGGATATACAGGTAATGAAGTACTGTTGTCATCATTTGAAGACATAGATATCATATTGTTTGCAACAAACAAAGTAATATTTATTTTTTAGTCAGAGGAGATTTTGACTCAATTCTAAGCTTAATAGGTCTTCTTCATATTACCGCTAGACTTGCATTTTAGACTCTCCAAGACCCGACATCACAACTTTTGACGTTATTTCTAACTGTGACATCATACATCTGCTACTACGTCACAATTAAAAATTATGTCAAATCTTGTGATGTCGGGTTTTAGGATGTGTAAAATTCGAGTCAACTACGGTAATGTGAAAATCATATATTGACCCTTCCAATTGTGTTAAATTTTTTGTCATAACAAATTATGTTTTAAAAAGCTTCAAACCTCAGGCAAACATAAAAAATGCATTGTAAGGTCTGGAATGTTCTCAAAATTTTCATGGGATCAGAATTGTCAATTATGATAATGCTTACGTCTACATTAGGTAATACAAATATTCACCTGTGTAAGTTTTCCAATTTATTTCAAACAGGAAGTGACTGTGCCGTAATGGAGCCGTCCCCATTGTTACCCAGTAAACGTAACTGTAAAGTCAACAGCAGAACTAGGTACACCAATTTTACGGGTCATACCACAAAGAACAAGGAGACCGGCACGTTCAGGGTCTTACAACAAGGCAACTTCCTAGTAGAGGTCTGTCTAATGTTTGATACTTTTACCACATGTACCAATAATGTTTGTTATTTGAGTTACTGTTGTATATGGAACTTTCAAAATAAGCAGCTTTAAATAACCAAAACAAAAATTGAAAATAAAACTCAATTATAAATAATCAGCTATAATTTGATGTTTAGACAAGAATGTCATTCATAAAATTCATGATTTATAAAATTCATGATTTGCCGATAAAACATATGAAATTCATTATCTATAACATGCATGTCTGGTGTGTAGTGTTTGGTCTCTGGTAGCAGTGCTGGTGGCGTAGTGTTAAGCACGGTGGACTATGAACCCATAAGCTATGTGTTTGAATCTCTCCAACCATGAGCAAGTTACTTTACACTACATTGCACTCTCTCCACCCAGGAGTAAACCAGGTAACTGGCACATGAGACGAGCTTGTTATGTGAATGACAAGCATTAGCGCCAGGGAGGTAATTGTAGAAGTTACGCGAGGCTCAGGCGAATAAGACTATTAACCCCTACCTTTACCCTTTACCTTTACACTTTGTTTTAATTATATCATGGCTCTCATCTTATTCAGGCCACATTTATATCCTGCATGAGAGACAAGAAGCTGATAACGTGTTTGGGAAGTCTTGCTATCCAGCTACATAATACAACTATTATAGCCATGAGAAACCCTAATATAACCACCAGGGTAAACCAGGTATGATTGATATCAATGTAAAAACTGACTAACATGAATGAAGTATTCATAAATTCCCATCATTGATTCATCAGTTGTGAAAATGATAATTATACTGTACTTGTACTTTTTGGCAGAATTCATGTTTGCCCATTTTTTGTCCTGTTTCAGCTAAAATTTGGTTGCTCTAAAAGAGCATGCTCAGTGGGAATATGAAAAGAATAGAATTGAATATTTTTTTCAAAATTTATTTATGAAATTTTATTCAATAGGGCTACTTTTTCATCAATGGAATGAAGACAAAAGTGAACAGAAAAGCCAGCCCCATGACAGTAGATGTCCCTGGTGGCTGTCCATTCACTATAACCAGGAAAAATCGGTACAGATGGAATATAACGTCCGACAGTCTGGGTGTTGTAATCACAGTGCGGTGGGGATTTTCTTCAGAGAGATTGTTTGGATACTTCTATGTAGACGACCCGTTCTGCTGTAATGGAGTCACCCAGTATGGGTTATGTGGCTCTTGTGCGTCAAGTTGTGGCTCTACTGTTAGCTCACCAGCTTGTGGCGTAGCCATCTCAAGTGGCAGCAGTGGTGGCACACCAACAGTCTCACCACCCACAGATAGTGGCTCAATCCCTGACAACACTTCTATCGTCATGGAAACTGGTGTATCAACAACGGCTGTAACAGGACTGGGCCCAGCCAATTGTCTCTGTTTTGAAAGGTCTTCAATTATTGGTCGACAGCTACTGATCTTCAATCAAAGTGATGATGTCACCATTGAGTTCTTTGTAAAAACATGCACTGGCTCTGATTGCTCAGGAACTATTCTGTCGTACACCGAAACCAAAACTTTCACCGTGAAAAACATGGAAGGTAGAATCATAATAACCATGGGTGACCAAGAATACGACACGACCTTGACCCTTGAGAACGAGGAATGGAACCAGCTGTCTCTAGTATACTCGTATGGCTACATGGATATTTACTACTTCGATCACAATGGTTTTAGTGCCAGAGCCTTCATTGACTTCACACAACAGTTCCCAGATTATACCCTAGTGTTTAACTCTACTGGAAGCCTGGTAATAGGAAGATGGCAACCCCCAACAGATGGTTTGGGACCACAACCAACCAATGATAACTTCAAAGGCTGTATTGATGAACTCAGAATATGGAGCAGGTATATTGTCGTACATTATTCGTAGTCTAGCTTAGCAAAAAAATTTCAAAACCAGCATTTTCCAATGTCAGAACCTGATTGAGCCAAAGATCCTTAAACTCTGTGGTTTTGACTGAAGTGTAATTTTCGTTACATATTTAAAAATCACTTTTGATATCCAAAAACAATGATTTCGTAAAAATAGATTTATCTTATTTTTTAAATCATATTCCATAGAAAAAAACTAAGAGTCTCCTTCGGCGTTGCCAGTAGGGGACTAATACGGATTCAATGAGAATTTAATGAGCTTTTATTAGCTCACCTGAGCCATAGGCTCAAAGTGAGCTATTGTCATAGCGTGGCGTCCGTCGTCCGTCGTCGTCCGTCGTAAACTTTTCAACATTTTCGACTTCTTCTCCAGAACCACTGAAAAGATTTTCATGAAACTTGGTAGGAATGAAGTACTCATGGTCCCCTACAAGTGTTGTTGTTTTTCGTCCGGATCCATCAACAGGTGGCGCCACCAGAGGCAAAAGTAGGTCACAGGGGGTACCCTCCTTTGACAAACTTCTTCTTCAGAACGGAGGCACGTATCGACAAACCGAAAGCATCAGGATGAACTAGAGAGATGTCTTAAGAAGTGTTGTTATTTTTGGTTCCACTCGGAAGTCAAATTTTTGACGCGTTTTTGACGTCTTTTCGGACTTCGTCAGAAATGCACATTTTTGCACTATTTCTTTAAATAACTCAATAAGTGTATGATTTTACACATTCATTTACTGCATATTTATCATATTTAAGTTACTAAATGCTTTGATAAGTATTTTATTCTAAAATTTAGATTTTTTGATTTTTTATTAATTTTTTTCTTATGTGAAAAGGAAGGGGGGGGGGGGTGATTTTCATACATATTCAACTTCTTCTCCAGAACCACTGAAAAGATTTTCATGAAACTTGGTAGGAATGAAGTACTCATGGTCCCCTACAAGTGATGTTGTTTTTCGTCCAGATCCATCAACAGGTGGCACCACCAGAGGCAAAAGTAGGTCACAGGGGGTACCCTCCTTTGACAAACTTCTTCTTCAGAACGAAAGCACGTATCGACAAACTGAAAGCATCAGAATGATCTAGAGAGATGTCTTAAGAAGTGTTGTTGTTTTTGGTTCCACTCGGAAGTCAAATTTTTGACGCGTTTTTGACGTCTTTTCGGACTCTGTCGGAAATGCACATTTTTGCACTATTTCTTTAAATAACTCAATATGTGTATGGTTTTACACATTCATTTACTACAAATTCATCACATTTAAGTTACTTAATGCTTTGATATGTATTTCATACTGAAATTTTAATTTTTTGATTTTTTATGAATTATTTTCTTATGTGAAAAGGAAAGGGGGGGGGGTGATTTTCATACATATTCAACTTCTTCTCCAGAACTGCTGAACAGATTTTTATGAGTATTTTTTCAATCATGAATAGATATGTTTACTGTGAACATGGACCCAAGGCTTGTGGGTTCAAGTTCTGGTACCCTGGTAACTTTAGTTTCGTATAAGTTGGTACATGTTCATGTATGCAAGAGTTGTCTTTCTTTAATATAGATTTATGTTTTTGAGGTTTAAATTTTTGGATTATCGATTCATTTGAATGTTATATATTTTGAATTATTAAATAGGTATGGAAAAGGAAACTAAATTATTTTAAAAAGATGAATAAGTATTTTCAAATTTATCTTGTGAAGACTTAGATATACAACTATGAAATTACAATATTGAGAGCAGCTCAAAATATTAATGTAAGAACAGATCAATGTTATCAATAACACAGTGAAAGGATGGGGAGGGGGTCTGTTATTTTGCTTTAGCTTCTGTATAACTATCTCTCTCGGGTTACTTAGATTACTCAAGAAGAAGGGGGGATGATTTTCATACATATTCAACTTCTTCTCCAGAACCACTGAACAGATTTTCGTTAAACTTCGTAGGAAAGAAGAAATCATGGTCCCCTACAAGTATTGTTGTTTTTAGCTCACCTGAGCGAAGCTCAAGTGAGCTATTGTCATAGCGCGTCGTCCGTCCATCGTCCTTCCGTCCGACGTAAACTTTTAACATTTTCGATATCTTTTCGGCAACCGCTGCACAGTTTCACGAAATTTCACAGGAAGCAAGTACTCAATGCCCTCTATCAAATTTTTGTTTTTCAAGCCGATCGGAAATCCAAGATGGCCGCCACAGGCTCTGATTGGCTGACACATTTTTTACTTCTCTTCTGAAACTGCGTCACAGAATTTCATGAAACTTCACAGGAAGCAAGTATTCAATGCCCTCTACCAAGTTTGTGTTTTTTGAGCCGATCGGAAATCCAAGATGGTCGCCACAGGCTCTGATTGGCTGACACATTTTTGACTTCTCCTCCGAAACTGCTGCACAGAATTTCATGAAACTTCACAGGAAGGAAGTACTCAATGCCTTCTACCAAGTTTGTGTTTTTGGAGCCGATTGGAAATCCAAGATGGCCGCCACAAGCTCTAATTGGCTGACACATTCTCGACTTCTCCTCTGAAACCGCTGCACAGAATTTCATGAAACTTCACGGGAAGCAACTACTCAATGCCCTCTACCAAATTGTGTTTTTCAAGCCAAGATCCAAGATGGCTGCCACAGGCTCTGATTGGCTGACACATTTTCAACTTCTCTTCTATAACCACTGCACAGAATATCATGCAACTTCACAGGAAGCAAGTACTCAATGCCCTCTACTAAGTTTGTGTTTTTCGAGCCAATCGGAAATCCAAGATGGCTGCCACAGACTCTGATTGACTGACACATTTTCGACTTCTCCTCTCAAACAGCTGCATAGAATTTCACAAACCTTCACAGGAAGCAAGTACTGATTGCTCTCTACCAAGTTTGTGTTTTTCGAGCTGATCAGAAATCCAAGATGGCCGCCACAGGCTCTGATTGGCTGACAAATTTTCGACTTCGTCTCTGAAACTGCTGCGCAGAATTTCATGAAACTTCACAGGATGCAAGTACTCATACCCTCTATCAAGTTTGCGTTTTTGGAGCCTATCGGAAATTCAAGATGGCCGCCACAGGCTCTGATTGGCTGACACATTTTCAACTTCTCCTCTAAAACTGCTTCACAGAATTTCTTGAAACTTCACAGGACGCAAGTACTAATTGCCCTCTACTTAGTTTGTGTTTTTCGAGCCGATTGGAAATCCAAGATGTCCTCTATAGGCTCTATTTGAATGACACATTTTTGACTTATCCTCTTAAACTACTGCACAGAATGTCACTGAACTTTACAGGAAGTAACTTGTACACCTTGTCCTTCTCAAAGCTTCACTAAAAGCGATTTCCTTCAGGTCTTGACTTTGATTGAAAACATACATACAGTCTCCTCAGGTGAGCGATGTGGCCCCCTTGGGCCTCTTGTAAACCATAATTTCTGTTATGCAGGTACTTCAGTTTCCCTGATATAAGAGAGCATTGGAACATAACATATTCAGCAGACAACATTAGTATGGAGGCACTCTGGAAGTTTGATGAAGTATTTCAAAGTAAGAAGCTTGATGACATCTTTTTTCATTCATTTACAGAATTTATTCACAAATTGATAAAAGTAAAAAAAAAAAAAAAAAAAAAAAATAAATTAAATAGAATAAAAGAAGAAATGTAAATAAATGTGAAAATAGTCTCTTGTTGATTAAATTCATTTTCGATTTAGTCTAAACTGTTTGCACCAGAGTAATGATGTAATTTTAATTTGAGATAAATGACACAATGTTATATAAACATGATACACTATCTTTTGTTTCATTGAAAATTTACAGTCACTAGCCTTGGTTTTGAGTGTAAGTCCCAAAATGCACAAGTAAAATGCACTTAGATTCTTTAGACACCCAGTGGAAGGAAGTTTATGTTTAGAAAAATTAGTTTTAGTTTCATTTTCTTCCCTTTAATTTGTCAGTAGGTATTTGTTTAGAATTATCATTACCTTTCATTAACTTGGATTTCTCCATCTTCTCGACACAAGTATATGTACATGTAATATCTTAGAGTAATTAAGTTATTACACTTGTCTCGAGAAGATGGAATTTCACTTGTCATTACAATATACTAACATCTTTATAAACAGTACATGCACACATGAGGGATTTTAGCTGGTAACAACTTATGAATTCACCTGTATTAATGAAACTGCATGCATATGTGGTGATGGCCCATACTTTTCACTGAAGTAGAAATTTTGGAACTTTACCACAAATCAGATTTCAAAAGTCTGTCAAATGAACCATTCAATATGGTCAATTTTCTTACATTCTATTATTATTTACTCATTTAGGTAAAAAAAAAATCAAATAAAGAAATGGCATTGTCATTATTCTTCTCAGTTATTGTCCGCACATCATTTCAGAAACTGGATAAACACAATTTTGATTGTCTGGCAGAAATTTAAATAGAATTGATTTCATTTAACAGTTCTCACTTGGTCGTAAACTTTGGTGTATGTAACATGCCGTTACATGGTTGCAGACAAAATACTTTTAGAGGGGTTGTTTTAAATTTAATGTGATGTTGGAGAATTTAACATTGATGCCTAAGTAATGGACAACGTCAGGGGAAAAATTAGCATGGTTAATGGCCCATCTTAAAATTTTCTTGTCTATGAAGTTTGATTGCTTGCAATGACTATCTTATTTATGACTGAACGAGATCTATAGAATGGTACCAATTTCATTAAATTTTTTCATGATAAAGTAGTAAAAATTTTGTTTATCCAGTTTCCGAAGTGAGCCGTGTGTACAGTATTTATGGAACTCTTTTCACTTTTAAAACAAAATTGTTCAAACCTAACAGGAATTGAATATAATCTCACATATGAACATTGACAAACTTGAGTAGAAATTGATTTCTTCATCAATTGATCCAATATATTGTTTAATGTAATTGCAAAACCTAGATTATAGCTATAGATCTGTATATTTTCTTGATAAATTATCTCTTGAAAGCAAATCTAATAGTGGTTGTTTCATTTATACATCAAATGAATTTCAAAACAAAATATATTATTACAAAAATGATTTGTAGTAAGAAGAGGTAGTAATAGAGTGATCGTGACAAAAATAAATCTTGATAGATTATCACTTTTTGTAATGTTGAATGTTTGAGAAAATTAACGGCATCATAATTTTAAGCCCTTTTAATGTCGCGTGTGTATTGTATGCTGTCATGATCTGACGTCATTTGCCCCGAATGACAAAAAACACAGGAAAATCATCGTATTTACACTCAAATCTTCAAAATTCATCTTCACACCAGGCCTTGCCCACAATATTTTTTATGCAAATTAAAATTTAGGCCGACCAGAAATCCATCGATTGGTACAAAATAATCATGGGCAAGGCCTGGTGTGCTACTTTGTTTTGTATTTTGTATCGAAATTTGGCTTACTTATTTACATTTTCAATGATTTCAACACTTTTAGAGATTGCGTCGTAGTATTCAGTATAGGCAAGCTTTCCTGATTTGATTTAACCATACATTTGACATTTTATAAACTAGAATATTATGGATATATGAACAACTTGAAAATAGGGCTGAAATGGCAGGTTAACGCACCTACTTCTTAATCCAAACATTTCATTTAGAATGGAAAACCCTCCTCAACATGAAGAATATATATCTTTTATTTTCTATTGTAGTAAACACAGTATATGATGAGGTTAGCAGCCTGGCCTTGAATGGACCATACACACCCTTCCCCGGGGGTGAACTACAGCAGTCTGATGCCCCAATACCCGCAATCATCATATCATACGACTTACCGGGCAATACAGCAGTGGCCGGCAGGAAACGACGTAGTACGGTTGTTACTATAAACTCACTGTGTACCAATGTGTTTGTGACCAGTACCATGGCTGACACGTAAGTATTTATCTTTTAGAAGCTTATGTTATATGTAAAAGATTGCGAGTGCTGTTCTTAGATACAATCTTAATCTATGCAGACCTATTTTTATTTATGCTGCTTTAATCTGGTAAACAGGAATTTCAGAAATCTAAAAGATTAAACTGACAATGATGATGCATATATAAAGTTTAACTTGTATCTTGTACACATATATGATCAAATGCACTTAATTTATGTGTATCAAAGCATAAAATAAGACACTTAATATATAAATAGATATGGATGAAGCAAATCTTATAGGTTAACTTTTGTCTGATTTCAGGACATGCTCAAACCTTGGACAAACACTTGAGGATTTCTATTTGTATGAATGCACAACAGCTGTAGATGAAGCAGACATTCTGGACGCCATCTTGGATTACTCAGATTACTGCCGCTATGTGAATGCATTGTCAAACGATCCGTACGAATCACTGTGTGGAGATCTCTCATATTCAACATACTTCACACAGACTATTATGGGAGGCTACTGTGACCCACAGTGTGAGTATGGCACCAAGGATACCAGCAATACATGTATTTGTATTGACGGTTACTGGAACGTCACATGTGATACTGAATGTCCTGGTGGAGCAACCCAACCATGCTCTGGTTATGGAACATGTAATCAGACAACAGGAGTATGTAACTGTCCTGTCAATAGACAAACATCAGAAGATTGTTCTACTTGCTCGGATGGCTGGATTGGTGACAATTGTGAGATAGCAGCTACAAACATGACCCAACCATCAACATCTATAGCAGTGAGCACTCGCCTGGGTCATGTACATAACCTCGATGGTCTTAACTTCATAATCCAGGAGGCTGCTGAGTATGTGTTACTGACCATATCAGATAAAGTACTTGTGGTCGGAAAGTTTGTTTCCTGTAACCAAAACTTCACATGTGTAACATTCATATCAGCCAGAATCGGAGATGCCGTAAATGGATTTGCCACAATTACTGTACAGCATCCTAGAGATGAAAGCGTGAAGCCACTAATCTACATAGAAGGTGTGCAGACTACATTGGACAGCAAGAAATACTACCATGGATTTACAATAGAGCAGAATCAGATGGATGTTGTACTCCTCACAATTAACTCAAACCTTGAAATAGCCATCAAACTTGAAGGTCGTTATCTAGACATGAGAGTATCATTACCAACCACAATGGTGCCGCTCACTTCAGGAGTAATGAGTGGAAGTGGTTCTACTAACAGTACAGAGAAGCTTTATCATCTTCTGTACACAGATGTGTATGCCTTCAATGTGTCATCATCTACTGCACCAACACAGACAGCCCTGTCGTCTGCTTCAGCTTCAACTCTGACTCTCAGTAGTGTTACTATATCTCAGACAGTAACAAGTACCAACACACTAGACACTTCAAAGTTTAAGGTCAGCAGTGAAGATAGGATCATATACTACCCTGCAGCAGAATATGAACAGCAAGGAGTAGGTGGATATAGCCTGAAGTTTGACTTCACAAGTGTTTACATCAATATGGACTTGAAAAACATTACGGGAGAAAACATAACATTTGAATTCATAGTGAAGGTGCAAAACGAGACAGGAGGAGTGTTATTCTCTTACACCAATGACCGATATTTCTTACTTGTTGCCGGTAACACCATAGAGATACAGTATGACGAAGGTACTATAGACACTGGTGTGGAGCTAGAAATGGACATCTGGAACAAGATTGTGGTCATGTATATCAGTAGTACTGGGGAGCTGGAACTTTACTGCTTCAACAGCACAGGGTACATCAACAGGAGGACATATACCATAACAACTCATATATTCGACAATACTGGAATGCTATCTATTGGACACTGGCAGCCGCCATCAAGTGGTGTACCGTTCTCACACCCTCAGAGTTTTGCAGGACAAATTGACAATTTCCTAATATGGCATATCCCAATAGAAGCAAACATCATTACTGATATTTATCAGATAGATCCACTGGATGTTCATCATCTTCTTAGCACAGTGTGGTTATTTGATGAAGGGGTTGGAGAAACAACAACCGACTGGTTATCAAACGTCGTTATTCAACTACCTGTCTCACCGTGGCTACCACCAACATGGGAACCATCTGACATGTCTTACAATAAACAAGTGTTCCCAGAAATTTCTTACGTGTACTTCTCAGACCAAAGCCTTCAAACTACTGCAGAGAATACCTGCTCAGTGTTGACAGACACAAGCACCACTCTTGGATCACAATGCAGTGCAATGACACAAGCTACAAAGGAAGCCTACTACACTGCCTGTTTGCAGACATATTCCTCTACACATGACCTGGCTGCATCATATGATGTCCTACTCAACTTTGCAGAGCTCTGTGAAAACTATCTTGGACTTGGATCACCAACACCTGCAACGACTCTCTGCAATAGCCTCGCTTTGAACGTCAAAGTCAAAACGAGCTGTACAAGGACTTGTCTGTTTGGAGAGGAAACATCAAGTGGCACTTGCATGTGTGTCTCAGGACATTATGGATCAACATGCCAAAGTGTTTGCCCTGGAGGTTCATTATACCCTTGTAACAATCATGGAACTTGTGAATCTGCAGGAACATGTACTTGTGATTGGAACTGGTCAGGGAACTCACAGTGTGGAACATGCCACAGCGGGCTGAGTGGCACAGAATGTAATGTCCTTTCAATATCAGCTCTCAGGGATTCCTCCAACACAAACTATGTGGCACACATTTCTGGAAAAGCTGACTTTATGACATTTGGAGGAAAGCAGATACAACTGGAGGATCTATCAGGCGTCTACACAGTAATGAGCACAGCCACATTTACTATTGATGTGTACCAAGTCAGCTGCCACATTGGCTCATGTGTAATAGCTATGTCAGTGTTGACAGGAACTGACAGTATAGTTGTGGTTCCATCTGGCAATGATAACACACCACCACTTATCTACAACAATCAAGTGATGGTAGATGTCAAGTCTCTCAGTTTCTCTGTCACTGGATTCGCAGTTGAACTTACATCTATCAGCCAAGTGAAGATTACTGTTTCCTCTACCAGCATACATTTGACAGTGTCACAACAATTAATGGATATCTATATGATATCAAGCTCCTCAGACTGTGGAACATCAACTGGTGTGTTGGATCAGTGTACCGGAGGCCCCTCTATAGACTACACACTATACACTAATGATGAGATAGATGCTATTATCAATTCAAACTATCGCATATCATCAGGGGCACTGATAGACACTCTTTACTCCATATACGAGGACGATGTTAGTAATGGTGCTGGTTTTACATTACTCTTCAACAACACAGCAGCGGTTTCCGAGGCCATACATTACACTTCAGATGTACTTGATGAAACCTCCTTCTCACTCAGTGTGTATTACAAGCCAACCAATCAGGAGGGAGTTGTAATGTCGTACAGTGGAAATACAACTTTCACAATTATGAACACAAATCCATTGACATTGCAATGTGGAGACTCAACTATAACAACTTCTGTAAACCCAGGCACTGGAATATGGAACCAGCTAGTTTTGACATGGAAGAACAATAGTTTGACTGGTCAAAACGAGATCCATCTGTATCATTACGGAACCAACTCTTCCGTCTCTTACCAAATTCTTTCAACATCTTGCACTGATGTGTTCCAGGAAGGAGGAGTTATTTCCCTTGGAGAGTGGGTTCCTTCATATAGCAGTGCAAAGCATACAGTGTCAGGAACATTCCAAGGTTACGTGGATGAAGTATCTATCTGGAAGGATCCTATACCATCAGCCATGATATTTCAAGCACAAAGTCTCAATGTCAAATTATCAGGCTTCACCAACAATGTGTCAGCACTATATACCTTTGCTGAGGCTGTTGGTACTACAGTATTTGACAATGTGTTCGACAACAATATTGAGATTCCATACTCGCCATGGCAGGCCCCTATATGGAGAGTGTCAGACTTACAGCTACTGACTTTGCCAACAGGTCATAAAGTAGATACAGTGATCACAACAGATGCTACAACTTTCTGTGCAAATTTCTTTGATAATTCAGCCTTGTCAACAAACTGCCCAGGTCAGGATTCAGACAGAACTTGGTGGTTTAAGAAACAATGTGAGGAACTAGCGAGCTTCACCGGAAATGTCAGTTATGGAATTATCTCTATGGTAACCTATGTAACAACTTGTGAAGCTACAAAGTCAGTCGCCACGCAACCTCTTTTCCAGATGATATGCGATCTGAATGTAACAACACCACACTGGATAACTCAACAATGCCAAGATTGTAAGTTTGGCTTCTGGAATGTAACAGCAACAAAATGCACATGTTACTCTGGTTATTACGGCACACAATGTGATGGACTCTGTCCAAACGGAGCTGAGACACCTTGTAATAACCATGGTGTATGTGACACAAGTGGAGCGTGTCAGTGCTCTGACCACTGGACTGGAACAGCCTGTGAGAGTTGTATGAATGGATGGCAAGGAGATGAATGTACCTATTTGACCACAGGTCACGGTCTTAGTTCTTCACCATTGGTTGCCCAGATAACAACAACGGGACAAGTGATAACATTTGATGGTGTCATGATTGTTGTAAAGAGTCCTGATACATACCAACTCTTCACTGACTCAGCTGTTAATCTCAGACTCCATGGTGTATTTTCAGCGTGCATTGACCAAACCTCAACAGATTTATGTCTCAATGCAATCGTGGTACAGATCTCAGGTGAATACTACTACATCAAGACTGAATCATTCCAGACAACACGAGTTGTCATTTATTCCACATCTGGAGATACGAATGTGTATGCATCAGCTACAGTCAACACAATGACAGTACAAGTTACATCCACCAATGTTATCTCGGTGACGTTCTCCAATCTTGACATCACACTGAAAGTAACCTTCATTAATAGCCGCCTAATGGTACTTGTCAACCTGGAAACTACTGTGTGGAATGGTCATTCTTCCACTATAGATGGACTGATAACATCCTGTGATACAATAACGGCAATCCACTTAAGCACATGTACTGTAACAAGGTTGGAGATTTGTTCTGGAACAGCCACACGTTCAAGTCATTCTTCATGCAGCTCTCAAAGCACATGGGCAACCATAGGAACTTTCATTGATATCTTCAAGTCGAACGACTCATCTATAAACTCCTATCTCAACAGTGAAAGTGTTACAACAGCATCATCTTGTATGCAATTCAGTGGAACAGGAATATACACAGATAGTCTGCTTTTCCCAACTGGACACTTCACAATAGAAATAAGTGTGAAACCAACTCAGTATGGTGGAGTGATTTTATCATACCAGTATCAGACTTACTACATCATAGTCATACACAGCAGTGGAGGTCTTACTGTTATACTGAATGGTGTCATTCACACTACAAGTCTGGAGATCAGCCTTAACACTTGGACTCAAACAAGTCTGGCTTGGAGGTATGATGTTTCAATCCTCGAGCTGTATGTCACATCTTCAGTAGGAATTACAACAGTCAAAGCTCTGTCATGCCCACAGTCTGTCTTCTCTACAAGTGGAAGTATGTACATAGGTGTCCTGTGCCCTGGAATACCTACTCCTGCTATAAGCACAGGCACCTTTATTGGATACATAGATGAGATCAGGATTTGGTCCAGGCCCTACAACCCAGCAGTACTAACCAGAAACTGGAGACTACTTGTCTCAGAAAACACTCCAGATCTATCTCACTCATGGACGCTGAATGATGGATCAGGCTGGATAGCATCAGAGACTCAAACTGGCCAGCATATGTATGTTACTGACACATCCAATCCACCTGTATGGGTAACCTCTGATCTAGAACTACAGGCAGATTTCAGTCTTGTTACCCATAACACCACAGATACAGATCCAGCTGCTGCAGTATCCACTACAACATGTGACACACTCTTCAATTCTGCATCAGTTACTTCACAACTCACAGGACTAGAAAATATCACAAGTGCTTTATATGAACAGTGTAAGTCCCTGGTGTCTGCATCAGGCAATGATTCTGTGGCTGAGGTCCTGCTGCTCACTTTATCCGGCCTTGGCGCTGATGTGAACAATCTAACAGATTCACCAGCAAGTGATATGTGTAATGACATTTCAACATACTCCTCATATGTGACAACGTATGGTACATCTTGCTCAAGTACTTGTGTGTTTGGAACTTCTACATCAACTTCCTGTACTTGTGACTCTTCACACTGGGGATCAAATTGCAGTTCAACATGCCAATTGGGAACAAATGGAGCCTGTAATTCTCAAGGAAGCTGCAGTAGTACTACTGGAGAGTGCACATGCACCAGGCACTGGCTCAGTATCAGCTATACAACTCTCATCTACTGGAACAATTACCTTGTGTCCTCATCCTACTCAGTGACAATCAATTCCTTTGCATGTGACACTTGTTCAGGTGGTTGGTATTCCTCAGATTGCTTAGTAGCAGTGCAATCAACTACCTCAGTGAGAAACTACATGGGACTTATTTTTGGAACTTACATAATGACACTTGATGGAGCCTCATACTCTGTGACCACACCTGGACTTTATCAGGTTCTTCAGTCTGGCAGTCTGTCCATACAGGTCCTGTTTTGGCCCTGCCCTGGTGACCTTACCTGTAGATACTTACGAGAGGTCACAATCAGTAATGGACAAGGAGCGCTAAGTGTAATAGGAACAATGAGCGGTGACATGACCCTGTATCAGGGATCGTCCGAGATATCCACCTTCCCATATGAGACAACAAACCAAGGTATTGCTGTAAAATGGATCTTTAGTGATTACATCAGGTTTACTGTAGGTTCAACAACATTCGTTGTATCCAATTCCACAATAGGTCTCATATGTAGGTTCAAAGCATCCAGTGGAGAAGGAGGTTCTGGTATCTTAGGAAGAGCTGACAAAAATTGGTGGAACGATCTTCTGTCACCAACAGAGAACACCATATCAAATAGCACAGTTGCAGAGAGTACCATCTCTGTACCATATATAGGTGAATGGACCAAGTCATCTTACAGCACTAGCCTGTCAAATCCACACATGTATCATTCCAGCAATCAACAGTATCTGTCATCCGCTGGTTATCTTCTGAGACTGACCAATCAAACAGTCTCTTTCACGGGTGTCTACACAACAGTGGACATCAGTCAATTCACCTTGAGTTTCTGGATAAGAATCCAGGGGCAAGTTTCTACCAGTACACAAGTAATGGCCATCACTACAAACAGCCATACCTTGCAGATTGTCTTGGTTCAAGGAGTAGTACAAATCATATGGAGTCAGACATACCTAACTCAGACGATGGTGTTACCGGTCAGTACATGGACATACTTATCAGTGATTTGGAACTCTGCAGATGGCCAAATGGTTCTGTATGCATTGTCTAACAATGAACTGCAGTACAAAGTATTCAGCAGTGTTAACACCGGTGACACATACAACATGGATGGCTTGACACTATCTGGAAACACTGATGCATATGTAGAGATTGAGCATATCAGGGCCTGGAACCAAGTAAGAGACTTGAATACCATCATTGGTGATCGTGATATCTACACAGACACCAATACCAACAATTTGCTGTTCTCTGTACCAATGGATGAGGGTGAGGGACTGAGCACTCAGTTAACAGATCACAGTGGTGTCAGTAAGAGGTCAGTTCCTGGTACAATATCTGGACAGGATTATGGGGATTTGTGGCAGCCATCAGACATACCCATCAAAAACACTTACACCAGAGACTACCCACAACCCTCAGCAACCAATAGCTCTGTACTTGACGAGTGTTTAGAAGCTTTGAATGACTCAACCGTGAAGACTCACTGTCAGAATGTAGACAATTTGTCAGGATTCTTACTGGAAGCATGCATAGCAGACTATGACAGACTTGGGGACAAGGCAACCAATGAAACAATCATACTGAATCTCATCTTCTATTGTCAAGGAGCATTCGATGTGGATGAATGTAAACTGGATGGCTACTTTGACTACTGTACCACAGAGGTAGACACCGAATCTGAAGACAATATACTGTGGATAATTATAGCCATAGTGATCTGTGTCATCATCTTATGTATGACCCTGATCTGCTGTTGCTGCTGCTGGTACCATAGCAAATGCTGCTTCAAAAAATGTGGCAAGAAGAAGAATAAGAAAGATCACGGCAATCAGTTCTTCGTACAGAGCGAGCAAGATGACGAGTTTGACGATTATTACGTGAGTAATCCCATCTTCTCCAGATCGTCCACTCAGGACTCGGACATGTACGTCACTGGAATTGGTGGACACAAGTTTCACAGGAAGATGGCACTGGAGGACAGGCACGATACAACTAGCCCTGACTCTATGCATACTGGAAGGCTATCTGCATCAGGTAAGATTAATGATTTAATTCATTTATTACAATTAAGGTTGAATGGATTTTTGCAAGAAAATAAAATAAATGTCTTTATGCAGTAAATTGTTATCAAATGTAAGTCCTCAGATTCTCAAAGATGACTTTGATTCCTTGATTTAAAAGATAGGAGATCTAGATATTTTCAGAAAAATATGAAAGGTTCAAATGAGAATTTGTTTTGTTACATGGCTAGAGCTCGATTTTGTTGAGGATTTATTAAAAATGTTCAAGTGCTGTTTATGCTACCTCCTATTTCATTAGTAAAAGTGCAATTATATTGTATTTGCAGGCATACCTTTTGAACTGAGCTCTCCACTAGATGATGAATCAGTGATGAGTCCTCAGCCACCCATAGACACACGACGTAACTTTTCACCGGCACCTACCCCAGGGCCTCCAGGACATGGACCAAGACATTTGCCAGGAGGTCGTATCAGTCCCTCAACTGGACACAACTTCAACTTTGTGCCAACTCCTGGACCACCCGGATTTGGACCAAGAAGTCTTGCAGGCAAGTATCTTTTCCCTTAACTTTGTGATTTATCATCACATATATATATTTGTTATTGAATGATTGTTTTGTTTCCTTGTTTATACTTTTTTGTAATGCAATTGATCCTACATGGTGTAGTAATTATTATCGTGTTGTCTAACATGCACATTATCAATCTGTTGTTCTCTTACATTTACAATGACAAAATGAGGTAAACTACCTTTCAGGTGGATCCACCTCCCCTGTCTTTGCACCCACACCAGGACCGCCAGGCCAGGGCCCAAGCAAACTTCAAGCCATCTCTTCATTTATGAAGAGCCCCATAGGGCCATTTGCTGATGTAACAAGTGAGCAAGAGAGGGCAGCAAGAGAGAGAATAGAGGGTAAAAAAGAGGGACGTTCAACACCTTTCTCTGGAGGAGCCAAGACACCAGCACCGTTTAAATTCCCAGCACCACCTAAACTCATGAAAAGATCGGGCCGTAAGTCTTCCGCACCTGGAACAAGTACATCACAAACGTTTGAGAACCCATTAATGACCTTTGATGATCCATCAGATGATACAAGACCAACGTCTGCTGAAAGCAAGTCATCACGAGATGTGAAGTTTAGTCCATTTGTACCAGCATCTTTTGATGGAGAAATAGACTCAGGGGAAACAAATCCTTTCCAACCACAAACAAACGAGGAAATTCTTGCAGAAGCAAACAGACGCAGTCGCTCAATCTCTCCCTCAAACTTACAGGGACATTCTAATGTAGGTAACAGAAAGCAGACTCCTACACTCACAGGCACTGCCAAAGCTCATATCAAACGGGATCCCTTCAGTCCTGAACCACTGCATTCAGACAATTCAAAGTAAGTTAAGAAAAAGTTTTAGATATGTAACTATATGAAAATCAAATTCATGTATATAAATTAACATATACAAAAACAAATAACTATACATATCTGTCTTCCATTTGTATGCTTCATCAAATTTTCTTAATAATTTTTTGCATAATTTTGAAAGTCTCAAGTTTATATAAAGCTAATTTTGATTATACGTGTATTTGGTATTGATATATACTTATTACTTCATCATTATTGGTACACTATCTAACACATCTATTTAGTTTCCAGGATAGCTAGATGTCAGGATTGCTAATGCAAATGAGTTTTGTCAAACTTTAATCTTTAATTTCCTTTTGATGTATGGACATGTATGTGTATACATGTATAAAGAAGTCTTTTTTTAAAGTATTTGGAATTGGAAGATTCTTGTGTTCAAATGAAAAGGGGTGCATGGATGCAGTATATTCTTAATTCATTGTCTTGTTTTAGGAATTTTGTTGTTTATTTATTGTGTTAACAGTAGATGTGCATTTCATCTATCTTGTAGAAAAGCCAACATCAGGAGTGGTCCATTAGCACAGCCAGATGAAGGTGGATGGCTAGCTGCCGGGGGACGCAGGAAGAGGAAGGACAAGACTGAGATAATACAGACCGCCCCCGATGACACCAATCTGTCTGAGGAAGATGAGGAACCCAAAGAAGACGTGACCCAGAGGCACAAAATGAAAGTAGACAACAGCAGTGGTTTTGCTTACATTGCTGACTCGTTCGAGGACACATTTGGTATGTTTAACAAAGTATCTATACCCAAAATGGCTCAAAAAGCCAAGTTTAAGAAAAGCACTGTGACCCCTTATGTCCCACCTGAAGATTATAGTACATCGGAGGATGAAATTGATTTACCAGAAATAGACTATGAAACAGGTTCAGAATCACTATTGGATTCTGACGAAGAACGCCCTTAAGACTTTAACTGCTTTTGTAATGGACAATGATTACATGTATACTCCTATTACAGGGGAATCTGTGATGTCATATTTGCTAAGGTGTTAGATAGAAGCTTGAACTATTCTAAAATGAATATTATTGAACTTTAATGAAATGTTAAAGATTTTCTACAATCAATATTCCATGCAATAAATTTTATTGTGCAATCTTATCAAGTAAGTTACCTTTGCCACTCTGCAGCATTACAATATATATTCAATATTCATTTTAATTATTTCTAAATCATTTTCTCATTGATTTCAAAAATAGATATGTTACGCAAACTCTATAGGTGTTTCACATTAACATGTAATTGCAATTCATAGGATTGAAATTTCAGGTGCTGACTGAACTATTATATATGAAATTGTAGAAGTTATGAATCTTTTTCCACAGATGAATTAAATTTACATCAAGTGTGAATTATTGGTAAGAGAGTAGCACAACATAATATAGTTTAGTTTTAAATCTGTAGAAAAAGGAATCCCTACTTTCTCTTTATCATAGTTTTCATGATTTAAATATCAATGGATAATTTACAGATGTACATAATTTCTTATTCACAGACTTCTAAGTACATGTGTCCTCGGTAAGTTAAACACCACACGTATCTGGTGAAGAGTTTTGAGGAATATTGTTTACACTAAATTTTCAAATTTCCAAAAACTAACAACAACAACAAAATAACCATATACATAATCATATATTAGTCATTCTTCTATAAACTTTAAACTTTTACCTTATATGTGTTATTCATTCTTTCATTTGTTTATATATATACATGTATATATCAATATTGTGTGTATTTTGAAGAGTATGGTTCAACTACAAATACCAAATTTATGACATATACCAAAAAAATTCTCATCTGATTGTTTTTAGAAATTGTATTGACATTGAAATGATAATCTGTAAAATGTATCCAATGTTCAGTGCCAAACCAAGATGCTGTTTTACTAACTATGAATTCATGAAAATAGATTGTAGGTCATTTGATTTCAGATTGTTTAGAATTCTTTCAGAGAGACTTTATTTCGAAGATACATGATCCATATTTTGCAGATTAATTTCTAGTGAATCTAAAGCTTTTATTTATTTATTTCTTTCTTAAAAATATTGATTTCGAAATGAACACTTAAACATTTGATGTCATAGTTGAGTAATTCAGTTTGTATAGCGAGACATTTTCATTGTTTGTTGATATGCTTTGCATTACTGGTTACAACCGTCCAAGATACAATGTGATATTTATTATTGTATTGTTAATTATTGAACTGTCTCTAGTCCTTATGTACTATCACATTCAAACTCAGTAATATTTAATACGAGTGAAAGCCTCAAAACGTAAAAAAAATAGAAAAAAGTTGACTGTGTCAAGTATCAATGTCCTGAATTTTTTTAGACTTTAGATGAAAAAGTATCAATGTCTTAAATCATTAAGATAAAGCGTTCAGTGTATTATTTTACAGTTTAATTTTTGACAACAATTTTATTTTTTGACGACAACAACAATTTTAATTTTTGATAACAATTTTAATTTTTGAAAGTGTAAGTTAAGTACGTAAAGACAATAATAAAGAAGATCAACATTAATTTTTTTGTGATTATTTCCATAACAAATGTTTTCTATATGTAATATACCTGTTACTTCATCAGGTACAATGGTCTTCTTCATGATCAATTCATTATTCTTTTTACATGGCTTGGCTTGTATTCATCACTATATGTTTTTCAAATTGTTTATGTGATCTATGAACTTCAAGTATTATTTTTCTTTACATTCAATCTACATATTTTGAATTATTCTTGTTGATTTGTTATTATTTTCTCTGAGAATTTGTTATCTATGTTTTCTAAGCATTAAATAAACTCCTACATATTACGCAGTGTTGATTCATGACATTTCTTTGAACAAAGTTAACAAAATATGACCAGATCTGGACCAAATAAGCACCATCGCAATTACTGACAAATTAATATACAGGTTTCATAATCAAAAGATGGAGCCATATAGATTTTGAGGTCAAGGTCACACTTGCCATGCACGAAAATCATAACTTGATGAAATTTTGACCTACAGTGATGAATCCTCTCACAAATATAATTGTCCATGAACTTGATGATGAAGATTTTGAGGACAAACTTTGTAAGGATTACAACATCTGAAAGCATTTTCACACTATGACTCAGATAATTTGTTTACCTAGTGATGGAACTTCTTATATAGATTGCATATAAGGAGAAACCCTTTTGAGTCAAGAAATTCAAGGTCAAGATCAGCATTTATTTAGATTGGGTTCTCAACATCAACTCTAAAGTTATTCTTGACTTGAAGTGATTATACTTCACACATAAAATGTTGAAGAAAAAATAGAATTTTTCAAGAACAAGTATGTTGTATGTTTGACCCTAAATATGTGACCTTGAGCCTTACTGGATGTTGAGTTGCATCATGCTTGACCTCCCCGCAAGTTTGATAGAAGAAAAAACATCAAACAAGTTGAAGCCATTTATATGAAATTGTGACCGCCAGACAGAATGATCACATATGAAAATGAGGATCCCTATTGATTTTGGACCAAAGGGCAAAGGTCACACATTCCTTGTATGGAAAGGAGTATTCCTTTATGTAGTGCAGTTCTAGTTGTATAAGATGCAAAACAAAATGGTATATCATACCCTTACATTACATCCTCTTACAGTTTTGGGGGTATTTAGAAAATATTCTGTCTGTCCTTCAACCCTTATCTGACCTATGCCATAACATCTTGGACAAGTGTTGGTGAAGGCGTGTCATGACCTTGGCCATATATGTAAGATTACACAACATGTTTGGTAAACTTTGTCCAGACACCACCAAAACTCGTGAAAAGATCGGGGGTCACAACTCTTCAGCACTTAAAATATTTGAATTGTATAATACAAAATTGTCTGCATTGGAACCTAGGTCATATATTGCAAGGTCAGCTATGGCTATGGAGAATATTGACCTGCCAAGGATGTGTTTGAACAAAATGTCGATATGTCCTTAAGCATCTTCTCAAGAGAAGTGTACATAATATCTTATTCCCCCTTGTCGGATTTCAAATAGCGGTAAGAAATTTTCCACAACTTTCTGAGCACTGCCTTGTGAGCATTCAATAAATTAACTCTAGCATACTTGTATTTGACAGAAATAAAAGGGTGCCGCCATATTGTTTTCAAACCTTCGCTTCGTATGTTCACCAGGTCGAATCTCATTGGTCTTGTCTATCTTGCCACGGAACCAATTAAATTGACAAATTATAGTGGTGAATGATGCATTTGACATCCATCCGACAAGGGGAGTAAGATATTACGGACACTTGTTTCGAGAAGATGGTCCTTATGATGCATTAAGACCATGACTCAAATTCATGATGCAGAGATATTGAAAATTCCTAACCAAGTCATAGTATATAACCCCTCCATGCTCTGTAATTTTGACTATTTGTGCAGAGATATTGCCAAGGAAGCACAGGTATGTCATGCCCTTGAAACAAGGTCATGACTGCAAGGTCAAGGGCAAAGACATGGTAAATGTGGTTCAGGTTTATTTACATTCTCTCGCGTACTTGGATAACATTTCACAAAATAACTTAAGAGTAAATGCAGTATCCACAAGGATGTCAAATGTTTACGCAGGAATATGATGTGAAACAACTCTCTAATAGAAGATATAACAGTATTGCTTTTTAGCTCCCTGGGAGGAAAAAGTCCAGAGAGCTAATGCCATACCCATCAGCGTCATTGTTGTCGTCCGTAGACAAAACTTTAACCTGGGCTACATCTCTTGAACTATAAAGGGTAGGGCTTTGATATTTCACATGTAGATACCTTGTGACGAGACCTTTCATTTTAGACCATGACCTTTGACCTAGATCTTGGACTTTGACCTACTTTTCAAAAACTTTAACCTGGTTTCTGACAAAAACCTGTATAGGAGAGCTATGTAATCTTTGATAACCCTATATTTAGTATTACAATAATATCCATTCTGGTTGTTTTTGGTTGAAATTGATTCAGTAGTCCCTCTATTACATCCTTCCATCTGTTGTAAAACAACCACAGCAATGAATCTGATGCATCTATTACTAAATCGACATAGACTCCCATAGGTGACTCTTTTTGGTCATATACTAGTAGAAATGTGTGATTATCTGGATCATGTATGCATTAACACCCCAGACATCTCATCAGATGAATAAAAAAGTCCTTCACTGTAAGTCGGGGGCTCTTGATTCACATGACATGCACAGTACATTGTATGTCAATGGCTATAAAAAAGTATGAAGGGCACACAACATTCAACAAATGTTCATGGTCTACCTGCTGGAGTGATTTCTTATTCTGTCTGTAATAGTTGCCAGAGTCACCTAGTGATCGATTGCATAGGATAAGGTCTTTAAGGACAGCCAATATGCTGAGCTCCCTTTTCCCCCAATTTATATAAACACAAGTTTGATCATGTAGCACTTATACTTTGCTCAATATTGGCTTTTAAAGGCAAAATAATTGAAGCAGGAAAAATAAGTTAAGGTCATTTTATGAAAGTTGATCAAAGATACATCTTATATATAAGTTTGGTACATACATGTATAGCACTTATACTTTGCTCATTATTGGCTTTTAAAGGAAAAATCAAGTGGAAGAATTAGGTCAAGGTCACAAGGAATATAAATGTGAAATATGAAAGCTCTATCACCTACCATTCAAAAGTTATGGCCAATGTTAAAGTTTTTGAAAAGTAGGTCGAGGTCTTGTCACAAGAAATACACATGTGAAATATGAAAGCCCTATCACCTACCATTCAAAAGTTATGGCCAATGTTAAAGTTTTTGAAAAGTAGGTCAAAGGCCAAAGTCAAGGTCAGGAGGTCAACAATTTTGGTGTCAATGGAAAGATCTTGTCACAAGAAATACACATGTGAAATATGAAAGCCCTACCATTCAAAAGTTATTTCCAATGTTAAAGTTTTTGCCATGGACTAACAGACAGACAGGACAAAAAGTATATGCCCCCAAATCTTTGATTCCGGGGGCATAACAACAAAAAGAGCCAACAGAATATGAATATAGGAAAGGTAATTGTGTGATCTTATCATTTACCTTATCATCTCGTTAGGAAAATGCCAACGCTAGGGGTATTGCAATAGCTCTTTTGCAGTAAAGTGCAGTGGAGCTAAAACCATAAGATTCAGTAACAAGTGGCCCGTCCACTCTTATGAGGTGTAAGTTACCTGCATGGAGTCCCTTTGTTATAAATGGTAATGTGCAATATATCAAAAAGGCTGTTGAATGTGTCTGAAAGATGCAAAGGTCAAAGTTCACTGACTACAATTCCAACACATTAATCTCACATTTAATTGTAAAATAAACATCTTTTCACAAAAAAAACCCCCAGAATTCCAAGTGTACTGCAAGTACTACTAGCGGCTAGAAAATGATAATCCTAGGCACCTTTTATAACTTTCCAATAAATGTAATTATTGACCCAATATACAGATACAAAATGTATATGTACACCACCAGAATATCAACAGGGCATTAGTGTTTAACAATCATCTAGTTCCTTTCTAATAGTGATGCACAGAATTTATAAAATAAAGTCCTTAACCAACTTCTCACAAATAACAATGCAGTGCAAACTGAAACAATACTAGATCCGAGATTGACAATTAATACAATAGCAAAATAACACAAAGAAGTTTTGTTTCACATATTTTTAATGATAATAATCATTTATTCATAATGTTAAATAATGCACCATTAATAATAATAATATACATGTAATGTGTACAAAATAAACTGGCAACAAAATAAATCTCACAAATAACATTGGTGCCTATGATTTACTGTATTTTATACATCTCTGTAGCTTAACATTCCAATATTTTGATATTCAGGAAACTGGGCCTCATAGTCTGTTTTATACATGTATGTCACAAATGTATAAACTTCAGATGAATATCTACATACCGGCTTAAAATCATATCATACTTAATGAAAATAACGCTCAATTTGAGTGGATGCTATTGAATAAATTATGGAATGACGTTCAAGAAAACAAAGGAAAAGTTAACATCTTTAAACAATCATGCTTATCTATCATACCATACTAATCTGATTATCTTGTTTCGTTTATATTAGCCCCCCTCCCCCCAACCATCCCACACACCCCCCCCCCCCCCCAAAAAAAAAATCAGATCAGCATTTCTTATAGACAATTTGTTGATAGTATGGTGAAAAATTCATTCTTTCATGAACATAGAACATACAAGATATTTGATATATTAAAACAAGCAAACCTTGGATTCCTGAAATATTGACTGCTGCAGATTACAATTTCATCAAATGTGAAATATACATGTATCATGTACAATATAATTAACAACTCCCGAATGGTCTATGCATTCTGTGCAATGTATTTTTCCCATTCACCATGTAAATACAATTTTATTTTACAGATTCTTAAATTTCCTCTGATTTTGTTCATCAACAAAATTAACGCATCCATCACTATATGATTTAACTTCAAAATAAAGGCACATAAAGTAAAATATCTTTAAAATTTGTACCTGAAAACTATTAAAAGACGAAGAAGTACATTTTTTTCTCATTTACATGTATAATGATATAAATCATTCACCTATTGAGTATATTATAGTCATAACATAAAACAAAGGAATGGTGTCTGCAGTCAATAGTCTTTGCCAGTTGAAACATTCTTTATGTGAGAAAGCTTTAAATAAATATGATGTGATGACAGGACTTTTCAAAATGAGATACAACCTGACTGGATTGTTTTATACAGTGAGCTTCTCTACTAAAATGGAGGGAAATAATAATGATGTACATGTACCTAATATAAAATGCTATAACATACAGAATGAAGGATAAAAGAAGTTCTAGGTAAACGGAATAAGCATCGATGATTTATCATTGGTTTATCATCAATGAGGGATTTATGTATTTCTTTGGCACTTCTTTTTTTCACAGTTCCCTACAAAATCCTACACTAAAAATTTATATGTCTAATTTAAATAAAACTACGTAGATGCCTATGAAAATAAATTTTTATTGCGACTGAATCAACTAGCAAGTCCATTTACAATTCCCTTATAGGGTCTGGCTTCAGTGTGACCACTGATATGTTACATTATATCTAAATGGACTGGACTTTCTTGAATGCCACAATTACTGATAACCTATTGTACCTTTCAACATCTTTGCAAACCTTCCTACAAAGAGGTATGGAGAATTTTCTTAAACTTTTTCTTAACACCTTATATTCCACATTGCCTCACTTTTCTTCACACTTAAAATCCTGCTTCCATCGGTGGCACCTCCAACATGGTTTATCATCGTGATCACAGAATCAGCTAACATCATTATCTATCATGACTTTTTACTGAGATGATTCGGAGCATCAGCAAACATATATTTGAGTTTAAAAGCTTCAGCTAATAGTTCACCTATATCCTCATTTCTCCAGTGGTGTGTGGGTAGGTTTTGTAAGTACATCAATATTCCCTGAAATAATCAGCAGATTATCTATAAATATCACTGATATGTGATATGGATAGCACAAAAAGGTACAAGTGGCTACGACACTGAAACGTGTTTAAACCCAGCTGAAGGGACATTACATACCTTATCCGAAATGTGATACATGTATGCATCCACATGTACATGTATGTGTCACATGCTGAATTTTGTTAAAAACACATTTATTTTCCTCCATGTTTCAGATTTTTATTAAATTTTAATTTTCTTATCTATTTGAAATGCAGATCTTATGTATGCACTGTGACCTTGACCTAGCAGACATGACCTTGGTTTCTGGTCAAGGCATACCCTATGTGTTTTTTTTTTCACAATTGGTCGAAAAGTACATTTCCCTTGTAATACTTAGTATCCATATACATGTATCCAAATATCTTTTGAATAGGTTAAAAGAACAAAGTGCGGCGACCTTGACCTTTGACATCTTGCAGATAATTTATGGAAGATCTTACAGCATATGGTTATTCTGTGTCCTACCTATAACAAGTGCCAGACGACCTTGACCTCCTAATACTATGAAAAGCTACATAATTTTGAATATGATATTTCAAACCACCATTGTTCTGAACCTATTCTGCATAATGTAAATGATAACATTCTTACCTGAAAATCAACTTCCCTCTGAATATCTTTGGAAAATCTGACTAAAAAGGCAGCACACATATAAAGATGAAAATCAGCAAAACCATTTGTCTCAGACTGTAAAATATATGTACATGTATATGCAATATGCTAGTATGGTAATAATACATAAACAATTTTAAAATATCTACAATTATAAAATGTAATTGTAATATTGTTTCCATCTATATTAGCTCTAATTAAAGTACAAATGTAATTTTATCATTTCTTGCCTGAGTTGTATCATATTAAACAGTTACTCTTTCTAATGATAGCTGACTATTTAACCCTTTTCTATATACATGTATTGCGTTCCACTAGGAACTAATCTGTAAGCAAACTTAATGGTACATTTTCAATAACCTGATCGGACAAATTTGGTTATGCATGTATCACTTGATAATTATTGCACAATCCTACAACAGACTTGATGGTACCTTGCCAAAATACCAGACCAGGAACTTGACACAGTTACTTTACCCATATATGAACCCTTATTACAAAGACAACTTATTTTTACCTGGTATGTATCCCATAATCTGATGGTACATCTGAGGGGTATTTCCCTCATTAACAGATTGTTCATCCATCGGAAGGAGAACTGTAAGTATTCTACACCATGTTCTTCAAGGTGCCGATGTAGTGGTACTAAAATAAAACAAAATACATAATGCATTTCAATCTAAATTTGAAAACTTTGAATATCAGAAACTCATTTTTTAATTAAACAAAATGTTTTTCATAAAAAAACAGATGTCTCCCCCCTCCCTCTAAGTTACTTTGACCTTAGGCCAAAATGCAAAATGATGTCCTTTGAGTCATGGGCAACATCATACTAAACCAGAAGTCTCTGACGAGACTGTAGCTCTCCTGGTTGTTTTTTCTAAAACATCAATTTCCTTTCTTTTTTTTTTAAACCAAGACCATAGGGAGCAGGCGCTCTAACAAATTATAAGTAGCATGACAAAACTACATATCCATTATACTGCAACTATAATTGCACTCATATAATTCATAATATCCGAGATAAAGTATTTCTAAAATGAATGTCACACCCATTTTCCAAGATCCTAGGGGCCAAGGACTGCTAGCTCAAATGAACTACCAATGACACATCAAGACTTGGATAAAGAATTAACTCCCCATCATAAATAGCTTTAAACGAGAAGAGAGCACAACTATATAGGAAAAATTACCACACCCATTTTCAAAGACCCTAGGGGTATAAGGCTAAAACAAAATATCAGGTGCACATCTATGCCACAGACCTGTATAATCATTGCAAAAAGAATTAATTCTACATCATTTATAGTGTCAGAGGAGTTGCAAGCACAAGATTACATTTACTTATATAGGAAAAATGACCACACCCATTTCTGAGACTCTAAGGGTCAGGGGCTAAAACATAATCAAAGCACTAAAGGTACTGAGTGCGAATAGCCAGAATGATATCACTTATAATGTATGACAAAATATTGTGTTTTCAAAGTTATATTTGTTCCTGAACACCTTCGTAGGCCAGTTTATGGATGTATAAAGACAGAACTAAAATGCAAATGCATAATGTTGTCGTAATGAATTGAAAGATGATGTCTGACAGTGAACATGAAAATCAAATAACATCACATTAAATCTACCCCTCCCCCCCTAAAAAATTCAACAATCCAATATGACTATCGATTGATGATTCCAAATACAAGGAAAGAAGACGAATCTTATTTTCTAATTTGCTCCCCACTCTCAAAATTCACTTCTTGTATAGTATATAAAAACATGATACATCCTAATATCATATTTCATGATGGAAGTTCCTAATTTTTCCGTTGTATACAGATTTTATTTTGTGAAGCGGGGCAAAATAAGCCTACTTGAAGTTAGTTTTACGTTTCAATGATTCAACTTAATATCTTTATCGATAGCAACGTTTCATTTATATATTGTCCACTAAAACAGATAATCACCTGGTAATGGAAAGGGGTTTCCAACACACAGCCTGTGTTCATCTCAGTACATACAGATGCAATTTTTCATTAGGTCATGTTTTATACCGATCATGACACTGACGCAGTCCCAAGGTACATGTACATGTAAACAGAGTAACATCATTTATACATACTCAGTAGACGGGGCTCCCATGAGTGAAGAAATCAGGCAATCGCTATGTGCTATTCGCACAAAAACAGGTGCACAACTAGACCAGAGACCCATAATATTGCAATAAGAATTTAGTCAGAGGAGTTGTGAGCACAAGATTACATAGAGTTATATAGGAGAAAATGACCACACCCATTTCTAAGACCCTGGGGGTCAGGGGCTCAAACAAAATATCAGGTGCACAACAAGATCACAGACCCATCACATTGCAGAAAGAATTAAGTCTCCATCATTTATAGTGTCAGAGGAGTTGCGAGCACAAGATTACATAGAGTTGTATAGGAGAAAATGACCACACCCATTTCTAAGACCCTGGGGGTCAGGGGCTCAAACAAAATATCAGGTGCACAACAAGATCACAGACCCATCATACTGCAAAAAGAATTAAGTCTTCATCATTTATATTGTCAGAGGAGTTGCAAGCACAGATTATAAAGAGTTATATAGGAGAAAATGACCACACCCATTTCTAAGACCCTGGGGGTCAGGGGGCTCAAACAAAATATCAGGTGAACAACAAGACCACAGACCCATCATATTGCAAAAAGATTTAAGTCTCCATCATTTATAGTGTCAGAGGAGTTGCGAGCACAAGATTACATAGAGTTGTATAGGAGAAAATGACCACACTCATTTCTAAGACCCTGGGGGTCAGGGGCTCAAACAAAATATCAGGTGCACATCAAGATCACAGACCCATCATATTGCAAAAAGATTTAAGTCTCCATCATTTATAGTGTCAGAGGAGTTGCGAACACAAGGTTACATAGAGTTATATAGGAGAAAATGACCACACCCATTTCTATGACCCTGGGGGTCAGGGGCTCAAAAAAAATATCAGGTGCACAACTAGACTACAGACCCATCATATTGCAAAAAGAATTAAGTCTCCATCATTTATAGTGTCAGAGGAGTTGTCCGGACAAGATTACATAGAATTTAATGACCACGCCCATTTTATAAGACCCTGGGGGTCAGGGACTGAAACTAAATGTCAGGTGCACAACTAGACCATGGACCAAGTAAAATGCAAAAAGAATTAACTTTCTTTCTCTAACAGTTTCAGAGGAGTTGTCCGGACAAGATTACATAGAATTTAATGACCACGCCCATTTTCTAAGACCCTGGGGGTCAGGGAGTGAAACTAAATGTCAGGTGCACAACTAGACCATGGTCCGAGTAAAATGCAAAAAGAATTAACTTTCTATCTCTTACAGTTTCAGAGGAGTTGTCCGGACAAGAATTGTTTACGGACAGACGGACAGACAGACAGACGGACAGACGGACAGACGTACAGACGGACAGACGGACAGACGGACGGACGCCGGACAAAGGGTGATCGCATAAGCTCGACTGGTCTGAGACCAGTAGAGCTAAACATGAAAGTGATTCATTACATTGTTTGAGGTAAAGCCCAAACATGATTGGCATATACAATTTCATTATAAGCATATTTAAAGAAATTGACTTTGGTCACATGACCTTGGATATAGGTGATCTGAAACCTACACTCACTGACGAGGGTTAAGTACCGAAACATGCATGTCTGGTCCATGCTGCAAACTTATCTGCTTTTAAATGATGCTATTGAATTTGAAGACGTTTAACATTGTATGGATCATGAGCAACAAAAAACTGAATTAGTGATTGGATACACAGTTCAAAATATAAAGCCTAAACATTATTAGCATAGACAATTTCAGCCTGGACATGCTTAGCATGTACAATTTCATTACCAAAGTAAGAAGCTACCTTAACCATGTGACCTTGGGACAATGTGATAAGAAACATTTAGTCCTTAGAAACAACATACTAAAATATGAAAACAATTGTAAGAAGGGTTCAGGAGATATAGGCCAGACAATATTAGTACGTACAATTTCATTAAAAAGAACTAAATGATCTTGACCTTGGGCACATGACCTTGGGTCAAGATGATAAGAAACCCTCCAATCCTGAGCAACAGCATACTATAGTATAAGAGTGATCCAGTATACGATTCCACAGATATAGCCCAGACTCAATAGCATTTACAATTTCATTAAAAAATGTAATACTTGACATTAGTCATATGACCTTTGATCAAGGAAGTGTGAAACCTTTGGGTCATCAGCACCATCATACTAAAATATGACGTGATCCAATCACGGTTCAAAAGATTAAGCCTGGACATAATACATGTAACAAATACAATTTCATTTAAAATATACTAATTGACCTTGACCTTGGTCACATGACCTTGGGTCATGGTGATGTGAAACCTTTACGTGATAAGCATCAACATACTAAAATATGAAAGTTATCCGGCAAACGGTTCAAGGGATATAGCAGGGACTGGAATGTATGAACAGTTTCATTAAAAATGCACTAAGTGACCTTGACCTTGGTCACATGACCTTGGGTCAAGGTGATGTGAAACCTACGGGTCATAAGCAACAACATACTAAAATATGAAAGTGATCCGGCAAACGGTTCAAGAGATATAGTCCAGACAGGAATGTATGCATAATTTCATTAAAACTGCACTGAGCGACCTTGACCTTGGTCACATGACCTTGGGTCAAGGTGATGTAAAACCTACGGGTCATAAGCAACAACATACTAAAATATGAAAGTTATCCGGCAAACGGTTCAAGAGATATAGCCCGGACAGGAATGTATGCACAAATTCATTAAAAATGCATTAAGTGACCTTGACCTTGGTCACATGACCTTGGGTCAAGGTGATATGAAGCCTACCGGTCATAAGCAACAACATACTAAAATATGAAAGTGATCCAGCAGACGGTTCAAGAGATATAGCCCAGACAGGAATGTATGCATAATTTCATTAAAAATGCACTGAGTGACCTTGACCTTGGTCACATGACCTTGGGTCAAGGTGATGTGAAACCTACGGGTCATAAGCAACAACATACTAAAATATGAAAGTTATCCAGCAAACGGTTCAAGAGATATAGCCCGGACAGGAATGTATGCACAATTTCATTAAAAATGCACTAAGTGACCTTGACCTTGGTCACATGACCTTGGGTCAAGGTGATATGAAACCTACCGGTCATAAGCAACAACATACTAAAATATGAAAGTGATCCGGCAGACGGTTCAAGAGATATAGCCCAGACAGGAATGTATGCATAATTTCATTAAAAATGCACTGAGTGACCTTGACCTTGGTCACATGACCTTGGGTCAAGGTGATGTGAAACCTACGGGTCATAAGCAACAACATACTAAAATATGAAAGTTATCCGGCAAACGGTTCAAGAGATATAGCCCGGACAGGAATGTATGCACAATTTCATTAAAAATGCACTAAGTGACCTTGACCTTGGTCACATGACCTTGGGTCAAGGTGATATGAAACCTACCGGTCATAAGCAACAACATACTAAAATATGAAAGTGATCCGGCAGACGGTTCAAGAGATATAGCCCAGACAGGAATGTATGCATAATTTCATTAAAACTGCACTGAGTGACCTTGACCTTGGTCACGTGACCTTGGGTCACGGTGATGTGAAACCTTCGGGTCATAAGCAACAACATACTAAAATATGAAAGTTATCCGGCAAACGGCTCAAGAGATATAGCCCGGATAGGAATGTATGCATAATTTCATTAAAAGTGCACTAAGTGACCTTGACCTTGGTCATATGACCTTGGGTCAAAGTGATGTGAAACCTACGAGTCATAAGCAACAACATACTAAAATATGAAAGTTATCCGGCAAACGGTTCAAGAGATATAGCCCGGACAGGAATGTATGCATAATTTCATTAAAAATGCACTGAGTGACCTTGACCTTGGTCACATGACCTTGGGTCAAGGTGATGTGAAACCTTCGGGTCATAAGCAACAACCTACTAAAATATAAAAGTGATCCGGCAAACGGTTCAAGAGATATAGCCCGGACAGGAATGTATGCATAATTTCATTAAAAATGCACTAAGTGACCTTGACCTTGGTCACATGACCTTGGGTCAAGGTGATGTGAAACCTACGGGTCATAAGCAACAACATACTAAAATATGAAAGTTATCCGGCAAACGGTTCAAGAGATATAGCCCGGACAGGAATGTATGCACAATTTCATTAAAAATGCACTAAGTGACCTTGACCTTGGTCACATGACCTTGGGTCAAGGTGATATGAAACCTACCGGTCATAAGCAACAACATACTAAAATATGAAAGTGATCCGGCAGACGGTTCAAGAGATATAGCCCAGACAGGAATGTATGCATAATTTCATTAAAAATACACTGAGTGACCTTGACCTTGGTCACGTGACCTTGGGTCACGGTGATGTGAAACCTTTGGGTCATAAGCAACAACATACTAAAATATGAAAGTTATCCGGCAAACGGTTCAAGAGATATAGCCCGGATAGGAATGTATGCATAATTTCATTAAAAGTGCACTAAGTGACCTTGACCTTGGTCATATGACCTTGGGTCAAAGTGATGTGAAACCTACGAGTCATAAGCAACAACATACTAAAATATGAAAGTTATCCGGCAAACGGTTCAAGAGATATAGCCCGGACAGGAATGTATGCATAATTTCATTAAAAATGCACTGAGTGACCTTGACCTTGGTCACATGACCTTGGGTCAAGGTGATGTGAAACCTTCGGGTCATAAGCAACAACCTACTAAAATATAAAAGTAATCCGGCAAACGGTTCAAGAGATATAGCCCGGACAGGAATGTATGCATAATTTCATTAAAAATGCACTAAGTGACCTTGACCTTGGTCACATGACCTTGGGTCACGGTGATGTGAAACCTTCGGGTCATAAGCAACAACATACTAAAATATGAAAGTGATCAGGCAAACGGTTCAGGAGATATAGCCCGGACACGATGTGTGACAGACGGACAGACAGACAGACGGACAGACAGACGGACGACGAAGGCAAAACCAATATGTCTCCTCCCCGTTGGGGGGGAGACATAATAACTAGATAATAATTTTGTTAATCAGAAAACGACTCAAGGCATAATAGATCACAATCTGAGTTTGACTCTTCTAAAGTTTGACTTTGATCTATAGGTATGATATCCAAGAAACATTTGTATACAAAATTGTATATGTAAGAAGAATTCTGCCAACAACAATACACATGTATCAAACATCTGACTTTGGCCTATGACCTTGACATTAAATAGTCTAATTTCATATTATTGCAGTAAACTTTCATTTTATGCACACCAAGACCCAACGGCACAATATTTGACATTATTTGTTATTGTGATATCGTAACAGATCTATGACGTCATAACAAGAAATATGCCACAAATTGTAATGTCAGGTCTCGACATGCCTATAATGGAAAAAGTCAATAATGCAAATCTAGTGGTACATGCAATATGAAAATCTATAGGGTTCTCCTTCTGCCACTATTGATTGTTCATGGAAAGTTTGAGGGTCCTAGGACTAACCTGGCTCACACAGCTTATCAAGTACAACTGCATGTGACCTTGAAATTGACTCTGATCTTGAACATCAATAAAGTTCTTCCCTAACAGATTGATGAACATACTGATAGATAATCAGCAATCGCACTAGAGAAACTACTGGATTCTAAGGACATATAACTTCTACTAACCATCTATCCTCTTCACTAATTCTTTAAGAGCATTGACTTTCATTTGTATTCCAGGTTGAGCAAATGTATAATTGTCCTGAATGCCATCTAATAATTTTGATGTACACCAGTAACTATCGGCTTCAATTATTTTTAATGTCTCTTCAGGTAATGAACTTAAATCACAGTTTTCTGATTCCACATCTAGAATACAATATGATACATGCATATAACAATACAATTGACTTACAATTCAATCTCAAAGTACATGTATATACAATACAAATGGACAATATTTGCTGATTAATTTATATGCTTCGGAATCATGGAAATCAATTATATTAGCTTATCTTGTTCAAAGACAAGCAATCTTTTAACCTTCGATAAAAGATGGGTAATTTGAGAATAACACAGCTTACTAGAGATAATATACCATATATCTCAAGTAACAAACAAATTTAATCAAAAGGGCATATATCTCAAGTAACAAACAACTTTTATCAAAAGGGCATATATCTCAAGTAACAAACAACTTTTATCAAAAGGGCATATATCTCGAGTAACAAACAAATTTTATCAAAAGGGTATCATGTTATATAATTGAGTTGTAGTAGAATACTGGTGTGCAAGACGATACAAACCATTGTCGATGTACTCAGAAAGGAAAACAACAAAGAACGGAGTGACCAGATCGTTTATTCCCTGTACGTAGCCGCTGGCGGGATGTCGTATTGCCCATATATACAGTATCCTCTCAAATATCTGTACAGAAAAACATCACTGGTTTACATGTTAAAATAAACACATTTACAACAAGTTGATAATATTCATTCAGACCAGTTATGAACTTTTCTCTTCACTTTACCCATTTACATTTGAATGAATGATGTCAACTCATGTTTGGAGTGGCATGTGTACAGTGAGGAAGATCCTTTATGAAAATTTATGAAAACAGAAAAGAGATCATCTGAATACCGTAACGTGGAAATTTTTCGCGTTTTTCGCTAATTGAGGAATTTAGTGAAAATTTCCCCCACGCAAAAATATCACCGCTCAATTTTTACTATGGGAAAGTCATTTTTATCGCAAATATTTCCCCCACACGAAAAGTCTTTATGTTATAATCGCGAAATTTTCCCCAGCGAAAATAACCACGTTTACAGTAGGTCTACATGTATTTATTCAGATAAAAAATTTCATCAATATATTATCAAAATTTAGCAATGACCACTTGAAACAAATACCATAAATCAGTTCAAAACCATTTCAAGATATAATAAGTTTCAATACATGTACTAATCTACATTCAAAATATGATCATACTTTCAACATAAAATATACATTCAAAATTAATTGAAAAGTATTATATTATGCCTATATAATCTAAAACAATAAGTTAGTGGTTAGTTTCTGAGAATTCAATTTACAACTAGGACAAATCCATTGAAAATTTACAAGATAATCCAGATATGCACCCTATAGACATGTTAGAGGTCAATTACTGTATCAAATTTTCATAGACATAATTTATCTCTACTACACAAAATGCATTTCTTAATATTGTTATGTTTTTATTCTGTAACACACAAATACACAATCAGTAACAATACATGCACAAAAAGCATAGGCAGTTACAAGTCATGCAGGAGTAGTTGTAAAATGTTAAGTAAGCCGGATTAGTGTTTTGTTTAAATATAATCTGTTTTAGATACTTTTGGCAAATACATGTATACACTACTAAATAAATCTTATTCCGTATTTAGAAATCCATGTTAGTTTGCAGTATATTAATACACCCCAATAAATAGGATGGTGATAATTACTCACTTCTTGAACAACTTTTTGTTGAAATAAATGTGCTAGAGAAGTCATTCTGGGGATATCTTTTAAAATCTGTAAAAACAAGTAACCAGTAAGAAACACATAATAACCATGCAAAACACTGAAAGCAAAGCCTTGAGTCATACTGTAGTACTTCTCCTAAATTTCTTAATAAAACCCTGGGGATAAAACTTGAGTTATATTATATCTCCCTAACTTCAATGTCTTTTAAGTCTACACATAATGGATTATCAATGAGTCAGCACCAGTATGCCATAGACGAGAAGCTACAAGCAACAAAGCAAGCCAATCCTCTAATCAACAAGTACAAGTACATAACAACTTTCAAAACTCTGAACAAATTTGTCTTTGGGTTCAAGAATGTTATTTGACTAAAGCCTCTATACAATCATCCATATGTGTTTAAATATACATGTACTTGTATCTCTTCATGTGCTATTTTGAGATATTGGCAAAGCTGGTTTTTTAAATTTGATGGAAACTTGTATGGAATATTTTACTGCTTATGTTGAAGTCCTTAAAACAATTTTGTAATCTTATGAGTCAAAACTTTGCTTTTCCCATCACCTTAAATACATATCATTAATGTATTAGACATTCGATTTAATAACTAGCCTATCTTATATAATATGTCCTTATCAAGTGTACCTGAATAGCTTAAGAAAACTTCACATAAAATTTTCGAAAAAAAAACTTTGATGAGAAAATGAGCTGCACAACTGCACATTGAATCACACAAGCTGACAATATGTACATGTACATGTATTTCTTATATTTATTCCCTAATGGCTTACAAAAGACCAACAGCTCACTTCTGCTCTACGGATATGGATATGAGAATATCATGGTAGCATATCACATGATATGCAAATAATCTCTAGCCCAGGAATTCCCTTCGATTAAACAAAGTAAATACTGTCTGAATCTACCTTATATGAAACTATTTCAGATCTATCATATGAGCATCAATATCATTTATACGATGGAAATCTTTTCTGGTCAAGAATAGAGGTGTATTCAGAGAACACTTCAACAGAATTTTTTTTATTTTGCTTACGTGTTATGATATGGTGCACGTAAATAAACAAGATTTTCTGTTGAGGTGTTCTCTGAATATAACTCTATACTTGACTAGAATAGATTACCATTATATAAATGATAATGATACTCGTATGATAGGCCTAAAATAAATTCTTGCAAAGTAGATTTAGACAGTATTTACCTTGTTTAATCGAAGGGGATTCCCAGGCTAGGGATTATTTGCCTGTCACGTGATACACTACCGTGAATATTGAGTTTGTAGTTTTCTTATATCATTTCAGATACACTTCAGTATGGTAAGGAATATATACATGTATATATATAATCACTGAATAAGTTACAATAATGATCATGCATCGGAGAAAAAAAAGGCTAATGATAACTGGTATCTCACTTATAGAACTTATCATAAAATGGCCGTTTATGATAGGCCTAACAAAATATTTCTACCCTTGTACAATAGCATTCAACATAGGCGTACAAGACGTACATGTGACAGAAACGAAGGAATGACCACCAAAATAGGATCACGATACCGTACGGCTTACTCACTTCCTGCACAATTTTTTGTTGAAATATAGGTACAAGGGGACTCATTCTAGGAATATCTATATGAATCTGAAAAGTGGGTGAACAGGAGATTTTCATCAGTACAATTTTGAAAAACAAAATTTAATTGGACTAGTAAATATTGTCATAGCTTTTTAAAATAAGAAGAGTACTTGTCAACCTGCTTCAGTTTTGCTGACAGGGAAAAGAAGTGTTTAAAAGAAGCCATTAGATTAGCAAAGTCTGGAGTATATACATGTATATGTATATCATAACTTGTCCTCCCAAAATATGATTTTATCCATTCCTCATTTCAAACTTGAAAAGAAAATATACCTATAACTTTAAAGTTCTTAAGAAAATATCCATAAATGCAAAAAAGGGTTATTACAACTAATTCTAGAGAATACTTTACTCTCTATCATTTTTGTTGACTTGAAATTCTACTGATTTTCTACATGTTTACGGTATGTGTACTGCAAAACAAGTAGTTTTAATTGATAAGACTTTTAATCAATGAAGTATCAATGTTTTACAAACATCTGTTCACTTAACCAAAGTTAATGACAGGAAAGTTTTCCAATAAACTGTAACCTGAACACAACGACACGACAAATTACATCTGGTTAACATTATGGTTAAAATTAAAATCTGTTTACAATCTTTTAAATATATAAATGTATATTCTATTTTTATGGTTTTTCTTTTTCTTCACTACATATTTTACATGTATATTAGTATATTTTGCAGGTTAAATGTGTGGATTTAGGAAATAATTGCTTGACATAATTCTCTATTACTCACTGTACCAAGGCCCAAATGCTGTAAAAGTTAGTCTTTCTACTATAATCTACATATCTTTCTACTGGTGATTTATCAATATACATGTATTTTATTGATATAAGATGCATAAAGCTGTAAAGGTAATTATCGAGCCCCAATACTCGTAATACAGAATTCGATGAGGTCATGAGATTGCAATTACATGAATGTATAACTGAGGCAATTCTTGCTCAATTTTGACTGATGTAAGAATTATAAAGTCTGATTGACTATCAATACAATATCAAGCGATCAGTGTCTGAAGAAATATCGCTATACCATATCTGATTATCCAAGCATCTAGATGGTTTCAACCTGCTATCAAAGACAAATACACCTTTAAACGTTCACAGGTTATTGGAACTTTTCAAGACCTGAGCAATCAGATGAGCTACTGTGATTCCGATAAACAGTCTATGCCTAATGTTGTAACTATAGTCAATCAAATAGCACAAAATTTTCATCCTTCAAAAATGAGCAAGATCTGCTATTAAAAATGTAAATACCTAGATCAAAGATGCAGTAAACATAAAAAGTTAATATTATCGTTACAAACATACCTGTCTGAATGTATCTTGGTGTAACTCCTGATGCCGTGTATCATAATATTGCTCTATAAAACCAAAATACTCGTTTCTTTTTCTTTGTAATGTTGGATCTCTCCTGTCCATACTGGCTGGGAGATAACCCTATAACGAGGAAAAATTAGATAACTCTCTGATGAGAACAAAGGAATGAGCCCTAAAACTAATAAAGAAATATACCTAGCTGTGATTTGCCCCAAGTTGTATGAACCAATGAAGTTGCCTAAAGGCTGCTTTACAAGTGACACAAAGTAAATATACAAAGATGGAAAAGAGGCATCCTTAGTAACTTTTGTTTATGAAATGTTTCTACTCACAGACAGAATTTTCCATGCTGTAGGTCTAACAGCTCTTGGAATACCAGACCAACTCAACTTCTTCAGTTCATCTGAAATTGAACATAAAATGAAAAATGTTTATCATGTATCATATGTATGACACAAGTTTAGTATATATCCTGCATTTGTTGAAATGCATAGTTTACATGCATGTCAAACAAACTCAAGAGTATTTTTTTATGTTTACTTAGGTATTAAACATTTGTTCTACATACAGTACATTTGTATTTATCTGATATATACATCAGCAATAAGTTCTATAAAAATCTATCTGTACAGAATATGCGGATTTAGTCAAATGTTATGGCTATTATAATAATTAATATAGAATTCAAAATTTTTATACTTATATTTCAATAAGAAACAATTTGCTCATTGATACCAAACCATCCATCTTTATCTTACCTTAGCTGTTATCATTTATTTTTTTAAATCATTACCATGATTACATTTCCTCATCATGTAACATTTGTTCGGACTTACCTAGATCTGTATTAGGACCAGCTAGCACAGATCTAAATTTCTCCAGTTTTGCTGCCTCTCTGTCTGGTACTTGTTCCTTCTGGAACCTGATGGGTGTGGTCTTTGGTGGCTGCCATCCACTGTTTAATCTAATACCCACCCCAGGACCTGCTCCATGGGTTGAGGTTGCTGAAGGAATTGCTGTGTACTGACCTATTCACATTAATTAAAGCACATATTAATACTTGTGTAGAACTCTTTATACAAGACTTGTAAACTGGTTGACTTAGTACATTGTATAAGATCTATTGCTGAAAACTCCTTTTTCAAATCTTTCTTATACAGCTTTATACTTCATGACTTTAAAAGTATTACCATAAAACTACTTGTTATACTAAAAAGAACCAAATCTATAGTATGAGATTTCTTACCAATTTCCATGCAATAAAGGTACTGATTACTTTTTTTATAGTTTATTAGAGTTTTGAATTATACATGAGAATTTGCATTGCATTTACTCATTTGTATTTTTAACTTTCAATACCAGTACATACTACATGCTGCCCTTTTATCATATCAATGAATGAATTGGAATCATATGAATAGATTGGAAATAAGATCTTAACATCTTGCATTTATGATAAGAAATAGAAAATGTACATGCAGCAGAACGTTACAGTAATATCGCTCTCACCCTGAGGTCCTTTAGGAGCCAGCCTGTTATTATGAGCATTTACAGATCTACTATGATTATCTATGACAGCTTTAGCCGTGGATCGTACATCCTTCAAGGACATCTGAATGTTAGCCATGTACAGTAAGTCATCCTCTCCATCGTCCCACGCATCTGATGTGTTGTTCTCAAAATCATGGAAAGCATCTCGTTTGTTCCCTCTAGGCTTCTCTTCACTGTAACACGTGAAATGACTTGAGCATGGCATATGCATGCATGTAAAAACAATAACATATGTAGATCAAGTTTATTAAAAGTTCTTTTCCTCAAGAATTTGGTTTATCAGGGATTTTTTTTTTGCCCGTTTTTATAATAACGGCCCCATTCCCAATGAAAAATAGTATCTTTTTTTCCCAATTGTGACTCTAAAATTTCCCAATCATATATAGATGGAATTTTCCCCAAAATTAGTGAAATTTTCTTGCTTAAAAGCAGCAAATTTACTAATTATCTGCCATTTGTTGTAAGCATCTGAAATTAAATCATATTTAAAAGAAAATGATTTGATTAAACATTCTATTCTGAACTTTTGAATGTATAAACTGTCATTTTACTTTTATATTAGTATTTCCCAAAATATTCCCAAACATCATTAATTTTCCCAATTGCATGGGCCCCAACCCCATTCCCAAATTACTGAAAAAAATCACTGTTTATATCTTAACTAGCTGAAACCTTAAAATTGATTCAAGTTCTTTCTACTGTCATTGTGAAGTGGTAATTTGTGACGTTTAGTATTGGATATACATGTATGTTGGACTCTGTTGAACTTGAAGCGTGCTATTTCATTCAACTATACATGAATCATGTCTATTTTCCCATTTTATCCTGATTCTGCAAAAATTTGATTGCTTTAAAATAATAAATGCATAGTATGAAAACATTTTCAGATAAGCATTCATAAGAATGACATATTCTTTCATTTTTCTTTATTTAGATACTGTGCTTTCTTACCCTTTAGGCATTGCTTGAATTGGAGGGTGCTGAGCCCCATAAACTGGTTTTATACTGTAATAGAATATTTAGAGTTCAATTAGAAAAACAGACATCAGTTATTACATGATTTTGAAATGAAAGGTTCTTCAGTCCCTATTTGATAGTGACATTTCAAAGGCTATATATCTATTTACTGTAACAAGAAATATGTAATAGCTATCAAGCAGATTAAGAAGCAGTACAATGTATATTCTTGAAACTGGTAAGACTACAAACATGACAAAAGTTGATATTGGCGAATATATGTTACAATCAAATGTTTTAAATATATTTCTATCTTTCTATCATTTGCCTATCTACATGGTTATACCCACATTTTTTTTGTATTTTTAAAACCGTCAGTTACATGTAGCAAAAAGATCTGAATGTTATGATGGGTATACGAGAAATATGGCTGTGACAATGGAGTAGGGCAAACAATAGAAGATTATAAAACAGAAATACATGCAATGTGTAATAGGACTGCAAATCAACATTTGAGTATTTAAGTGTCATATAAAGGTTGAAATGCTTGCAAAATTTTTAAACGTTTTTAAAAATGGATGGTTCTTAACAATATATTGCCCTTTATACATGTAATAGTAGTTGTCATTAAAAGATATTCAGATCCACACGAGAAACATGTATATAGTTATGTAAAGAAATCTTGTTTATAATGAGGTTGAATTATGACCTTCCCACTATCTTTGTTTTACCTGAATTTTAGATCACTTGAAAACAAATAATACAAAATATAATTTGCACATCCAGAAAAAGTCTAAATGAATTAAATTGTTTTATTGCACCAGCTGATCTAAGTGAAGTGAGTGTCAACAGTTTTCGTGAAAACTTTTTTGACCACTAGCCAGTCGGGCTAGTTGAGTGCCAAAATCTACTGGCCACCCAAAATGATCACTAGTCATTGAACAAATATCAAAATATACCGTCTAAAAGAACCGTCGTTTCTTAAGACACATACAGAGTATACAAAAATTGATAGAAGCTAAACCACCACACCATCCTTTTTCTAGGGGATGTTGACAGTCCGTTCTCGCTTTTTACAACCCAACGTCATTATCGAAAGTTAACAATGAATTCTTGATATTGTTTGTATAAATATAATTTCACATATGCTTTTTACATATAAATATAATTTCACATATGCTTTTTACATACAGAAAATGGACCGAGAAGGAAAAATTTAAGAACTTATTTGTATCACACCCACTAAAAGGCTGACCATTGATTGTGGTAGTGTGTGGTCAATTAAGCTATAAAATTCTCAATTGAACAATATGTTACACTCGCATATTACAATGTAGATCGTTACCGTATTATTTATCGTGACTTGGCACAACTTTTTAATGAATAGATTTTAAAGGAAAACGTTATTTCTTTTGGACATGTTCAATAAAATAAATAAACGTTTCATACTTAACAACCATAAATAGAAATTGAGATATGACGGATTCCTTGTTACGGAAAGTAGGCGGCGGTTTTGCCCTAAGTATAAGGTGAGAAATAGCCAGTTGTCAGCTCAGAACAATGCAATTCAGTAAAGGTCACTAGCCAGTTGGGCTAGTTTGGCAGCAACATTTGGTAGCCCGAGGAAATATTTGGTAGCCAGGGCGGTCGGGCTAGTGAGTTTTCACGAAGACTGTGTCAAGGACAGAAAGTTTTTGAGTATTGCTCATCACAGATAAATATGCACATTCTAATCAATATCCAACTATCTTAAAAACTGAAATGAAGATTTACGATATTATTAAACCGATTCTGGTATAATTTTGGTTCTGAAAAGGGAGGATAAATGGAGGAAATTCGCACCTTCCGGGGACGTTTGATCCTTTTTTCCAGAAGCCAGCCTTTGATCCTTCCTTTGTTACTGGGTTATTTGATTTTGACATTCCTCTTATTCTTATTGTTGCCTTGTTTGTTCATATTAATGGTTTTTGGGCGTCTAAAATATTACATTTTCTTTTCTAGCACGGTAGCAGATGAATCTGTTGACAATATGGCACCGATGACGTTTCTGTCTTCTACTTCCTGTTTAAATTCATCTAAGGGGTCATCTCAAACTTTTTTACGTTCTCACAAGTATTATTTTTGTGTACCTGTCTCAAGTTTTTCCGTGTACGAAAGCCGAATAGTATCATAGAAAAAATAAACTTATCTCTTAATTACTAGATAATTATTTTGTAATAACGAGATGATTAAGTCGTAATAAAGAGAAAATTTTAACGAGAAAATACGTCGTAATAACGAGAAAATTAACTCGTAATTACGAGCAAAGATCTCGTAATTACGAGATAATTATGTCGTAATTACGACATAATTAAGTCGTAATAACGAGAAAATTAACTCGTAATTACAAGAAAAGATCTCGTTAATACGACATAATTGACTCGGTATTGTGAGATAATTTTCTCGTTATTACGAGATAGTTTTCTCGTTATTACGACTTTTAAAACATCTTGTGGCCACGACTTACTAACTCGTGGCCACGACATAGTTATCTCGTGGCCACGACTTTTTATCTCGTGGCCACGACGACTTAGTTTCTCCCACTTGAAACTGAGAACTCTCAAATTTCCCTGGGGTGAGTTAAATCGATCTCACCCTCTGACGTCATCGATCTCTACCTCTGACGTCATCGCTACCAAAGCGACGTTATGGAAGTAAGGCAAACTGATGATTATTACAGACACTCTAGATAGTCGATAACGTTGGAGAAAAACAATCAAACACCACCATGAGGGAGGGATGGCTAATTCTCAATCCTCGTGTAAAAATTTTGCTTGTCCATGACTCGGCAAGCCTCGTCATGGACTTGCAAAATTTGTACACTCGGGTTGAGAAATCGCCATCCCTCCCTCATGGTGGTGTAAGATTATATTATTATCTCGTGGCCACGACTTAATTATCTCGTAGCCACGAGTTACTATCTCGTGGCCACGACATAATCCCGGCTGCGTTTCTATTGGTTGATTATCTCGTGCGCACGACTTACTAAGTCATGGCCACGAAATAATTAACCAATGGAATAAGTGAATATTTAAATATTTAAGAAAGTGACTGAGTTTATTTTTAGAAATTTATACATGCGTTTTATTGGGTTTTTTTAAAGTCATGTTAACTAACTGAACAAATACTCCAAGAGTCATTGTCGTACCTATTCAACTCACCTGCGCTTGTGCAAAAAAAAACTTACTATTATATTTTTTTTTAGCTCACCTGAGCGAAGCTCAAGTGAGCTATTGTCATAGTACGCGGCCGGCGTCCTTCGACCGTCGTTAACCTTTAAAACATTTTCGACATCTCCTCGACATACGCTGCACAGAATTTCATGACACCTTAAGCCCCTTCACACTTTCACGGATCGGGCTACGGATAGCTACGGATCGAGAAAAAAATTACATCCGTAGCTATCCGTAGCAATCCGTAGCTATATCCGGCACTAGTCGTGACAAGTCGTTGCTATCCTTGGCAATCCGTAGCTATCCGGGATGAGACAGAACATTTTTAGCATGTTCAAATTTTTCCAAGACTCCGCTACGGATACCATATAGATTTGTCGTAGTGGAGTCGTAGGCGAGTCTTAGCAACCCGAAGTGGAGTCGTAGCTATCCGTAGGGGAGTCGTAGTAACCCGTAACGCATCCGTAGAAATCCGGGACCATTTTTGTGATAAAAATAGCAATACGACTCTGCTACGGATTGCTACGACTCTGCTATGGATTGCCACGACTCTGCTACGGATTGCTATGACTCTGCTTCGGATTGCTACGACTCTCCTACGGATAGCTACGACTTACCTACGGGTTGCTACGGACAGCCAAGGATTGTTTCTCATGTTAGCTTTCAATATATTAGTTTTCTGTGCGTTTTTCGGTCAATATATGAGTTTATCATATACTCTAATTTGCATAACCGTTTCTAAGCTTTCCCATTGGCCAAAACGCGGTCACGTGCAATGCGATTAATCGTCGTATTGAACTGCTTCCGGTCATATTGACGCGTTTCCTGTTTTGTGTATTAGAAGAAAATTGTAGTCTGCAGCAAATTTGAGTGTTGCCGACATAACTGACCGTGATATTTTGCAGCACTTTTAGATAAAAAGAAAATAAAAGATGAAGGATCAAACATTTTACTATCATACAAAATCTTGAGTACATCTATCTGAGAAAAAAGTGAAAGTGAGCAGTGTTATAGAAGCAAAACGGAAGTTATCATTTTCTCTTCAAATTTTCATGTATATGATAAAACAGTTATAGCACAGATGATTCGGTCGATATGATGATTTATGGAGTGATAAAACCAATATCAACCTCGGCCTTCGGCCTCGGTCGTTATTGGTTTTATTACTCCATAAATCATCATATCGACCTCATCACTGTGCAATAATTGTATATAATACTTTAACTATTCAACTTCAGGTAATAACATAAAGGCATGTAAAACCTCAATACTGTTATAAAACAAGTGAGACCATCTCAATTTGAAAATATTCGGTGTTTTAGTAAATAATTGTGGTTTAAAAATACATAGGAAATTCAAGCCAGTCCTACCAATCCGTACTGAAGTCGTAGCTATCCTTGTGCGAATCGTGGCTATCCGTACTCGAGTCGTGGTAATCCTTAGCAATCCGTACCTATCTGTATCTATCCGTACACGTGTCGTAGCAATCCGCATCTATCCGTACGCGTGTCGTAGCAATCCGTAGCAATGTCGGGACGATATCCGTAGTAATCCTTAGCTATCCGTACTCGATTCTTATCAACCCGTAGCAATCCGTACTGGAGTCGTGGGTTCATGGTTCATCGAACATTTTGCGTCCCGACTCGCCACGGATAGAACTTTTTTGGAGCCGTAGCGGAGACTTGGCTCGATCCGTGAAAGTGTGAAGGGGGCTTTACAGGAAGCAAGTGCTCAAGGACCTTAAACATATTGTCCAATATCATTTTTTGGTCTGCAAATCAGGTGAGCGATGTGCCCCGTGGGTCTCTTGTCCTATGACCTCGAGAAAAGAGCTTTGTCATCCCCTCGCAGTAAGAGGACGACACCTATTGATTTTCAAGGTCAGATGTCATAAGTCGAGATTACAATGAACCATAACAGAAAACGCTTGTGGACACTCTAGAGGTCACAATTTCTATTCTTTATCAAACTTTGCAATTAAGTAGGTAAGGGCGAGATGATGACATCCCTTTTGATTCAAGAAACAATTGGCTATTATGTCGAGGCCACGAGATAATAAGTCGTGGTCACGAGATAATCATGTCGTGGCCTCGAGTTACTAAGTAGTGGCGACGAGATAATAAGTCGTGGCCACGAGATAATTATGTCGTGGCCACGAATTACTAAGTCATTGCAAATTCATGTTAGATGTTCTGAGAATATTGATTATAAATAGGGGATGGGGACAAGTGTAAAGATATGAACTAGTATTATACAATACAATACAATACACTTTATTGCCAAAAAAATTGGGCCCCGAGAGGCATACATGACAGAAGATATTACTACAGAACAACAATGTATACAATATGATAAACTAAAGATTCGTCCTTGCGCTTGCGCTAGAACACGCAACAAATTTTTTAAAACTACACTGTGCACACGGTTTATATAAGCCGCGGAAATGGCCAACGACACTTGGATATTTGGTTGGTAGGGGTGTGTTGACAACACACCCTACCAACCAAATATCCAAGTGTCGTTGGCCGTTTCCGCGGCTAGGTTTATATATATGAATCGTATTTTCGATTAACAACGTAAATCATAATTAGAACAAATCATTACACCAGACCTTACACTTCAAAACTTAAGTATCTTCTTGAAAATTCTTCTCCGCATGATCTTAATCAGGTTTGCAAATTTATCTGGGTTATTTTCAAGCATTTTCCATAATTCAAATTCGTTATATTGTTAGAATTATTGATATATATCATCATTTTTCTCTTACAATTGTATATGTAACAGGACTCAGCTTGACTCTGAGCGCCTGTCTTCAGGTTCGTAGGATTTCTACTTCTCCAGCCACGTGACGACAAAACGATGAAGATTACTACAGTTTACATACTTAATTACAAAACAAACAATTACGACATATAAAATAGTGAAAAATCCTACCCCCGGCCCATACTTAAACTGCCAAACGTTCCCCTAACATCGAAGAGTAAAGTAGCGAGTCGAGAAATGACCCATAGTAGGAAGGGAGAGGAGAATGGTCCGTGCAGTGTTCAACTACAAATTGGACAACGTGGCAAGATCGAACACGCCTTTTTATTACCAAAATAACCACGTGGTATATCTAAATTTAGTACCGTGAAGGCATTTAAACTTCTATCGAGAGAGATATACGATAAGATATGTTAAATATCATCCCAGGTGAAGAATACAGGTAAATAATTACGAGGGGAATATTTCCATATAAAATCATAGTCAATCATAATGTGTTCCTGTTTCATTTATATACATCTTGTAAATGCATGCATTTCTACTACAACATATATGTTTATACATTATTGTTCCTCAATATGTCACAATATGTGAATCTTGAGTGTAATAATCTTGATTTTCTGTACCTATACGTAATTACCTTCCAACTTTCACGATTCTACATTACAGGTTGTAATTCCGGAGGAAATTAAAAAAAAAAAAAATACGACAGTCGAAAAATCCATGGCATCGCTCATGTACCACGTGACACACACAAAGACCCGTTTTAACATAGAAAAGGTAACCAATCAGGTAACCTTATGAATCTAGTTGCCCAATGAGAAAATGACAGAAAATTTAGCTGTCTCCTTTTATAGTCCCCATCCCGTTAATAAAGGCCGGTTGGGGACTATAAAAGAAGATAGGTAAATTGTCCTTTTCTCACTGACCGCTGTAGGGTTAACATCTCTAATCGCTATCTGATTGGTCCGATTTTATGCAATAATTCAAAACAATTAGAAATGGAGCAAAAATACACTCCATGTATAGTAATATAGAACGAAATGTTGCCATAGTAACCATTTTTTATGTTCTTTTCTGTTTAAGTGAGAAATTTCCCCACTCTAATATTTTCTTTTGTTTAAAGTCCAAGGGTGATACTTTTTAGATGAAATTCACCCGAACTCCAGGTAAGCCTGCGAATCGAATATAACATGCTATAAACTATGCAAATCAAGTTAAAAAAAGCCCCTTTCTGAGCTTGTTTTAATATCTCCTAGACCACTATGAATAGTATAGATTGATGGAGCGCATTTCCTTTTACATCATATTCACCTATAAGAGGATACAATCATCAGTTGACTGTTATACCCGTTTCCATGGAAACGAGTCTTATGAAAATGCTTTGTTTTCAATATTTTCAAAATTCTGATAAATTCAGACATGGTTACCATGGCAACGGAAACTTAATTTGCAAAAATGAAGCCAATTTTCATCAAAAGTGGGTCATATCTATGTCCTTTACCAAAAATCTTAAAAATCGGAAACATGCCGTGTCACGGTCCTATGGAATTTTTTGGTCCTATCTATCTATCTCTCTTTACTACTCGCCCTCTCTTAGAGTACTCTGAGTAGGTGTGCGATGCTAGTTAAAAGATAAAAAGGGTAAAAAGGATAGTTAGAGTAATTTCAAAGTGAAGAAAAGAAGATAGTGTTATGTACAGTGTTAGGGGTAAAGATAGGAAGAAAGACTTGGTAAAAAAGTTAAAAACAGTATGTAATTTAGGGTTTGAGATGGTGTATCTTGCTCACTGCCAACTTGAATTCTTCAATGTTGGGCAATGATACCACACTGTCCGGCAGTCTGTTCCACTGTACAATTGTAAGGGGAAAAAAGGAATATTTCAGAACATTTTTTGTAGTTTGTATTTGCCGAAATGTGCAAGAGTGAGAGAAGCGTGTCAGTCTAGTTGGTCGCACTAGCTGATCAGAGGGAATGGCAACCTTATCGTGGACAATTTTGTAAAGCATAGATAGCCTAGCATCGCTCCTACGCAGTTCCAGGGACCTCCAGCCAAGATTTTCAAGCATAGATGTTACACTTGAGTAGGGGGAATAATCATGACAAACCCATCGCGTAGCTCTGCGCTGGACCATTTCAATCCTGTTAATGTGTGTGGCCTGATAAGGGTCCCACACGCAGGTAGCGTACTCTAGTTGTGGCCGAACTACTGTTTTGTATGCTAGAGATTTGAGCTGCGGATGGTTTGTCCTGATATTCCTCCTGAGAAAGCCCAGGGACTTGGTAGCAGTAGATGTTACTCTGTCTATATGAGTTCTCCAGCTCAGGTCACACGATATGTCAACACCCAGATATCTGGCCGAGGAGGTTGCCTCGAGGACCTGACCATGTAGTGAATACTTTGTTTGTATTGGATTTCTGGATGTTGACACACGTATGACCTGACATTTGCTGGGATTAAATTCCATGTCCCAGGCTTTCTCCCAAGTTTCTAGATTATGGAGGTCTTCCTGTAACAGTGCAGAGTCCCCCCGTTTACAGATGGTGATGTAAACAACAGTGTCGTCGGCAAACAGTCTTACCTGCGACTTCACTTGCTCGGGGAGGTCATTGATGTAGGTAAGAAAAAGGACTGGACCAAGGACCGAGCCCTGGGGTACACCTGATGTGACAGGTATGTTTGAAGAATTGTTCCCGTCAAGTACCACCTTTTGTGAACGATTACTCAGGAAGCCCTTGATCCAGCCCAGATTCTTACCCTGGACTCCGTATTTGTACAGCTTGTATATTAACTTTTGGTGTGACACTTTATCAAAAGCTTTGCTGAAGTCTAACAACTGGATAAGATCTGTTTGCCGACCTTGCTGGATGTTATTAGCAAGTTCACTGATGAGCATTATCAGTTGTGTTTCACAACTCCTCTTCTCCCTGAACCCATGTTGGAGATCGTATAGGATGTTGTTCCTAGTAAGATGTTTCACTAGGTTTGATGTCACAATATGTTCTAGGGTCTTACAAAGTATACATGTCAGGGAGATAGTAAGATGTTTCACTAGGTTTGATGTCACAATATGTTCTAGGGTCTTACAAAGTATACATGTCAGGGAGATAGGGCGGTAATTTGATGGTTTTGATCTCTCACCTTTTTTGAACAGCGGAGTAACATTTGCTGTTACCCAATCTGATGGTAGCTGCCCTGTGTTTAATGAAATCTGAAAAAGTAAAGTGATTACCGGTGCAAGCTCACTGTGGAGTTCCTTAAGGAGGATAGGACGGATCTGGTCCGGACCTGCCGCTTTGTCTGCCTTCAGGTTTTTAAGGAGTTTTTCAACACCCTCAACACCTACCTCTATATGTGGCATAGCTGGGAACTTACTGATTGGGGGGTCCTGGGGGGTACCTACTGACATCTCACACAGCTGCTTCAAATTTAAGGGAGACTTAGGACTAAAAACTGACTGAAATTGACGATTAAGAGCATTTGCCTTGTCTACACCTTCTGATAATTCTTTACCTTCTTCTCTCAGCATGGAAATTGAATTTGAATCTTGTTTGGCATGTTTCAAAAATGTAAATAACTTTTTAGGATTTCTTACTGGTTTTTCATCTGGTATATCTTCTGACATGTTTGATTCAAGTATGCCCAGGATGTTTTCCACGTACTTACTATATGCTGACCTCATTTTACGTTGTACCAGGTGTTTTAGGCTCTTGTATGAAGCTTTGTCTTGGGGTGATTTTGACTTTCTCTGTTTGTAATAATACCTATCTCTCTTACGAATTAGCCGCTTGATCTCAACATTCACCCATGGTAGCTTGTTCTTACCACTAACCATCTTTGTAGGTATGAACTGGCTGATGCCATCCTCAAGTTGGTGTTTGATTTCACCCCATAGTGATTCTACTGTATACTTACCAGGGTCATTAAGCACACTGTTCGAAAAGGAAGAGATCTTACCTTTGAAGCCTGCCCAGTCAGCTTTTTTGTAAAGCGTAATTTTTCTTGATGCAGTTTTACTAATTTTAGGTCTAATGTCAGACTCAATCATCACTGCACAGTGGTCACTTATGCCAGGGATGACAGATACCTCTCGTATTAGTGATGGATTGCTGGAACAGAATAAATCAAGAATATTCTCACCTCTTGTGGGTATATCGACCATTTGGTGAAGGTCATGGTCATCCAGTGTATCTAGAAAGGTATAGTACAGTGTTTGGAGCTTACATTGTGGCGATGGACTATTGTTTACCCAGTTGATATGGGGCATGTTGAAATCGCCCAATAGCCATGTTGTGTTACCTTGACCTCTTAGTAAATCTAATGACTTAGATAACTCAACAATACTTACTTCATCGTTTTCAGTTGGTTTGTAGTAATATGCCCCTATCAGTAACGGTTTTGCTACTTTGAGTTCTACCTTAACCCATAAGATTTCACAATCTGTCTCTGCATCTGATATTCTGGTTGAGACAAGGGTGTTTTTAACGAGGACGAATACTCCACCACCTGTTTTGTTTGTGCTCCTGTCTCTTCGGTGTACAGAGTAGTTTAGGTCATTTGGAAATATTTCAGAATTTTGTATGTCAGGTGTTAACCACGACTCTGTCCCAACAATGATGTCAGGTTGCTGGGTTTCAATCATATGATAGAACTCACCCTTTTTGTTCTGTATTGATCGACAATTTATGTTAAGCACTTTGATGTTTTGTGCATTAGAATGATTTTTCTTCCTACCAGGTTTTACCTGTTTATGATGTGGCAAACTTTTAGTACTAGGTGGGACTGTTTTCATTGGTGTCGAGGAAGCTAAAGGATTTTCACTGTCATGATTGGCTAGAACAGAGAAACTATTTTGGAGTGAGACTGATGTTATCATGTCTGACAGGCTTTTACTTAGATTTTGGGTTCCACAGTTCAGACAATACCACGATACGTTCGAGTTACCCAATATTTCGTATGTGTCGTTGTAGATATTTTGACAATCAATGTGGTACCAAGTTTGGCATTGATCACAGCAAACCCCTTTATGGGCCCAAAGGACTTCTTGGTTACATTGACCACAATAGTCTGCAGTTTCATTTGACTGTGCATTTGCATTTTGGTCAGGGCCAGGATTTGACTGCACATCAAAGGATAGGATTATCAAAATGACAGATAAATACATGTGGGAGAGATTGTACCTTTGCTGTGAAGTTGATGTTTTAGAATAATTCATCAATCTGAGCACGGAAAGTGATGTAACAAGTCTACTCTGGATAGATGGTATGAGAGACAGAGAAAATTCGGGCAGAATATCTGCTAGTGGTAAAATCTTAGGATCTGGATTTTGATATGATAGATTACTCACAAGGAGAGCCAGACATAGTGATATGGCCATACCAAACGCCATGATTGATTGCCACTTTGTACCTTGATTTATGTTTTGAAAATTCCGCCTTTTGACCGGAAGTTTACATCAGCTGATTAACAACAGTGGGATTCAAAAATTTTTTGAAAAGAATTGAAAAAAAGGGATCTCTATCAAATGACTGCATAGACAGTACGTCAAGTTCACCATACAAACCGTGCGAACAATCAGGATCTTATAGGTTCGCTAAAAACCAAGAAAATTGATAAATATAGCAGGACCAAGAAAAAGGAAATGTGAATTAGTTTTTAATATTTTCAGCGTTTTTATTTATCAACAAAGATATAAGGACCGAAATATATCATGGTCGAACACGAAATGTATCAAAAATATGTTTTGATATTACCCCTTTCGTCGTTGGTAGTGAAAGCCACGAGAGTTCTCGCTTACACTCTCGCAGGTGCCCGTAAACATACGGGGAATTTATTCAAAAGGGTGATGGAGATGTGATCACAGACTGAAACCAGGAAATAACTACCTGAAACCACGCTGAACTGTCCTTCTTTGTTTGATATTTTACTTTTTTAATGACACAGGTTTTAGCACATTATTTTCAGTAGATTAAGGAATTATAAGACAGAGAGTTTACATTCACTTGTGACATACCAATCATTCGTCATGGGGTGTGCGGTTTCGGCAGATGACAAAGCGGCAGTGGAAAGATCAAAACAGATAGACAAAACATTACGACAAGATGGAGAAAAGGCAGCCAGAGAGGTTAAACTGTTACTGCTTGGTAAGTATTTTGCACTAAACTTCAGAACCGTCTTTGGATACCAGTAGCATCACAGTATCGTCGACAGGGCCACACCTGTCACTGGTATGTCACCAATGGGGGGGGGGATAGTGTAACAAACATCTTTATTGAATTCATTATTTATATCACATCATTAAAAAGATCAAACCATCTGAGTTTCATATGTGTTTCACGCATGAACTGGTTCAATCCAGGTGATTTGAAGTTTAAAAAAAAAGGGGGGGGGGGAGGGGAGATAGACTAAATGATCCAGTCTCTACATCTGGATTATTTAGTCTAGGGGGAGGGGGGGGGGGGGTCTGCAAACTGCAGTGCAATTGGTATCATTATATAAGATAGTCTGACATTTCTGATATCTGTATATACAAAATATTTTACCTTTCAATCAATTTAACTGTTGAAAAGTGATTTTAATATACATGATAACTTAAAAATCAAGCATTCTGTGAAAAATCACTTGAAGTATAGCATTTTAAACTTTTTTCATTGAATATTCCATAGATGTCAAATGGGGATATATTGGTCAATAGATTGGGATAGAATAGATCATTTTCCGATCTTGGTAGAAACTCAAAATGTCTGAGTCGGCATTCCTTGGCATTGTTTTTTTTAGTATGAGGTCACTGTTAAAAGACACAATTCTGATGAAAAAGTGTACTAAAATTGCCTACCTCGGACATTTTTCGTCATTTTGTCAGCTATAATGAATTTCGTCAAGTGTTCTATTAGAAAGGTACTACATGTATTATGCTTTGGGTCTGAATATCCAATGATGCAATAAAAAAATTGAACTTTTTGGCCAGATTGTAAAGCAATTCCGGTCTATAGATTGATGATGTCCGTCTGTCGTCAACATTTTGGTTAAAGTTTCTGGTTGAAGCAAAATCTAAGGAACTGTATGCTGTAGAAACTTTATATTATACATGTAGGTTGCCTGTGACAAGACCTTTCAATTTATGCCATAACATTTGACCTAGTGACCTTGACCTGGACTTTGACTTTGTTAAAGATTTTGGTTAAAGTTTCTGGTTGAAGCAAAATCTATTTATGCCATAATACACCAGTGATTTTTTTTGGCCCGATTTACTGCCGAATATCGGTGGCTTCCCCTCGTAAAAATTAGCTTTATTTTCCCAAATATCGGCTCATATTTTCCCAATACACGGAGATCAAAATTGTTTTCGAAATTGAATTGAATTTGACACGATAAGTGCACAAAAGTAATCAAAATCTCTAAAGCATACGATGGCTTCACGTTGATTACTTGTTGATGGATGCTACAGGGACGATCTAAGTACTATGTCAAAAAACTAAATAAAAAAAGATACAAGAGATCTACCAAAAATCCATTCATTTTTTTAAAAAAAGGATTGCGATAATAAAGGTACTGGTAACACTCCCGTAATATCCAATGAAAATGATGTCACCGACAGCGTCGGTTCTCGACCCGAACCGCTAGGACTCTGTTTTCAATAAAGAAGTCATGCAAGGACATCTCAAATGAGGACAACAGTTACACGTCCGATTCCGATGGCAGTCTTGTCCCAGTTCCTGACAATCGTAAATTCGTACCCCAAAAGTATGAAGCATCATACAAAGGGCTTTACTTCTCAACAGTTAAAGAGGGGGGGAGGGGGCAATGTTTGATCTGTAACATGATTATTAATTGAAAATTTCTGTTTTGAACCAATAATTTGAGCGTTTCTTTAACGAAATTTTGTTTCTAGATTTTCCCAATTTGTCCAAAATGTCGCATATTTTCCCAAATGAAAAGGTACAGGTGGCTTTTAAAAAAGGTAAAAAAATCACTGTACACAATATATTTGACCTAGTGACCTTGACCCATTTACTGACAAAAACTTACTTTGCAATGCCATACTGTCTTTAGCAGTGTTTTATTTGGGTGCAGGATGTTTCGGTACAAGGACGTTTTGGTACATAGAAGAAAGTCGTTTCGGTACATGGTATAAAGACGTTTCGGTACATGATTTAGGTCGTTTCGGTACATGTTTTTGTGTTTGTACATGACCTAATTATTGACTGATTAGAGAGGATATTATCAATATGTTGTTTACTACCATAGTAACTCCCCCCCCCCCCCCCCCCCCCCCCCCCCCCCAATCATATCTCGAAAAGTTGGAGTGGAAAAGCGTTATTGTTTAACTCTAATTCCAAAATATAATTTATTAAAGCTTAAGTTTTTATCATCAATTTGTCTTTGAAGTCCGACCCATCAAAGAATGCTTCTTAAACACCTATTTCAAAGAATGCTTCTTATTATCTCTTAAACACATAAGAAGAGCAATTTAAGAGGTCTACATATTACGTCAATTTCTAATGTTGCAAAGAAACTTATTGAAACAAAAACCAAACACAAATTTATTATCACTTCATATAAAAAAAAATCATGTACCGAAACGTCTTTTTCATTGTACCGAAACGTCTCTACTTGTACCGAAACGTCTTTCTATGGTACCGAAACGTCCTTGTACCGAAACGACCTTGTACCGAAACTTCCAGCATTCTTTTATTTTATATGTAAATCTGCTAAGATATAGAGGAGCAATTAGTTTAACTTTTTTTCCACTTTTTATAAATCAGTTTTACGCTGTCTTAGGGGACATCACAAAAACATATTGTATTGTTTGGCCCTAACATCAATGAACATTGAATCATGTATATACGCTTCATGCATATACAGTATAATTATGTTGTCATATTTACATTCTACATTTGTACAAACACTACAAAATTGGGGTTATCTCTATTTGATATCTTGCTATTAAATCAAATAAAGAAGGTTTGAAGGATACAAAGGATTTCATTCTTCCTTTTTAAACATTTTAAAATAACTGTCTTGGGGATAAGATTTGGTTCTGACAGATCATCATCATGTTGTGTTGTTGTCCTGTCAACATTTGGTGCCATCATAGGCAAATTTTTGACAAACATTTTCAGATTTCACATCATGTACCTCAATGTAAACCACATGCAGAAATGTACTCTTTGACTCAGAGTAAGAATTCCCCAGTGCGACTGAATCTATTCCATGATCTAGACTTAGAATTATACGCAAGTTACGTACTGAGTACAATGTGTGATACAATGTATGCAAAGGTAGATTAAAATGACCATGTTGTAAAGGCACATAAAGTTTAAGTTATTATGTAATTCTGACTAATGCATAGACATACTGTGAAAACAAACATGTTTTCATTATGTAATCTGATATTCATGAGAAAAAGTAAACTGAATTTTTCTGAAAGGACCAGTGATCCCTTTTCATTTGTCATAAGAGACAGGCAGGCAATATTGATATATTTGGCCTTACATGTAGATGTAGTGAATCTACTGATGACCATGAATAGTATAGATATGTGTATATATATCATGATATATATTATGATGGTCTGTCCTCAGGCAGTACAATGTGTTGGTCAGTACATTATTGTATGGACTTAGAAACCTCACGCCTCATAATCACAACATGACACAAAAACTATCAGATCTAGCCGATATGTTAATATCTATATAGGTAAACCGTCACATTGTAACATGAGGAGTGATTTTTGTTGATGTATGAATACAATGATACATACACTGTGCCAAGATTTAAACAAAAAGTTAAATTTGCATATAGTGTATTAAGTGTTGAGTTTAGATAAGGGAACAAGAATAAACATGATAAACATCTCGTGTTTACGTTTGTACAAATTTATTCATTACTAAATACATGTAATAAAACCAAAGAAATGATCTGGGATTCAGGGTCTTTGTACAGTACATGATGAATAGAATGCATTTATTTGTTGATTTTGTCCATGAAACACTATGTATATTACTTTATAGTTAAAGTCTTAAAGAGTCTGAGTGGTCTATGTTCATAGTTCATACATTTAAAGATTTATACAGAAAATGAGAAATACTCAACTTGTCAAGATTCACCACTAAAATCATTTTACACTACTAGAAATGCAAACACGTATAACGTTATATTATTATTGAATGATCACCTTTACTTAGTTACTGCAGACATCGCTGATAACTTGATTAACGGGAACAAAGAATACCACTCTCCTATTTCTGGAAAAGTAATAAAGCATTATTGATTTCTTTAGAGCGGTGATCCTGAAATTTAATTATAATGAGCATTTGAGCACTTTGGAATTCTTGTGTAAAGTTTACAAGTGATAGATAATGCTCATATTACTGTATGTACATGTACTACCAGTACCAGGACTTATGAAACCTACTGATTCTCAAGGTCAAACTGTCAAGGTCACAACCAAACCAAATTACCATTATTTAAGATGTAGACAAAATGAAACCTATTGATTCTCAAGGTTTGTTTGTTTATTGCACTAGGAGAATGTTACAAAGTTTGATAATAATTAAGTTTAGGCTGAACATTATCATGTCAAGAAGACGAAGCCTTTTTTCGATGTCAGAGATCTGAGTTCAATACTGAAATTCTTAAATCACGTAAAAGCAACTTTGGTTAAGTAAATGATCACATATTATTGTCTCTGAACTTTCATGGTTTCTTCTTAGTTCTGCCTTTTGTTTTATTTTCACTAAACAGAAGACAAAATGCTACAATAGAAACACTCCTCTTTATCATTTAGAATTAGGTCTTTAGTTGTAGAAATTGACTGTATGTGGGAAGAAATGGAAAGAAATGTTTGAATCAAGCATACATGTGTCATCAATATGACCTTTGGTTGCACATTGATTGTAGAATGTAGGATCAGTTGTACTGTTGTACATTGTAGAATGTAGGATAGAGCTGAAACAGATACCTGAAAATGCTATTCGAATATTCGTTACACATATTCGATTCGTATTTGAATATTCGTTATTACTTGTAAGGGCTTTAAGAGCCTCCTAAAAATTTTGTCACTGACCAATGGATTTACTTGAAAAAACCTGGTATAATAAAGATTTCTGTAAATAGTTAGGTTTGGAGTAAACAATTGTTACCCTGAAAACCTAACGTCTCATCAAGTCGTGGTCCAAAATGGCAATTCACTGGACTTGATAGTATTGTTCGTGGTATCTTCATGACCTTGACAACGTGGAAATCATACGGAAACAGTACGTTGTACGCACGTTAGCAGCTCGCAAATTATGTAGTGTTAGTGCAACCCCCACCCCCATCCAGGTCAAAACGGTCCTTTTACTTTGCGGGCGACCAAAAAAGATGTCGGAAAGTTATAACAATATGCATCAATTTTTCTTTTATAAATTCTTTTATAATTACGACAGCAGGAAATTAGGGAGGAGGGGAGGGGGGGGCGTGGGGTACATGTCATGTAACTTTAGGTATTCAGGTGCCGCTTTCTCTTAAAAATATTATCAGATGAAGTTATAAAAAAGCATTGAAGCTCTTTATCATTTATTGATTTAATGCAAATGACACACGACAGCCCCATGTTTAAAATAATATGTTACGTACCGACCAGTTTTGCAAACGTTAGTTGGTCATTAGTTTGCTCAAGATTGATATTATCATATATAACCTTCTTCAGCAATTGATATGGGTTTCCGTGTCTGTAGGAATAACACCATTTGTAAACTTTAGTTATGCAATGCTTTGTATTTCCTTCTTCTCTGTATAATACGGGACTATATATTACATATATACTAACGAATATTCGAATACCAATTTTCCATTCGAATATTCGCTGAAAACTATTCATTCGCGAATATTCGAATATTCGTTTCAATTCTAATGTAGGATCAGTTGTACATTGTAGAATGTAGGATCGGTTGTACTGTTGCACATTGACTGTAGAATGTAGGATCAGTTGTTCTGATGTACATTGTAGGATCAGTTGTACATTGTAGAATGTAGGATCAGTTGTGCTGTTGTGCTTTGTAGAATATAGGATCAGTTGTACATTGTAGAATGTGGGATCGTTGTACTGTTGTACATTGTAGAATGTAGGATTGGTTGTACTGTCATACATTGTAGAATGTAGGATTGGTTGTACTATTGTACATTGTAGAATGTCGGATCAGTTGGGCCGTTGTACATTGACTGTAGAATGTAGGATCAGTACTGTTGTACATTGTAGAATGTAGGATCAGTTGTGCTGTTGTACATTGTAGAATATAGGATCAGTTGTACATTGTAGAATGTGGGATCGTTGTACTGTCGTATATTGTAGAATGTAGGATTGGTTGTACTGTCATACATTGTAGAATGTAGGATTGGTTGTACTGTTGTACATTGTAGAATGTAGGATCAGTTGGGCTGTTGTACATTGACTGTAGAATGTAGGATCAGTACTGTTGTAGAATGTAGGATTGTTGTACTGTTGTACATTGTGGAATGTAGGATCGTTGTACTGTTGTACATTGTAGAATGTAGGATCAGTTGTACTGTTGTACACTGTAGAATGTAGTATCGGTTGTACATTGTAGAATGAAGGATCGGTTGTACTGTTGTACATTGACTGTAGAATGTATGATCAGTTGTACTGTTTTAGAATGCAGACATTGCAAAAGTTTTAACAAGTTAGCAGACATTTTAAAATTTTTGTAGAAATTCAAACATGTTTTTGAAGAAAAAATTGAAATATTTTACCAGACTGAAGCAAATTTTACCAGATTTGTCTGGTATGTCTGGTGACTTTCGGACTGTCTGGAATGTAGGATTGTTGTACATTGTAGAATGTAGGATCAGTTGTACTCATTTCACCACATTTTACTTGAAGGTATCATTCACTATAACATGTATTATCATGTATAACCTTCTTCAGCAATTGGCTTTCCTAATATTTTAAAGGAGCACCTGTTGAATAACAGATGTATGTGTATGCACTTGAGCATGTTGAGATATAAAGTTATCAGGATGTAATTTGCAGAATGGAAATAGATTCCTCGAGTTCAATACCATCAGCATGTTGAAAGGATGTTTACAGTTCTTCTGCAAAAACTTTAACCTTGACCTTAAATCTTGAATTTTAGGTAATAGGGTTTTCATTCTCATATGATAATTTATTCCTTAATCCTTATGATGAGACCTTTCTATATATACCTTTTCATTTGACCTAAGGCACGGTCCATTTGATTATCTGGGGGGGGGGGCTTGGGTTTTTTTCGAAAAAAATAATTTTGCCCTGAATTTTGATGAAAAAAATAAATTTGCTTATGGTGTGACAGAAAAAAATAATCTTGCTCTTACAAATAATCTGAATTTGAAGAATTACCATAAAATTTTGCTAAAATTTTGGAAATTTTTCCGGCTCGCTTCGCTCGCCGCAGTTTTCAATCTATCAAAAAAATCTTGGCTCGCTTCGCTCGCCATAGTTTTCTATCAATCATTACTTGCTAATGTCAAAGTTCGTATATTTGAAGATATCAAAAGTGTTCATTAACAATACTTATGTACAACTTTTGATACATATTGTTTCAAGTATCCCATAGAGTCTCAATTTTATGTTCTTGTTAGCATGGAAGGAGAACTTCAGTTATTCACCATTTTACAATTCTACATTTTGTATAGAATACCTTCCCCAAAGACCCTTTTATATTCATGTACCTTATATAAATTTTGTTTATTTAGAATTGTATTGTAGAAATCTTTTATATCTCTATTTAGAATTGAATTGAATACTTGCATAAAGATAAAGTATATATTAATATCTAGAGTTTTGAGTAAAAATATAAATAATATCTATTGATAAAACACAAACATTCTTAATATATATGCACATCACTTTGTTAAAAAAAATTCCTTGCTCCAACTTTGCAAGAAAAAAAAAAATTGCCACGGTCCGAGGCGAAAAAAATAATCTTGCTCCGACAAAAAACCCAAGCCCCCCCCCAGAATATCAAATGGACCGTGCCTAAGTTTTGTAAAACTTGTAATACTTACACCTTGGCTTTAGTATGAAAGAAAAAACCTTAAACCTGAATGATGAGCAATCTGATTAAAACCAGATCTCTACATGCTCCCGATTTTGTTATGTCGCGTAGAGGATCTGGTATAACCCAGTAGACATCGACGTGCAGGTGACCTTTCTAACTGACCAATCAAAAGATTGGCCTGAGAAATGTAGAGATGATCGGGGGCATGCGGATGCATAAGAACTTATCCTAAAATGCATAGTTCCGAAGAGATGACCACAGCGCACAGAACCAGCTATGTGTAAACATTGCCGCAGCGTTGGTCTACACGAAGACCGCGAGCTTCATTGTGGTCACGTACGATTAACAAAAAAAAAAAAAAAAAAAAACGTGTTATTTTGAAAAATAATTAAACATGGGAAAGGAGACAGAAATTAATACAACCTCTATTCATCATGTTTATATTTCAAAACCGGAAATTTTTCAAAGGGTTTATAGAATTTTTACATGCTACTCAGTAGCTTCGACTCCCTTCGAATCATGCTATCATTTATGTAGATTTTGGCTTCGATCTTACTGCGGCGACTAGTCCAGGAAAGAACAATGTTACAAATAGAAATAGAAACAGTGATTTTTAATCCGTTCTTTTTCTACATAATTATTTCTCATTAATTCTCATTCTTGTGAATTGAAGGGTACTGATTTTCAATTCGTAGAAAACCATTTGAAGTACATGTACTATGTACATATTTATGTTTGATTTTATTATACGATAAGATATCGTACTGCAAAGATCATACAGATCATGATGACTCCGCGTCTTGTAATCTTGTGTAGTGATCCAGATGTGTCCGTCTGATAAGACGGGAAAGCTGGCCTGTGGTCATTTAATTCTAATTATCTTATGTTGGGCAGAATTTTTGCAGAACCGACTTGCGTTTGATACGCATATGAGGATTGGTTGAAGATTTTGGCTTGAAACTTTTTGGATTGGACAGTGAAAATTCTCAGCTAAGGTCACCTGCACGTCGATGTCTACTGGGTTATACCAGATCCTCTACGCGACATAACAAAATCGGGAGCATGTAGAGATCTGGTTTTAATCAGATTGAATGATGAGCAGCATATTTCAATTTCACATAAAGTATTCCCTGTAGCAATCGAATTGTTATCAACATCTATCGCCTTTTGACCTTGAACTTTATTACCAGTACGTGTAATGATGTATTTACGGTCAACTTTTTAATGTGAATCAGAAGTTCAGAACACGATAAAGCGTTTAATCACATATATACAGATTTCTTTCACCATGCTCACCTAATATTTTTACAGATATCATTTTACATGATTTTGCATATTTTGCTATGTTTAGATTGTGTTAGATTTTTATAAAACCACGAAGTTTTTTATAGAATTTCTGGGTCTCTGTGTTAGGTTTGTAATCCAAGGTAAATACAGACGTAGCTCTATAGTGGAAGCTGCCTTTGGATTATTGATTTGAAGCTTTCTGTATAGTTTTGTTGCCATACATACCTGGAATATAGGCCTCTCCCTAGAAGTGTGTGGGATTGTATTGTAGCAGTAACACCAGCGATGCTGATAATACCCTGACCTTTGCCAGCTTCATACAATACATCATACAACAAGATTATGTTCATATCTTTTAGTGCTTTTTGCAATAACCTTTGGACAGTCTAAGTAAAGAAATACACATGTAGAAAAATGCAAGCTCTCCCAAAATCCAAAACAGAAAACACTTCGGTAGGGATCTTTTGCAAACTTCTTATATAAAATTTTTACCAAGAAAAATTATTATTTAAATTTGATAAAAAGATCAAAGATTGGATCTGCAGAAATAACAGAATCCCAAGCGAGTGCAATAGTGATCATGTGATCACTATACACAATAAATTGTGATATGTATGATAATTTACACTTGGCAGCATATTCAGCTCGACTCATTATTACCGGTACAAGGTGACATTTATCTGTCAACATTGGTGTTGGTGTAACTGTTAAGTATACAATATTAGTAACGTGATAAAGTGAGGTTGTTGTCTGTTTTCATCATGTCATACTACATTGGTATTACGTGTCAACACGACGTATTGAAGTTATACATTTAATACATTTGTACATTCATGTTAAACCCGTTTGTAGGATGACTGAATATCAAGTTTTATACGTCATAACATGAGTTTAAAAAAGTGCTTCCCTCTTTTTGAAAGTCAAGTCAAGTATGTGACTTCGAATAAATTCCAAAGGCTTTTGTAGTACATTTGCATAATGCAATCATATCCTGTTAGCTTGCTATTTTACCTTTTAAGGTCGAGGGTCAAGGTCATGATTTTGAGATATTTGACTCTGGGATGGTGTGAAATTTTGTCACTTTCCAGCTTTATAATGGCATAGAAAACATTGAAAAGTACTTGCGCAAGTTACGGCTACCGGATATCAGTCCACTAAAAAGGCGACAGCTTAAACCAGTTAAAACCTGGCATTAAAACTGAGTCAGCAAATGACAGAAGATATAGTATATGAGTTAATCCTTATTAAAGTTTATATTTTAAGAGCATTCTATGACTGGTGTTGCACAGCGTGATGTGATCCCTGATCGTAATTAGTATATCATTATCAGCAGTCGGACCGTTGATAGTAGATAAGCAATTAGTTTACCTCGTATTTCTTGATACCCATCTAATCTCATCTGTTTTCAAAAGGGGTCTCCCGGCAGTTGGACTAATATAATAGTGGGATACCCTTTAAATAATAAAGCTGAACCCGGTTTTACACTAAAAATGTGTAACGAATCGCGAACACGAGCGATAGAAAATCCTCTCGTAAAATGCCTATTATTGATGATACATTTATACATATATAAGTTGAAATTCTCTTTAAAGTTATCATGAATGTTAAAACCCTTGAAACCAGAGCACCACTATAGTGAAAACTTAAAGGGGGACCGCCAGAGAGTGAAGTACGTTGGTTTGTACCAGGAAATGATAGGACGACATTGTAAGAGAACTGGTATATTTATGTCACTGTGAAATGATGGGAAAATTATGACGAATTGAATAGTGACAGTTTTATGTGTGTTTTTTGTGTTGGAAACTTTATTTTCATGCACTAACATCAGTATATAGTGACAATGGGGTGTATGTGGTCCGAGGAGTACAAGGCCTCGCAAGAGGCGGCAAAAATCACGAGAGAAATCAACAAAATGTTAAAGGAAGACAAAGAAAAGGCAAAAAGAGAGGTCAAATTTTTGTTATTGGGTGAGTACACGCCGGATGTGTTTTATAGTAACGGATCCCCAGTTTAAGTAGCAGGGGAGTTACAAAACCGGTTACTAGTATGTTTTATTTCTGTATGACCTCATAATTATGTATGAATGGACGCGGAAGAAGTGTCAACTCTCAATTGTCAGCCCTTAAAGAAACATTGTCAGTGCTGAAGGAACACTGTCAGTCCTTGATGGAACACTACAACTTAACAAGTCCTTGTTGGTTAACAATGCTTTCTAACTACACAACATAAACTAAAACTTAATACACAACATCAATATCAAAACATCTTCGAGGAAGTTTATAATGCTTTCAGATTGACATTTCTTCTTGTTTGCATGAGGAGGAAGCATTGAATCAAGCTGCATGTGATTCTGAAACTATACAATACCAATCTACTAGTTCTGTTTAAGGAGACAACGCCCATTTTTTGACTGAAAATTACTTGGTTGTGTTCTGGATATACCAAACATAGCGAAGTCCTCTCAAAGTTCTACATGTATAGCTTTTGACAGTAACAAAAGGAAATATGAGACCATTCCATAACTCCAGATAACCGACGTTTTGAGTTATTGTATATATGGTGCTTTATTATTAACTTTGTCGTGAAGGTTTGAATAGGAATGGTTAAGATCAATAGAACAGAGATTTGTAAAGAAACAATATGTTCTATTCCCATGGTTATAAGTTCAAAAGATACATCTTTACGCTTGTCTTTATTCTCTGTTCAGCAAAGAACGGTGTTTCAATCCAGGGATCATTAGCAATTATGTAGACAATCTTTGTCATAGTTTTTGTAGTGTGTGTAAACACAGGGCCTATAAACCTCTTTTCTTATGTTTAAATGTATCCCTTTTCAAAAGTGTTAGGTAGGACAGATTTGATTATATACAAATTTTAGTATTTGAAGCACTTCACTTAACAATCCCCTTTTGAAATGGGCTAAGCAGGATTAGCACAACCGGCCTTGTTAATGCTATTCCACATGACGTCACAGCTTTTCCTTTTTGTATCCACGTCCAAATTTGGGCGTAGGATAATTGGTAGTGTTAATCACTGTAATAAGCATTAAGAAATCAGGCTGGGTTGACATGCTGAAATTTCAGTGAAAGGCTTTTCGACTGACATTTGACATGCATTTTAAAATATCCAGTTATGGAGGCATGCTTATATAGTTAAAAGTTTACAACCATTCAAAAGAAATATTAGAATTCAATTCAATATAGAAATCCTGAATTTCAATTTGGCAGCAATCTTAGGTATCAGTTGTAATTTTGAAGTTGAATTCGAGCGGTTCTGTGACGGTATTATTTTGATGTGGCGATATTATTTTGATTGGGCAAAACTGGTTCTTTGAAATATAGCAAGGAAATCTCATTTTCGGAGCAATTTTGTAGAAAGCATTACTTATAGATCCAAATGTGTCATAATTACGGTTGTCTTTCTCTATAGAGATCTCTGATATCTGATTAATTCTCCTCTCGTGTTCATCTCACACATGATCCGCCGTCTCTAACTACTATATATTGGATACTAATAATGCGCTTTTGGAGAGAACGGATCGATCTGGTACAAAAACCAATGGGCGACCTTTTTACCCCAGAATATAGGATTGTATAGCTATTATTTCAGATAGGGACCAAAGCAAAGCACTCTTAATTAATATGAAACATTACACCGAAATTGTTTATTATACTTGATATTTCAACCTTTATTTGATTGAACCTTACGATAGTCTATTTCATAAACATCAGTATGTTCACGTGTAATGATCACACACTGGTATTTATTGTGAGGCAGAAATTCATCAAAGGTTTTAAGTTTGATAAGACACCCTTTTATGTCTTGTTATATCTAATTTCACTCAGGCCATACCAAATTAATTAAATTTTCTTTGGATTTTCCGCACCATATTTTTCAAAATTCAAAAAAATAATATAATAAAAATAAAATGCTCGCCCGCACTAATAAATTTCTGGCTCGAGAATTTTTTAGGGGGACGGTCGGTTCTGATTTCTAGATTGTGCAACTTTCGAAGAAAATGATACTTTTTGTGTTTCAAAAATTTCTTTGGGAGCAAATTTGTTGTCCCATATAAATGGCACTGAAAGTCAAGGAGGGGGAATGTTCGAAAATCTTTTCCGTACTGCTATGTTCCAGGCTTCCTAGTCACCAGATTCCTATGGGGATTCCTTTGCGAGTGCGGAAAACATCAGAAATGTATTCTTTCATTCGTTCGCACCTTAAAGGCTGCAATACTTAAAAAAAAATTATATTTTAGCTCGCTCGAACCATTTTTTAAATCCAAAGAACATTTAATTAATTTGGTATGGCCTCATCATGTTCTTCTCATGAACGAATTCAGATTTTTTTCAGGGATGAATGGGTATTGCCAAGCTCGTAAGGGGGGGGGGGGGGTGTTGTTCCATTTTAAAGTATTCATTTTTAGCTCACCTCGACGAAGTTGAGATGAGCTTATGCTATAACCCCGGTGTCCGCGTCCGCGTCCCCGTCCGCGTCCGGTTAAAGTTTTTGGGTAACTCAGTATCTGACAAAGTATTGATGCTACAGTAACCAAACTTGCACAAGTGATTCATCTTTGGATGCTGAGGTGAACCCATGCATCAGATGCTGCATCTGACCTACATTTTCCGGTTGAATGACTTTGTCAATGTCTGGTTAAAGTTTTTGGGGTAGCTCAGTATCTGACAAAGTACTGATGCTACAGTAACCAAACTTGCACAAGTGATTCATCTTTGGATGCTGAGGTGACCCCATGCATCGGATGCTGCATCTGACCTACATTTTCCGGTTGAATGACTTTGTCAATGTCTGGTTTAAGTTTTTGGGGTAGCTCAGTATCTGACAAAGTACTGATGCTACAGTAACCAAACTTGCACAAGTGATTCATCTTTGGATGCTGAGGTGACCCCATGCATCGGATGCTGCATCTGACCTACATTTTCCGGTTGAATGACTTTGTCAATGTCTGGTTAAAGTTTTTGGGGTAGCTCAGTATCTGACAAAGTACCGATGCTACAGTAACCAAACTATCTTGGGATGCTGAGGTGAACCCATGCATCAGATGCAGCATCTGACCTACATTTTCTGGCTGAATGATTTTACCTTTAAAGGCCAATATTGAGCAAAGTATAAGTGCTACATGTACCAAACTTGCATATTGGATGTATCTTTGATCAAACTTTCATAAAATGACCTTGATCTACTTTTTCCACTTGAGTGATTTTACCTTTAAAGTCCAATATTGAGCAAAGTATAAGTGCTACATGTACCAAACTTGCATATTGGATGTATCTTTGATCAAACTTTCATAAAATGACCTTGACCTACTTTTTTCCACTTGAGCGATTTTTCTTTTAAAGCCAATATACATGTACCTAGAGATATGTTTTAATTGAATTTTGCTGCCGCGAGGTGAGCTTCGTAATCTTTGATTACACTATGTTTACAAATTCCAGAGGGGTTCGGGTTGTGGCAGACATCCGTTGCTTTCTTCTTGACCCATGCCTGCTTGTCATGTAGAGAAAGTAAATATTTGCTGATGCGAAATGAATTTGTTTACTCCAAAGATATATATCTATTTTTGATGTAAACCGAAATAGACAAAACAAGCTTTGTTCGTTGCGAGTCAATAAGGCTTTAAAAGCACATTATAAATTTGGTTAACAGGTAATACTGTGGATTTACTGTGTGTATTGGTGTAAAGCAGATTAGATAATTATTTCGTTTATACCATGCTTCGTTTGTTTACCTGCGAGATCATTGTACAAAATATGACCCCCCCCCCCCCCCCCCCCCCCCCCAATATTTATTGTGCATTATATGTTAGGAAGAAGTTCAATAACATTCAATAATTTGTGTAGGTTTGAAAACATAAGTTTAGCTCCTGGTCAATTACTAGAGGACCATTAAAGAAAGTATTGTAGCATATAATACAATGTCCCATCAATAATTTGTCTCCGACATGTCCAAGTCTACCACAGATCTGTAAAGTGTTTACACTTACTTTCAAATAATCTTGATGATCATCAAAATGTAAAGTTAAAAAAAATATCTATCATTCTCATATGAATCACCATGTACTTTGAAATACTTAAATGGTTATATCGTCTTGTATACAATCGCATTGCTTCCTTGTGAATGGGATGTGGAAGTGTTGTTGGTGATATGCCATGTTGTAAGCCTCAACAAGGAAACTTCTTAATGAAAATATGATATTGTGTTTGTATGAATCGAAAGATAAAAACCTCTAACGTATAAAATTTTGTGAAATTTTACACATGTATTAGTAGAGATTTGACATCTATCCACCACATATACACTTATTTGGAGATTAAGTTGGAAGTTTAACATACATGTAATACTATATTTATACTAGTATTGAGACATAATATTGCGTAATTGTAGATGGCGACACTGAGCCTCTGAAGTGAAAATGACGTTTTCAAAGATAATATTATTTTGTATGTATGTTAAACGTCTTCAAATTCAGTACTAGTAAACGTATAATGAAGTTATAATTGGCTAAGGAGCTGTTAAGATAAGGCGTAAAATCAGCCCTGAAAAGTGGAATTTTGAAAATTGAAATTTCAAGAACCTTTTTTGGTAAAATGTATACCTATAAGGCATCCCATCAGAATATGAAGTTATTTTTTATCTGTTTTGCATAATGTTGCTAATTTTTAGGTCAAAACTTATCCTTTTCTCATAGAAATCAATAGAAAACGGAAAAGTTTTTTTGAACATTGTTCCCCCCGGATATACAGAAAGCCACTTTTACTGGAGATGTGTATCCATGATACAATTTATTTGGCAAAGTGGGGTTCTGTACCTCCGGGGGGAACACTACCCTAGAGACGAAAAACTAAAAATGGAAAGGGGGTGCATTTTATAAGAATCGATCTTTTCTTACCATTAAATATAGCTCATTTGACTATTTTTCCTCGTTAATCCATCAAACATTGTGTACTCAATATGATTGAATGAAAGAACAAAGAATTAGAAACGAAATAAGCAAGAGTGATGTTCATTTCTCCGTCAATGTGTATTTCGCGCTAAAAGGCGTACATTGTAGCCATTGAATGAAGAAAAAGACCGTATTTTAAGTTCCGGATTTCATTATTTACCAATTAAAGGAGGTAGAACGTTCAAAATCTATTTCTGATACACAATGTAGACATATTTGATGTCTTTTAGCTTATATTTATCCATTTTAGATAAAATATTCAAAAATGTATACGTTTTTTGTCGATATTATCGGATTTTCTATCCGAGCACCCCTACCTCTTTCGACCTTAATTTTACAACCTTAAGAATTCCTCAACATAATGTAAATCATGTAAAAGGTCTGCAAATACATTATATTTCAATAATGATTCATGTTTTTCTGTGTACGATTCGCCATGCGGAAGAAATAAGTCACGTGATTCAGGGCTAAATACGGCCCTTATCTTAACAGCTCCTTTGGTCCCCATAAACATATTTAATTTAAGTGACAATTTCTGAAATATGTTTTGTTTTGTATATTTTTAGGAGCCGGGGAATCCGGAAAGAGTACCATTGTCAAACAGATGAAGTAAGTGTAATAAAGTCCATCCATAACAACATAGTAAATCTTAGTACATAGTCAGATAGTGCATTTAGAGTGTATGCCAATCCCCACTTTCATTCCTCCCCAACCTCCAGCACCATGTGGCACCATCAGATGAATGAATGATGACAAATTCGTCATTTGTTTGTGCAAACTGCTATTGCAGATTTGTTTTTGTCCGACCTGACACTTTGTAAAGATTTTTTCTTGAAAATACTAGTACTAGTAAGTATTTTGCGTCTTGGTACATACACTCTTATACCCACGTCAATTTCTTTAAGTAGATGATTTTGATTCATCAAAACACGTCTTATGCATGAACAATGCAGCTGTTGTTGACATTAATTCTTCTGACATATGAAGATTACATAGATCACGTCTTTATGGCGCATCATCCTTCCTCGGATCTTGCCAACGTTAAGTGTGACTTTCCGTTTTATTGTGATCTGTCTATTGAATTACGCAAATATGCAGCATTCACAACAAAAGATGTGACACAAGAAAAATCGTCGAAAGGAAACGTTTTTGCACTTGCAAGACATAATATAAGACATCACGAGCACATGCAGTATCCTTCAATTTTCTTGGATATATGACAGATGTTATCTGTTGATGTTATATACCTTTATGGTTGATCGTGCTTATAAACAAGACAGCTTTCAGTGTGTCAGAAAGCATAGTTTACAGCCAAATTGTTTACAAAGCCTGTAGTAAGAGTCTTTTACAACATGATTACTTGCAATCTGAGTAAAACAACAGTTTAAGAAAGAAAAATTGCCAAAACTTGCAAAATAAATTGAAACATTTTTTAAAAAGAGATTCATGTCTAGTGTCATCTTCATTGAGTATTGTTACATTGATACATCTCTGTTCGCAAATTGCGCCCATTTTGAGAAAAAAAAATACTGAATTTTGTAAATATGATGTTTTCTTCTTTTGAGAACTGAATATAGGGCAGAGCGACGTGTTGTCGTAATCGTATAAGGAAATCATCTCGGGCTGAAAAGGAAGCTTAAAGTACATAGTGCACTGTAACCCTTTGTTTTATTTTCCCCTCTCGCTTTATGCATTAAAGTTTAGGGACATTCAGGAAATGAGGATTAACACTGAAGGTCATTCATACAAAATCATGAATATCAGGGGAAACAAGCGAGTAATGAACTTCTGTGTCCATATTTTGCGGCTAACTAACCAAATTACTGCCGATAGAAAATTACTGGAAATACGAACGAACCTCTCTTTTTATCCAAATTGGCCTGACCAAACAAAGTCTTATCCTCACGTGTCCACGCTCCGTGTCTTATTTTGGATGCACGTGTCTAAAACAAGTACACGAGTTGTATGTGAAACACAACACTTTGTTTACTACATGGATTTGACTTGCGTCGGAGGAGGAGACTACTGGTTTCCTGTCGGTTTGTCTTGTCTAGACGATGTCTGTCATGTCGTTTCACCTTTCCGGACTGTCTATTCAGATTGCAATGCACTTATATTTACTGACCAGGGTTGACCTTCTTTTTCATGATTTACTTTCCTTGTAATTTCTCTAGTTCAGGTGTCAAATCCATTTATTTAGAGCAAATCATAAAGGTCTGCAGAGATGTCGAAAAGTGTCCGTCCGAAGGAAATCTTTCGGACTGACAAAAGCTCGCAGTGCTTTTTGAATTGTTCGGACTGACAGAACTTCTAAAATGTCTGACAAGAGCGAAACAGATTTCGACATCTCTGGGTCTGTAATTAATATTGCGACTGAAAGCACCAAATTTCTGATTGTCAAATAACTTTATTTCACTGTATATTGAATTTTGTCAAAATTATATTGTTGATTTCTATTTTACAGAATTATTCACGAGAAGGGTTATTCACAAGAAGAATGTCTACAGTACAAGCCTGTTGTATATAGTAACACCATACAGTCCATGATGGCCATTATAAGGGCGATGGGACAGCTCAAAATAGAATTCGGCCATCCGGACGGCGCTGTAAGTACAACAATTAGTAGAACGGTCAAACCGAACAAAGGGAACGTCAAATGTTGTTGTTTTTTTTTTCATGCGATTCGTTTGTTTTATTTCATGCCCAGTGTTGATTTAGATTTAGATTAAACATATTTTATTGATATAAATAACATCAAAGGGATTGGAAACAAGTTCTCAAACTTAGTTGAATTCCTCTCCCATAATCGTCCAGTGTTGAGTCTGTCGCCTTGAGTCTGTGTGTTCCAATGAACCTTTGATAATTTCGTCCTTTCTATATATATCATAAATAGATGTACATGATGTATGAGGGAGGGGTTGTATGGTATTAAAGGGTCATCTTCATATACCATATTTATGTCGTTGAAATTGAAAGTTTTATTAGAAGCGTTACAATCTGCACGTATGTTGTTTATTCTTCCTGTGAGGATGCAGACTTTTGAGCCTTGTATTTTTGGATCAAATATCAAGTTAATTGATGTGAAGTTTCAGTTATAATAATATATATATATTCATCTTTATACATACATGCTTGGAAGGCCAACAGAACACATTGCCTTTACGAAATGGATACTATGAAACTTCAAAGAGAATTAATTAGGCCATACTTATTTAGTCTTAGCGGAAAACAGTAACTTTTATGTCCTATTTGAGTGGGTATTTGACGTAAAACTATTATGGCGTCATGAAAATCGTATGGTAAAGCTGATTTTATACCGTCATCATTTCCCAGAGTTTTGGGATCGTTTCCATATTATTTGATGATGTCACAAATTAGCCTACGTCAGATACTGTGACAAATGGGATGTAATTCTGTTTTTCGAAAATAAGGAAAATATTACTGTGTTCGAACACTTCTCTTGTACCTCCATCGATATTCGAGGGTCTATAGTTTCTGGTCAGTTCGGTTTTGGCCTAAAGTCCGTTTATTTGTCTGTCCTGGCCTATAGATTTTGGTCTATAGTCCGTATACTTGTCTGTCCTGGTCTGTACTTTATGGTTCGTTGTGTTAAGACCTTTCTACGGAGTGGTTCTCGGGTACCAAACGTTTAACCTCGATACCCTGACCTTTGAGCTTGACCTACTTTTCTAATATATACATGTACTTTCAATTCTGCTTTTGTGTTTCTTAACCACAAACTGTTTTTGTGAAAGAAGACTCTGTTACTATTTCATCTCAGGAGTTTTCCATCTGAGAGTTAATTTCATTATGGCTGTTTCATCTACTCGATAGGTTACCGGGTATTTATTGAAAATAACGGTATGGGGAATTTGAATAATGCCATACAAGTCTTAAAACTGAATACTTCCTGCTTATGATAAAAATCAGCAGAGGAGAAAAACGAGAAGTGTGAGGAAACAAACTCTTGACCCCAACTGCTACAAAGTTATAATATGCATATATGAAAACTTATGGGTATTCTCATGTTGGATGAGGAGTGACTTGGTATTTGACTAAAAGAATATTTAGGCCCAATTTGACAATTTACTCATTTTCGTAGGAGCAAAATCATGTGAAATTGGGCATATATTATGTGAGTTATAAAGCTATGACTGATGATGTAGAAACATTGTTTAAAACAAGGGAGCAAAACTTTTGTGTGTACTTGTTACGAACTATTGCTATTGAAATAGAGAACGAGTTACGGTATTCAAATAAATGCATGTATAGTCAAGTACACATTGTGATGATTCTAGCGTTAGATTGATTCTGAATGTATTGGATTTCCATTTTCAAGCAATACTTTTATAAAATGAGAATGTATCGAAAGAATATATGTGTCCTATGACATATTTGAAATATTAAAACATTTAAACAGCTCTTTGACATTAGGGCCACAGAGCAGACACGAAGTTAAACAAACTTCAGTCGTGTCATATGGATCGATCAAACAATGTATCAATTTGTTCTATAAATCATTTGACATATTGAATGAAAAGCGTTAGAATCTATATCCTTTGAGCATGTTGAGTTAACAAAGTGAATTTAAGATGGTCCCCAGCTTCCTAGGGCCGTCTTGGTTTTTGTCTGGAATCAAACTCTACCAATAAATCATTCCCTTTCTCACCTAAAAAAAAAAAGACGTTCTGATATGGCTCCCGGAAATTTATTTTCAGTTGATTTGAGTTATAATAGAAAGAATCGATTAGGGTCATAAGACCTGGATCAACAGAATTGTAAAAGATTGAGATTCAGTGTGGACAGATCGGGAAAGTCTTGTGAGAACCAAGGTGTGTTCCCTGAAAGCTAGAATTTTGTATTAAGGAGATGATTGGCTCCCTCATTTAATGTTAGAGCCATACACATGAATACCAACAATTATCAAGGTGTCTGTATAAGATGATCATTGTCCTTTCACGTCTAAGTAAATGATAAGGTCTTTGACATTATAAAACATGGAGTTAACCAGACCTTGCCTGTGTGGAAATTCATCTCCCTCCTTTCATAAAGAGGGTACCTAATAAAACATCGAAATAAAAAACGAGGTGTCTTGGTATCTCAAATGCGGATTTGGAATGAATTCCTTATATTCAATATACATTGTATGATGTCCTCTACAGCTTTCAGTAGGAATTGCTCATCTGTTTCCTCCACGGGAGCTTGAATTTTTCTCTGAAATTGGTTGCTCCCTATCAAAAGGATGCATACAAAGGAGCCACCAATTTCATCAAGGGCAGTCGTAGTGATTTATTCTAGAATTAGCAAAACTTTGTCCTGAACTGCACTCAATCTAAAAAAAAAAAATGGGCGGCTCGGTATTATTATAACTTCCTTGACTTGTTTTGGCTTTAAGTACCACTGATTAGGATTATATACCAGAAACATGCATGACTGGTGTATTGTATTGTGGAAAGTCTCTCTCCAGCAGCAGGTTGGAGCTCTTTTCTTCAATGTATCACGGCTATATCATGTTATTAAACTTGTGAAAAGAACATATCAGTTGTAATGCGGAGACATTCAATTTCTGTAAAACTTCCTTCTAGATAAAAAGGTGTTATTGGGAAAGAAGTTTAGTAAAGATGGCAAAAAGGAGATTTTAGGTAGAAAATGTCACAATTTTTGTGAAAAAGGAAGTAGAGAAATATTCGGTCGCCTTTATCACTACAAGTATAACAAATTACTGGATTGGCGATAAGTTATCATATTATACACTGTTTGCTAGATTTGATAAATGTTAGCAAAAAAAATCTATATGTACAAGTGATAAAACGTATGTAGTAAGTACACAACATGAAAGGGAAGACAGACTAATTACCGTTGATTGAATGCCAAAATGACACATTGGAAGGTGGACAGACTTAGTTAAAAGTGAAAATGTGTATTGACTCTGTGAGGGTTTTATTTACTCAACGTGATAAACAGGCTGTTAATAAGGCCTCAAGGTCAGGTCCCTAGCTAACAAATGGTCAGTATATAATCCTGATCTCTGGGGTTATATAATCAAATAATAAACGAAAATCCTACATTTCCGGTCAAAGTTAAGGACATAATCCAAGTAAGGGAAGGTGTGTTGTTTATACTAAATACCGTATTTATATACGGTATGCATATTGTCAGCGATTTGTGCTCTCATGACATTCATCGTTTTGCATGTGAGTAGACTTTGAAACAACCCCGGCTCCAGACGTCCATGTCCATCCTGTTGGACTGAAATCCAAAAATCTAGCGCCAAGTTGTCGTTGCTCTGGATAACATTGTATGTAATGTTTCGTAATCTGTACATTCAGTGACCAACCACAAATCGGAGAACAAAAATGGTTCATTGCAGCATAGGACCAGAAACAAGAATTTAATGAAATAAATATTGCTGATATAAAATCTTTAATAAACGATATACTAGTAGATCGTGTCACACGTTGTAACAGTTCCTTTTCTAATGATCAGGAAATATAAGTAAAGAGAGGAGGGAAATTAAAATTGTAATTCTTGGAAATTATGGTGGATATGGCTTGAGAATCCGACCATCTACTTTGCTGTATTGGGACCATATATTATAACTGTAGTAAAATCTTTTTCACAGTAAATGCTGTTTACTACTAAAGGACATAATATAATTTACCATGATAAAAGCGTTGTTCGACTCATTTAAAAATGCTCTTTGTAAAAACAGTGTTTGCCTAGAGGTAAATTGTACATTAACGTTACTACGTGGTGTGATCGATGGGGATACTGGTCCGTCCTTGTGGAATGCTCCAGCCCGGAAACATTATATTACTATAATGGCTAGGTATAAAGGGGATGCTCCAGTATTTCACATTTTTCAGTAGAAGTTCAATATCTTCCATTATGACTTCAAACGTCCTTATGTTTTACGTTGCTATGGCATTGGGGTTATTTTTACTTTTTGTACAGTAATGTATTTACCTTGAATTTGAATTCAATATTGAATAAATGTTTACCTAGATATACTAGTACTTACAATTGCAACCGTTTATATTTACATTACTGGTAGATTCCCCATGTTAAACGCCCATTAGGCAACTAGAATTATATTCCAATAACTTGGGTTGCTATTGTGACGTCGATTTCAAGTTTTGCATGTAGGGAGAATTTACCAACGTTAAAAACATTTGAATCTGTTACAGGCAAAATTGTGCGATGTATGTGCAGATGAAAATGACCGATAATTAGAACAGATGTAAAAATAAGTAATGACTGTCTTACTTTTGGTGTTCATGGGTGTATAATTCTGGTTGGACACGTGCTAATTTTCCGAGAATCGCTTCGTCTTAACTATGCAGGGTACAACCCAAGTCAGTGGGGAGGTGGGTGGGGGTGTCCGATCTATGAATTCGTCTAATTATACGTTTGATATTAGAACTTAACAAATATATATATATAAGTTCTTGACAAATTTCTGGGCAAGTTCCTAATACCACGAATCCCTTTAGATTCGTACATGTACAGTGATTTGCTGAATGCATAATAACGAAAAAGGAAAGTTCAGAAATGATGACGAATGACGTCGTCATAATACTGGATGTTAGATATTCACACAAAGAAAGAATATCCATGCATCAAGGACACCGAGTTACGTGCAGAGAAATCTGAGATGGAATTACTTAGTTGATATTGGTAGAAGCGTGTGAAACTGAACTAAAAGACTTATCCCTGTCTACCTGAGAGGGAATTCAATCAACCATCAATATTTTTGCTCTACATTGAATAATTCTACTATGATTCATTACTAAGGACTAAGGAGGACATATTGTGGCGTATATTATTAACATTGACACACTTTTCTCTTTCGCAAATGTAGTATTGATTTATAATATTTCGCCCCTCTCTCCCCCCCCCCCCCCCTCCTTTTCTGCCAACAAAATTGATAGGAAGGAGTAGTAGGTTTTCTGTGTGAGTTATCATATGTTCTATGTGTGTCATGACTGCATGAATTTTAAAAAATGGTACATGTAAATTCACTCATGAGACTACTTACTTCGTGTTTAGAAATGGTTATTTGGTTTTCGCTGTGCAGAAATGAGCATACATGCTATATGATTTGCTCATCTGTCAATGACATGATTTTGATAAATCCCAAGAGTTTACCGTTTATAGAACATTTAAAATATTGAGACTTAGGAATAGTAATTATCATTAAGTTGTGATAAGAAATTATCAATCAGAGTTTATGTTTTGTCTTTCTTTTCGATCATATGATCTTGATCAATGTTGGTCAGATTCAAATTTGCAGCATCTTCATGTTCGTTTTATAGCTCACCTCGACGAAGTTGAGTGAGCTTATGCTATAACCCTATGCGTCCGCGTCCGCGTCCGCGTCCGTGTCCGCGTCCGCGTCCGGTTAAGAAGTTTGGGGTAGCTCAGTATCTGACAAAGTACTAATGCTACAGTAACCAAACTTGCACAAGTGATTCATCTTTGGATGCTGAGGTGAACCCATGCATCGGATGCAGCATCTGACCTACATTTTCCGCTTGAGTGACTTGGTTAAGAAGTTTGGGGTAGCTCAGTATCTGACAAAGTGCTAATGCTACAGTTACCAAACTGGCACAAGTGATTCATCTTTGGATGCTGAGGTGAACCCATGCATCGTATGCAGCATCTGACCTACATTTTCCGCTTGAGTGACTTGGTTAAGAAGTTTGGGGTAGCTCAGTATCTGACAAAGTACTGATGCTACAGTTACCAAACTTGCACAAGTGATTCATCTTTGGATGCTGAGGTGAACCCATGCATCGGATGCAGCATCTGACCTACATTTTCCGCTTGAGTGACTTGGTTAAGAAGTTTGGGGTAGCTCAGTATCTGACAAAGTGCTAATGCTACAGTTACCAAACTGGCACAAATGATTCATCTTTGGATGCTGAGGTGAACCCATGCATCGTATGCAGCATCTGACCTACATTTTCCGCTTGAGTGACTTGGTTAAGAAGTTTGGGGTAGCTCAGTATCTGACAAAGTACTGATGCTACAGTAACCAAACTTGCACAAGTGATTCATCTTTGGATGCTGAGGTGAACCCATGCATCGGATGCAGCATCTGACCTACATTTTCCGCTTGAGTGATTTGGATAAGAAGTTTGGGGTAGCTCAGTATCTGACAAAGTACTAATGCTACAGTAACCAAACTTGCACAAGTGATTCATCTTTGGATGCCGAGATGGACCCATGCATCGGATGCAGCATCTGACCTACTTTTTCCACTTGAGTGATTTCACTTTTAAAAGCCAATATTGAGCAAAGTATAAGTGCTACATGTACCAAACTTGCATATTGGATGTATCTTTGATCAAACTTTCATAAAATGACCTTGACCTTCTTTTTCCGCTTGAGTGATTTTGCCTTTAAAAGCCAATATTGAGCAAAGTATAAGTGCTAGATGTTCCAAACTTGCATATTAGATGTATCTTTGATCAAACTTTCATAAAATGACCTCGACCTACTTTTTCCGCTTGAGTGATTTTGCCTTTAAAAGCCAATATTGAGCAAAGTATAAGTGATACATGTAGCAAACTTGCATATTGGATGTATCTTTGATCAATCTTTCATAAAGTGACCTTGACCTACTTTTTCCGCTTGAGTGATTTTGCTCTATAAAGCCAATATTGAGCAAAGTATAACTGCTACATGTACCAAACTTGCATATTGGATGTATCTTTGATCAAACTTTCATAAAATGACCTCGACCTACTTTTTCTGCTTGAATGATTTTGCCTTTAAAAGCCAATATTGAGCAAAGTATAACTGCTACATGTACCAAACTTGCATATTGGATGTATCTTTGATCAAACTTTCATAAAATGACCTCGACCTACTTTTTCCGCTTGAGTGATTTTGCCTTTAAAAGCCAATATTGAGCAAAGTATAAGTGATACATGTACCAAACTTGCATATTGGATGTATCTTTGATCAATCTTTCATAAAGTGACCTTGACCTACTTTTTCCGCTTGAGTGATTTTGCTCTATAAAGCCAATATTGAGCAAAGTATAACTGCTACATGTACCAAACTTGCATATTGGATGTATCTTTGATCAAACTTTCATAAAATGACCTTGACCTACTTTTTCTGCTTGAGTGGTTTTGCCTTTAAAAGCCAATATACATGTACTAAGAAATATGTTTGAATTGAATTTTGCTGTCACGAGGTGAGCTTCGTAATCTGTGATTACCTATGTTTTTTTTTTGGGGGGGGGGGGGGGGAGGGCAGTATTATAAATTGGAATTTATTTTAGAAATGATAAAATGATTCTTTTAAATTCAGGATGATGCCAGGAAACTATTCCAGTTGACAGGTAATACAGATGAAGGTGAATTGTCGCCCGAGTTGGCGGCCATTATGAAGAGAATGTGGAAAGACCCCGGTGTTCAGGACTGTTTTGGTAGATCTAGGGAGTATCAACTCAATGATTCAGCAGAATAGTAAGTTGGGATATACTTAGTTCTTATTCATTGATTATACAATTTTCTTACTGAAATCAGCAATATTGAAGTATTACATTTGTATTTGAATTTAGGGAATTAGAATGTAGTGATGACAGCACACACAGTTCCTGTGTGAACCTCAAGAGTTTGTCTTTATTTTGTTGCCTGCAAAGCAGGGTGGGGGACTTAAAGGAATCATGTCCAGCATATGTCTGTCAGTTTGTCTGGTAATAATATTTTCGTATAACGTGATTGATATGCATCACACTCCCTTCAAACTTGCAGTCAAGCATGGTGAGACTCAACACCCAATGAGGGTCAAGGTCACATTCAAGGTCAGTGTCACATATATAGGGTTAAACACCTGTTTTTGAGGTTGAACATTACTTTTTTTCCCCCAAATTTGTATTAATTATACAAACATTCAACTCAATGTTTTACTTTCATCAGTGTTCATTTAAATTTCTCAGTAAGAAACAAAATATGAAAATATTAAGAATTCTTCTTTGCATTCAGTATATCATATGAAGAAAGAAATTGTTGCATGATAGCATGATGATATTATAGAATCCCAGATGAAGTATAATTAGGCTAATATTAACATCATGCATTTTCCAATACTTCTGACGGAAAGTACAATGCTTTATGACGTCAATTTGTAGAACTCTATCTTCTTATTATATAAGTCCCTTCGGAGCAAGAAAGTCGTTATTTGACGTCATTTAGTAGCTCATTGTACCTTCCATTTACGTCAGATAATCATTCTTGACTTATCTTCAATATATATTAAAAAAATAATGCTGTCTCATGTCAGATACTGAGATGCTTCACTGAAAGAAAGGATCCAGAGGATTTAGTTTTTAAGCAGCATGCAAATCTAAATGACTTCCATGAACGATCATGTTCATTTAAAAAATACTGTTTTATGATTAGAGCCAGCTTTCCATAGTGATAACCTGAGAAAGGTGTTCTGGGAATGGACCATATATGTTTATTAGACTTGTTTATCCACATGTTCCAAATATGATTTGATGCTTGTCTTTACTCGACATGACTCGGTGACTGGCCTTCCTGCTTTGACAACCCTTTTACCATCAATGTTCACTATGAAAGCAACATTTTATGTTTAGAATGATATTTTTTCAGCTATTTAAGTGCACTAGACAGAATCTCGCAGCCCAACTACATACCCACCGAACAAGACGTTTTACGAACAAGAGTCAAAACAACAGGCATTGTAGAAACACATTTCACATTTAAAGATTTACATTTCAAGTAAGTTTGCACTCTTTCTCTAACACACTATGAAGAAAAACAGCATATGGTGATAATTTGTTAGTCATGAAACTTTTTTACATGTAGAGACAGTACATGTATATCTTAAAATTTCATTGGATTCTATCAGATTTCTAGGAAATTCTCTTACATCACTCGATGTTCTTTTCTTGATTTAGAATTTCTTTAAATATCATGAAAGAAAATATTTAAAAATTTTTAATACATCTTCTTGAATTACTCATAGAAGTTGTAAAGGTTTGCTCATAATAGACTAATGATTCTCTCTCTCTCTCTCTCTCCAATTTTAAATGGGGGAGAATTCTATCTATCTTTTTTTATGAATTTCAGTTTATTAGGTTTTCTGAAATATAATGATAAAGTGAATGAAGTTGGGAAACAAAATTCAGATATGTTTATTGATAATAATCATATCATTAGTATAGGTTTTTGAAGATGTATATGATAATATTGTTCCTTACAGAATGTTTGATGTTGGAGGTCAGAGGTCAGAGAGGAAGAAGTGGATACATTGTTTTGAAGGAGTGACTGCCATTATATTTATTGTAGCTATGAGTGAATATGACCTCACACTTGTTGAAGATCAAGAAATGGTAATGTTTATATATAAATTTTATGTAGAATGTTTGTCTGATAGAATGATGGGGTTGCGTAGCTCAATTGGTAGAGCGCTCGGTCTGTTGTATAAAGGCCAATGAAGCATGACATTGACTAGCTTCGAACCCGACGAGCGGTATAGGTGGAGGGAGTAACCAACTGAGACTCGCCAGGTGTTGGGGGCTATCACCTTGTACATGTATATAGCTGAGTGACCCCAGCCCAGTCATTCGGAAGAGACTTGAAACTGAGGCCCCATGTCACGGAATTGGCGATAGCGCATTATAGACCTCTCACTGCCTCGGATGGGTCCGATGCACAGGCCTATATTCCAAATTCTGTTAACGTCTGCCTGTAGGCGGTGCTCCTTATTCAGAGGAGGGAATTCCAAAGATACAATACACTTGCTAGTGAGGAAGTTTGAAAAGGAAGCTTAGAGGTTATAGAACGTTCAAAATTTAAAAAAATTTGTTCTGTTAGGGTTTTTAATCACCAATATATTAAAGTTCAATTTTAAAAGAAACTTTATGATAAGAAAGTCATGCCAATCCAGATACAGAAGTTTACGAGTCTTTTAAGTTATGTAGAACAAAACTGATTTTCAACCCCTGATATTTGTTATTGATTAACAACATATTCCAGGAATGTTTTGCAACAGTCCCATTTTCCAGGAATGAGATATGATCATTGTAATCTAGATTTCATATTTATAAATATGCACCAGAGAAATTGTGCGATGTCTGGTGTCTGTCTATACATTAATCTGATTGATTTTATTAAAAGAATATAGTTTTAGACCAAAAAAAAAAAAAAATCATTTACAGGATACAAGGGAAAAATTAGATTAATCAGGTCGTGCTCATTGTGGAGATACATTATATTGCAGATAATATTGCAGATAGGAATAAAACATCCTGTGTTTACTTTCATAAAGTTATACATTGTACAAGTATAAAAGAGATTAAAAAAAAAAGGTCAACAACATACTCTTTATGTACAGTTCCGTGTAAAAATCAGGCAGTTTGAGAAAATACTGATTCATGCAAAACAAAAACCCACGGAAATTGATACATTAAATTCATCAGCTAGGTCCACAGTATCTTGAGAACAATTTTATGTTACACTAAATTCATCACCTAGGTCCACATTATCTTAAGAACAAGTTCTTTTACACTTATCTTGTAGCAAATTTGAGATAAAAGCATTCAATTTCTGTGAGTTATAAAGAATTTGTTGTTTCTTGCAATTGGCAATTATTCAAATTTGGCATATTTACTATACATTCGATAGATAAAATATCTCGAGTTTGCAACAGTAGATTTAAGTTATAAATAAATAAATAAAGTTGCTTTTGTTAGTTTTTTTTATAGTAACTATAACAATTCAATTGTAAAATTGCCCCCTGCCTGAGTTTATAAATAACTACTTAGTTCCTGACATATTTGCTTCACATGACGTCCCTTATAACTGAGAAAAAAGTAACATAAAGAATGGAGGAGGAAACATGCATTGATTTTATGTCATACTCTTTCACTTAGTATTCATAAATGATGCTCTAGTTTGATACATATGACAACTTCCTTAGTGATTTTGATGTGAAAATGGCACATACATCATGTTAAATTAAAGCATGTTTTAGCATGGCATATTCTACATGAATGTTTTGTAATGATATACATGTATTCCTTGCTTTATACATGAATCTTTGATACAGGATCCACATACATCATGTTAACTAAAGCATGTTTAAGCATGATATATTCTACATGAATTTATACATAACTCTTTGATATATGATCCATTATAATGAAGTAATAAATTTTTAATTTTTTTCAGAACCGAATGACAGAGAGTATGAAGCTGTTTGACTCGATATGTAACAACAAATGGTTCACAGACACATCAATAATTCTGTTCCTGAACAAAAAAGACCTGTTTGAGGAGAAAATCAAGAAGTCACCTTTGACAATATGTTTCCCTGAATTTCAAGGTAAAGAAGCTCGGTGATGGAAGGAATTCTTTTTATTGATCAGAATTGTACTAATCAATACTAAATCAACAAGTTATATGGCATATCATAGTCTTCCTTTTAATGTCTCATAGAAATGAGAGGGAAGTAATAGATTTTATCACAAATGTTTACTGGCCTCCAAAAGAGGGAAGTAGAATAATTGAACTGTTAAGATACAGACCCCCTTTCCTCTCATGTACAATATACATGTAAGTCTTTTAAACTTTTTCCTCGACCCTCTAATGAAAAAATAAGAGAGTCATTGAAAATCCTAAGTCGAACTCTCAAATCGGGAATTCCAGAATTAAGAATGAATAAAAAGCATTACATTGTTAAATATTGAAAATTTTGGTTCATTGTTAGAGTAAATAAACATGAAAGTCAATAACATTACTTCTTACAGGAGAGAACAATTATGAACAAGCAGCAGCGTATATCCAGTTACAATTTGAGAATCTAAACAAGAGGAAGGATACAAAGGAGATCTACACTCACTTCACTTGTGCAACCGATACAAACAATGTACAGTTTGTCTTTGATGCCGTCACTGATGTCATTATCAAGAACAATTTAAAGGACTGTGGACTCTTCTGATCATGAAGTTTGTAATCTATTTTTAACATCGTTCGGATATCCAAATACTTTACTTGAAACAAATTCTACATGAAAGTTGTACTACCCCTGATTGTCTTGACTCTATAAATATAGCTTAGGACATGATTTTTTGGTCCAAGTAAGACGACTGTTGTAGGTTTGTAATACTGTAAATGTGGTTATTTTCGCTGGGAGAATTTAGGCGTGGGGGAAATATTTGTGATGAAAATGTCTTTCCCATTGTAAGAATGCAGCGGGGATATTTTCGTGGGTGGGGGGGGGGGATTTTTCTTGATATCTATCGATTTACGAAAACCACAAAAATGACCACCACACAAAAATTTCCATATTTACAGTAGACCATTTTCATATTACCCCTAGACTTGCATGTTAGACACTCCAAGACCGGACATCACTACTTTTTACGGATTTCTTAAGCCCACCGTAATCGAAGATTTGGGGGCATATAGTTTTTGGCGTGTATGTTTGTCTGGGTTTTTTTTTTAATCACCTACCGGCAACGCCGAAGGGGACTCTTAGTTTTATTATTATGACGTCACAAATCTGTTCCAACATCCCAGTAAGAAATAACGTCAAATGTTGTGATGTCTGGTCTTGGAGTGTCTAAAATTCAAGTCTTCATTAATGTTAAGATCGTCTCTTTGCTAATTTATTTTTTTGATATGAGAGAATCTTCATCTAGATAAGCTACAATACATTAATGATGAAAGAATTGCTGTAGAGTGTTTGCAGTTTATCTTGAAAAATTAGTAACAGATGATTCATTTAATGATGTATTGTCTTAGCAATGACTTATATTATTTTCTTTTACTTCACAGGTTCATTCCCTTGAAAAAGAACAATTTATTTCTCTGTGTTCATACAACACCTTTATATTGGAGCTTACAGAACTCATCAGCAACTTATCCGTACATCAGGCTGTACACATCATCAGCACCTATAACGCTGACGTCATATCATCTATGTCAGATATACACCGTCATAAGTATTGTAAACGTTTGTAGTACAGTGCAAGTATTTCTTGGACATTTTATAAACTTTGTTGTGAGAGAAAAATCTGCTATATCTACAGATTGTAAGATCTGGATGAAATTCTGTGGATGGTAAAACTAGGGACCATATAGAGGAGTTTTATATTCCGCACGTATTGTCTTTCAGTTTTTTTTATCAGCTCATTTATGAATGATATTTTTCATGATTCCTGCATCAATCTGTTTTGAAAATCATGTAAGATTTTCTTTGTCCAATGTCAAAGGAAATATTGTTTTAAAGGGTATGTTTTTTGAAGAGGAAAGAAAATAGCCAAAGAAAGTATCAAACTTAAAAAGCCAAAACTTTCCTTTTTTCCTGTAAATTAATATTTTTTACCTGTATAATTGAAATTTAGATCTAGATTGAATAGGGTAATCTAAGGACTACCAGGTAGCTAGATTCCATTGAGGCTCCCACCGACACTCATCTCACCATTGGTTTCAAGTTTGGGTTTTTTTTTTGGCCACTAAAATCTTTGAAGTTATATGTCATCTTTTTTTTATGAATGAAAAAAAATAAAATAAAAACTGAAATCATTTCTTTTAGCTACTTTCTTCAACCAATCTCATTTACCCACCAAAAAATTAAAATGTGTGAATCTTGGGAATGGTGATCAATCATGACCATCCAGATTTAAAACAAAATAAGAGATCCATGGCTTGAATAACACTAAGTGTGATTTGCATCATATTTGTCTCTGACATCTTTCAATGTTAATATTCATTTGATTCATTAATAAATTCTGGTGAAAATGCAGAGATTTTGATGACGAAAAATATTGCAAAAATGCATATGTAGCTTGTTATATGTGTCGTGTTTGTATATTGAATGGTTGATTTAATTGTATAAACTTAACTGTCTGTGTATATGATTATCTTTTACCACATCTTCTCACCAAGTAAGGGAGAGAAGAATGTAACAACGTCCAAACTTTGGACCAAATGTTGTTGTCCTGGCATATATACCTATTACGGAATCAATATCTGTAAAATTTGATTGTATATAGATGTATGATTTGACCAAGGCAGTGCAATTATATATGTATATTTACCAAACTACAGTATTGATTCTCTTTGCAAATTTTCTCACAATCTGTGCTGTTTAGAAGTTCTACAACTTCCCCTTCATGTACATTGTGATGTTATATCATGGAAGTTTCCCACCTTTGTAGATAATTTCCCACTCTGTCACTCATTCACTCCATACTGTCTTCTCGTCATGAATGGAATTCCAAAAGATGTTGTGAAAATACTTTTGCCGTTGCTTGCGTGTGTGATCACCACAAACTTTGTATTGTAGCAGTGTATTTATTTTATATATTCTTTTTTATAGCATAATCGCATATCATTTTCTTATTTCTTATATTCCTCAGCATCAAAGAGCATGTGTACCTGGTTTGATCTTACATTGTCACAAACAAATAGAACAAATTTTTATGTCGATTACGTATGTTTTTATTTCTCGGCATTTGATTCAAGCTATCTTTCTGTATTCTATGTTATTATGCTTTGATGATTCCAAGTAAGGTACTATTGAAGATTTATTTTATAATCTTGGATGTGGTAATTAGAAAGAGATAATTAATATACATATACTTTATGTTACTCAATATTGTTTTTCGCTATTGCCCCTATATCTTTTCAAACATTTCATTTTAGATTTTAATTTGTTATAAAAGGAGGTATAAAATGAAATATCACGAAGTGAAAGTATTTTGGAACTGAACTTTTTCAGCGGACAAGTTTTTGTTTTATTTTTGGCTAGGTCATACCTGTCAACTTTGAAATTGCCAAAAGAGAGAGATCTCCGTCCTTGATAGTTGAAAAAGACGGAGGTTACACATGAACCAATTTTTCAACATTTGGAGGGAACCATCATTGAATGCTTACCTTTCAAGTCCAAGAAAATGTGTAAACAATTACTGCAATATTTATCATTGAATTGATGGACACTTTGCTGACGAATTTTGCATTCTTATTGAAAAATTTCCATAGAATTCACTCTTTTCAATGGTAAAAATGATAAATGGGAGCTGTGGTCCAAAAGAGGGAGACTTCCTCCTGAAGAGGGAGAGTGGAGAGTTGACAGGTATGGTAGGTAGATAGAATTTTTAAATTGAAATGAAAAAAATATTATTGTAACTTTGAATTTCCTTTCTTACTCTTCTCTCTGTGAATGTCCATGCACACAAGTGTTCATTATGTTACCTCTAGACTTTGATGCAAGATTATAGTTTGTAATTAGTAGCAAAAATACAGGTTAGAGTTCAAAGGAAGCTCAAAGGTTGAAACAGCTGTCAGGGTCAGGATTTTCAATAAGATACTTTTGAGCCGGGGGGATTTTCAGTTCTTTGTTGGATCTGAAGAGCACTATAAATTTGGGCAAGTACAGGATCAGAGGAAATTCAAACCAAGGATTTCTGTCTTTTTCAGCAGGTGCCACCTCCTTTTGGAATCCTTGGTTCTGTTGTACCTTTGGAATCATAATGTTGATTAAAAATAAAATTTACATTTCAATAGATTACAATGAAGTCAGTGGAAAATTCTGTTTACTCGCCTTTTTGTAGTCCCACAATATATAATGTATTTCTTGTCTGAAATATTTTCTGTGTCAATTAATTCAGTCATGAAGTGAAAATATTATGTATGAAAATGTTGATTTTTTTGTCTCAAAATTCTGATATTGTCAGCGTAGATTAAATCTGTGCAAATATGTTTATGTTGAGTCTTTTGTTATGAGGGGTATGTCTAATCCATAGTCTGTCTGGCTACTGTTGATGAAACCTGTGTTGAAAAGGTTTTATGATCCTGTTTCTTAGATTTTGATCATATTGTTTTTGTCTGTTTGTTTGTATGTCTGTCCAAAACTTTAACTTTTGGCATTATTTTGATTGGTACATGATAGGGCTTTCATATTTTACATTAAACACTTTAAACTTTATTTGGACTCAGCCTAAAGACAAAAGAATGTTGACAGGGACATATTGTTTTGCACACGTTTTGAGATTTTATTTCAGTCACCAATTGATAGACTCTCATCAAATAACACATAAATCTTCACATGACCAAATATGATCTGTTTCAAATTTTACCAAATCAACATAGTCCATATCCAGATTTTCAGCTGTCTGGGATGGAAATCTGTTGAGTTTATGCCATAACCACTAGGGATAATTTCACATGTAGATTCCTTGTGACCAGAGCTTTAGTTTGAGACCATGATGACCTTGGCCTTCAACTTCGACCTACCTTGAAAAGAAAATGTCCTGAACTCTATATATATTTAGTCATAAGGTTAAGGACTTTTATATGGTATATTATAGATTCCTTTTGACAAAAGCTTTCATTATACCCCTCTGCAACAAAGTTGTTTGGGGGGGGGTGTATAATGGATTCACCATGGCCGGCTGTCATGACACAACTCCCAAACCAATTAAAAGATTTCAATGAAACTTGACACAATGAAAGATCATGATATGTAAATGTGCATGAAGAAGGGGATTGCTGTCCAAAAAGTTATGCCTGAGTTATGGTCCTTGGACTTAGGAGAATTTTTTTTTTTTTAAATGTCGAATCTTGTCATCGCAACACCTCATAAGGCTATCATATATCATAAAACAGTTATCATACTAAGTATTTTATTAGATATAGTGACCTTAGTTTCGTATGATGACCTTATTTGAGGGAGTATCCATGTGGAAAATTGAATTTCAGCTCATAAAATTGGATCTGCTTAGAAAAAAATTATGCGGCGGGGGTATAATTCGTCCTTTACGGCAGTTTAAACTATTACTTTATATTTTACAATTTTAATACATTTAACATGTTACACAACTTTAACTATGTCTCACACTGGCACATGTGTCAACATGAGGAGGTCTTTGGGGCAAAAGGAAACCAGACTATCCAGAGGAAAACCTGAGACTGGTTGGGTGACCACGTTAGCTTTCCATGTTAGACCCTTTTTGGATCTTTGATTCAATAAAGGGTCTTGGAGGTTAGAGGCCAATGCATTGACTGAGCCACTTGGAAACATTTGATACTAATGACAATGCCCTTCTTTTATTAGTTATATGGTTAGTTCCTGTCATACTTCCTATTGAAATTAGGTGGGTAAAATTGTTGGGGGTGAGGCCGTATGCCGAACCCCCTACATATTTACACTCCTACTTTGAGTAGGAAGTATGCCAGGAACTAACCCTTTTGTAACGTTTTGTAATTTTTGACGTTTGAAAATTGACCAACCTCAGCGTCAAGGTAGGACACCATGTGATCGTCGTACTGCGACGTCATTGGCTAAAATTTGTTCGAGGCATGATAAGAATAACAATTTGACATAAATAATTCACTTGAAGATTTCTTGTGATAAGGGAGGAGGCCATGGTGAAAGAAAAATAAAAAGGGAAAATGAGAAACTGTAATTGTGAAATATGTATAAGAAAAGAATAAATAGAGGTGGCTTTAACACCTCAAAATGTAAGGCTGGAATCCCCACCCCTGTTGAGGCTGAACCTCATACCTCTTCTGGGAAAAAATTGTGATTCGTGCATGTTATACAAGAATGATCCGAATTTGAGTGATGGAGTGAACGTTACAAAAGGGTTAGTTCCTGGCATACTTCCTACTCAAAGTAGGAGTGTAAATATGTAGGGGGTTCGGCATACAGCCTCACCCCCAACAATTTTACCCACCTAATTTCAATAGGAAGTATGACAGGAACTAACCATATAACTAATAAAAGAAGGGCATTGTCATTAGTATCAAATGTTTCCAAGTGGCTCAGTCAATGCATTGGCCTCTAACCTCCAAGACCCTTTATTGAATCAAAGATCCAAAAAGGGTCTAACATGGAAAGCTAACGTGGTCACCCAACCAGTCTCAGGTTTTCCTCTGGATAGTCTGGTTTCCTTTTGCCCCAAAGACCTCCTCATGTTGACACATGTGCCAGTGTGAGACATAGTTAAAGTTGTGTAACATGTTAAATGTATTAAAATTGTAAAATATAAAGTAATAGTTTAAACTGCCGTAAAGGAGCGAACACTAAATAGTTAATCAGGATAAATAATATAAAATCAGTTAAACTGAAGGACACTCAGGATAAATAATATAAAATCAGTTAAACTGAAGGACATTCAGGATAAATAATATAAAATCAGTTAAACTGAAGGACACTCAGGATAAATAATATAAAATCAGTTAAACTGAAGGACATTCAGGCTAAATAATATAAAATCAGTTAAACTGAAGGACACTTAGGATAAATAATATAAAATCAGTTAAACTGAAGGACACTCAGGATAAATAATATAAAATAAGATAAACTGAAGGACACTCAGGATAAATAATATAAAACCAGTTTAACTGAAGGACATTCAAGATAAATAATGTAAAATCAGTTAAACTGAAGGACACTCAGGATAAATAATATAAAACCAGTTAAACTGAAGGACATTCAAGATAAATAATGTAAAATCAGTTAAACTGAAGGACACTCAGGGTAAATAATGTAAAATCAGTTAAACTGATGGACACTCAGGATAAATAATATAAAATCAGTTAAACTGAAGGACACTCGGGATAAATAATATAAAATCAGTTAAACTGAAGGACACTCAGGATAAATAATATAAAATCAGTTACACTGAAGGACACTCAGGATAAATAATATAAAATCAGTTAAACTGAAGGACACTCAGGATAGATAATATAAAATTAGTTACACTGAAGGACACTCAGGATAAATAATATAAAATCAATTAAGCTGAAGGACACTCAGGATAAATAATATAAAATCAGTTAAACTGAAGGACACTCAGGATAGATAATATAAAATCAGTTACACTGATGGACACTCAGGATAAATAATATAAAATCAATTAAGCTGAAGGACACTCAGGATAAATAATATAAAATCAGTTACACTGAAGGAATCTAAGGATAAATGATATAAAATCAGTTAAATTTGAGGACACTCGGATAAATAATATAAAATCAGTTTAACTAAAGGAATCTACCCAGTGAAAGTCTAACACCAAATCATTAATCAGGATAAATAATATGAAAATATAAAATCAGCTGAACTGAATGACACTCGCAATATCATTATTGCAATGCCCCTCAGCATTTTTAGCTTACCTCGACGAAGTTGAGTGAGCTTATGCTATAACCCCACGCTTCCGCGTCCGTGTCCGCGTCCGTGTCCGCGTCCGGTTAAGAAGTTTGGGGTAGCTCAGTATCTGACAAAGTACTAATGCTACAGTAACCAAACTTGCACAAGTGATTCATCTTTGGATGCTAAGGTGAACCCATGCATCAGATGCAGCATCTGACCTACATTTTCCGCTTGAGTGACTTGGTTAAGAAGTTTGGGGTAGCTCAGTATCTGACAAAGTACTAATGCTACAGTAACCAAACTGGCACAAGTGATTCATCTTTAGATGCTGAGGTGAACCCATGCATCGTATGCAGCATCTGACCTACATTTTCCGCTTGAGTGACTTGGTTAAGAAGTTTGGGGTAGCTCAGTATCTGACAAAGTACTAATGCTACAGTAACCAAACTGGCACAAGTGATTTATCTTTTGATGCTGAGGTGAACCCATGCATCGTATGCAGCATCTGACCTACATTTTCCGCTTGAGTGACTTGGTTAAGAAGTTTGGGGTAGCTCAGTATCTGACAAAGTACTGATGCTACAGTAACCAAACTTGCACAAGTGATTCATCTTTGGATGCTGAGGTGAACCCATGCATCGGATGCAGCATCTGACCTACATTTTCCGCTTGAGTGACTTGGTTAAGAAGTTTGGGGTAGCTCAGTATCTGACAAAGTACTGATGCTACAGTAACCAAACTGGCACAAGTGATTCATCTTTGGATGCTGAGGTGAACCCATGCATCGGATGCAGCATCTGACCTACATTTTCCGCTTGAGTGACTTGGTTAAGAAGTTTGGGGTAGCTCAGTATCTGACAAAGTACTGATGCTACAGTAACCAAACTGGCACAAGTGATTCATCTTTGGATGCTGAGGTGAACCCATGCATCGGATGCAGCATCTGACCTACATTTTCCGCTTGAGTGACTTGGTTAAGAAGTTTGGGGTAGCTCAGTATCTGACAAAGTACTGATGCTACAGTAACCAAACTTGCACAAGTGATTCATCTTTGGATGCCGAGATGGACCTATGCATCGGATGCAGCATCTGACCTACTTTTTCCACTTGAGTAATGTCGCTTTTAAAAGCCAATATTGATCAAAGTATAAGTGCTACATGTACCAAACTTGCATATTGGATGTATCTTTGATCAAACTTTCATAAAATGACCTTGACCTACTTTTTTCCGCTTGAGTGATTTTGCCTTTAAAAGCCAATATTGAGCAAAGTATAAGTGATACATGTACCAAACTTGCATATTGGATGTATCTTTGATCAATCTTTCATAAAATGACCTTGACCTACTTTTTCCGCTTGAGTGATTTTGCTCTATAAAGCCAATATTGAGCAAAGTATAACTGCTACATGTACCAAACTTGCATATTGGATGTATCTTTGATCAAACTTTCATAAAATGACCTCGACCTACTTTTTCTGCTTGAGTGATTTTGCCTTTAAAAGCCAATATTGAGCAAAGTATAAGTGATACATGTACTAAACTTGCATATTGGATGTATCTTTGATCAATCTTTCATAAAATGACCTTGACCTACTTTTTCCGCTTGAGTGATTTTGCTCTATAAAGCCAATATTGAGCAAAGTATAACTGCTACATGTACCAAACTTGCATATTGGATGTATCTTTGATCAAACTTTCATAAAATGACCTTGACCTACTTTTTCTGCTTGAGTGGTTTTGCCTTTTAAAGCCAATATACATGTACTAAGAAATATGTTTGAATTGAATTTTGCTGTCACGAGGTGAGCTTCGTAATCTGTGATTACCTATGTTTGTTAGTATGATCACCATTTTCATTTCAGTTGGTGAAAGGTCAAGGTCAAGAGGTAAAAAATGTTGGTATCCATGGAAAGGTCTTGTCACATGGGATACACCTGTGAAATACCAAAGCCCTATCACTTACCATTCAAAAGTTATGCACAATGTTAATGTTTTTGCCACGGACAAACAGGCAGGCAGGCAAACAGACGGACAGGCCAAAAACTATTTGCCCCGAATCTTTGATTCCGGGCGCATAAAAATGAAAAAAAAAGTTCAAGGGCAAGTTCACTCTGTCAGAAGTTATAGTATCAAAAAACAAGAGGCCCAGGGACAACATCGCTCACCTGAGAACTGGAAATCTTAGAGAATGTGATTGACATAATTCTTATCATGATGAGCCTTGTGAAAACACAGGGTAATCAAAGATTACATAGCTCGGCATTAGGGTTGTAACGATTAACCAAATTGTCGGTTAACCATGATTGAAAATCTCTTGTTCGATTTCAAATTTTTTAGCTAAAAAGAGTTAAAGAATTATTATAAATTCAAGAATTCTATTTTTTTAATAAAAAAATCACTCACGTAAGCATTGATTTATACAGTACTACTAGAATACCATTAAAAATATTTCAATATTATCTTGGGGGGGGGGGGGGAAGAAGAATGGGGAAAACTTAATTTAATAAAACATGTATAAGAAAGGAAATTAAAATCATTCAGATAATCTAAAATGCACAAGAAGCTCAGAAAATGATAAAAAAAATTTTTTTGGTCCCGCCGGGGTTTGAACCCACTACCCTTGGGTCCATTGGGCATGGAAAACATACCTATGTACAATCTTTAAGAAATCCTTAAATTCTTTCACAGTTGCATTTCACTATAAATATCAAAAAGTATATGAGCAATTTCAAGAGAGAAGTTGAAAATGTTAAAAATGACTACTCCCTTCCCTTTTTGCAGTTAAAAAAATATTGAAAAATTAAAAAAAGAAACAAAAACTTTTCAGCAAATTTCTTTCACATAAGCATTCCTCTAGTTTATCATGGTTAAAATGAACATAATTGGGTAAGCAAATGTAGCAAAGAGAGAAAAGAATAAAAGAAATCTCAATTTTGCATTAAAATAACTAAGTCGAAAAAGACGTCAAAACGCGTCAAAAATTAGATATCAGATTTTAAAGAAATGAACAAACTTGAATTATACATCCTTCCTGATCACTCGGATCAATCCATGCAGCGGTTCTGGAGAAAAATTTTGAAGAGGGGTGCCCTCTGTGGCCTATTTGACCCCGCCCTGGATCCACTCCTGAAGGGATCTGGTCGAAATGAACAAACTTGGTAGGGGACCTTTAGTATTTCATGCATACCAAGTTTCATCAAAATCCTCCAAGCAGTTTCGGAGAAGTCGAAAATGTCAAAAAGCTAATGGATGGACGCCGGACAAACCGGTATGACAATAGCTCACTTTGAGCCTTCGGCTCGGGTGAACTAAAAAAATATTGTCACGGTGGTTGGATAAGGTATCATTTCCTGATAACTCGAGATCAAATGGCGAGATCCATCATATATGTTAATTCACATCAGCGAATGAAATTCAAAACACAAAACCCGAAATCAGAATCCGAAAAATCGCAATAAAAAGGCATAGAAATTCTCGAAAAAAAATGAAACTTTATCATGAGAAGGGAAAAATCGGACAAATATAAAGCACCATAGAAACACGAAGGACAACTTTAATGAACAAACTCCGGAGTTCAGTGCAAGTGCGGAATGTATTGTAGGTGTCGCTGTTATGTTAATTACCGCGCTGTATTGGTTGGATATATCGAAATATCTGATCTTGAATGATGCTATTGGATTTGAAGACGTTTAACATATGTGCCACTTGGTGGATGTCAGTGCTGGTTCAATAGATCGATAAGAAGTGTTGTATCGATATATCGATGTAGTAAAGGCCGATACGATACGAGGGATAATGAAATTTATTGTTGTAATGATCAATGATACCCCCGCCCCGCCGGGCGTATGTTGCATATAGGCTACTTAATCCATGACTATACATATGGCAGTTTTAAAGGGGATAAGTCTACACATAATTGAGCAACATAACCTATATTTAAAGTTGTCCTGCTTCACATGGTGTAAAATCTTTTACAATGAATTGATTTTCTGAGGTCGTTTTCCTGTAACATGTTTAAATGTAAAAAAAAATATTGATTCAAGGTACATAACACCTCACAAAATTGAGCAACATGGCCTATATAGGTTCTTGACCTAAATTTCTGAGTATAAAATCTAAATCTTAGAAATCAATTTATTCCCTGTGTGGGTTTCTTGTTAGATGTTTTGAAATCACAAAATACTGATTTTTTTCTTAGCTTCAAGGGGCAAAACTCAGCACTTTATTGAGCGACATGACCAATATTTGAACTTGACCTGTATTTCTTGGTTATATCCAACAAATCAATTGATTAATTGATTCCCTGTGATAGTTTTCCTTTAAACCTCAGAATATTGATTTTTTCAAGAGACATAATTATGCACATAATTGAGCGACATGACCTTAAAGTTGATCTACAAATATTAGCTTTCCAAAAAAGCTTGGTCGATATCAACATTTCTTAATCCCGCAATATTTTTTTTTCGTCGACATAGGTTAAAAATGTTGACTAAAGAGTAGTACTTATAGAAACGTATGTCTCTATCATTCTGACAAGTTAGAAAATAGATGATCAAGATGCAACACTTCCTATTCATTCATAAATTGTTTAATCCGAAGGAAAATTCCATTATAACACATATTGACCAATGCTTGTCTCTGGTCACGTGATTTTCACTAGTCAAGAAAACGTTTCTTTCATAAGGATAATTCAATGCACTTAGATCTATTGCATTGTGAAATCTGACGGAATCAAGTAGGAACTTTCTCCTATTGACAGCATCCGGTCTACAGATCTAGTAATGGTCGATTTCATGAAATCGACCAATAAATGTATATCCAAGAAATCGATTGATTATCTGTAACGGTTTTCCTCCCGATGTCGATAAAAAAAACCCCCAAAATTTTCTTAATTTCAAGGGGCATAACTCTGTATAAGATTGAGGAACATGACCCATACTCGAACTTGACTTGTTTTGGTGTATAAAGCTATATCCAAGAAATGAATTGATTATCTGGCTTGACAGTTTTCCTTTAAATGTCCGGAAACCACAAAAAATTGAATTTTTCTAAGTTTGAAGGGACATAACTCTGCATAAAATTGAGTAAACATGACCCATATTCAAACTTAACCTGTATTTCTTGGTGTAAAAGCTATATCCAAGAAATGAATCGATTATCTGTAACGGATTTCCTTTAAATGTCGGGAAACCACAACATTTTGAATTTTTCTAAGTTTCAAGGGACATAACTCTGCACGTAATTGAGGGACATGAACCATATTCGAACTTGACGTGTATTTCTTGGTGAAAAAGCTACATGCATGAATGAATTGATTATCTTTAACGGTTTGCCTTTAAATGTCCGGAAACCACAGGTGGGACGTACGCACACACGCACGCACCCTCGCACGCACGGACATTTGCATCACTATATACCCCCACCATTTTATGGGGGGGGGGGGGGTATAAAAATGTCGGGTTTGCAACAGAATTAATAAAGATTATAGAAAAGTTAGGTAACACTTTGACAAAATTGCCTCAAGTACGCTAGGTGATGTTTCAGTTGCGTTTTATGGGAAAGGGTGATAATCATGTTATGGGGATAAAAACAACAAAAAGGAATCGGGCAGAGATAGATTTCTTTAAATTATGACTTCATGACAGGGTATTCTTTCTTTAAATAAGACCAGTAATATGTGAAATCAATTAAACAAATTTGTCGATTTATACTGTAAGAAGAACCAGCCCTGCATTTTGATCAGAATTTTACATGTATAATGCTTGGATCGTGGAGAACCCAAATAACTACATGTTCAAGTAATGTTCATGTTTTAAATAAATACATTTGTTGGAATCGCTCCAAAATAACGTTCAGTTTCATTATTTAGATATTTGGATCTCATCTATCTTAACCTTGAGACATGTTGAACTGTACATATGGTGCAGTGAAATTTTACAAAAAGAATATATCAATATATTTTCACAGTAAAAAATAGCGATCAATTACCGTCAAAAGGGAAATGTAATTATCTTTCTTATTTTCTAAAATGTCAGGGGAAAAAATCTTTCTTTTTTTTTCTTTTTAACGATATAACGTTTTTTAATACTATAAGTAGATAATAAGTTATTTTAATTTTTTATATTTTTCATTTGACAGAATTTTGATAATTTGTATTTATCGACATTTATTATCCGTCATTGTGCATGGTGAACTTGGGGGTTAATTCTATAGATAAAGAAAGTTGTGATGATCTTTCGTTGAACATCACAGCTGTCTTTAACAATGGAAGTTTCCATTTATCAAGATTTTCGTCAAATCCATATATTGATTAAAGTTTTACTTATTTATCCGACAATAAGATTTATGGACTTTCGTTGTTTCATGATGAGGACTTACACTAAACTTGTCCATTCTGTAGTATGTTTGGCACTTTTCGCGTCGCTGGTCACCCTATATTTGTTAAACATTGGTAAGTATCTTCTCTGAATTAATGATCTGTTAAAGAATAAGCAAAACGACACATTAAAGTCATTCTATACTTTCTTGATTAATCTAGAGCGACAATGGAAATGCCGTACGCACTCTTTACTTTCTTGAAGACAATTTCTAACCAATTTTAATGCACCAGCAATTTATTTCGCATGGTCAATCCTCATCAGTGGTGCTTGTCATAAAAGCCGAAGTGATTTTCAGACACAGCGCTAGTATTTCAGAAGCGCCCTCTATAGTCTTATTTTTTGTTTACTATAATATTTTTGCATTTAATTTGCAAACATATTTATGTTATATGTAGTCTTTTATCTAAATTAGATGAGTGATATATTTTTTAAATCTTAAGTTCTAGTATTAGTGTTATCACTCTAAATACTTACTAAATATCTGTAAGAGAAGACGATTCGGCTTTGGAACGTTTTCTGGAAATTTGTTTTTCTTTTGTATAGAATTCAGTTTGGAATTATTTGGTAAATTTTGTTTTCTTGATACCGTAACAGTTAATACTGAAATGTATGTACTATAGTTCCAATTTTATTGTACTAGAAACGTATTTCGGTTATCAAAACTTAATGTCAAACAGTTTGAATAAAGCCAAAGTAAATTTTCCTGGCGCCGTCTGCAATATAGACGGTTAATTTTCTCTTTCCAAAAACGAGCTGCTCCAAAATCTGTGTAGGGTATATTCAGAAGCGTATTGAAGTGAAAAATATGGTCAATTTATCGTTGGAGGGTAGGCGCAATGAGCTTTAAAAATCAAAACTTGACTGAAACGATGTGCCAAAACCCCAGCTAAGGACAGAGCTATGCAATGTGGGTGATACCCCTTAGTTTTAGAAATTTAGGTCTAACTTGATGGCATAAAATTAAGAATATATTTCAATGCAGTGCGTAAACACTAAAAGTAGGCGAGCGATATCCTCGGGGACTTACAGTCCACCAACAGCGATACCAACCTAGTGGTCTAAGTTGAAATGGTCAATATTGAAATATATGTTTTATAGTACCAACTTTATTGTACTAGATATGTTTTTCGTCAAAATTCTCGTCAGTAGTATAGTACCTACCTATTATTAGTATTTTGGATTTTGGTTCTCTATTCCATTATAAATACAGTGACTGTTGACATCGAGTTCCGCAATAAACTCTTAAAAGAAATGAGGGGATCTTCAAAAGGAATCGGTTTCAGCATCAACAGCAAATGCTAAAACACAGAGTGGACATGGAGAACAACATACACGAAAGGGACAAGGACGACGACATCAAGACATTTTAAAAATACATATAAAAAAAACTACATGTACACATAGACAAACGAGGCCATCTGGCATCCGGTGCCAACTTTGGACAGCCATTAGTAGCAAATGGTGCAGTTATCCGGATACCATGCGCACAATCACCCCACTAGTCCAAGCGTTTTGGGATTTTCAGTGTTTTGATCTGTGTACTGCATCCGAATGCTGTTAGAGAACCAACCCTGTATTTGATCTTTTCCCATAATTTAAAGCTAATTTCATCTTAATTAAAAGGTTTTATACAATAATTCAAAAGAATTTTTAATTGCATTACCAATAAACAGAAGAAACTGTTTTAACCATTGAATTACATTTTCAGATCCAATAAGCTTACAACTCAAAGTCGAACCTCCATATTCAACGCAAAGAATCGACAAACAAACGATAATACGGGACTCAATAGAACAAGACATCTTGTTCCGTAAAGGTATACTGGACAGCTTATGTGTCAATGGTAACCTTCTGTCCCAGGAGTATAACTTCAGTTACGATCGAAATGTTGAACGATTTTACTACATGAGATCAGCCAATGTTACCTACTGTAAAGTGCCAAAAGCAGGTAGTACGTTAATATCCAAACTTTTTTTGACAATTAATGGTAGGGATGCTAATCGAGTTCATGCACAAGGAAATGGAATGTTCGGAAAACCTTGGCCCCTTCCTAGAGCTGCTGCTGATACTTTCAAATTTTTGGTAGCTAGGGATCCATACTCGAGGCTGTATTCGGCATATGTAGACAAATATTACCTCTTAGAACATAGAAACAGAATCCGAGATATAGCAGTGTACAAACGGAAAGGACTTTTACGCATCGGGAATGAAACTTGTGGATATGACGTCACTTTCGATGATTTTTTGGAATACTCATTGAAAGAAGCATTTGAGACTACAAAGAAAATAAATCGCCATTGGTCGCCCATTTTTCTTTTATGCCATGCATGTGACGTCAACTATCACGTGATTGTGAAACAAGAAACCTTATCACGTGATCTCATGTACATCATGCAATATATGAATTTGTCGAACGAAACAAAAAGTGATTTCACGGAAGCATTGAAAATAGATTCAACGTGTACCAGGATATTTTCATTATATGAAACCAGATTCAGAAAGTTGAAAACGTGTACAAGTATGACAGCCTATGCATATCGCATTTGGCATAGTTTCAAAATTCAAGGAGTTGTTAGGGACGACGCGCCATTCCCACTTTCTGGAATAAATATGAATGAAAACATGATACAAGAAAGTTTATGTGCTGCAATCAAAGACGCAAAAAAGAATTATCCATTGGACAAGAATGCAAAAGTACAACAAAGACAAAAATACACAATTGATGCTTACAAAAACATAGACAAAGGGTTAATAGATAAAATTCAAATTATGTATAGAGTGGATTTCCTTGCCTTCAATTATGACAGCAAAATGCCTAAGTGATATCTGTATCTGCACAAAATTGATTGTAATAAATCTAAGAAGAGATTTTCAATTGATATAATTCATTACTCCAAATTGATAGTTAGTACTCTGTAAGTAATATTTTCGGCATCGTGTACAAGGCGAACAATAACATAAGTTCTGTAGAGCTTTTACAACCGAATATGGAAATAAATAAAGCACGTAAAAGCTCAAATGAAATAAATCAAGCATGCAAATAAAAATTAAAACACAAAAGCTTATGCGAACCACAAAACCTAAAAATATACGGACAAGCAAACATTTAAATATGCATTTAAATATGCATGTGTTTAAAAAGACATCGATACGTAACAATAAGGCGTCAATAATGCCTCGTTTACACGGAGAGTTTATTGCGCAATAAACGTAAATTTGTTGCACAATAAATTTGTTTTGCGTTCATCTCTATCCCGCCAAGCCTAGACTATTTTTTTTGTATCGAAAGCTTTCTTGACAATTGCTATTCCTTGAGGATTCGCTTGCATCTGGTCAAAGCGAAACCAGTTTATCAGATTTTGCTGTCGTGGGTAAGAGCTGAAATGCCATTTTCCGGGTTTTGGTCCGATGCAGAGAAGGTGTTGTCATGTGCATATTTGTATAATTGAGATTTTCTCATGAACATAAATATATCATTTAAAAATATGTTAAAGTGAACTGGGCCTAATATTGATCCCAGAGAGACTCTTTAATATATTTGAAAAAATGAATCCGAAAATCTGATTTTACACACTGGTGTCTGTCTGAAATGTTAAGCGTCTTCAAATGTTAAATATATCTTTTGATTAAGTCCAAGACCTGGCTGGACAGTCCATAGGACTTCATTTTAAGGAGCAGTGGATCATGAGGAAGGCAATCATAGACCTTTCAGAGGTCCGTAAGTGTCGCGGCTATGTATATATTGTCACCTACATATTCCATCCAGTCCTCTATTACTTTTAGTAGAGTAGCTTGACATCTATACCCTGCCCTAAATACAGCCAGAAAGGAATTGGAAATTTTATCAAATAACTTTGAGATTGTTGCCAAAGTGATTTTCTGACAGCCAAATGTATTTCAGTAGCGCCCTCTGGTTTTATTCAAATTTGTGAATTTACTTTGCAGAGTTCGCGGATTCAAGTTTTGTGTAGGGTGGATTCAGTGAAAACTATGGCCAATGTTTAACGTCTTCAAATTCATTAGCATCATTTTAGAGCAGATAAATTTACAGCATGGATCAGACATGCACGTTTCGGGTAATAAACCCTCGTCAGTGATCCTCAATCTAAACAATGTAATATGACCAAAATCTGTGAAAATTATGTCCTAAATATACCGAAAGACATAGCAAAATGGCTGGGATATGATGCTACAGGACCTAGGTTTTAGAAATTTGAGAAATTTTGTGAACAGAAGTTTTCAAATGCGAATTTGAGGGATGGTCCTGAGATGTTAACCTCCTTTAGTTTCGAAGATAATTGCAATGCATTTGTGTACGTCATTCAGCCCCAAGTGAAATTTGCAGCCATCTTACTAGACTGGGTTTTCCAAATGATTTAAAACATGTAAGGCTAAGGTTTCTTTGTCAAGTTTGTAATATCATTCATGTTCAAATTTGCAGCATTTTTTTATTCATCTAAAATATAAAAGTTTTGATCTCCTTAAAATATGAAATTGTCATAGTTGGTGGTAATCTTATCTACACTTTGAAGAAAATCATTGGTTAAAGTGGAATCAGGCATTGATGGTCTGCGACTAGCCATTTCTGACCATTACGTTTAAGCTCGATACCTATAGACTCTATATGCTGGACCTCTTTCTCCTGTCAGCTGCTATATCAGACCTCGGATTTGCAGCGATACCACACCCATGTACATTTCTATCTGTCCTCCATGATGTATAATTATCAATTAAGCATTGTGCGTCAACAAAACTGTCATATTTTTGTATATGAAAGGAATAGAAGATCGTAATACATCTTTTACACTATCATATTTATAACTAATACTATTTAAAATGTTTAGGTAGGCACACAATAGTTTGTTTGGATGTTTCTTATTTGTGTCAGTTCACAGAAGACATCAGTGCTTTCGAGGATTGCTGATGGCGGGGTCGTCATAATTATGGTTTGTATCATGTTTGGTATGTACAAAAGTGCTGTGATCCCGTCACCCGTGTCCGAATTGGCATCGGAAGTGGTACTGTCGCCGAAGAAAGAATCGCTTTTTGGCAGTCTATTTCATAAGTTGTAGTAATAAAATCATCAGGTAACCCTAGTTTTTCGTATTCAGTAACCAATATGTTTGTACATTTTCTGTGTGACCACAGATCACACAGAAATCACATTTAAGAGTCTGCTGATTAGATTTTGAAGGCTTACAACATACAGTACACGGATACTTAACTGACACTGGGTTTTGAGCGACATCGCCACAGAGGAGAATGCATCGTAGTAGGGTGACAACCAGCTGATCATGTCGTTATATATATAGCCTCCTTGTTATCATATTAATAAACATACAAAACTTTAACATTTGAATCAAAACTAATCAAGAATAGTATGTCAAGGCTGTTAAAAGTTATAAAAAACTAAATTATTACTGATCTATAATTTCGTGACATCCTGATATGTAGAAAGTTTGTTTCTTTGTCACTGCCAAATAACATATGTTAAAATAAGAATTTTAAAGATAATTAAAATGACGCTGTCCAAATCCCGTCAGAGAAAACTAGGTCATAACACTGGATCGTTTGTTCCATCTGAAGGTCGGTCTGACTTACTTAGCGCTTCTGTCAGCAATATCCGCTGCATCTGAGACCTTATGTACCGGATAATCGGCGTACGTGTTCGTCAAACACAAAAGCCGTCACCAGATTTAAAAAAAAAACACAGTCGAAAGGCTTACGAGTACTGGAAAAAATAACAAACAAAAATTTCTTGCGCGAGAAGAAAAATGTATCAATCTGACGGAGAAAATGACACAACATAGAGAACAACCTCCAGTGCTAGTGCGGGTGTCGCTGTTAAAACGCACCGTACTTATATTCATATACTAGTATCACATGTCTATGAGAGCATAGTATCCAAAAAGGTAGGACCAAAATGGAAGCTTAACCGAATAACAGCTTTAAGCTAAACGTCATTGCCTGGTACTCTTTAATCTTCCTCAGTTTATATATTGTCATTCTTGCTTTACGTTTTGGTGTGTCTACTTCGTTTGTTGGACCGTTCAGCAGGTGCTGTTGTTTAGGGAACTAGATACTGACGTTATGTTTACGGACGGTAGATGCTGATTTTACGGTGGCAACACTGAGGATGTTTGCACCGTAAAATCAGCATTTACTGTCCGCAAACATAATCTCAGTATCTAGTTATTCCCATCCTTATGCAATCTTTATTTTTATGTGAATATAAGGCAATGTGACGTTAGCAACGTCAAAGCCTAGTGTATGTATTCTCGTCTTACTGCCGTAACTAAGGAGCAAACAACTTTAAAATTGCCCTTATACACAGTATTGTTTGTCCTACTGTAAACGTGGTTATTTTCGCGGGGGAAAATTGGCGACTACAACAACAAGGCGTTTCGCGTGGGGGAAATATTCGCGATAAAAATGTCTTTTCCTATTGTATGAATGCAGCGGGGATATTTTCGCGTGGGGGAAATTATTGCGACGTCACTTGAATCGCGAAAATTAGCCCCAAGCGAAAATTTCCACGTTTACAGTATGCCCGTTGTTTCTTGCATAATGCAGGTTTGCTTAGTTAAAGTGCAACGGAGAAGTAACATTTCGCTGTATTCTCCGTTGCAGAGGATTTATGCATATTTCTTGTCTGAGAATCATCGATTTTCCAGGTAACTTTCCACCCGCAGTTTTGGTATAAATTCTGTATTAATTTTGGGATTTTCGCTATGAAATACTATTTATGTATTCATTGTATTCCTTGTAAAATGCAACCAATTTTTCATCTGACATGGCCTAGAGTGGTCAAAATCAGCAAATAAACAAATTCCACTTAAACCTGTTGTTATTTGCATGGGGCACCCATTTTTGGATCCCTGAGACCTAAATCCATAGCCGTATAATCAATACGTCTTTGAAAAAATCACAGCATAGTTATGATGTAAAAAGTAACGGGTCCTTACTGTTTACATTGAACTCTAGGGGAAAAAGTTAAATGTTCCTCAAATTTTCAACAGAACGATGGGGCATCAAATATCGATTGGTAAAAAATTTCGAAATAATATATTTCATCAAATTTCGCTGAAAAATCAAAAGGTCACCAATTAGTTTTTCTGCATTTTTTTTCTATATTTTCAATCAAGGGGATATAACTCCTAAAATAACCCTCTTCATAATATTTCTTATTTTATTAAATATGTACTAGGCTAGTACAAAAGTCGTTGAAATATCATATGACACAGAAAGATATTCACTGATGAATAAATTTATTTCAATGTTTTGGCATAATTTCCCTCATTATCCATTGAATATTTTAAATCTATTCCATAAAATGTCTAAACAAATACGAATCATCAGATAGTCAGGAACATATTAAATTTATGGTTTCCAACAAGATTTCCATAATTGATACATAATTTAAACCCAAACTATGGATGGAAAGTTACCTGGAAAATTGTTGATTCTCAGACAAGAAACCCTCTGCAACAGAGAATACTTATACAATAACTGTCTTTTGGAATGTGATTACAGCAAAATATCACTTCTCCGTTGCGCTGTAACTAAGGTTTGCTCTGCTTTGACCAGTAAAATAAACAGGGGGTGCTAGTGATATGAATTTGGGCGGCTTATGAAAAGCACTTTGGCTGGAAGCATCACTGATGAGAATTTCATATTCGAAACACGTTTCTGATGCATGAAAATTGGTTTGAAATTTTCTTCAAGAAAGTATAGAGTTGGAACACTCCCGTATTATTGTAGTCTCTTCCATAGAAATATGTCCCATTACTTAATCAATTTTATCGTATTTACAATGTTAACATACACTGAAACGGAAATGTTACCGCGTAGACTCTTTTCGTACGGTTTGATATTTTAAAAATTCATGGTAAAACTGAGATTCCAGAACGTCGCAATCTGGATCCACAAATCAAATGGCTCGAAAATGATATGGCAAGCTCGCACATAGCGAATTCGTTAACTTCAAATGTCAGGTAAATGTTTTAGTGCTGTTTCTGATATCCTTTAACTCGTCATTATAATTAAAAAAAGAAAACATTTCAAACTTCGTAATTGCGACCATAGCTAGAATAAGCTCAAACAAAAAATTATTTCAATGACCAAAAAACAAAAAAGATACCGAAAAACGTTGCGTTTACTTCGACGTGTCTTTTACATGGAAGGCTTAATAAACTACGATGAGTTAAAGAAGATCCTGACAAAAATCACAACAGCACTCACAATAGAACACCAAATTGAGCATCGACGGACCCCTAGCAAGCTAGAGGTGGGACCAGGTGCCCGGGAGGAGTAAGCATCTCCTGTTGGCTAGCCGCACCCGCCGTCGACGTTCATGTACGGAAATTATCACAATATATTAAATACATGCACTGTCTGAGGCCATGTCTATATAGAAAGTGCTATGGCGACCATGTCAGGGAAAGTATTCAAAACACTTACTGTCAAACCCCTCGCGGGGAACTTTTTTACAAACACAAATTAGAACAACCACTCCGGTAAACATATATATAATAAGTGTCTTAATTTGTGTTTTGTTACGGGTATGCAATTAAAGGAGAGGATCTCCAACAACACCAGGCCACAGCAAAACCCCAAAACACCCAATGAAAAAACATAAAGACAAGCACAGAAAGAGACGCACAAGGGACAAGGAACATCAACGCACAACACAGAAACATCAAACACAAAGGACTACACATAAACCAACGAGACCAATGGGCAACCGGTGCCGACTTAGGACGGCCATCTGCCACGGAAATAGCAGAAGGTGTGGTTATCTTGGATTACGTTCGCACAACCCTCCAACTTTTCCGATTATCCAGAGGTCCCGTAGAACGTACAGTTGTGGTGTAAAACAACATCCTTACTGTCAGATGCCCACACACAAACAAGACCGCAAAATGCAGGGGCCCAAGCAACACAGATGAATATGTAAATGGATATCAAAAGAGGGCCTACGTAATACAGTCCGTGCTCTGCCGACTGTAGCGAGCTCATGTATGTTATCACCTGAGGAGTCCGACTGACATTCAGAGAGGACAGCTGGTCGGGGCCCTGTCTTCTCTAAAGAGGTTTGGACAGGGCCCGTCATGGAGTCCTGTCGTCAAAGTCAGAGTGCATGTTTTAAGAGTGCGCTGGTACAAGACTGTAGATTGGTCAAGTACCAAGCCTAGTGTCCGTCTGGTGACTTAAGGATCATGTCCACGGTATAAAAGGCGTTTGATGATTCTGACGCATTTTCGATTGTAATGTTGTCTATATTTGATCCTTCTTATCTTGTTATGTCACCATAAAATGCAGGTTGTGAAATACCCGAAGTAATATACTCTGTTGCCTTCATTGGCCCGAATTTCAGAAGAAGTTGACAATAACTGCAACACACAGCGAGTGCATTTATCGTACATAACGCGCATTTCATGCCATAAATGCACTTGCTGTGTGTTGCATACCCATAACAGAACACAAATTATGACATTTACTCTTTATATATGCACCACAGTTGTCTGTTTTATTCTTGTTTTCTGAAATCGCGTTTCTCTAGGCAACAAGGTGACGTTAATATTCAGGTTCAGTTTGCAGGTTGGAACAGCCGTCGCGGCATGTTTCTTTAGATCTTATGCATTGTGACGTCACGAGCGTTTTCATGCGAATTACAAGTACGTTCCTTTCAATAGTTTCAGCTCAGAGAATTACATTGATTGTGCATATATATGGAGACAATTGCATCAAATGAAACATTAAAGACAACGCATCAATAACGGAGAGTAGATTTTGACTTCTGCTTTGTCATCTGGTTTACATGCGCAAGGCCATCCTCCATGTCTTGAGGTAAGAGGGCTTCCAAAGACAGATTATTGTTGTTTTAAACGAAACATCACACATAGAAATCAAGAGAACAAATATAGTAGGAATGCAAGATTGAAATTGCGACCAAACCTAAACCACCATAACCGTCGAAGCTTTGGTTTTCGCAAGATATTTCAGATTACACATGGGCCTGCTGATATGAGGACTGTACTTCATGTTATAAAGAACGCGAACTTGATTATGTATGCTATACGTTTTGTTTAATGCCCTTCTTATAACGTTTTTACAATCTGTCAAACGATTTGGTTTAGAGTTGCCTCGCTTGGCCCAGGCTGAGAATCAGACTGCTAAAAGCGTCGAATGACCAAAACAATGTATCATTTCGTAGCCAGCTGATACATAGACTTCCCAATGAAGTTGAAATATTTGGAATCTGATTTTGGGTTTAGCTTAAATGATTGTGTAACCATGCAGAAGAAATACAACGTCGAGGTCCAGTGTAGGAAAGCTATAGTAGGTGGCGACAGTCGATGTTCACGCACGTAAATGAAAACTCATAATTGAGAAGGCGATCGCGAACCTCCGAAGAGGCATGACCAGGTGTCTAGGAGGAGTGAGCGTCCTCTGACTGCATGCAACACCCGCCGCGAATGCCAAATAGGCAACACCCGCCGCGAATGCCAAATAGAAACTGTCAAATCATGAAATGTCCAAATAGGCAAAAAAAAAAAAAGGTAAGTTGGAAATTTAATCAAGGATGTCCTTAATCATCATTGCTAAATCGTTCTATTTATTCAAATTAGCATATTACCTCGTTCGTTTTATTTTATTTGGTTTTATTTTGATAAAATAATTAGGATAACACTCTTTAAAATACGGCAACATTTCACCGAACTCGCACCTTCACTAGCTAGTTCAAGACTTTGCTTGTAAACCCCTTTGGGAAAGATGTAAATTGCGAAAACGGTATGCCTGAAATCCATCAACTGTTTGCGTTCAATAAAGAAAGGTAAGACATATATTTTATGTGCACAGTGTTTAAAGATGATTTTTTAAAATCGAATTGTGACTAGTTTTGGTGATGGCAACATTGCTTAGCGGAAAGTAGTCATAATCCCTTTCCTTCGTAAGTATATTTTAAGAACGTAAGGCTCATGACAATTAACACATAAAATTTTTTTGTATATGTTTACAAAAAGGCAAAAAATGAAATATGAGGAAGTGTCAATATGGAAGTCTGACATTGAGCCAATGGAAAACGTCATGGCTGGGAAAAATTTGCACGGGAAAATGCATTGAGTATTACAGAAATACATATTGTTTACTATTTCTGCTGTTAGTGGTCAACTCAGACCGTTTTAGTTCCCTCCGCTCCAGAAAACAGGTGAAAAGACAAATATGGATAATGACCATATCCCTGTATACAGGACAAAATCGATAATTCAGAAACCGAGGGCAAACAAAATCAGGATAAAACAGGAACCAGAGCAAACAAACAAAAACCTCCTACACATGAAATGAAGCGAACTCCCGATATGGGAATGAGACCAGGTGCCCAGGAAGAGTCAGCATCTCCTGCTTGCATGCAACACCCGTCGCTTCAATTCGGTAGAATTGTCACATCCGGTTAATTCCATTTTGGAAGATATGAAGTATAATCTTTTGTTGGATGGTACAAATGGTCTATGACAGAATATCATCCACTTTTCTGGATAATGGGACATCATAGTGTATGACGAGTTTCCCATATCGACCGTCGAACTTCCTCAGTGACGATGTTAGTCGGTCACAAACGTATTTCTGACTGAGAAGCTTATCTGAAAGACGCCTAGCTCTCAGAACTAAATCTGTATACTTTGTACTTGCTCTGGCATAGCGTATCAACTGAGATATAAACACGGCATAAGGGATGTTGCTACTCAGAAAAGGAAAGTTTGTGATGCTGGAATTGAAGTCGTCACTTTTGTCATAGAGTGAGGTGTCCATGTCACAATCAGATTATGTCCAAATAGGATGCTTAATTATTTGTCCCTGTAGTTTCTTTGACTTTAAGGTCCGAAGGATAGATTCTGCTGAGGTAATCCGCGAATTTTGGATTATTGATGGACAGCACATCGTCTATGTATCTGTAAGTGAAGTTGAAGTTAGAAGCTACGTATTTTTTCTCTTCAGAGACCAAAGATTGAATTAATTCAGCTTCGTACGAGTAAAGAAAAATGTCGACAAGGAGTGGGACATAATAAGTCCCTATTGGAATTCCGACAATTTGCTGGGAAACCTTTCCTCCAAACAACACAACAATGTTGTCGATCAGGAAGTTTAACATCTGAATAATATCAGTTTCAGTGTACTTATTTACAGAATCGGACTTTTCTTTTACAGTAGGTTTTGTCATAATCAACAACAATAAATTTGTATTTGCGATTGCCCTTCTTGCTTGTAAACGCATTATTTATATTTTTTGCGAGTCTTTCTTCAATTTAGAATGTGGGATTGTAGTGTAAAGTGTCGAAAAATCATAGGATTTGATCGAATGGACTCCGTAATTGCGAACCCCGGAGTAAACAATATTCGGAAGTGAAACCAGGTACCCAGGAGAGTCAGCATCTCGGTATCTAATATCAATTGTGCCAATTAATTGATAACATACCATGTTTGATGGACTACATGTTTGAAAAAAAATTGAAGTGCTTAAGTATATGAATACAATTGTTCTGAATTGATAACGTTATATTTTACATTGTGTTAAACGTCTTCAAATTCAATAGCATCATTAAAGAACAGATGATTTTCCAGCATTGACCAGACATGCACGTATGTCGGTATGACCAAACATGTTCCGAAGTACGAAGCAGGATGGCTGGGATATGATGCTACAGGACCAACGCTTTAGAAATTTTGATAACAGAAATTTTCGAATGCGTTGAAGAAACAATAAACTGAAGTTTATCGAACTTGGCTACATGTGCCCTCGGGGACTGCTGGTGCAACAGCAGTGACACTCACCACTTGTTAAAGATACAGTGTCCCTAAAACTAAATGTTATTGAAAACGTAAAATTTATTCCAAAGGGTCTAGATAGAGGAAAAAATTTAAGAAGCCATAAAAAAACATTTATTTAAAAAATATGCAGTAACGATCCTAATATTGTCGATTTTTTGATAATTAAATCTCCAAATACCTCTATGATAAAACTCAATATATTGTAGGTGGCGCTAGTGGAATGAATTGGAGCTGCGCACCCTATAGCTGCGAATGTATGCATTAGATTCGTCTGAAAATTTGAATTCTTTCAAATGAGAATGTTTACTTTCATATCACAGGCCGAAAGATCGCCTGGTAATTATTTTTATGTGTCACATACCCGGATGATCTTTCTGTCCATGTTTCATATGAAAAGAAAGATTTTGCATTCAAAAAGTTCGTAAAATTAATTAATTTTCAGGGACACCGTCCCTTTAAACTTCTTCCATTCAATAGCATGACACCTCCAAAGGAGATTAAGGAGCTGTTAAGATAAGGGCTTGATTTAGCCCTGAAATCACTCGATTATTTCTCGTGCGCTTTCCATCTATTTCAGGTAAAAAGTGGTCAGGATTAAAATATAAAGTATTAGAAGATTCTTAGTAGGTATTTTGTTTAAATAGATTTGGTGAAAGATGTTATAATTACGGGTTCAAGAGGTAGGGGTACGGATGAGAGAAAACGTCAAATATCGAGCGAAAATTCACAAAAAAATGCATTAGTTTACACGAATTTGATGTTTATTATATTTCTCTACCTTTTAATGTCAAACTTGGATAAGAAAAATTAACCTTGATGTTATTATATCAATATAATCGGCAAAAATCGCAATCCGGAAACTGAAAAACGGTTATATTTCGTATTTATCAACCACATATGTAGCTTTCAGGCGCGAAATACGCACAGTGTAGAAATAGACAACTTTCTCATTCATTTCCCTCCTAACGGTTAATTATTTGATCGGAATATAACTCTGAATAGATTGTTACATGATATTAAAAGAAAAAATGGCAATTCTATTTTATTTTACCACTCTAAATACTGATTCTAAAATAGTCACCCATCCCCCCTTTTTTTCGTTTTTCGCCTGTGGGACATTGTTCCCCCCCTCGGTTCAGAACCCCACTTGGCCAGAAAATTGGTTTTATTGATATACACCTTTGGTAAAAGTGGCATTCTGAACCGAGGGGGGGGGGAACAATGTTGTAGAAAAACTTTTCCGTTTTCCATTGATTTCTATAGGAAAAACGCTTATTTTGACCCAAAAATCGGTCTTATATTGAATAATTTATCCAACCTGACAGAAGATTCATATCTGGACCAAGTCAATTCTTATTTTTACCGAAACATTTTCTCAATTTTTGCATTTTGAAATTTCGACTTTTCAGGGCAGATTTTACGCCTTATCTTAACAGCTCCTTTATGATATCATTCCCCTCTGCTGCTCAGCAGTCTAGTCAAAATAAAAATGGACCTTAAAGAAATTGCAACAAAAGGTTTTTTTGTTGGATACGGTAAATATTGACATACTAAAGAATATGTGAAAGTTTCTATTATTTTCATTTGTGTATAAAAAGGTGTATTTTGAAGTTGAAATTCACCTGTTTTGTGTTTTTTTTTTCTTATGACGCTCAAGGCTTCCATACAAGATATGTGTGTAGTGAGGTAAACAAAATGACGTCATGTGTAAATAGCATCTATGGTTAACATATTTCTCATCGCAATTCAAGCTTTCATACTTGTATAGATATTCAGAATATGCCAAGGAAACACGAAGTAAGAACTTCGTACCTTCTTGATTACGAAAGTAAATTATTAAACGCAACAGGTGTTTTTGTTATTTTATTTATCATGGTATCGTTCGTTTACCTAAAAATAGAGTACGATACTGGTCGGGTTCATATTATCGCCGGGCACATATTATCGCCACTTCATTTATATATCTGCATATTGTTGATATAGGAATTTAATATTTTCACCTTAATTATATCTCTGAAATATGAAACAGAATACAAAATTTCTAATAATTCCATAACCTGCAAATACTGAATTTAATGATAGAAATTCGGTAAATTTTAATGTATTTGCCCCACTTCTCTGGGGAAAGGGTAGGTCTCTTCATCTTCCTATACCTCTTTGGTTTTTGAGATTTTTTGTACGAATTTTTTCACAGACGAAAAGAAGAAAGTTCAAAGATTCAAATAATGTGAACTTTGTCGAAAAAGTTTAGGGTTTTCAGTAAGAACAGGTAGAGGTGGCGATAATATGTACCCTCCCTTCTTTCAAACTTGGAGCAACCCTTAAGTCCACTGAGCACCGGTAAACAAGAACCAATAGTCAAATTTTCATGAAAATTGGAAGAAATGTGTATCAAGGGTTCCTCATCCATCTTTGTAAATTTCATTAAATTTCATAAAGAAATAAAGATTTTAGAGCATAAACTGTTGCAAAAAGTGGCGAGTGATAGCTGAGGTAGAGGCAAATCAGACGTTATCACATTTAGAAAGATAGCTTCGTCTATTTTACATCACTTCTACAAGAGACGAGTCAAAAAGAGGAAGAAAAAATGAGACTTGTTATTGCTGCAGCAGAAATCATTCGGAGTGAAATTCTTGAATTGAAAAGCTTGAGAAATTCATATCCATCTACGGAAGATGTAGCCGATGTCGAGAAGAATCTTTCTTATGTACCAAAAAGTCTTCAAGAGCTGCAGTCAGTTATTTTGAAAGGTCAGAGATCCGACATAAAGGTTGCTGCCATCGGACAGTCAATAGTCCAATGCACAAGACCAAGATCACAAATATGTCCACTCCAACTGGGATTAGGTGTCCAAGTGCATCACGTGTATGCTTCTCGTTTCCATATTGATACTCTCCACAGCTTAGGTTTCAGTGTCTCATATTCAGAAGTTTTGAAATTTGAGGGAAGTGCTGCTGTGCAAAAATACAATGAAACCTATGATTTGGATGAAAGTACATTTTTGCAATTTGTAGCGGACAACGTAGATCACAACATTGACACGATTGATGGAAAGAATACATTCCATGGTATGGGTATGATAGCGTGTTTGACGCCCTCCAAGGTCGCTTCTGGTACATTTGGTCGCATAATACAGCGTATAGACAAGACACCAAGCCTGAAGAGATAGCAAATCTTTTTCATGTGAGGACTGAGTTCTATGTTTCTTCAAATGCTTCTGAAAAAATGCAGTTTGGGGACCTGCAGACGACAAAATCGAATTTTATCGATATTAAAGTTGATGTCTCATGCAAACTTGTACGGCCGCTTAAACCACCTTTCCCAAGTTGGGCAGGTACGATGCAGATGATCCAACAAGGTGATTACACAGGAAAATAAAACATAGACTTTCTACCTATTATAGATATGCGACCAAGTGAACAGTCACGTATCTACTCCACCCTTCAATTTATCTTACATGAGGCATCCAAGTACAATCGCACTGCAGTCGTAACCTTTGATCAACCACTCTACTGGAAGTCGATATTAATTCGAAATGACAGTAACATGGACAATCTTGTAATCCGTCTTGGTGGTTTCCATACATAAATGAGTTTCGTAGGAAGCATTGGTCACATCATGTCTGGCTCTGGAATAAAGGCTATGTTGCAAGAAGTGTATGCTGGAAACAGCGTGAACCACGTGCTATCAGGGAAGGCCGTATCACGTGCAATTAGAGGATACATGTTAGCAGAGTCAGCTCTTTCGATTCTTCTTCATGAGATTGCATTCGGATGTGAAGGTCACGTTGAGCCAGAAATAAAAACGGCTCTCCAGAACGTTGCAGATTTGCATGAGGCAATTATGAAAGGGGAAACAACAGTTGACCTTATCCCAGAGAACCTAAGTTTCAAATAATTGGATGAAATATTTGAGAAAACGATAAATGAACTCCAGAATTTCAGGACAGCAAGGTAATGGTTAAACTTCATAGAGATGATTGGAGTTTTGAAGAAATTTATTATTGCTGAATGGAAAGGAGAATGGGATCTCCATCTCGACACCGTTCAAGAGATGCTCCCGTAATTTGCTGCATCAAGCCACAATCTGTATGCTAAGTCGGCATACATTTACAACAACGAAATGAGACAACTTGAAACCACTCACCCTGATGTCCATGCTTACTTCAAGAAAGGTCACCATGTTGTCCGACGAAGCGATAGACTATGGGCAGGTTTATCAACAGACCTCGCCATTGAGCAAGTCCTTATGAGAAGCATTAAATCATCCGGAGGACTTACTAAAGGACGTGGTATAGGGGAGGCACAGATTGCAGTGTGGCTTTATTCCATGCCCGCAACATCAGAAATTAACTGCGCAATGCAGGAGACAACAGATTCAAAGTATCAAACGAGTGAACAACATGTAGAATCATCAAGAAGCAGAATAATGGGAGACAACGATACTGGTTCTTTCTTAAATTTTCTTAGAGAACATAGCCCTTTCACTTAAGACCCAAATCTGAGAAACATAGAAACCGGAGAAGTAGCCGACAAAGCATCAAACTGTGACGAAGCAAAGACAGTGGGCGAAGAAATAACTAAGAAAATGAAAAACCCCTCCGTTATGGATTATTCTTTCAAACACAGAGAGCAGATAGTTGGGATGAGCTTAAAGAGTAAAGAAGCAAAGGAAACGCTATGTCCGACTATTGACCCGCAACTCGTGTTCCAACGATTAATCATTGCTGGAGACGAGTCTCTCTATGATTCACCCGAACTCTTTTCCTTTGAGTTGTCTAGTGTGCCATCTTCCTTATTTGACAACAATGGTCTTTAACGAGAATCAGCAAACGCATTATTGGCTGATGGGATATGGAACAAAGAGACATGTGCAGTGACTGATGATCTTAACCATAATACTGATATGAAATATGTGTTAGATGGTGCATCTTTGATTCAAAGGATTCCTTGGGTCCAACAAAGCACGTTCCGGCAGATATGCAATAGCTATATTTCCCATATTAAAAGGAATTATATCGAGAGAAATGTTGTTGTTGTTTTTGACAACTATCCGGATTCTGCAGCAACTAAAGATGCTGCACACCGAAGACGATCAAAAGGGAAATCTTCGCATGATATTCTTTTTACCTCGGACATGCCATGTAAAGTGAAGAAGGAGAATTTCATGTCAAACAGAAAGAATAAACAAAGAGTTATCGATCTTTTAGTGAAAGCAAGTAGGGATGATAATATCATGGTCATACAAGCAGATGGAGACGCTGATACACTTATAGCACGAACAGCTCTTCAGTTGTCTGAATCCCACCAGGTTACTGTGATTGGCGAGGATACTGACATTCTTGTTCTAATATTGTTTGGAACATCCCAATCCTTAAATAAAATCATCTTCAGATCGGACAAACATATTCTTGGAAAGTTACCTAAGCAGTGGGATATAATGAAAACTGCTGACACACTGGGAGAGGGATTGTGTAAGGTACCCCCTGTTCTTCACGCAATTACAGGATGTGACACGACTTCTAGACTTTTTGGGAAAGGTAAAGGCGTAGCACTGAAGAAATGCAAGACAGACTCCCTGTTTAGAGAGCACTGTATGGTATTCGCAAATGTAAACGTCAAACATGAGACCATTTCAAAAGCTGGAGAAGAGCTCATCTCATCCCTTTATGGAGGTCTACCATTAGAGGGTCTTCAGGTTTTAAGATGGAGAAAATTTACCACAAAGACGATAGGGAATAGATCGAAAGCTGTAGCTGTTCAGTCTCTACCATCTACTCCAGAGGCAGCTTAACAACATTCGTTTAGAGCTTATCATCAGTGTCAGATCTGGATAAACAATGTTGAACTTAAAGCCGAAGAATGGGGGTGGATGATTGAGAATGACAAACTTGTACCGGTAAAGACGACAAAGTTACCTGCACCTCAAGAACTTTTGAAAGTCATTAGATGCTCATGCAGGTTCGGATGTGACAACAAAAGATGTTCTTGTAGAAGGAACGGACTTGACTGTACAATAGCATGTAGCGAATGCCGTGGAGTCAGCTGTAGTAATTGTAGTGCTCCTCATTTGACGGAATATCTGATGCAGATAAGGCCATACATGAACCTCCTCAATAGATTCCTGTTTAACTAGTTGTATGTTCATAACAAACGTAATAAGCCCATAAGAAAAAAATCATTGTAAATGATAATGGTATAAAACATCCGTAGCAATGTAAGATATAAGATAGAGTACGCATATTCGTGAACACATTACCTATCAATCTCCATTATGCAAGATATTTCGGAATATATAAGAAATGTTAAGATAAAAGCAGATTTATGAATTTATAGAAAACGAAGTACATGTACATGCATCGGATAATAAGTAAAGTAATTAAGAAATTATAAAAAGGTAAATATTAAATAAGTACTTTCTAGAAACACTTTAAAAATATGTAGAAATGAATTGAATAATATTTCATGTATTATTCCAGAATTTTCATTAAAAAGTTCATGTTTTTAACTAAAAATGGTGGTAAACACTTAGAAATGACTTGAAAAAAACATTTCTTATCATAGAACCGATGCTGTTAAAACATATGCACCATCGATACATTTGTACAATTCAAGTGCATGAAATTCTTGTTTACTTTCCAGTTTTCATCGATTTTTCAATAAATTCTTAACTTTTAACCCCAAAATAAGCCTTTAGACTTTGATTTTGGGAATAGAAACTTGGTATCTTAGAGAGGGTACATATACAGATAGTTTGAGCACAAAAAAAAGCTTTTGTTGCAATTTCGTTGAGGTTGACCCTATTTTGAGTCTATTTTGACTAGACTACAGTGATACTGATTCAGAGGATGTTCATACAGCAGATGCCCGACAGTTGTACTACTTTCCCTATAACAACAGTTGGCACTTCATTATCTGATTGGGATTAGGGCTCATTAGACGAAGCATCGTATTTCGGGTAAAACCAATGGAAACAATTCTATATTGAATTAGTGAATGATAGGAAAAGAAGGGAGGAGATCTCCAACAAGACCCCGTTGCAGCATCAACAGTAAAACACCAAAACACCCGATGCAAAAACACAAAAGACGAGTACAGCACGAGACGGAAAAGATACACACGACATGTAAACACAAAAGACTACACATAAACCGACGAGACCAATGGGCAACCGGTGCCGACTTTGGACGGCCATCTGTCACGCAAGTAGCAAATGGTGTGGTTTTCCTGGATTACGTGCGCACAACCCTCTCACTTCTCCAATTACCCAGAGGTCTCGAAGAACGTACAATCGTGGTGTAAAACAACCTCCTCACTGTAAGATGACATCACACAAACAAGACCGCGAAACGCAGAGGCCCCAGAGACACAGATGAATATGTAAATGGATATAAAAAGAGGGCATGCGTAATACAGTCCGTGCTCTGCCGGCTGTAGCGAGCTCATGTATGTAATCACCCGAGGAGTCCGACTGACATTCAGAGAGGACAGGTGGTCGGGGCCCTGTCTTCTCTAAAGAGTTTTGGACAGGGCCCGTCATGGAGTAGTATCCCCAATATTCTGCATGCATACATGTATACATCATGTATGTCAAGAGTAGAACAATTCATATGCACTAGCTACAACTATTTTTCAATTTGTGGTGCAGCTCATGATTTGAATTAAATATGTGCACCTAGTGTATTTATAGTTAATGCTAAAATTTTGCTGCGATGTTTAAAGGGTATATGTGTTTTTCTCTACAAAATGTTATCTGCTTTTGGTGCTAGACAGTAGTCCAAGGCTTGGTCACAAATAATTTTACAATTCTTGAGACCAGTGTATTAATCTTAGTTCATGTTACTGTGTTGCTGTTACTTTGCGGAATTAAAATCACTTGGGCTGGAGGCATCACTGATGAGGATTTGATAACCGAAACAGGTGTATGGTGCATAATAAATTTTATCTAAATTTTCTTCAAGATGGTATAGAGTTGGACCACTTCTGTATATTGTCAAGTAAGAATAATTGTAATTCTGTTGCTACCAGGTGTATTAGATTGTGAAAGAGGAAATATTCACCATAAGGATAAGAAAGAAAACCTGACGAATTGAAATATAGAACAAAAGATTAAGGTGAGGCAGCTGGAAAAGAAAATCTGGATTCTGGAAGAAAAACAATCATAATAATGGATTCAATTGGACTTGGAAAAGATGTTTTTATGTCAGGAAACAAACTATTAAAAGAAAATAAAATGACAAATGAAATCATAGACACGTTTTTACCATTGCTAAAGAAAGCAAAGATGAAATTAAACAACATGTCATTTAGTTGGCCCCAATGCTGACAACTGAAAATTCCCAAATAACAGCTCCTGCATTGAAAAGTGTACAAACTTAAAAAAATAATAATAAAAAAACCAGGTGGAAAATTATGACAGATGGAAAAGATGTTTTATATGTCATATTAAGGACATCGTTAAGGAAGCTACGGAGGAATTTATGAAGGACCTTCATAAGGAAGTACATTTAAATAAAGAAGAAATAGAAAAGCGTCTGATAAATGCAACTTTGAACAATAAGGAAGCTATCTTAAAGAGGGAACATGAAAGAAGTGAAAGAAAGTTAGTGAGCGGGACAAAATTGTAAAAAGTGTGGAACATAAAATTAATTAATTAGATAAAGAAACAGTTACTGTTTTGAAAAATATCTTGGTAAAGTGAAAGAAAAGATCTTTTAAATATGCAAAAAAAATATGAACAAATAAAAGTTATTTTTAACATAATAATTTTCACACTCTATGGTCATATTAAATTGTTTAGATTGAGGATCACTGTGTTAAGTACCCGAAACGTGCATGTCTGGTCCATGCTGCAAATTTAAAATCTGTTCTTAAATGATGCTATTGAATTTGAAGACGTTTATTCTAATATGACTTGAAATTTTCTCCCTACATATACCATAGAATTTGCCTGGTGTAAAATATCCAACAAACTTCCAGTGCGCTAAGCTCCGCCCATTCACGTGCTATATTAGAATAGAAGTAACAATACGTGAGTTTCGAGATTGTAACTCTTCTACGATCGGAGGCGCATTTAGACGTTGCGTAACCAAGGAGGTGGGACTGTTTCTAGCGTAAACACAGAAGCGAAAGTAGCGGTCGTATTTACACTGAAAATGAACGTAGATTCCATGCAAAAACCCCAACTTAAAGCATTTTTAAGTGAAAGAGGACTAACAGTAAGTGACTATAGTGTCCATCAGTTAAGAGAGCTGTCAAAAAAAGCCATCGAGTTAAACCTACCAATCATAAAAACGCCCGACGATGCAGAGGAAATGCGCAAGACTAGATCGAGAGTAATAATTGACGGAGAGTGCATAGAGTTTTTTCATGTTAGCTCCACAGATTTGAAGGAGTGGACAGACGATCTTAAAAACGTTCCAGTTTTCTCCCAAGCCGACATATTTGTCTACCTACTCTCAAAATCAGAGTGGTCCCCAGTAAGATTACAGTCCTACAAGTCAGAGAGGGGGTACAGACTGTTTCAGTCAAACCATATCCACACAGTACTTTGTCATCAACTTCAACATGATCATCTGTATATCAAGGCCAAATGCATAAGAGAAACTTCTCAATCAGCTGACCCCTACAGAACTTGGTGTCTTCTTAATTCAGATGGGAGTTGTGTATCAGCAGGATGTGAATGCACTGGGTAAACAATATTAAGGAAATCATATTTGACAAAATAGATTTTATTTCTTAACAAAGAAAAGTCAACAAATAACAATTGTAAAGTTAAATACAACAAGGTAAAACCAATAAGTTTTATAATAACAGTTAATAAGTTAACAATAAATTATATAGATGAAATAAATGAGCCATATATATACACAATATTTCAGAATTTCATGAACATGTGTAAATATGAATTGAAACACTTCTATAATTGCAAATACTACATAATATTGACATAAAAAGATACCCAAATACATATATAAGAATTCATTTTAATATTTGCAGAGATGATGGAGGGTGCAAACACGTAGTTGCTTTACTCTTCAGCTTGGCTCAGTGGTCGGAGCGGCATACAGACAGAAATACAGAAACATGCACAGACAGAAAATGTGTTTGGGATGTTCCTCGAAAAGTTTCCATGCCTAAACTATTAGATGAAATTGAGTTATCTAGCAATAGGTCAAGAGTTTTACCATTAGAAAGCATGTATGATCCAACTGTAAAGCAATCAAATAGTGAAATTGAAAAGATGGTATTTAATTTGGTTGCAGACACTGATGCACAAATCCTTGAGGTTCTAGATACTGATGAAACAAATGTAAACGATACAATTTTACAAACAAATGTTCCTGAAACATTGAAAGATTTCATGGTAAATTTCAAACAGGGTGAATTACTTTCAGTATTTGGGTATCTTTCATCTTGTACAAGTGAAATTTATTGCACAGAAATAAACAAATTAACTGTTGATCAGTCAGAGTCTAGTGAATGGTACAAGTACAGACATGGTAGAATTACTTCATCAATTATGCATAATGCATGTCACTACAAAGGAAGTGACCCTGATAATTATGTGGTAAAACAGATTATGAACACTGAGCAGTCGTCATTGTCAACACCAGCTGTACTTTATGGTAAAGAAAGGGAACCTCTTGCAAGAAGTATTTATGAGAAAATGTACATGAATGAGCATAAATCAAGTAGAGTAGCATTGTCTGGGCTCATTATTAATGCTTCATATCCACATTTAGGAGCATCACCTGATGGTGTTGTACAGTGTAAGTGCTGTGGATTAGGAATTTTAGAGATAAAGTGTCCATACAAATTTAAAAACCATACATTTGATCAGATTTGTAAAGAAAAGTATTATATTCAGAAAGATGAAAATGGTTGTTTGAAATTAAAGGAAAACTCAAATTGGTACACACAAATTCAAACTCAAATGGCAGTTTCAAATGCAATGTGGTGCGATTTTGTACTGTATCTTGAAGGTGATGTAAAAAATGGAAAACACAAAATTTACACTGAGAGAATATATTTTGATAAATTACTTTGGAATTGTTTGCATGAAAAATCCAAAACTTTCTTTGAAAAATTTGTAGTTCCAAAGCTTAAGAATTAATCTTAATATCAGTGTTCTACAAGTGAATTAATGACACTATGACTATGTTGTCTTAGAAGTGATAAGACATTTTCAACCAGAAATAAAAAGTTGAACAAAAATACCTAAACATATCACATGGCAAAATGATGAATTACTATAAGTACAGATGTTAAAAACTATATATGAGTCTATACCTTGTATATAAATCATTTGTATAATCTATGTTCTCCAATTATATGTTAAAAACTATATATGAGTCTGTACTAAATCATTTGTAATATCGATGTACTGACCACATGTTAACATAAATAAAATGTTAAATGACTTTGAACATGTTGAATAGTTCTTCATTGTAGCAGAAAATTTGATCTATTGATCCACAGATAAATAGCTATAGTTCAGGTCACTTTGATGAAAGTCATCTTCTCACTAATGGTGGCATTAAGTTACAAATGAATGCTGAAACTTTGACCATTTGGTTCATCACAGGCTTTAAAGACCATGGTATTGTATTGCCTAGCAACTTGAATAATTTCAGTCTTTGAATTGCTCGCTCGACGTGAATTCTCAGTTTTGCTATTTTACGAGTTTGCTTTATCTCACTGACATTCAGTCGTTTATTCTTACCCCAAGAGCACTTTCTAGTAAAGGGCGGTATATTCAAAGTGGCACGCTTGTCTGTTAGTAGATCTCGTATGGTGAAACCCCTATCTGCCATTATGTCATCTCCTTCTTCAACAAAATCTACAAATCCAGAGTCCTGAGTTATGTATCGGTCTGATACATTACCACCATAGAGTTTTGAAACAAATGTTATGGTGCCCCTCGGTGAAATAGCAATCAAACATTTTCCTGTGTTTCTTGACTTGTATGTACTATATGTGGCAGCTTGTGAGTTAGGTGACCTAGGATGCTCAAAGAAAAATTCAGTACAATCAATGATAGCTCTGGTTTTAGGATAATGTCTTCTGAAAGAGTGAGGCATGTACTTTTTTACTTGATTTCTAGACGGCCATTTGATTAAATTCCCTAATATGGTTGACATAAAAGTAATCCATGTAATAAAAATTTGAGAAACTCGAGATTTCGAAACTCCAAAAATATCTCCTATGCAAAACTCGAACATTCCAAGTCGAAGTCGAACTAAAGTGAGGATATACTCGTGAAATAATGAAAGCTTCCTAGCAGGTCCAGGCTTTCCGTAATGTTGCTTCTTTTGATAGATCTTTTCCTTTGCGCTGTTTGGTCCTGACCAATATTTCAGGGATGAGCTCTTGGAGACCAGTATATTGAAAATTCCAAGTAGCAACGAAAGTGATGCAAATCCTGTATACTGCCTTACATTTTCATCATTCTTGATCACATTCTCCACAAATGCCTCCCTCAAGAGTGCAGACTTATTAGCCTGTTTATCCTCTAGAGCTTTTTTCTGTTTTTCAAGATTAGATATTTCCTGCATGGTTAAAGCTGTTTGAACACCTGAATCCTTGACACCCCCTATTGACCCACCTGTTACGAGATATATGTGGTCAGAGAGTGCTGGGGCATGGTTGTGCTTGTGTCCTTTTAAGCCATAGTCTGTACATGGATCTGAAAATAAATTCAACAAAATTCTAAATATCTCGTACATGAGTGATCACTTTTTGAAATATTACCATAGAATGCAATGATCAGTAGAGCTATTAGGGTGGGTGCATCCCTATTAGAATTTTTTTTTCTGCAATAATGAATATATATTCTGAACATTTTACAAAATTAATATGGCTTCAAAGAACTCTTTTTTGATTCAGGACTGCACCTCGCATTTCCTCTGGAAAAATGTGTGATTTGTCCATGCATGCATTTCATGATGAATGATTAATATTTAACTATTGTCAACAATTAAATTCGAGACACATTGTAATCTTAAAAGACGTGAAATCATTGATTAATACAAATAGTAATATTCATGCAGTTATAATGACATTTACATTGCAACTTAGCATATAACATTCTTAAGATTTAACAATCTAGTTACATGTATATAAAGTAAATAATTAGAATCAAAATTAGGTAAAGAAATATCAAAATATACCCTTAATTATATATAGCTAATATACATTTTCACCATATTGGCTTTTAACAGGTGCAAGACACATTTATGTCAAATTAGGTCAATTACATAAGGATAACCATTAAAATTCTTAATTTTTTACCTTTTACTTGCTCTGCCAAGTGCACTTCTCCAACTACATAAGGGACATCATCTTCCTCAAATTTATGATCTGGGATGCAGTCTTCATTTCTTTCCACTTGGTCTTCAGATTGAGTCTCCTGATCTTCGAACTGTACAATGTTATCTGCTATTGTACATCTAAGCGAGTTGCCAGTTTCCCTGAAAGAGTATGAGCATATAATATAAGTCACATCTTATGATATGACAATTGACATGTAACATAAGAACTGATAATATAATTAATTTGTATTTTCAAACAAGATTTTTAGTGCTCATATGTTGTATTAAATTCTCGTTTGTCGTGTATTAATTCAGTGAATCATGAAGCGATTCCTGGAAAGTTTGCACTTGACCAACGAGAAATTTTTACTAATGAATACTCAAAATGTGATAGTATTTACTTATATTTACATACATAAGTACTTAACTACATTCAAAACATCTATCTTGCATTCAAATCTTACTCCTAGGGACAATATCTCATACAACTGTATAGGTTATACTAGTTAAATTACAAGTTATATAAATAAAAATATAAAATGCTGTATAATGTATTATACTCTTGGGTAACATCAATACATACATCTATTATTTGATAATCATTAAGTTTGATGGATTTTGTCTTAGAATGTAAATGAAATATGTTAGTTTCAAAATCCTTTCATAGTCGCAGCCCTTCACTTTTTCGGGAAGAAGAAGATGACATAAATTTACTTGTATATTGAGGGTGACACATGCATTTTATTTATAATGAAATAAATGTTGTCTAATGAATATATATATTTATATATGTGACAACATTTACTATTATGAAACCTTATAATACTTGTGTAACACTATTTTACGTCATACTACATTGAGCCAAAACTTCATCTCATACATGATTTTGATGGTATAAAATATCCACTTTGAACACACTTTACTTTGTACATGTACCTTGCATTATCATAAGTTTATAACATAAACAAATGCATGAACTTTGTCATACCTCTTGTTAGTTGATTCCTTAAAATTGTTGTAAGGAAAAAGCGTTGGCGATTGGGAATCACGTTCAAAATGTAAGGAACAGATTCTGGTGTATTTGTTTGGTACCCATGTTCTTTCACGTCTGATCAACCGAATCCACTGATTTCGTTTGGATGATTGGATTTTCGGTGGCAAAGAAACAAATTTGACGTCTTGAAGGTGGGGATACTTGATAAAATTCTTTTGTTTACGCGATGAGGAGGTACAACCCGGCACACAACAATGATAAACAGGCATACCTATAACCAGTGCCCGTTGCTAGGTAAAACAGTCCCACCTTCCGGTTTACAATACTACCTAACGCGCCTTCGCGCAGAAGAGTTCTACAAAGGGAAATTATCTCAAAACCGACGTATTAGCTAGCCTTGATTCATTGTCCAGTAATTCCACTCGCGGCTCGATGATAATTTGATTGGTTCATGCGACTCGTGGAATTACTGGACAATAAACCACGGCTAGCTAGTTGTTATTTCTTAAACATAGAACAGTCAGAATCTTGTTTATCGGAAGTGAACCAAGCTCTTTATGACCATGAGGAGATGAAACAATTAAGAGGTGAAAACAACGATTTGAAAGGAGAGAATGACTATTTACTGAGTCTGCTTAACGATGATAACGGAGAACTCGCAACATTTAATGAAGAAAAAGGTCCATTACACCTCAGCTTACACGATGAATCTACTGAACTAAGGGTATCTGCGAGCAACGTACCAAAAGTGATAGATGAAGTGAGTAAATTGTGTAGCATCACTCCAAACATATTACAGAGCTGACAGACAGTGGATAGATAGGATTAGAGACAGAGACATCAAGCAGCCGTCAAAGATAACTACAGGAAACATCAAAATATTGAGGAAATAATTAAAGATACCGTGTCCCTGAAAATGAATTTTATTGAAAACGTAAAATTTACTCCAAAGGGTTTAGATAGAGTAAAAAAGGAGCCACAAAAAGTTTTAGTTGAAAATATGCAGTAACGACCCTAATATTGTCGATTGTTTATTAATTAAATCGCCATATACCTCTATTGTAAAATCTCAATATATTGTAGGTGGCGCCAGTGAAATGAATTAGAGCTGCTCATTCCAAATTCAAAATAACGTTTTTAAAGGTCTATGCGTTAGATTCGCCTGAAAATTTGAATTTAAACAAATGAGAATGTATACATTCATATGAAAAGATAGATTTTGCATTCCAAAATTTTGTAACATTCATCAATTTTCAGGGACAACGTCCCTTGAAGTATTCGCTATGACTTACGAGAACAAAAACAGCTACGCTTTAGGTCTCTGTAAGATACACTGTAAAAGTTCCGAAACAGATTAGGATACTACTAAAGAGATTTTGCAAGATGTGAATGACTTGTGCGACGCATGATCAAGAGAATACTAGAATGTTAAGTTATATAAAAAACAAAAATCAAATCGAACAGCAGCTTGAAAAAAGTTTCACCACTGGTTACGTGACTTCCGATGTGATGATTTACCAAAGTATAGGACAACATGACAGGCGATCTGTTTGTGGAAAAATGAACAATTTCCTCTTTGGACAATGAAAGCACAAAGGCCGATATCAGATTCTAAACATCTCAATCGAAAAGCTTTACAAATTCTTGAAAAAATATGAAACAAATCTTTCTCACACGAAAAGAAAAAACGGACAAAAAGACGGAGACAATGACAGCTCTGTAAAACACGAAGGGAGCATCTTTATATAATAAACATCTCCAGAGTCCAGTACAAAAAGAAGGGAGGAGATCTCCATCAAAACCCCGTTGCAGCATCAATAGTAAAACACCAAAACACCCGATGCAAAAACACAAAAGACGAGTACAGCACGAGACGGGTTGTTTTGTAGGGTGCGCTGTTTTAAAAACGCGTCATTCTAATTTGTATACTTTGTGGATTTGATTATTTTACAATTTCTTTACAACTGTCATAGTATGGTAAGATTTTATGAATATTCTGTGTTTTGAGGATCACTGACGAGGGTTAAATACCCGAAACGTGCATATCTGGTCCATGTTGCATATTTATCTGTTCTTGAATTATGCTATTGAATTTGAAGACGTTTACTTTGATCATTTCCTTTGTATTCATGAATGAAGAGTGTCTCTACCATTGATGATAAAAACCCACAATCTAACGCGGGATAAGATAAATCATATAGCCCTTTACCCTATCCTTGCCTAGAATATGTCAAAAATGCTTTATCTTTTGGAATCATTCCGAATTATTAATATTAAACACTTATTTCCTGTTGCAGTGTGGAGCAGCAAAACTTCCCCGTAACATTGCATGTTTTTTTAAAAGTGTATTAATTACTTTTTTCTAGCTCTGTCGCATGAAAGAGACTTTGAATAGGCACTTTATCAATTTGACATCATACATATTATTTGGCTATTTCCGAAACTTGTCATTTCATCCAGAAATGTTATCAAAATTAAAGGAGGTTAACATCATAGCACCATTCCTCCAATGCTATTTTAAACATAGATTTTATTTGGATATGTTACTGAATCGACCCTACAGGAATTTTGAAACCGCGTACTCTCTGTAAAGTGAATACACAAATTTAAGTTCTAAAAATAAAATCAGAGGGTGCTACTGAAATCTTGTTAGAAACACTTTGGCTGGAAGCATCACTAACGAGGATTAAATATCCGAGACACGTGCCTGATGCATGATAAATTGGTTTGAATTTTTCTTCAAGAGGGTATAGAGTTGGAACCCTTCCGCATTATTTTTCTTACTTTTGGTTTTGTTTTAGTTTAAATATACTCAGAGAGACATGTGTAATGGAACCGTTGTCCTTGATGAGAAGTAGATACAGATTGAAAAGGAATGCAAGAGATACTGATTGAAGCCTAGATATATTTGGTACATAGAGAAGAGAAAACGCCAAAGGGATTATGACATCACCCCTAGGAAACAAATAAATAGCCATATAGGCACTTGATTTGGAGCCCCGACCAAGACCAATCAGTCCAGTCCGCTGCTTTTATCACAAGTCTTTCAGGTTGAAATGTACCAAAAAGAAGTCTTGATGGGTGAAAATAACAAGTTGTTAAACCAGCAACATAACACCCATCAAAACTTGATAAAACATCTGCCATAGATAATTCTGGAACACGGAGGGACATTTGGACATTATAATCAATAACAGCAGAATCAAACTTAAACCTTTACCTACTTTAATTCAAGCACCAATTCAAATCCTCTCTTTTGCATCGAAACCGACAGAAAAACTACTAAAATTGGAGAATGCCATGACATTTTTTTCATTCGTATTTGCGAAACTAATTTGCCCAGTCCGTTGTCACTACAACTCGATATTGATATCAGGATATGAAATTTCTCAGGAAAGAGCGCCTCATGATACGAATAAAGGATAGGGACACAAACAGTTGAGAAGTGCAGAGAGCGTTGTCATTTTTGAAATCGGAGGAAATTTAATATTTTCACACTTGCATGACGGCACACACGAGAGGGCGTGGAACCTTATCTAACATGATCTTCGTGCTATGTAGGGTATCTGAGTACAGACAGATTTTTATCTTGGACGGAATTCGAACACTTTGATGTCTTAAATAATTTGAAAAAAAAACCCGCTAAATGTTTTACCAAGGAATCTTCAGCTAAGCAATGATTTATGAGCAGGAAGGACTAATTGATACGATAGATGCCGGACTTGTATTGCTCTGTTATTCGGAATCGCACGTTTCGGAGCTGGGTGATCTGTAAAATAAAATATAAAAAAATCAATTAAATCCATAACATATTTGTTAGCTGAGCAACATCCTTAACCGTAGATCGAAAGAGGCCTGGTTAACGAGCAGATTGATAAGGACAATATGTGATGAATTGTAAAAAAAAGTCATGTGTCACATTTCAATCTATATTGCACACATGCACCAGCGGTAATGTCGTAATACGTGCAGCCGACATTATTCAATGGGATTAAGCGAGTTTATGTAGGTGCATTCAGACTTAATGATAAGATTATAGACGACTATTTAGAGCAATTCTCTGTAAGAACCAAAAAAAAAAAAAGAAATTCAATGACACGTTGGCACGGCATGTCATAGATTCTAGCGATTTTCGGTTTAGAAGTTCAATATGGAGTGCTAAGTTGAAAATTATCTTTCATAAGTAGAAAAGGGGTGTTGTTGCCATGGTAACCATCTCTAAAGTTTGAAGACTTAGCGTGTTTGTGACCTTTGTTGTCATGGAAACGGGTACATTTATCAATTGCAATAACCACGATTTTTTCTTTCAATCCTCTTTGTTATGAATATCCGAAATGGTTTTCAACTTTTATTATCTCTATTAGGGATCCAAAAGAGTGCTTAAATAAGGTTTTAAACCCTTCATTTTGTGGCTCAAAAGATTCCCTATTTTGCTTGTTTTTGTGTATTTTTACGGTATAAAATTTCATAAAAGCAGAAGTTTTTGGAGTTATTCTTCTATATATTCAATATGTATTGTACCTTAACCACAAGAAAATGTAAAAAGGGAACTTCCGGTATGTCAGCCAGAGTGAGCGGTCACGTTTAATTTCGCTCCGAAGAAATCCGCATTTATTGCTATTTAAAAGCGGGGAATTGTTAATTGCATCCTAACCTGGAGTTAATTATCATTGAGAGGGACATTTCTTTATATATTTTTTGGATTTTGATTGTGAAATTTGCCAGAAAGTGGATATTTGTAAATTGTAAACAACTTTGTGAGTAGAGTGTCACGTATACGATTCAGTACAGTGTTATATGCAAAAATGGCAAATATGTTTAATCAATTCTTTACGGAACTTCATCGACAACTGGAACGTAGTACTGATCAAACTTTAATTCTTGATCAATTAGCAGAACATATGAAGACTAAATTACCGATAGACCAAATTTTTAAAATTGATGAAATAAATGAAGAGGAAGTGTTTAGCATGCTGCGAAAATTAAATACAACAAAATCAGCAGGCATAGATACATTAGGCCCCCGAATTTTGAAACTAGCTGCGGGACAAATAACGAAACCATTACAGCATATCATAAATTTAAGTATACAGACAGGTGAATTCCCTAATGCTCTAAAACATGCCCGAGTCACTCCGATTTTCAAAAAAGATGATACTTCAAATCCCGGAAATTATCGCCCGATTTCGATCCTCCCGACGTTGTCCAAATTATTTGAAAAACATATTGCGACGCAGATAAGAAATTTTCTTGATAACTTCAACATTCTACATGATGACCAATCGGGATTTAGATCAAAACACTCTTGTATGACTGCGCTGACAAAAATTACGGAAACCTGGTTAAAAGAGATTGATAACGGAAATCTGATAGGCACTGTATTTTTGGACTTTAGTAAAGCGTTCGATCTTGTTGACCATGATATTCTAATTAAAAAGCTATCTTTATATCATTTTCACGAAATTTCTATTAAACTTTTAGCTTCCTACTTGAAAGACAGACATCAAAGAGTTATGGTCGCTAATAAATACTCTAATCCTCTTCCTATAAAGACAGGTGTCCCCCAAGGATCGGTACTAGGACCGCTACTTTTTATTCTTTTCATCAATGACCTTCCACTACAAGTCAGCAATTCCAAGACAGACATTTTCGCTGATGATACTACAGTCCATACCTCTGGTAAAGACATACAAGAAATACAAAATAACCTCAACATAGATGTTGAAAGTATCACAAATTGGTGCTCTCAAAATAAAATGATAATAAACACAGATAAATCAAAAGTAATGCTAGTAGCGTCATCTCATAAACAAAAATCTTACCCAAATCTTTCAATACAAATTCATAATCAACTATTAGAAAATGTAGAGCAAGAAAAATTACTAGGGGTTTTTATCGATAAATCAATGACTTTTACTCAACATATAAACTACATCTGTAAGAACGTCTCTTCCAAAATAGCATTACTTGGAAGGATAAAAAAGTTTCTACCTATCCCAACCAGAAAATTGTACTATAACTCATACATTCTTCCGGTGTTTGACTATTGTATAACCATCTGGGGCAATGCATCAAAAACGCAGCTAGAAAGAGTATTTAAACTTCAAAAACGCGCGGCAAGAATAATACTTGATAAGCCATATGACCATCCATCTCTCCCACTGTTCCAAGAACTTGGATGGCTAACAATTTATGAGAGAATAGAGTATAACAAAGCATTAATACTTTACAAGTCTCAGAATGAGTTATTACCCGAGTATATTTCAAACCTTTTTCATTTCAATCAATCTGAGGCTTACAACCTTCGTTCTGTTTCAAATAATGATATGGTAATTCCTAGACATAAAACTAATTTCTTTCAAAAATCGTTACAATATACTGGTGCTCACATCTGGAATACTCTTCCTCAAGATCAAAGATCTGCTCAATCCGTATCATGTCTTAAACCGTCTCTTCATAAGTACGTAATATCTAAGCGATAAACCCCCCTTGAGTGGGTATCTGAATTATCGAGTTTAGTGACGATTATATCTTATGAAATGAAGTCAAGAACATTTTGTGTGTAAACCTGCATGTATACATGTATTTTTTTTTTTTTTTTTTTTTTTTCTTGCTGATTAATTCGTTTATATTTATATGAAACTATGCATCTTTTAAAAGAGGGCCCTGTGGAAGAATAGCAATAGCTAAGCAGGCATTCCTCTATAAATAAAGCATTATTATTATTATTATTATTATTATTATTATTATATATCCATACAGTGAGGTGTGTGCAGTGGCCCATGTCAACGTTGGACAAATATTTTCCGATCGATAAAATGTCTAAAGTAAACACCAGGCGTACTTCGCATATAGAGGACAGTGAAAAGGAAATAAGCAAAACTTTAGCTTTGATACACAACGACCTGAAAGATGTTAAAGAAGAACTAAAGAAAACAGTGAAGGAGGATACTTTAGAACAATTAGTGAAATCGTTGGTTAAAGATATTTTAACCGAAAATAGAAAGGAGATAGACGAGAAGTGTGAAAATTTAGATAAAAACTGTGCGCAACGGACAGAAAAGGTGGACAGACGTTTAGATAAGATGGAAGCAGATGTTATTCATTTAGAGGAAAAATTGACAGAAAGTCGTAAGGAAGTGCGAATTTTACAACAGAGACTGGTCGAAAGTGAAAAAATGGCAAAGAAAGCAGTAAACAAAAGTAACTATAATGAACAGTATTCAAGGAAAACAAACTTCAAAATAATAGGCGTAGAAGAGAGAGAAAGAGAAACAACACAGGAAAAAGCACTTGAAATTATAAAGAGATCTACACGGTGATGAAATAATCGCATGCCACAGGATTCCAGATAGGAGGGACAAACCAAGGCCGATCTTACTTAAAGTCAGAAATTCAGAGGTGAAGGCCCGTGTGATGAGAAAGCGGTCTTTAGTTAAAGAGAAAGGAAGAGGGATCAGACTCGTCGATGAAGTTACAGCGGACAACACGGAACTCATAACAGCATTACAATCACACGAAAAAATTGAGTCCGCGTGGTAATTTAATGGTGCCGTCTATGGAAAACCGTACCATAAGAAAAGAATGACTTTTCAGGCTACAGACCGATTTGATATTGGTGAAAAACTATCGGAAGCGTCAGTGTCCGAGTGAGATTACGTTCGAATGCAGCCCGTGATACCGAGAACTTACCCTGAGACTGATCTCTCCCTCGTTTGACAGTTATATTCGAAATATGCGCGAGATGCGGAGACGTTGTTTGAATGACAGATTATGCAGGTACTGTGCAGTGCATGTTTTTTTGTTTGAAACGGAAGTGATGAACCCCTTTTTACTTCATCTTCATGACATTTCTTATATTTTTCTCAACCTGACATTTTCTATCAATTTTTCTTTCTTTTTCTTTTGTGTGCTAGGTGTATGTGTGCTTGTATATGAGGGTGTGAAAGGAACATTTCATTATCACTATGTCTGACAATATTACTATAGCATCTGTTAACTGTCAAGGTTTATCTACTCCATCTAAAAGAAAAGATGTCTTGAATTTTTATAAAAATAAGAATTGTTCTATTGTGTGCTTTCAGGATACTCATTTTATACCCGATTTGGAACCTTATATTGAAACCCAGTGGGGTTATAAATGTATATTTAATTCATTTTCCTCAAAGAGCAGAGGCGTTGCAATCTTTTTCAATAATACATTTGAATTGAAACTACATAAAGAGAAAAAAGATAGTGACGGAAATATTTTAGCACTAGATCTTAGTATTGATGAAAACAGAGTAACTTTGTTAAATATTTACGGTCTGAATTCAGACTGCCCTGCATTTTTTGATAAAGTTAGAGAGTTTGTATTAGAGTTTGATAATCTATCTGTATTATATTATTTGTGGCGATTTTAATATTGCAATTGACCCTAGGATGGACACCTGTAATTACAGTGGTATAAATAAACCACGGGCTAGAGATAAATTATTAGAAGTCATGGATGATTTGAAAATTGTAGATTATTTTAGAATTTTAAATCCTGACAAACGAATTTATACATGGCGTAGAAAAAATCCAAATAAACAGGGTAGACTTGATTACATACTGATATCCGAAAATTTGTCCAACTTAGTAGAAAATTTTGATATAAAGGCAGGGTATAGATCAGATCACTCTATTGTCATTCTTAAGCTTAAGTTTAATTCTTTTGAAAGAGGTAAAGGACTATGGAAATTTAACAATAATCTTCTAAGTGATAAAGAGTATGTTAAGAAAGTATTAACGAAACAAAATTGAAATATTCTACTTTGGATGAAAATGTGCATGAAAATAATTCTAGTCACTTTACCATTGATGATAGCTCACTCTTAGAAATGATTCTTTGCCGTGTGGAGCTCGTAAAAAAGTTCCCCGCGAGGGGTTTGACAGTAAGTGTTTTGAATATACTTCCCTGACATTGTCGCCATAGCACTTTCTGTATAGATAACGTCAGACAGTGCATGAAGTTTTTATATTTTCATTTCCATGCTTCATAAACATCGACGGCGGGTGCGGCTAGCCAACAGGGGATCCTTACTCCTCCCGGGCACCTGGTCCCACCTCTAGCTTACAAGGGGTCCGTCGATGTTTAATTTTGCGCTCTATTGTGAGTGCTATTGAGATTATCGTCAGGATCTTCTTTAACTCATTCTTGATATAAGGGGAATGACTATATCATTTTCAAGCCATAGAAAGAAACAAAGAGCAGAAAAAGAACAGTCATTAATTGATGAAATTGAAAACATTGAAATGCAAGATAGTGAAAATACTGATTTTACTATTCTTGAAGAAAAAAGAAACGAGTTAGAAAACATACGGAAAGAGAAAATACAGGGATATATTGTGAGAACAAAAGCATTATGGGTAGATGAGGGCGAGAAGCCCACAAAATATTTCTGCAATTTAGAATCACGTAATTATATCAACAAAACCATTAAGAAAGTAGAATCAGAGAATAAGGGAATGTTATATGACAAGAAAGATATATTGCAGGAGATTAAAACTTTTTATCAATCCCTTTATATGAGTAAAGAAAATGAAATAAATAATGTTGATTTTGACACTTTATTTGGAAATTCTGATATAGATAATCCTAAGCTAAATCCACTTGTTGCAGAAAAACTAGAGAAAGAAATAACTTGTGCTGAAATCTTATCTGTTCTTAAAAACATGAAAAACAGTAAAAGTCCTGGGAGTGACGGGTATACTACTGAATTCTTTAAATTCTTCTGGTCAGATTTTTCATAACTAATGCAATAAATGATGTTTTTCAAAAAAAGAAGCTGCCTATTTCACAAAGATTGGGTATTATTACTTGCATCCCTAAGGGAATACCAAGAATACCAAGAAACTTTAGGCCAAGGTTTTCGCTTTTGCAAACTAGTAAATACTGTGGAAATTTTCCAAAAATAATTGTCAACTCCTTTTGAAATTCGGATCCAAACAAGCAACAGAGTATATTTTTGTGTTCACAACCTGCATTTTTTGTCGATATAATTAACAAATAAGAAGGATCAATGGTAGACAAAATTACCATCGAAATTGTGTTAGAATCGTCAAAGGCCTTATTTACTGTGGATATGATCCTTCTGTCACCAGACGGACAATTGGCTTGGTACTTGACCTATCTACAGTCTTGTACCAGCGCATTCTTCAGAATTGGCCTCTGACTGACTGTGACGACAGGACTCCATGACGGGCCCTGTCCAAACCTCTTTAGAGAAGACAGGGCCCCGAGCACCCGTCCTCTCTAAATCTCAGTCGGACTCCTAGGGTGTTCACAGGTATGAGTTCGATACAGCCGACAGAGCACGGACTTTTCTTGTGATTTCTGTATCCATTTACATATCCATCCATGTGTCTATTTGTATGTTCAGATTATTTAACACTACAATGGTGCGTTCTTCGAGACATCTAGGTAATCGGAAAAGAGGGAGGGTTGTGCGCACGTAATCTGGATAACCACTCGGTGTGCTACTTGCGTGGCAGATGGGCGTCGTATGTCGGCACCTGTGCCTATTGGTCTCTTTGGTTTATGTGTGGTCTTTTGTGTGTCATGTTTCTATGGTATGAATTGGTCTCGTTGATTTATGTGTGGTCTTTTTCGAGACCTCTGGGTAATTGGAGAAGTGAGAGGGTTGTGCGCATGTAATCCAGGATAACTACACCATTTGATACTTGCGTGACAAAAGGCCGTCCAAAGCCGGCACCGGTTGCCCATTGGTCTCGTCGGGTTATGTGTAGTCTTTTGTGTTTGATGTTTACATGTCGTATGTCTCTTTTTCGTCTCATACTGTGCTCGTCTTTTGTGTTTTTGCATCGGGTGTTTTGCTGTTGGTGCTGCTGCAGGGTCTTGTTGGAGATCCCCTCCCTTTTTGTGATTCATGTTTCTGTGGTGTGAGTTGGTGTTCATTGTCCATTTTGCGTCTCTTTCTGTGAGTGTCTGCCCTGTGATTTTGAATTGGGTGTTTCGGGGTTTTGCTGTTGGTTCTGCAACCGAGTGTTGTAGGCTATCCCCTTCTTTCTTGGTATGTTCAAAGCTGCATCCTTTAAAACGCTTGCATCAGAAAGAAAAGTGAAAAGTGTTCTTCCTAGACATTTCGGATAGTATGGTGCTTTTTCTTCTCGGTGCACCTTATGTTGCAATGTGTCATTGTGTTTTGCGTGTTGCATTATTGTGTGTTGTGTAATATTTTGTTGCTTTATGAACTCTTTAACGAAATAAATGTGTTGATAATACTTCATTCTTATCTACATGCTAAACATTACACATCTTGAATTGAATTTGAGATCTTTGGTTAGGTTAGCCATAACCCTAACCTAGGGTTAGGGCTAACCCTAAGTCTCGCTGTATTATTTTCAAAATTAGATTCATGACAGTTTTAAATTTCCAATAGTTTCAACAACGACAACAATAATATGCTTTACTATCATGAAACACAACAAATGCATTGTAGAGAAATTATAACTCCTGGCAGTACATTTTTTTTTTCTCATATTCATTCACATGTAGCCAAGTTTGATCAACTTCGGTTGGTCGTTTCTTCAACGCATTCGAAAATTTCTGTCATCAAAATTTCTAAAACGTGGGTCCTGTAGCATCATATCCCACACATCCACCCACCCATCATATAACATTGTTTAAATGTCTCTTAATTTCATCTCATTTTTATCATTATCAATTTCATCATACATATCTTTAAATGTTAAACGTCTTCAAATCCAACTGCATCATTTAAGAACAAATAAATTTGCAGCATGGACTAGACTTGCACGTTTCGGGTACAGAACTCTCACCAGTGGTCCTCAATCCAAACAATGAAATATGGTCGAAGACTGTGAAAGTTATGCCCAAAAAATACCGAAAAACGTAGCAGGATATGATGCTTCAGGACCCACTTTTCAGAAATTTCATGACAGCTCATACTCTGTTAAGAAAAAAAGGATTTAGGTTAAAGGAGAATTAAAGAAAAATGGCCCGTGCAGTATGAGTGTTTGTTGATGAATTTGAATATGATCCATCCGTCTCGACCTCTTATCAACTATAAAAGTGCGTATCTTGTGAAAACAAAAAGAATGTACGTCGAGGTCGGATAACGTGTCGAAAAAATAAAGACGGATTTAAAACTTTAATGAAATCTGATACAGCGCATTTAAAATACCGTCACGCTGTAGATATAAAGCACGTGCCGGCCTACGATTAAAGGAACAAAGAAATACATGTCTCGTGGTCACTCGATAGAAATATTTATGCCGACAACACATGATGTGTCGTGAAAACAATATTTTAAACGCAGGGTGTACGACAGATTAACGTGCGCCATAGAAGCAATTAAATGGTAAAAAGGTAAATACACGTTTGACACCTCGGGATGTATATAGCCGGGGCTAATTAACTGTTTATGCGGCAGTTAAATCAGTTAATTTACTTAAACGTGTACACAAAATAGTTTATACACGCATTTTAGATTAAGGAATATAGTACAGTCACCGTCAAATATAGCATGGTGTTGATCGCAAAAGCGTTCGACTCCGTCAAACTAAAACGGTCTATGGGGGAACACGGAGTTAACGTAATGTTCAAGCAAAGTTGGGATAAGCTGAAGAAAAAAAATGTGTTTTCAGATCATTTTCTTTTCTAAATGTAATAAAATTAGGGTCGGCGGATCCGTAAAACAAAGAATTGAATTTCTGTCGCCTTAAAGGCTGTAATTTGATATGCATTGTACATTTGTAAAACTCTCAGGGATGATGGAGCATAATAAGATTAAACATTTAGTTATGATCAAGGACATAGTCAAATATCGTGGTTAACCATGCTATAGGTGACATTCTTGAACAGTTTATTTCTTTCATATCTTCCATGATATATGTTTCAGTGGTTAACTTTTTGTATTTTTCTAGGACAGAAATAAAAAAAGGCGGAGGAGGAAACCAAGATCTGTATGGGTTCAAATATGGCTGTCAGATTTGAGAAGTGAACGCTCTTCAGAGATAAAAAAAAACAACAGAGAATGAATGAATTGAAGGAGCAGTAAAAGAAAAATAGCACATGTGGAACAAATACGTATCACTTTTAGCCTCAAAGCTTAATAGAAAGGGGTGCTGGTGGAGGCCCTTATAATTTTTTTTTCATATCGCACGTGACGCATTTTCGGTGATTACCCGATGCATCGTATTCTAGATACATGTCGTGAAGCAATCGATTAGCCTTCGTAATACGTCGTAAAGCCTTCGGATATGTTTTAAGATAAACATCGTTCCATCGTGTTTTCATCGAATGTGGTTCAGATCGGGAAATAGTGAAGCCGGTGTCATATAGTAAAGCTTCCCCTATAAAGATCTTCCCCCCGGAGGGATTTCTATATTAGAGAAGCTTCCCCCTGGGGGAAGTTTTTTCTATATAGATAACCTCCCTCATTTGTTACCATAGAAGTAAACGTCTTCAAATTGAATAGCATCATTCAAGAACAGACAAATTGGCAACATGGACCAGACATGCACGTTTCGGTTACTTAACCCTCGTCAGTGATCCTCAAATCTAAACAATGTAATATGCCAAAAAATATGAAAGTTAACTATGTCGAAAAAGCGTACCGAAAGACGTAGCAGGATGGGTGGGATATGATGCTACAGGACCCACGTTTTAGAAATTTCAAGAAATTTTGATAACAGAAATTTAGAATGCGTTGAAGAAACGTTCAACCGAAATTGATCGAACTTGGCTACACGTGCCCTCGGGGACTCATGGTCCACCAGCAGTGACACTCACCAAGTGGTATAAATGTAAACGTTTTCAAATTGAATAGCATCATTAAAGAACAGACAAATTGGCAACATGGACCAGACATGCACGTTTCGGTTACTTAACCCTCGTCAGTGATCCTCAAATCTAAACAATGTAATATGCCAAAAAATATGAAAGTTACTATGTCGAAAAAGCGTACCGAAAGACGTAGCAGGATGGGTGGGATATGATGCTACAGGACCCACGTTTTAGAAATTTCAAGAAATTTTGATAACAGAAATTTAGAATGCGTCGAAGAAACGATCAACCGAAATTGATCGAACTTGGCTACACGTGCCCTCGGGGACTCCTGGTCCACCAGCAGTGACACTCACCAAGTGGTATAAATGTAAACGTCTTCAAATTGAATAGCATCATTAAAGAACAGACGAATTGGCAACATGGACCAGACATGCACGTTTCGGGTACTTAACCCTCGTCAGTGATCCTCAAATCTAAACAATGTAATATGCCAAAAAATATGAAAGTTTCTATGTCGAAAAAACATCCCCCATACCATTCTTGGTTTGAATTTCACTTGTTTTAGAGAACCAGAGACAAACTGTATGGGACTGAATGGGGAATATTCTCTATTATAGAAAATATTCCTCCAAATCTAGAAAATGACCGATTCAAAACATTCGAAATTCGAAGTTAAGATTTGAATTAGCCAAATACATGTTATTGAAATTTGTAGTCCTTCTTCAAGAGATCCGCTGTTCACCATGTCGTTTGCTAGAATAGCAGATATATGCTGATCATCGAGGGGAGAACAATTTTAGACGAATTCTGACAAAAGCTATAGAATATACCTTTATATCAAAGAACCTTTCAATTCAACGAAATGTACTTGGTGTGCTGTTTGAAAGAAAGGATGGGAACTCAAACAAGACACGATTGTAGCACCTATCCCTTTGCGTTTGCGATAACATAGAGTAGACAAGCATAAAAAGGGACAAATTAACCCAAAATACGACATCGACAACATATTTGTGGCTGTCGGCATTCCAATGGCAACAGATTGAACCCAACTCCTAGCCGACATTATCTTTTATTCGGACGAAAATGCATTCATTCAAGATCTGATCCCTGCGGTGAAAAGTTATCTAGCTCCTAACGTCAACTATACATACAGATACATAGATGATTTGTTGTCTATCAAATCTTGCACACTCAGCACCATCTATATCACTGAATTTGAGTTCAAGGAAACCACAGCGCCAAATAATTCAGCATTCTATTTGGACTAATGCTGTCCTACGATATTGATGGTCACATGAACAACTCACCCTATCATAAACATGATGACTTCATACATCATGCAAAAGCAACTAACAAATATAGAGATTTTTCTGAAGGCAAGGCGTCTTTCAGATAAGCTTCTCGAAAATTTAACCGATTCTGAGATATGGTTTGTTTGAAATAACCGGGGACGTTCTGTAGATGACAAATATGGATAATGACAATATCCCTGTATACAGCACAGAATCGATAATTCAGAAAATTAGAAACCGAAGGCATACAAAATTAGGATAAAACAGGAACCAAAGCAAACAAACAAAAACCTCCACCGTATGAAAAGAAGCGAACTCCCGATATTGGATTGAGACCAGCTGCCCAGGAAGAGTAAGTATCTCCTGCTTGCATGCAACACCCACCGCTTCAATTCGGTAGAATTGTCACATCCGGTTACTTCCATTTCGGAATATATAGAGTACAATCTTTGGTTGGATGGTTCAAATGGTCTATGAAAGAATATCATCAACCATTATGGAGAGTGGGACATCATAGTGTATGACGAGTTCCCATATCGACCGTAGAACTTCCTCAGTGACGATGTTACTCGGCCACAAACATATCCCTGACTGAGAAGCTTATCTGAAAGACGCCTAGCTCTCAGAACATAATCCGTATATTTGGTACTTGCTCTGGCATAGCGTATCAACTGAGATTTGAACACGCCATAAGCAGGCAATGAAGGGATGTTGCTACTCAGAAAAGAAAAATTTGTAATGCTGAAATGTAAGTCGTCATGTTTGTCATAGAGTGAGATGTGACCATCAGTGTCGTGGGACAACATTATTTCAAGAATTGATTCTAAACAAGGCAAATGTTTCAAACACAGAAACACCATTTTTGGACCTATAATCAAAATTGTTAATGGAGAGATCCATACAAGTGTGTATGACAAAAGAGATGATTTTTGATTTAAATTTAACATAGTAAATTTCCCCTGGCTTGACGTTGATGTTCCTAGATTACCGTCCTATGGTATCTATATTTCACAGCTCATCCGGTATGCTAGAGCATGTACTTATGTTTTGGATTTTCATAGTAGAAATTTACAAATTACCAAGAAACTTTTAGGACAAGGTTTTCGCTTTCACAAACTAGTAAAGACTTTCTGGAAATTTTACAAAAAATATTGTCAACTTCTTCTGAAATTCGGACCAATACAGGCAACAGAGTATATTACTTTGGGTATTTCACAGCCTGCATTGTATGGTGACATTATTAACAAGATAAGAAGGATCAAAGATAGACAACTTCACTATCGAAAATGCGTCAGAATCATCAAACGCCTTTTATACCGTGGGTATGATCCTAATGTCACCAGACGGACACTAGGCTTCGTACTTGACAAATCTACAGTATTGTACAAGCGCATTCTTAAAACTTGCACTCTGACTGACTGTGACGACGGGACTCCATGACGGGCCCTGTCCAAACCTTTTTAGAGAAGACAGGGCCCGACCACCTGTCCTCTCTGAATGTCAGTCGGACTCCTCGGGTGATAACATACATGAGCTGGCGGCGGCAGAGCACGGATTGTATTACGTGCGCCCTCTTTTTATATCCATTTACATATTCATCTGTGCTGCTTGGGCCTTTGAGTTTTGCGGTCTTGTTTGTGTGTGGTCATCTAACAGTGAGGAGGTTGTTTTACACCTCAATTGTACGTTCTTCGATACCTCTGGGTAATCGGAAAAGTGGGAGGGTTGTGCGCACGTAATCCAGGATAACCACTTATTCTGCTATTTCCGAGGCAGATGGCCGTCCTAAGTCGGAACCGGTTGCCCATAGGTCTCGTTGGTTTATGTGTAGTCCTTAGTGTTTGATGTTTCTGTGTTGTGCGTTGACGTTCCTTGTCCCTTATGCGTCTCTTTCTGTGCTTGTCTGCTTTATGTTTTTGCATTGAGTGTTTTGGGGTTTTGCTGTGGATGCTGCAACCTGGTGTTGTTGGAGATCCCCTCCTTTGTTCCAAATAAGATGCTGAATTATCTGTCTCTGTAGTTTTTTTTTACTTCAAGCTCCGAAGAATAGATACTGCTGAGGTAATCCGCGAATTTTGAATTATTGATGGACAACACATCGTCTATGTATCTGTAAGTGAAGTTGAAGTCAGAAGCTAAGTATCTTTTCCCTTCAGAGACCTAAGATTGAATAAATTCAGCTTCGCACGAGTAAAGGAAAATGTCGGCAAGGAGTGGGGCACAATTGGTCCCCATTGGAATTCCGACAATTTGCTGGAAGACCTTTCCTCCAAACACCACAAACATGTTGTCGATCAGAAAGTTTAACATCTGAATAATATCTGTTTCAGTGTACTTATTTTCTCTTTTACAAAGTAGGTTTTGTCATAGCTAACAACAATAAATTTGTATTTGCGATTGCCGTTCTTACTTGTAAACGCATTACTTATAATTTTTGCAAGTCTTTCTTTCAATTTAGAATGTGGGATTGTAGTTTAAATTGTCGAAAAATCAAAGGCTTTGATCGAATGGACTCTACTAAAATGAGTGGATCTTAGATGTTCTAAAAGTTCCTTTGAATTCTTTAAAATCCACATCTGGTTGTTCGAGAATATACTGTCGAACAATATTTTTGAAGCCCAGATGTGATGTTAGATAAAACTTTGGTGAGTAAGATCGATACAGATTTGGTAGAACATTTTGAGGAACCAGCGATGAAACGTTGTTTGTACGGATTCTTATGCATTTTAGGTATGCAGTATAAGTATTGTAAATCTAAATCTAAACTGTTAGTGTCGTAGCCAAAGGAAGCAAGAGTTATTTTGTGACTATCTATTATTTCAGAGGCAGAAAGGTTTATTGGGGTGTAAGTGGGATTTCCAAGTGTCGAATTTAAACCCAACTCTTTAACTAGACTGTCGAAATAGCACTTTTTGCAAGTAAATGTGTAATTGTTTAGGCTTTGTCTGCTGGTGTAATGACATAATGTTTTTGGAGGTAGGTAAGCTCTGTGATAACATCAGGGTCTTTAAAGATAGACTCGAATCTGGTGTTCACAGATGATTTTAATTCAAGATAAAAGTAACCCTCTGATGGATTTTATCCATTCGGAAAGGGTGTCGAGCTGTACAACCTTTTTCTCTGTCCAACGACTTGCATATTCCTCACAAGAGTCCATGGTTATTTTGACATTTGGTTCCATGTAAAAGTCATACTTTCTCTGTCTTTGGGACCCTTTATTAGCATTTCTCTCAACTTGTCGTTCTTGACTATACTAAGGTCACCAGTAATAACATGTCCACAAGGAGAGTAGTTGAAATCCGATGAAGAACATTCGCAAGGAAGTGGATGTAGTGAGATATTACTTAAATCAATACACTGCAAGAATCGTTTGTAACTGTAAATTTTAGATGCAACTGTTGGTGTGTAGCTATAGGAAATACAAGGAGTTTCTTTTCTTTTGAAATATGGTGGGATACACAGAGCAATCTGCAACGATTTCAGATATCCAAGTACATGTACATGTTTGTAGACCACAAAGTATCCATGGCGAGATTAACAGAAGAGTTGAACGAAAGCACAACAAATACTGGCAAATGCCATGATATCAAGATTTGTTCTCCTTGCTCCAGGTTTGTTCAATCCGGTTCTCTGAGATATTCTTTCATCGGAGTATACATGTAAAACGATTCTTCCTTTTCTTCCATGTGTAATACTAATTTTTCCCTCACAGCGTTATGAAACAACAATCAACCAATCAAAAGGTAGAATTATCTCGTGTGCACAATATAATATGTCTTGTGCACGACACAATATCTCGTGGGATTGACATAAGAACTCGTGCGCACGAGATAGTATGTCGTGTACAGGACATTATATATCGTGCGCACACGATAATATGTTGCGCGCACGACACAATATCTCGTGGGAGCGACGTAAGAACTCATGGGAACGACTACATAAGTCGTGCGCACGAGATATTATGTCGTACATAGGACATAATATATCTTGCGCACAAGATAAAAAAATAGTGCATGCGTTTATTGAAGATGTACTTAAACAAAAAGAGGAATTTCAGATAAATGATGCTGAATTATGGGACTTTTGTAAGGCTAATATTAAGCAACTGACAATCAAATATTGCAAATCAAAATGCAGGAAGGAAAGAAATGAGGTTGAAATCTTAGAAAAAGAATTGTCGGTTTTAACAAATAGCTCAAATATTGATCCTGAGCGTATAAATGAATTAGAAAATACTTTGTCTACGCATTACGAGTCTATGGCTAAAGGTGCACAAATCAGATCAAGAATTCAATGGGTGGAGCAGGGGGGAAAGAATACAAAATTCTTTTTAGGACTCGAAAAAACGAAGGCAAATTCATAAAACTATAACGAAATTGAAAGATAAACATGATAGTATTATAAATGACCAAGAAGAAATCTAGGTGAAATTAAAGATTACTATACGTCTTTGTACAGTTCAAGTCATATAAATGAAAATGAAGTTATTGAATATATAAACAATTGTCCCGTAGAAAGAGTGCATGTCTGGTCCATGCTGAAAATTTATCAGGTTTTAAATGATGCTATTGAATTTAAAGGCGTTTAACATTTGAACTACTTGGTGAGTGTCACTGCTGGTGGACCAAGAGTCCCCGAGGGCACATGTAGCCAAGTTCGATCAACTTCGGTTGATCGTCTGTCTCTTCACCACATTTGAAATTTTCTGTTTCAAAATTTCTTGAAATTTCTTAAACGCGGGTCCTGTAGCATCATATCCCGCCTATTCTGCTACGTCTTTTGGTACATTTTTGGACATAATTTTCATGTTTTTTTGGACATATTACATTGTTTAGACTAAGGATCACTGGCGAGGGTTTAGTACCCGAAACGTGCATGTCTGGTCCATGCTGAAAATTTATCAGGTTATCTGTGCTTAAATGATGCTATTCAATTTGAAGACGTTAAACATTTTAAATGATGCTATTGAATTTAAAGGCGTTTAACAATTGACAAAGGAAGAAAGTAAAAGTTTTGAATGGGAATTAAGTTTTGAAGAATGTGAACAAGCTGTTAAAAAAATGAAAAATAATAAAAGTCCTGGCAAAGATGGACTATCTGCAGAATTTTACAAAGAATTTTGGGATAAGATCAAATATTTTGTGGTCAAATCACTAAATTATGCTTATAGAAATGGAGAATTAAGTAACTCTCAAAAATTAGGAGTCGTTTCACTTATATTCAAAAAAAGATGATCCATTACAGTTGAAAAATTGGAGGCCTATAACCCTCTTAAATGTCGATTATAAGATTGCTGCTTACGTTCTTGCTACTAGAGTTAAAGATGTTTTACCGAAGATTATAAGTACAGAGCAAAACGGTTATATTAAAATCAGATTTATTGGCTACAATATTCGTCAAATTCAGGATATAATAGACTACTCCGAAAAATTTTCTATCGATTCATGTATTTTATTTCTAAATTTTTCTAAGGCTTTCGATACGATTGAGTGGAATTTCATGACACATGCGCTGAAGAAATTTGGCTTTGGAGATTCTTTTATTCATTGGACCCTTACTTTATATAATAATATTCTAGGATGTGTAAAAATAATAATTGGTTACCAGAATCATACAGGATATCAAGAGGAATAAAACAAGGGTGTCCCCTTTCTTGCGTTTTATTTATAATAGCAGCTGAAATTATGGCTTGCAAAATTCGAAATGACAAACAAATTAAAGGAATACGTATAAAAAGTTTCAGAATGAAAATATCGCAGCTCGTGGATGACACTACTCGTTTCTTAAAGTTTTCAGAAAAATCACTCTCAATTATTGAAGAATTTGGTAGACTGTCTGGTTTAAGATTGAACAAAGATAAAACAGAGGGTATTTATCTTGGTAAAAACAAAAATAGAGATAAGGCACACTGCGGAATAAAATGGGTTGATATTGTAAAATCTTTGGGAATACATTTTGGGACTAATAAAAAGATTTGTCAAAATCTTAACTGGGAAAATAGAATAACAAGCATAGATCTTCTTCTGAAAAATTGGAAAAAAAAGAAAACTTACGTTCATAGGAAAATCAGTGATTATAAATAATTTTGTAATACCAAAAATATCATATTTAGCGAGCTCACAAATAATTACCAAGGAACAGACCAAGGAATTAGAAAAGCTAATTTTTGACTTTATATGGGAAAAAGGAAGAAATAGTTAAAAGAAACACTATGATATGTAATTATATGAAAGGAGGTTTGCAAATCAGAGACCTTGAATCCCACTTCCAGTCAATAAAAATATCTTGGGTAAAACGACTTTTATTTACAGAAAATTCCAATTGGAAAGCTGTCCCATCATTTTATTTTGACAAGTACGAGCCGGATTTTTTAATCTTTAAAATTAATAATGATAACGAAAAATCAATTCCCAACTTTAACGAAATCCCAGAATTTTACAGATTAGTTACAAATTCTTGGTTCTATATTAAGTATAGTGAGCCTAGACCGAATAAAGATTTCAAAATTAAAAAAGAAATTATTTGGGGAAATAAAAACATCATGGATAAAGGTAAAACACTATTTTTTTGTGAATTGGATAAATTCTGGATTCATTTATTTCAATGATATTCTTGATGAAAAAGGTGAAATAGATGAAGAGTTCATTTAGAATAATTTGGCTGATAAACGAAACTGGATATCAGAAATATATCTTTTAAAGAAATGTATACCAAAAACGTGGATTGATATACTTAGACTGTCTCAAACTAGATCAAACTTTACAAATTTAGAAATTTATGTAAAAGATATTGCCCATAATAGACGAAAATTGTTTAAAACGATAAACAATAAACATATCTATAGTTTTTTTGTCGAGGAAAAAGAGACCGAAAGCTATTGTTTTAGTGCATGGCAAAACAAGTTTAATGAGAATGTAAAAGACCATTTTAAAACAGAAATTTTCTTTTGTTTTCAAAACAATCTTAGAAAACGAAGAGAAGATTTTTCATTGGAAGCTCTTTCATAATATTTTACCAAATCAGATTTTACTAAAAAGATGGAAAATTATAGATACTGAAAACAATATTAGTAACTGCCGGGATAATTATGAGCTTTACTTTGTATCTAGTACTGGTCTTGATAACTTTTTGAATCTAACTCTTAACCGCCTAACACAATTTGAATATCATACTAACTTTAGAAAATTAAGGTATATTGTATAAGGTTATAAGATTGAAGTAGAACAATATAATGATGTTAATATCCTTCTATCAACTATCGGTTTTACGATTTATAAATGGTTCCATCTGAGTAATCAAAGAAAAGACACTACTGATATATTTCGAATTTTTAAGAATGAACTCGCAAGAAAGATGCTTTTCAAACAATATACTAAATAAACATTAATAAAGAAATTCATAGAATGACATTAGTATCAATAACTAACATTTCACCTTATTACCTGCATGGTAGTCGTAAGATACATGTAGTTTAGTTATACGTTGTACTTAGTATTTCTGACAATCCTCTTTTGCTTCAATTCATAAATTCGTCTAATGAAACAAACGCGTCAAGTATGTATTTTTTTCACAAATAGATAAAAAAAAAAAGAAAAAGAGAGAAAGAAATGTGCAATGATGAGCAATAAGACTTTACAACTTTAAGGAAAATTAACAAAAAAGCACTCTCACATTAACAAACACTAATTTGAATTAATTCTTAGTTATATAGAAACTGTAGTTTATACTTAGAACAACATATGTCATTGCTTAGCTTTACATTAGATACTAACACATGAGTCTTTATTCTGAGCACACAAAAAAAAAAAAAAAAAAAAAAAAATGTCGCGCGCACGATATAATATATCGTGCGCACGACATAATTATCTTGCGCACAAGAATTAAAATAAATTACATGCTTCCGTACGTAGTATTTTTCACAATACTCTGATCAATATATGACATACACAGTAATGCAAGAAAACAAGTGAAAATACTTATATATTCATTTTAGCTCAAGTGAGCTATTGTAATAGCGTGGCGTCCGTCGTAAACTTGTCACATTTTCGACTTCTTCTCAAGAACCACTGAAGGGATTTTGATGAAACTTGGTAGGAGTAAAGTTCTCATGGTCCCCTGCAAGTGTTGTTTTTTGTTCGGATCCGTCAATAGGTGGCGCCACCACAGGCAAAAGTAGGTCACTGTGGTACCCTTCTTTGACAAACTTCTTCAGAACCGAAGCACATATCGACGAACCGAGAGCATCAGGATGGTCTGGTCTAGAAGGATGTCTTAACAAGTGTTGTTCTTTTTGGTTCCAGTCCGAAGTCAAATTGACGTCTTTTTGTACTTTTCCAGAAAAATTTTTGAACTGTTTCTTTGACTAACTCTTTCAATGTTTGGTTTTGTGCCCTCATGATTGTCATATTTAAGTTACTATTTGATTTGATATAAATTACATGCTATAATCGTCTTTTTTGGAATTTTAATGAATTTTCTAAAATATGAATAGATATGTTTACTGTGCACATGGACCCAAGGGTTGTGGGTGTAATTCCCGGCACCGGCACCCGAATTTTTTTTTTCTTCCTTTTTCCTTTTTTTTTCAATTTTGTCACCTTTTTATGCAACTTTAAATCATCTGAATACATTTAATTTCATTTTTGATCATAACAATTTTTTTCCAATCTCATATATTTTTCCCGTTTCGCACACTCTTTCACTGTGTATTTGACATATTTCAGTCTCATTGCTGTGATATATATTTCATGCCTTAATTTTATATTTTTGAAAAATGGTTTATGTGTATAAAGTACAAAGGTCGTGTGTTCAAATTCTGGCACTGACACTATCATAATGCAATATTAATAGGCTAAGAGTGTCATGGATATCAGGAGAGCGTTGTGTCTCCTGGGGCTCTTGTTCTCAGAAATACAAGAAAACAAATGAAAATTTTGTTCATTAATTTTTCTCATATATATGAACTGCAACCAAAAAAACAAATTCAAAACATTATTATTCAAATCGGGAGGAGAAGGTTGTGCCGATTTCTAAATGCCATCCAGGCTTTGTTAAGCAGAAAATTTCAAGTAGAGTCATTTTTCTATGCGGGTGATTCTCGATAAATCTGACATGTTAATAAAGGACCCCCGGATAAAAACTCGATTTGGATTATTTTTTTCTATCATTCTACGATGAATAATGAGTCCCGGTCATTCTAAGGGGTCATTATTCGTCTTTACACCGGCACTGGTGAACTTTCTAGGACTGATGCATCGAATTGTTCATCAATAAGGTGCAAATTGATGATAAAAATATCCTATGGCCATAATTTTCCTCCCCTCTCTCTCCGTCGTTATTCCTCGTGGACATTTCCTCATCGGAAAACTCGTCCTGCTCGTGTCGTATAGTGGTTTTGTCGTTGTGTTTCCCTGGTTCTTTTACTCTGCATGGTTCTGGACTGATATATTTGGACAAAAGGAAAACGCTTCAAAGGCCGAAGTCAATTTGATAAAATTTAGAAAGTTTAATCTATGAATCCGTCAATGGTGAAAGGCGGACGTTATGCTGGCATGCAGGAAGGAAACCCATTGGACATATTCCCCAACTGGGAGGATGTCTTCATCGTGGTCTAAGCTTGAATTGCATTTTCTGACCAGGGCTTTTTATACTAGAGCACAAACAACTTGTTTACATCCATACCCCAGTTATGAAAATGTAGCATGAATCTCGGCCGTAGGAATGGGCATCAACTCTAGATGTTTCAGAAGTGATTCTCAATTTAAACAATGTAATAAATTATGGTCAACGAGTGCGAAAATTATTATGTCCAAAATTTACCGAAAGACGTAGCAGGATGGGTGGGATATGATGCTACAGGACCCAAGTTTTAGAAATTTCTTGAATTTTTGTAACTGAACGTTTTGAATTCGTTGAAGAGACAGACAATTAACCGAAGATGATCGAACTTGGCTACATGTAACTTATGCAAGAAATATCCGTACACTGACATTTTCCCATTCCTGACCTCGCGTTTTCTACGTTTCCTATCTAGGTAATGTAATAATAATGTTTCCTCCTCCTGTGAACATAAAGCCGAAAATAAGAAGTGAAGTATTGCGAGATCTCGTTATTTAAGGGTAACGTACCTCCTAACAAGGGTTAAAAGCGTATTCACATATCAATTTTCTTTTATAATCCAACAAATGACCATATAATGGATACGAAAGTGAGAATATTAATAGATAGGCATTTGCCATGAGAGCTGAAACACGTTCTATGAAGATCAATTCCTACACGAATTTCAAGAATTTATGATGATGACATAAATTATACTCATTTCTCTGTGTTTAAATATAATACAACAGAATAAACAGCTTTAAATGATGCATATAGGTGGCATTCAACTATATTCATGAAAAGAGCAAACAGTTTGAGAAAAGGGAAATTTATCCGAAAAATGTATGTCTGCGGGAACGATTTCATGTCTTTAAAAAGCCCATTTTTATTGCAATTTTGGCCAATAATTTTTCTAAAGGCGGGTTTAGGGGTACCTTTTCTTGTTTTAATCCTTTCGTTGTATAATAAGAAATTAATTGATGTAAAAGAAATAGTACCTTCGTGGGCCTTTTTGAAAACTGACGCATTTAAGTAACACCACCCCTTATTTTTATTTAGATTAAAAAAAAAAGGATATTCAAATTAAAGGATAACTGAACAAACATTATCAACTTAATTTCATTGAAATATCAAGCACAATGAATAATGAGGTAAAATGATAATAAACGAACCATTCAACAAGGAAATTAAAGAAATACTGACAAATCAATACATTCATATTGCATATGTGCGTTATCGACTGTTAAGCTTTTATGCTCATTATTTGTGACAATATCATAAAAATCAAAATTTCAGCAAATTGTCACTATTTTGGTCACATCTAGTTGAAAGAATGAATAAATAAGCAAAGTTTTCCTTATCGTAAACATCAAGCTACAAAGAACGCGTTAATAATGGTTCAATCAGGTTATGACGTCACAGGAGTAGGGAGCTGCGTTAAATAGGACGAGTTCACCGAATGTCAGGGAGAATGAAATACATTATTAAACCTTCTTTCAGTTCTGCGAAATAAAGTCCTAATTCCATTGCATGCGCTTTGTGCACTAATAAAATTTCCATGTTTTGTGTGTCACCAAGAGCCTTTATCTTTTAACTTTGATTTCATGTACAAAATACGGGTTGTGCTGCTTTAATGTAATGTGCCAAATAACTTAAGATATTTACTTTCTATTTTTTTGAGTATCACAACGATGAAGTTGAAGTAATTGATGAATTCAGCAGAATTCCATGACCATACTATGACAGAATTTCAATTTATTTTAACATCTTTGACTATGAGGTCTCATTCATTTGAGCGGTGCCATCTATGGTAATATAATTTACAATGGACATTGTTCATTAAGATAGTGTTGTCCGTGTTTCTATGGTGTGATATTATTATCACCGTCTGTTTGTCCGCATTTTCAGTCTCGTTTTACCACCGTTTTCTGTGTTTTGAATTGTTTTCCTATCTTTGTGTTATTTATATTTGTAAATAAATGGTAATCCTATCAATTGACCCTTCCGATTGCGGGAAAAAAATGCAAAATTTTGTGACGTCACAATGCTTTTACCATGTGTTTACCTCGGACAAACAAGCTCCGAACCTCAGTCAAACATCGAAATTGCATTGTGACGTCATCGAATTTCTGAATTTTTTCCCGCGCTCGGAAGGGTCAATTGAGATTATTTGGTTTTGACTTTCGTTTAGATAGTGTAGCCATATGTAGTCAAGTTCGATCAATTTCGGTTGGTCGTTTCTTCAAACGCATTTGAATTTCTGTTTACAAAATTTTCTCGAATTTCTAAAACCTGGGTACTGTAGCATCATATCCCAGCCATTTTGCTACGTCTTTCGGTATATTTAGAACATTATTTTCACAGATTTTGGCCATATTACATTGTTTAGATTGAGGATCACTGACGAGGTTAAAATAACCGAAACGTGTATGTCTGCTCCATGCTCTAAATTTATCTGCTCTAAAATGATGCTAATGAATTTGAAGACGTTCAACATTTCATTCACTTATTAGCTGCCCTTACACTATTAAAAAAGTTAATAAATAATAATAACAAAATCAACCATCAAAACAAATAGCTGATCTATGGAGAAAAGCTTAACAAAAAATATAAACAGCCGTATCAATTATTTTAACAGCGGTTTGGAAACATAACATTGCAAAATAATTTGACGTTGCAGTTCTCATCGCTAATTACAAACGAATAGAGCAAAACAATATTAATCACATCACATTTTCATTTTTTTATCCAACACCTTTACATTCTTGGTGTCTGTAAAATACGTGCTTCAGCAGTTGCGTTGTCTGAGAGACATATATCTTTAATCCTTTAATCTGATATTGTATTGAAAGTTGTACCTGGATATCTAATTGCATATGTATCATTTCAAGAAAATGTAACTGTAAATTGAAAGGGATAGACACAGAGGGCGAAATGAATCAAGAGAATGATTTATAGAAGCAAACGCCGCTCTTACATGTCACTTGAAAAGAGATTGGACTTACTATTCATTCCACCTACCTTAGATTTTAAGAAAGTCATAACGATCAAGTCCACAGAGAGCAATATCTCGGTGTCAAGATTAAAAGGCATCTTATAATACTTTAGTAATTGAAATTTGGGCGATCAAAGATCAACTGAAATACACAGGAGAATGATTTCTTTTTATCAACATACACAGAAAAGAATAAAATCTCTCTCTTCTGTTGCAATATCGAGGAATACTGCATAAGAATTGACAATCAACGCAAAGAGTATAGATTAAAGACCATTTTTTCCGCTTTGATATTTTTGTTTTGTATCAGTCTTTATTACTTTTCAAATGAATGGATTATTTCTGTTAATGTCCTGTCATACTATTTCTGCAAACGAATTAAGCTTTATTGAATTTGAAGACGTTTAACATTTCTACATCGATAGCACACAAAAACAACAAACAAAATAAGGAGGATCAAATGACAAACATGGATAATGACCATATCCCTGTATATAGCACAACATCGATGATTCAGAAAATCAGAAACCGAAGGCATACAAAATCAGGATAAAACAGGAACCAAAGCAAGTAAACAAAAACCTCCACCACATGAAAAGAAGCGAACTCCCGATATGGGAGTGAGACTAGGTGCCCAGGAAGAGTACGCATCTCCTGCTTGCATGCAACACCCGCCGCTTCAATTCGGTAGAACTGTCACATCCGGTTACTTCCATTTCGGAAGACATAGAGTACAATCTTTGGTTGGATGGTTCAAATGGTCTATGACAGAATATCATCCACCATTCTGGAGAGTAGGACATCATAGTGTATGACGAGTTTCCCATATCGACCGTAGAACTTCCTTAGTGACGATGTTAGACGGTCACAAACATATCCCTGACTGAAAAGCTTATCTGAAAGACGCCTAGCTCTCAGAACAAAATCCGTATGTTTGGTACTTGCTCTGGCACAGCGTATCAACCGAGATATGAACACGCCATAAGCAGGCGATGAAGGGATGTTACTACTCAGAAAAGAAAAGTTTGTAAAAGTGAAATTGAAATCGTCACGTTTGTCATAGAGTGAGGTGTTCATGTGACTATCAGTGTCGTAGGACAACATTATGTCCAAATAGGATGCTGGATTATTTATTAATGGCCGTCCAAAGTCGGCACCGGTTGCCCATTGGTCTCGTCGGTTTATATGTAGTCTTTTGTGTTTGATGTTAACATGTCGTGTGTCTCTTTTCCACCTCGTGCTGTACTCGTCTTTTGTGTTTTTGCATCGGGTGTTTTAGTGTTTTGCTGTTGATGCTGCAACGGGGTCTTGTTGGAGATCTCCTCCCTTCTTGTCTCTGTAGTTTCTTTGACTTAAAGCTCCGAAGGATAGATACTGCGGAGGTAATCCGCGAAGTATGGATTATTGATGGAAAACACATCGTCTATGTATCTGTAAGTGAAGTTGAAGTCAGAAGCTAAGTATCTTTTCCCTTCAGAGACCAAAGATTGAATGAATTCAGCTTCGTAGGAGTAAAGGAAAATGTCGGCAAGGAGTGGGGCACAATTGGTCCCCATTGGAATTTAGAATCCCGACAACTTGCTGGAAGACCTTTCCTCCAAACACCACAAAAGTGTTGTCGATCAGAAAGTTTAACATCTGAATGATATCTGTTTCAGTGTACTTATTTTCAGAATCGGACTTTTCTTTTACAAAGTAGGTTTTGTCATAGTTAACAACAATAAATTGTATTTGCGATTACCGTTATTGCTTGTAAATGCATTACTTATAATTTTTGCGATTCTTTCTTTCAATTTAGAATGTGGGATTGTAGTGTAAAGTGTCGAAAAATCAAAGGCTTTGATCGAATGGACTCTACTAAAATGAGTGGATTTCAGACGTTCTAAAAGTTCCCCGAATTCGTTAAAATCCACATCTGGTTGATGCCACCGCGAGAATACACTGTCTAACAATATTTTTGAAGCCCAGATTTGATTTCAGATAAAACTTTGGTTAGTAAGATCGATACAGATTTGGTAGAACATTTTGAGGCACCAACGATGAAACGTTGTTTGTACGGATTCTTTCATACTTTAAGATGTCCCACTCTCCCGAATGGTTGATGATATTCCGTCTTACCCCATTTGAACCATCCAACGACCGAATATACGTGTATCTTTCGAAATGGAAATAACTGGATGTGACAATTCTACCAATTTTAAGTGACGGATGTTGCATGCAAGCAGGAAATGCTTACTCTTCCTGGCACTTGGTCTCACTCCCATTTTGTTAGTTCGCTTCTTTTTATATGGTGGAGGTTTTTCTTTGTTTGCTTTGGTTCTTGTTTTATCCTGATTTTGTATGCCTTCGGTTTATGATTTTCTGAATTATCGATTTTGCAACGTGTATTGGGATATGGTCATTATCCATATTTGTCATAAGTATGGTAAATCTAAATCTAAATTGTTAGTGTCGAAGCCAAAGGAAGCAAGAGCTTATCTGTGGCCATCTATTATTTCAGAGGCAGAAAGGTTTATTGAGGTGAAAGTGGGATTTCCAGGTGTCGAATTGAAACCAAACTCTTTAACTAGACTGTCGAAATAGTACTTTTTGCAAATAAATGTGTAATTATTTGAGGCTTGTTACTTTATCAAAACAAAGATGAAATATTCTCCTATGATTCCTTAAAGCAAGGCTTCCAATGTCGCAAATACATAGGAGAATGAGCTACGAATAGAGGCGAGTAAACATTTGTACCACATTCTTGGTACTTTTTTTCTTGAGACGACAATTGTAAGAATGCGACGAGTCCCACCTCTAGCTTGCTAGGGGTCCGTCGATGCTCAATTTTGTGCTCTATTGTGAGTGCTGTTGAGATTATTGTCAGGATCTTCTTTAATTCATCATTGGAGGGACAAGTCACAGAAGCACTGCATGGTATTTCCTTTACAATAAAACGGACGATTATTGAATTCATCATTACCTCTTCATAATTTAGATCAAAAATGCATCGTAATGACTCGTTTAACTTATAGATAGCATAACATTTTTTTAAGGATGTTAAAAAGGGCTTTAGAGTCAGCCAGCTCATATTCAACACAAGAGTCGCGGAAAATCGTAAATCGTTACATTCGAAGTCATACTATATCACATGCGTTTTATGCGACACGGAAATACCCTCAAATACACAATTCCCATTTGGAGTCTTTTAATTGCTCGTAAAAAAGTTCCCCGCGAGGGGTTTGACAGTAAGTGTTTTGAATATACTTCCCTGACATTGTCGCCATGACACTTTCGATATAGACATAACGTCAGACAGTGCATGAATTTTATATATTTTTATTTCCATGCTTCATTAACATCGACGGCGGGTGCGGCTAGCCAACAGGGGATGCTTACTCCTCCCGGGCACCTGGTCCCACCTCTAGCTTGCTAGGGGTCCGTCGATGTTTAATTTTGTGCTCTATTGTGAGTGCTGTTGAGATTATCGTCAGGATTTTCTTTAACTCATTTGTGTCACACTTATGCCTTTTGCCGTGTGGAGCTCGTAAAAAAGTTCCCCGCGAGGGGTTTGACAGTAAGTGTTTTGAATATACTTCCCTGACATTGTCGCCATGGCACTTTCGATATAGACATAACGTCAGACAGTGCATGAATTTTATATATTTTTATTTCCATGCTTCATTAACATCGACGGCGGGTGCGGCTAGCCAACAGGGGATGCTTACTCCTCCCGGGCACCTGGTCCCACCTCTAGCTTGCTAGGGGTCCGTCGATGTTTAATTTTGTGCTCTATTGTGAGTGCTGTTGAGATTATCGTCAGGATCTTCTTTAACTCATTTGTGTCACACTTATGCCCTTTGCCGTGTGGAGCTCGTAAAAAAGTTCCCCGCGAGGGGTTTGACAGTAAGTGTTTTGAATATACTTCCCTGACATTATCGCCATGGCACTTTCGATATAGACATAACGTCAGACAGTGCATGAATTTTATATATTTTTATTTCCATGCTTCATTAACATCGAACGTGGGTGCGGCCAGCCAACAGGGGATGCTTACTCCTCCCAGGCACCTGGTCCCACCTCTAGCTTGCTAGGGGTCCGTCGATGTTTAATTTTGTGCTCTATTGTGAGTGCTGTTGAGATTATCGTCAGGATCTTCTTTAACTCATTTGTGTCACACTTATGCCCTTTGCCGTATGGAGCTCGTAAAAAAGTTCCCCGCGAGGGTTTGACAGTAAGTGTTTTGAATATACTTCCCTGACATTGTCGCCATGGCACTTTCGATATAGACTTAACGTCAGACAGTGCATGAATTTTATATATTTTTATTTCCATGCTTCATTAACATCGACGGCGGGTGCGGCTAGCCAACAGGGGATGCTTACTCCTCCCGGGCACCTGGTCCCCCCTCTAGCTTGCTAGGGGTCCGTCGATGTTTAATTTTGTGCTCTATTGTGAGTGCTGTTGAGATTATCGTCAGGATCTTCTTTAACTCATTTGTCCCCAGCGTTCGCGGTTCCTACGTCCGTCTGTCACAAAAACGTTAACCTTGTGCATAACGTTTGAATGGTAAGTGATAGGGCATTGATATTTCACATGTGTATCCCTTGTGACAAGACCTTTTCATGGATACCTAATTTTTTTTACCATGTTACCTTGGACTTTGACCTACTTATCAAAAACGTTAACCTTGACCATAACTTTTAAATGACAAGTGGTAGGACTTTCATGTTACACATGTGTATTCCTTGTGACAAGGCCTTTCCATGGATACCAACATTTTTGACCTTGACCTTTGAGTTCGACCTACTTTTCAAAAAAAACTTTAATCTGTCCATAACTTTTTAAGAGAAAAAAAAAACAAAGGAGGAGATCTCCAACAACACCAGGTTGTAGCACCCACAGCAAAACCCCAAAACACCCAATGCACAAACACAAAGCAGACAAGCATAAAGAGACGCGTAAGGGACAAGGAACGTCAACGCACAACACAGAAACATCAAACACTAAGGACTACACATAAACCAACGAGACCAATGGGCAACCGGTGCCGACTTAGGACGGCCATCTGCCACGGAAATAGCAGAAGGTATGGTTATCCTGGATTACGTGCGCACAACCCTCCAACTTTTCCGATTACCCAGAGGTCTCGAAGAACGTACAATTGTGGTGTAAAATAACCTCCTCACTGTCAGATGACCACACACAAACAAGACCGCAAAACGCAGGGGCCCAAGCAACACAGATGAATATGTAAATGGATATAAAAAGAGGGCGTACGTAATATAATCCGTGCTTTGCCGCCGCGAGCTCATGTATGTTATCACCCGAGGAGTCCGACTGACATTCAGAGAGGACAGGTGGTCGGGGCCCTGTCTTCTCTAAAGAGGTTTGGACAGGGCCCGTCATGGAGTCCCGTCGTCACAGTCAGTCAGAGTGCAAGTTTTAAGAATGCGCTTGTACAAGACTGTAGATTGGTCAAGTACCAAGTCTAGTGTCCGTCTGGTGATATTAGGATCATACCCACGGTATAAAAGGCATTTTCGATAGTGATGTTGTCTACCTTTGATCCTTCTTATCTTGTTAAGAAAGTGATAGGGCTTTGATATTGCACATGTGTATTCCTTGTGAAAAGATCTTTCCATGGATACCAAAATTTTTTACCTTGACCTTGGAGTTTAACGTACTTTTCAAAAACTTCAACCTTGACCATAACTTTTGAACGGAAAGTAATAGGGATTTCACAGGTGTATTCCTTGTGACAAGACCTTTCTGTTGGTAACAAAATTCTGACCTTGTGAACTTGCCTTAGGAGGTTGACCCACATTTAAAAACTTCAACCTCAACATTACATTTTGGATGGTAATTTAAATGATAGGACTTTAATATTGCACATGTGCATACCTTTTCATAAGCTCTGTCCCTTGGTAACACAAAACAAAAGTTTGGACCCTTTTACCTTTTCTTGGAGTTTAATCTTTCATATTTAGAATTTTGATAATATATGAGATATATTATGAAAACTTAAGAAGGGGGGGGGGGGGTGTCTTTAAGCATTCTTTAAAGACAAACACCCAAAAGCGGGGACCACAATTCCTTGAATTTGATTTTGTATATTCAATTTCATATTTTCCCGACATAAAACCGAAAGATCGTGTGTATGAAACGATTGAAAGAAATACCGATCCTTTTTATCAACACATAAACATTATCACGCATCACGGTTTGTTACCATAAATTCACTTTTGATTGATATGCACTTTTGCTTGACATTTCATACCTTTAACCCAGAATTAATTTCATCCTAGTTCAGCAGTCAGGGGTAAATAATAATAAACATCGAAGAAGTACCTAACCGTCATTCAGTCTCAAAGTCGAGAAGGCATGGCAAAATCGGGAGAATTCCCATCGAAACGGTTGCGAACCCCGGAATGAACAACATTCCGAAGTGAGACCAGGTGCCCGAGGAGAGTCAGCGTTTCCTGATTGCATGCAATACCCATCGCAACAGCTCCATGGAAACCTGTCAAATTCGGTGATTGTCTCGATGTACTTTTCGATGTACATATCAGGTAAGTATGAACATATCAGGTAAGTATGCCTTGTTTGGTGATGATGACAGCCATTCAATCACAATGTAGAATGTCACTGATCATTCTGGAATGGGGGACCTCATATGCTTTTATTACATCCCCGTATCGACCAAAGAACTTCCTCAATGATGATTTCAGCCGTTGTGTAACATAACCCCGAACAAGTAGCGAACTTGGCATATTTCGTTAACCTAGCAACCAGAGAATTCTGCCTCGTTTGAGTAACGGAATATGTCAGCTTGCAGAGGGGCACAGTTTTTCAAATTGAGTTCCGACAATTTGCAATAACATATTGTCTATCAAACGTAGATCCCAATTATACTTCTTGTTCCGCGATAAGATTGGTTTGGAATTTTCTTTAAGTAGGTAAAGCATTGGAACACTTCCGTATATTATTCTTAGAACAACAAAAAAATTAAGATACTGACTATAAGTTGTTGACCTACTGATATATTCGAAGGGCGAAGCCATGCATATAGACAACAAGTGTGACTTCAAACGGGACATTTTGCTTTTACGAGAGACGGGGACACATACATATGCAGTAGAGTTAAATAAGATCCTGACGATAACCTCAACAGCACTTACAGTAGAAAACAAAATTGAGCATCGACGGACCCCTAGCACATAAGAGGTGGGACAAGTTGTCCGGGAGGAGTAAGCAACCCCTGTTGGCTAGCCGCACCCTCCGTCGAAGTTCACGCACGAAAATGAAACAATATAAAATACATGCACTGTCTGAGGTCATGTCTGTAGAGAAAGTGTTAGATGATCCATAATATAATAAGGCTAAATAAGCAAATGAACCATTCCCTGTACTGCAGATTTATACGCCATCAGATAGCTGAAAGATCATCGACTGTTACGCAAAGCAACGGAACAAATGATAGGCAAATTCAAAATGATACCCTCTAATGAATGGGAGGAACTCCAAATCTATTTCTTTGGCATTTGATTATAGAGAAAATTTATTACAGATTGGACTTATCATTTGAATCAATCAGACAACTTTTGTAAACGGTGAACTCTTCGTATTTCCATACTTAACTCGCTCAACTCAGCTGAGGAATAGTATAACATTCAATTATTTCGTTTTCACCATATCTAGAACTGATTTCCCTTTCTTTCGTTCTACAGATCTATCTTTTCTTTGAAGTACTAATTTGAAAAGACAAAGTCGCCTGAAAGCATAAGCGCCACTATAGATCAAAAACAAAGGATAGAGGGAGAATTCCGGTAAGCAGTAATTTAAAGTAATGAAATTATTCTGATTCATTATTCCTTTGAAAAGTTCTAAAAAATACAGACTAAAAAAGTACTTTTGAAAGACGTCTGGTAGTCTCGTATATTTCTTTGTCCTGCATTTGCCTACATCAAAATCAAATTTTTCTCTGATCTTTGTCAGATAATTTGTTGGAAAGGAGCTCTAAAATCATATTTTATACAAAAAAAATTAAGCATAGTGTGTTTTCCACCGTGGAGAATTTGTGGCAGATTTCGGTAAAATTAATAAACGATAGCTGATAAACTTATTGTGTAAATCATTTAATTTTTTACTAAAACATATGGATACATTATAATCATTCAAACCCAAGATTTGCCCGCTTAAGATCTGTCAAAAATAATATCAACTTTGATTTGATGTCCTTCTACTCTTTTAGAATAATCTTTCAAAGCATAGATTTATGCTCATTGTTCATGGGACCATAACAAATATTGATAATGACCACATCACTATACATGACAAATATGGATAATGACCATATCCCTGTTTACAGCACAAAATCGATAATTCAGAAACCGAAGTCATACAAAATCAGGATAAAACGGAAACCAAAGCAAACAAAAACCTCCACCACATGAAAAGAAGCGAACTTCCGATATGGGAGTGAGACCAGGTGCCCAGGAAGAGTAAGCATCTCCTGCTTGCATTCAACACCCGCCGCTTCAATTCGGTAGAACTGTCACATCCGGTTACTTCCATTTCGGAAGACATAGAGTACAATTTTTGGTTGGATGGTTCAAATGGTCTATGACAGAATATCATCCACCATTCTGGTGAGTGGGACATCATAGTGTATGACGAGTTCCCCATATCGACCGTAGAACTTCCTCAGTGACGATGTTAGTCGTTCACAAACATATCCCTGACTGAGAAGCTTATTTGAAAGACGCCTAGCTCTCAGAACAAAATCCGTATATTTGGTACTTGCTCTGACATAGCGTATCAACTGAGATATGAACACGCCATTAGCAGGCGATGAAGGGATGTTGCTACTCAGAAAAGGAAAGTTTGTAATGCTGAAATTGAAGTCGTCATGTTTGTCATAGAGTGAGGTGTTCAAGTGACCATCAGTGTTGTAGGACAACATTATGTCCAAATAGGATGCTGAATTATTTGTCTCTGTAGTTTCTTTGACTTCAAGCTCCGAAGGATAGATACTGTTCAGGTAATCCGCGAATTTTGGATTATTGATGGACAACACATCGTCTATGTATCTGTAAGTGATGTTGAAGTCAGAAGCCAAGTATCTTTTCCCTTCAGAGACCAAAGATTGAATGAATTCAGCTTCGTACGAGTAAAGGAAAATGTCGGCAAGGAGTGGGGCACAATTGGTCCCCATCGGAATTCTGACAATTTGCTGGAAGACCTTTCCTCCAAACACCACAAAAATGTTGTCGATCAGAAAATTTTACATCTGAATAATATCTCTTTCAGTGTACTTATTGTCAGAATCGGACTTTTCTTCTACAAAGTAGGTCTTGTCATAGTTAACAACAATAAATTTGTATTTGCGATTACCGTTCTTACTTGTGAACGCATTACTTATAATTTTTGCAAGTCTTTCTTTCAATTTAGAATGTGGAATTGTAGTGTAAAGTATCGAAAAATCAAAGGCTTTGATAGAATGGACTCTTCTAAAACTTTGGTGAGTAAGATCGATGCAGATTTGGTAGAACATTTTGAGGAACCAGCGATGAAACGTTGTTTGTACGGACTCTTATGCATTTTAGGTATGCAGTGTAAGTATGGTAAATCTAAATCTAAATTGTTAGTTTTTAGAATAGAATAGTTTAATGAATAGAACTTCTATTCATATTAACCCAAAGAGACGAAGACTGAATCGGTGGGAAATCGACTGTCTTATTATTCAGGGAATCACCACTTTTATGTATCATAGTTAAAATATCATGGAGGATATAAAAGAATGTAAAAAATCGTACGCGTTTTCTTGGTTTAAAGATGAAAGTTTCGAGTACGATATACAGGCATTTAAACATGTTAAACTAAACGGGTCTAGACAGTTTTCCATCGAAGAAAACGGGTATTTTTAGATTCTAAAAATAAAACCACAGGGCGCTAGTGATATTTGGCTGCTTACGAAAAGCACATTTTTTGGCTATGAAAACTAGACGATTCAAACCTTCACTCGTGAAAAAATGATTTCACTTCACCGCCGATATAATATTTTATAGGCCTTCAAAAATGGCATATTTTATTATATAAAATAGCAATTTACGTTACTTCCGTGTATTATCATGCTGACATTGCTTTGCTTTCATAGAAATTTTCTTTCTTATTTTGCGGTCAACTCCCTAAATTAAATCTTACTCATAAATGGCATATCTTTCTGAATCGATTTATAAGAATAAATGTATATATAAACGATTTGGTTTTCAAATTATCAAAGTATGAAAATACAAGAAAAGAGTGTAAACTCCGAATAAAAATGACGTCGCGGTCATAACGTTACGTATTTGCTTGACAACATTATCTTTCTTATACAACGAAGAAAAAGAAGGGAGGAGATCTCCAACAAGAACCCGTTGCAGCATCAACAGTAAAACACCAAAACACCCGATGCAAAAACACAAAAGACGAGTACAGCACGATACGGAAAAGAGACACACGACACGTAAACATCAAACACAAAAGACCACACATAAACCGACGAGACCAATGGGCAACCGGTGCCGACTTTGGACGGCCATCTGTCACGCAAGTAGCAAATGGTGTGGTTATCCTGGATTACGTGCGCACAACCCTCTCACTTCTCCAATTACCCAGAGGTCTCGAAGAACGGACAATCGTGGTGTAAAACAACCTCCTCACTGTAAGATGACATCACACAAACAAGACCGCGAAACGCAGAGGCCCCAGAGACACAGATGAATATGTAAATGGATATAAAAAGAGGGCATGCGTAATACAGTCCGTGCTCTGCCGGCTGTAGCGAGCTCATGTATGTAATCACCCGAGGAGTCCGACTGACATTCAAAGAGGACAGGTGGTCGGGGCCCTGTCTTCTCTAAAGAGGTTTGGACAGGGCCCTTCATGGAGTCCCGTCGTCACAGTCAGTCAGAGTGCAAGTCTCAAGGATGCGCTTGTACAAGACTGTAGATTGGCCAAGTACCAAGCCTAGTGTCCGTCTGGTGACATTAGGATCATATCCACGGTATAAAAGGCGTTTGATGATTCTGACGCATTTTCGATGGTTATGCTGCCTACCTTTGATCCTTTGATTATTTTGTTTATCATATCACCATAAAAGACAGGTTGTGTAATACCCATAGTTATGTACTCTGTTGCATGTATAGATCCGAATTTTAAAAGAAGTTGACTGTAATTTTTGTAAAATTTCCAGAAAGTCTTAACTAGTTTATGAAAGCGGAAACCTTGGCCTAAAAGTTTTTTGGTAATTTGTAAATTTCTACTGTGAAAATCCAAAATATCAGTACATGCTCTAGCGTACCGGATGAGCTGTGATATGTGAATGCCGTATGACGGTAATCTTGGAACATCACCGTCAAGCCAGGGGAAATTTACTATGTTGAATCCAAAATCATCCCTTTTGTCATATACACTTGTATGAATCTTTCCGTTCACAATTTTGATATTTAGGTCCAAAAAGGGTGTTTCTGTATTTGAAAGGTTTGCCTTGTTAAGGGTTAATTCTTGTGGATAAATTTCATTCTTATATAATTCAAAAGCAGGATTGTCAATGGTTAGAATATCATCCAGATACCTAGAAGTATTATTGAAACATTTCAGCTCATCAAATTTTCTTTGCTTTTGAAGATTTTGGATAAATTCTTTTTCATAAGTGTATAAAAATAAATCTGCAACAAGAGGCGCACAGTTAGTACCCATAGGAATTCCTGCAACCTGCTTGTATAGATCCTCACCAAATCTAACATAAATATTGTCCAAGAGGAAGGACAAGGCATTACACAGGTCACTACATGTCCATGATTTGTATGATTTGTAGTCTGTCGAGGAAAAGAAACCCTTCGATTCAGATGTACAAATGTAAGTTTTTCGCTCTCGACATTTAATGAGATTAGATAATCGATCATTAATTTTGTCATGAGGAAGTGTGGTGTACATATTAGAGAAGTCGTATGAAGAAATCGTATTGGCTTGGAAATTTCCAGATTTCATTTTTTCAATCACATCCCCTGAATTCTTAATAGACCAAAATAAATTTACATCGTTCCTGTTTAGAACCGTTTCACAATATCTAGTTATGTGTTCTTTAATAGCAGTAAGTGCTGACGTCAGATTTGTAGACAAAATTGTAGTGGAGCAGTTACTAGAATTAGCAATAAATCGAAATTTGTAAGGAGACTTGTGCAGTTTCGGTATGCAATATAGTGTTGGGAGATCCAATTTAGAAATAGAGATATTGAATGAAGACAGTTCTCTGTTATGCTTGCTTAAAACGTTAGATACACTTTCATTGCTTTTGATATATGTATTAGTAGACGAAAGTTCCGAAATCAAAGTTGATATGTAGTAACGTTTTCAAATGATAATGGCGTTGTTGACTGCTTTATCAACTGGTGCAAAGACATATTTTTCATGTAATTTACTTAGTTTGGATTTGAAATATCTTTCTGATTTGGAACGTGGATTTTGAAAAAGATGAGGGTTTTTATGGAAGTTATCTATTCGAATATCCGTTACATCTAAAATGAGACAATTACAATGAAGTGCTGATTGTACACCCGCAAAAGAGATGTGGGGGTAGGTGGTAGGTCAGTTTGTCCGTCTTTCTGTCTGTAGACAGAAGTTTGTTATCGCAACTCCTCCCAAACCAATCGATGAATGATGTATCTATCCTTCAGAGCTTGAAGTCAAAGAAACTACAGAGACAAATAATTCAGCATCCTATTTGGACATAATGTTGTCCTACGACACTGATGGTCACATGAACATCTCACTCTATGACAAACGTGACGACTTCAATTTCAGCATTACAAACTTTCCTTTTCTGAGTAGCAACATCCCTTCATCGCCTGCTTATGGCGTGTTCATATCTCAGTTGATACGCTATGCCAGAGCAAGAACCAAATATACGAATTTCGTTCTGAGAGCTAGGCGTCTTTCAGATAAGCTCCTCAGTCAGGGATATCTTTGTGACCGAGTTCTACGGTCGATATGGGGAACTCGTCATACACTATGATGTCCCACTCTCCAGAATGGTGGATGATATTCTGTCATTGACCATTTGAACCATCCAACCAAAGATTTACTCTATGTCTTCCAAAATGGAAGTTACCGGATGTGACAGTTCTACCGAATTGAAGCGACGGGTGTTGCATGCAAGCAGGAGATGCTTACTCTTCCTGGGCACCTGATCTCACTCCCATATCGGGAGTTCGCTTCTTTTCATATGGTGGAGGTTTTTGTTTGTTTGCTATGGCTCCTGTTTTATCCTTTTGTATGCCTTCGGTTTCTGAATTATCGATTTTGTGCTGTATACAGGGATATGATCAATATCCATATTTGTTATTTCAGTGAAACTTTACACAATGACAGATCATGATATGTAGATATGCATGAAGAAAGGGAATTGCTGTCGAAAAAGTAACACCTGAGTTATGGCCCTTAGATTTTTCATGCAAGTTATCAATGACAAACCTTGTCATCACAACTCATTCCGAACCAATAGATGAATTAGTGAAACTTTATGCAATGAAAGATCATTATGTGTAGATGTGCATGAAGAAAGGGGAAAGCTATACCTGAGTTATGGCTTAATTGATTTGATTCGATAGGGGAGGAGAATTCTTTTTTTTTTTTGCTAGGATTATGATTTTGTGATTTATAGCATATAATACACTTTTAGGGACGAGGGAGAGGGGGCTAGTACGGATAAATGTATATATGTTGCAGGAAAGATTTCACGTAATTCCTAAGATCAATAAGAGTTCTTGTGTATATAACTCCTGTATCTATAAGTCATAACATGTTATTCCTAAAATTGGTCGGGTATTTCATGTAATTTATTAATTTTTCAAGAATATTTACACTTAAATCCCAACCTGATCGAGTTTCGTCTAATTTTGACTTATGAAATCAGGCCCTATTTTGTTTTACGTCTCTAACTTTTTCTAAAAGGACGATCCTGCCAGGCATGAAAACACAAACGCATGATCAACATTAAGTAAGAAAGATATTGTTTGGCGCAAGTCAGAACCAAAGGTCTTGCCAACTTATCAACACACGAAGCTATGACCTGTAAAAAGTAGAGATGTTATATATATTCCAAAACGCAATTTGACGCAAAACAATTAATATAATAAAATGTACTTTATAAAGGCTTTATGAAAAAAAAAAAAATCAATTTGTACGTATTGAGATAAATACTCGATTTCAACACAAATCAGATCGCATTAATTGAAAAATAAATTAAAACAAGAAAAAAAAAATCAAAATGCATTGCACTGGTTCAAAATTAAACACAATTTGAATTTTAATTTCTATAAAGTGCGTATTTTTTTTAGCTCACCTGAGCGAAGCTCAAATGAGCTATTGTTATAGCGTGCCGTCCACCGTCCGTCGTATAGCGTTAAAGTTTAAAATTTTCGACATCTCCTTTGCAACAGTTGCACAGAATTTCACCAGGGATGGGGCCAATTACATTGAAATGTAATTAATTAAATTACACATTACATTGTAATTTTTGGCAATGTAATTAATTAAATTACACATTACTTTGCTATTTTTTGGCAATGTAATTAATTAAATAACAATTACATTGTAAATGTAATTAATTAAATTACACATTACATTTCATTTAATGAATTTATTTTTAGCATATCAAATTTCAAGTCTCTGATATAATGCAAGAGAGTGCAGGACAATATTCGCTGAACAGTCCAATGTATTTTAAGATTCACTGAGAAAACATTAATGTACATTAATGCACACATTTTGCCTTGAAATTCCCCCAGAATTCCTGGCCCTTAAAAATACTAGCCATTTTGTCCTTGTCTTTGATAAGTTAGTTTTCCCAACTGATTTTTGTAACATTAGGATCAAATCACATTTGTAAACAGAACCTTTGACAATTTTATTCATGCATTCTTTCTATTGTTGACAACCAGGTGAAAATTCATTATCTCTAAACTAAGACTTTAGATATATAATGCAGGTAATTGCAGAAGTGACAAACAAGTTAATTAAAACAGAAACACTTAACCAGACTTTGTTTTGATAACTATAAGTCATTTTAGGTCTTGTGATCATTCAGGTAAAACTGTTTATTTAACCATTATCTATGGCTAATCTCAATGATAACTGATTACACAACAAGTTAATTTTTTTTCTCAGACCAATCTGTGTATTCATTTTCTTAGTTGTAAATGTAATTGAAAAGTAATTGAAATGTAATTGAAATTACATGCAGTTTTTGCCATGTAATTAATTAAATTACAATTACATGTAATTGAAAAAAATCTTCAATTACACATTACATTCAATTACTTGAAAAAATGTAATTAATTGTAATTAATTACAATTACATTTTTAATTACCCCATCCCTGAATTTCACGAAACCTTGTTTTCGTGCCGATCGGTCAACAAATATGGCCACCGACGGCTCTGATTGGCTGACACGTTTTCCACTTCTCCTCTGCAACCGCTGCACAGAATTTCACGAAACCTTAGAGGAAGCAAGTACTTAAGGTCCTGTACCAAGTTTGTGTTTTGTTATTGCTGTGGTCTAGGGGATAGGACATCGGGCTAGTTATCTTATAATTGCTGGTTCGATCCTTGTTATGACCATGGGTCGGCTGACATGTACTCTTCAATGTTCTGTGTTTATATACAAAAATGTCCTTGACTACATGTATGTATTGTTTACGTGTATGTGGTGTTTTTTTTTTAAATAATGATTAAAACCCCCTCAAAAGTTTGTGCTTTTCATGCCGATCAGTCAGCAAATATGAAGGCTGATTGGCTGACTTTTGACATCTCCAAAACTGATGCTCATAATTTCACGAAACTATTAAAAAGGCGTCCACTACTATTCTTCTGTTTGTAACTCGGGTGAGCGATGCGGCCCCCTTAGCAATGACAAATATGGATAATGACCATATCCCTGTATACAGCACAAAATCGATAATTCAGAAAATCAGAAACTGAAGGCATACAAAATCAGGATAAAACAGGAACCAAAGCAAAGAAACAAAAACCTCCACCATAATCATGTAAAAAACTAAAATGCACCAAATTGTACAGAATTCTAAGGTAAAATAATTTACGATCCATGAATGAAAATTATCGTTTCTTTTTTTAATCATCGAGATATATTGTACAGGCCGATTGACACTCTTGATCGTGGCATGTTTTTCGCTTTTTGTACAATTTTATTTTAAAAGTAAGTCTTAAGGTCAGGGTTGCATTTTGTAATAGAAATGAGGTAGAAGAAAGATGGATAGGTTCATATTCAGACCAAAAAATGAAGATTTGCCCGTCTCGTTTTTTGGCTATAAACGTCCATTTATGGCCTATTTTAACATTTTTGTCATTTTAGAGAATACCACATCATAACTTTACATACCCCTAAAATATATAAAATTTCAAAAATTCATATATATCCTCATTTTTCAAGATTCTTATAGCTTGTGGATGAATTAAAGGCTATTTTGAGAAATTCTGATAAAATAATCAGTTCCAAGAAGAGTATTTTCTTATAAAAACTATGTTGCTGGTTGCCATGGCAACAACTCATAATTTTTATTAATAGCCAGAGGGTCGCTAGCTACACAATTTTTTTCTACATATGTATCTATGGTATTGCTTTATCCTAAAGGAGTCAAATCAATATGTACCCGAATTAGTTTTTGAGCAAAATGAATGTTTCTATAAATTGCACAAAAATTTATGCAAAAAATCAACATTCTGACCCAAAAACATAGTTTAATTTGAAGTTCGAATTTCTAATTATCTCACTTTTAAAGAGTATAATAGATAGTAAATATTCTGATGTTTGAATCTTTTGCGGCAGAACTCATGCGAAATTTTTTCCTATTTTCTGCTATTTTTCATTGAAAAAAAAAATATCCATTCAGTAATGAAAGTTTCAAGGATCATTATTTTGTTCTAAAATGATGTAACAATCTGAGCTTATACCATGTAATGTTAATGTCGGTTTCAAATATTATGTGATTTGAAAATAGAGTTATCTCCCTGTAGTCGCAACCCTAACCTTAAGTTTACGTCTACTAATTTTCAACTAAAGATAGTTTATTATATTATAATTTAGTGCGGTTCTTTCCGAAATACAATGAAAAGAACGTTTCTTTTAATTAGGTGGCAAAGTAATGCAGACAACTTCGCGTCGTAAGCGTTTTGACATTACAAATAAAATGTGCACCAATATTCCTTTGAACCACGAAACTTGCGTACTTAAAGTCCAATGACGACACAAACCCGCGAGCTACGTTAATGAAATTTTCCTACCCGCAACGTGAAAATAGGTCATGTTTACCAGCGGATTTGTAAGGTAGGTTGAATACAAGTTTCCTCTTTTCTAAGTTAATTCGATTCTCAAAAACTTTCTTATATCAGTACAGGCCAAGAAAATCACACATCTTGCGAAAATTCCACCAAAATAATTGTTTTTCGACGATTTGTGATTGCATTGTTTATAATGGAAGCCGCCATATTGACCGTCAGATGAGATCAGGAAATAAAATTACAAAAAATCAACCACGTGACAATCAGGGTTAGGGAGAATCTTGTTTTGATCGAGACATATGAGAGAACATCAGAAGTCAACACACCTTGATCACCACGTGTATCATAGAAAAAAAGAAAGTCAAACGAAAATATGCTTCATAAAAAAAGATATAGGGCAAGTCTCTATTTTTCCTCGATGGTAGAAGGTATAAACTTTCCGTTTATACCAAAATTGTTGACCAAAGTTCCTGAACGCTATCATAATAAATAAAATTAAGAACGAATTTTGTGTCGCCACAACAATAGCCCATGTTTGGGATAGACCAGCCCTCACGCGTGCGCGATACGGCTCGTCGTGTTGTACAAATCAAAACAAACATGGCGAGTAGCGTACACTCTCAAAGGAAAAGAGGGGAAAACGTACTGATACTCAAATTTGGAAAGAGGAAGAAGAAGTAAGATGAGAGTGTGAAAGAGCGATATGGAAAGAATATATTAGAGACCAAATGGATATATATAAAATTCGGTGAAAAATGAGCCAAATCTCGTCACACACCACGAAGCGAAGTTGCTGATATTTTGCTGGACAAGTAAGTCAGATTAGATATAATCGGTCCTTAATCGTTTGATACACATTATTTTATCGTTACTGATTGAAATACTGTGTGAAAGAAACATACGATGTCTATTTCACCTCTCATTGTTTAGAATATTAATCGAAATAGCCTACTAAGTATATTATCGAATCACTTTGTGCCTCGGAGCTCTCCTGCTCATTAATATTCATGAGGAGTCGTGGCTAAAGCTGAAATTGAACTTTGGAGATCCCCTCCTACGTTTGCTGCCACGAGGTGAGCTTCGTAATCTTTGATTACACTATGTTTTATATTCCTTTGGAAAAAATTGATAATGGATTGTCGACGAGTGATAAAATTAAATACAACCGAAATTGTTTTGTAAAAAGTTATCAAAATGGCATGGAGCTAAGTGTACAAAAATAACAATGACTATCTTAGAATGGGTTTCATGAGGAATACATGTTTTAAATATGAAAGCCCTATTCTAATGCACTCCGTTTGTAACGCGCATACTGATTGCCTGAGAGATTTAAAAAACTGCAAGGGGATTCATGTTTCACTGCAGTTTTTGCTATGACGTCATGCATTGCTATGGCGACATTGTTAAAAGCAGACGTTTCTTAGCTGGTTAAGTACCCGAAACATGCATGTCTGGTCCATGCTGAAAATTAATCTGTTCTTAAAACAAAGGAGGGGATCTCCAACAACACCAGGTTGTAGCACCCACAGCAAAACCCCAAAACATTCAATGCGAAAACACAAAGCAGACAAGCACGGACAGACACGCATAAGGGACAAGGAACGTCAACGCACAACACAAAAACATCAAACACAAAGGACTACACATAAACCAACGAGACCAATGGGCAACCGGTGCCGACTTAGGACGGCCATCTGCCACGGAAATAGAAGGTGTGGTTATCCTGGATTACGTGCGCACAACCCTCCCACCTTTCCGATTACCCAGAGGTCTCGAAGAAGGACAACCTCCTCACTGCACCTTAAATGATGCTATTGAATTTGAAGACGTTTAACATTCTTACTGACCAAAGCATTAGAATAGGGTTACCATACTGATGTTTTACAAAAACTGATAGGGTATCGGCGAATCCCCTGTCAGTTTTGTAAAACACACGCATGGTAAACCCTAAATACTCACCATTCAAAAGTTCTGTCCAAAAGTGTTCTACACTTTACTTCTTCAAATGTTGCATGTGGGGAGAAGATGGCATCTATTGATTTTCGAGGCCAAAGGTCTCGGTCACAATAGTAATAATTGAAAAACCTAGTGGATACTTCAACATAGTCAACTAAATCCCATTTATCTTTCATATAAAGTGTGATTTTTTCCAATTTTTGCTGAAAATTACTTCAGCAGGTTTTAAGGATGATTTTTTAAAGGTGGTTTTAAGGATGATTTCTTAAAAGTAGATTAATTGTTACATACAAGTTTATGCATATATTTCATATGCTCAAAATGTGAAACATGAATCCCCTTGGAGTTATTTTTTAATCTCTCAGGCAATCAGTATGCGCGTTACAAACGGAGTGCATTAGAATAGGGCTTTCATATTTAAAACATGTATTCCTTATGAAACCCATTCTAAGATAGTCATCGTTATTTTTGTACACTTAGCTCCATGCCATTTTGATAACTTTTTACAAAACAATTTCGGTTGTATTTACCTTTATCACTCGTCAACAATCCATTATCAATTTTTCCAAAGGAATATAAAACATAGTGTAATCAATACTAATATCCGCGGATAAATGGAATTGCATTACATTTTTAAATTATAGTGTACATCTTACTTCTTCTGTGAATTTATTCATTTATTCAAGGTGGCACCACTTATATTACTTTTTTGTATTTTTTTTCCAATTCAAAATTGTTATACTGGGACAATAGGTCAATTAATATTACCAAACCCAGGCTTTTGCGATTATTTGGGCAGTTAGGGACTGGATTTCGTCAGGACATAGTGAAAACCGTACATTTCAGCGTCGCCGTTCGTCCTAACGACTACTGACGATAATAAGTAAAGACGATTGCAAAGCTTGCAAATCAATTATGTGTTTTCGTTTTGAGGAAAATCGCCACAATTAGGAAATGTCTGGCGGAAAATTGCGATTTGACCAAAACTTTCAGTGCAGACACCCCCCTATTCAATGGAGAAACGCTTCGTGTTTTTTTAGGACGTTGGGAATTCATGCACCTACAAAGTAATGCTAGGGGTTCGTCGATGCCCAATTTTGTGCTCTATTGTGATTATCGTCAGGATTTTCTTTAACTCATTATTGTCACACTTATACACTTTGCCGCGTGGAGCTCGTAAAAAAGGGGTTTGACAGTGTTTTCAATATTTTCCCTGACATGGTCGCCATAACACTTTCTATATAGACATAGCCTCAGACAGTGCATGTATTGTAGATATTGTTTTCATTTCGTACGTGAATATCGACCTCGGGGCTGGCTAGCCAAACAGGGAATGCTTACTCCTCCCGAGCACCTGGTCCCACCAGGTGCAAGCTAGAGGTCCGTCGATGCTCAATTTTGTGTTCTATTGTGAGTGCTATTGAGATTTTCGTCAGGATCTTCTTTAACTCATTTGTGTCACATTTATGCCCTTTGCCGTGTGGAGCTCGAAAAAAAGTTCCCCGCGAGGGGTTTGACATTAAGTGTTTTGAATATTTTCCCTGACTTGGTCGCCATAACACTTTCTATATAGACATGGCCTCAAACAGTGCGTGTATTTTTGATGTTTTCATTTCGTGCGTGAATATTGACGGCGGGTGCGGCTAGCCGAACAGGGGATTTTTACTCCTCCCGGGCACCTGGTCCCACCTCTAGCTTGCTAGGGGTCCGTCGATGCTCAATTTTGTGCTCTATTGCGAGTGCTATTGAGATTAAAGTCAGGATCTTCTTTCACTCAATTGCATCCTTTGCGTACAAGATGGGCGGTTCTGGGCTGTGTTACGTCAGGACAGAGCCTTTAGTGGAAACCCTAGGCTGCGTCCGATTAAACGACTCGTGTTACACGTGTTTTACTCTAGTGAAATCGAACGACAAGTGTCGCGGCCCCAGTGTTGAACACGAGTGACAGGAGTATACTCCCCGGTTTACCGGGAGTAATCGAGTTCCAAGATGGCGGAAAAGGGCAATCAATCGAATCTGAAACATCAGAAAAGACAACTAGTATAGATTAAATACATTTTAACGCCAAAATGTAAGGGATAATTAAATTCCTGAAATATTCAATGAAAGAAATTGGCTTTTGTGACTTCAGGGGCTTTAACTAAGTTAGTTTGTTTACATTGGGCACGGCTCGAATACTATTCGTGTCATTATATATGTTTGTGACCGACTAACATCGTCACTGAGGAAGTTCTACGGTCGATATGGGGAACCACACCTTCTGCTATTTCCGTGGCAGATGGCCGTCCTAAGTCGGCACCGGTTGCCCTTTGGTCTCGTTGGTTTATGTGTAGTCCTTTTGTTTGATGTTTCTGTATTGTGCGTTGACGTTCCTTGTCCCTTATGCGTCTCTTTCTGTGCATGTCTGCTTTGTATTTTTGCATTGAGTGTTTTGGGGTTTTGCTGTGGATGCTGCAGTGTGGTGTTGTTGGAGATCCTCTCCTTCGTCATACACTATGATGTCCCACTCTCCAGAATATATTCTGTCATAGACCATTTGATCCATCCAACCAAAGATTGTAATATGTCTTCCGAAATGGAAGTTACCGGATGTGACAGTTCTACCGAATTGAAGCGGCGGGTGTTGCATGCAAGCAAGAGATGCTTACTCTTCCTTTTCATGTGGTGGAGGTTTTTGTTTGTTTGCTTTGGTTTCTGTTTTATCCTGATTTTGTATGCCTTCGGATTCTGAATTATCGATTCTGTACTGTATATAGGGATATGGTCATTATCATCATATCCCACCCATCCTGCTAGGTCTTTTGGTACGCTTTTTCGACATAGTGACTTTCATATATATTTGGCATATATTACATTGTTTAGATTTGAGGATCACTGACGAGGGTTAAGTACCCGAAACGTGCATGTCTGGTCCATGTTGCCAATTTATCTGTTCTTAAATGATGCTATTAAATTTGAAGACGTTTACATTTATACCACTTGGCGAGTGTCACTGCTGGTGGACCAAGAGTCCCCGAGGGCACATGTAGCCAAGTTCGATCAATTTCGGTTGATCGTTTCTTCAACGCATTCTAAAATTTCTGTTACCAAAATTTCTTGAAAATTCTAAAATGTGGGTCCTGTAGCATCATATCCCACCCATCCTGTTACGTCTTTCGGTACGCTTTTTCGACATAGTGACTTTCATATATATTTGGCATATATTACATTGTTTAGATTTGAGGATCACTGACGAGGGTTAAGTACCCGAAACGTGCATGTCTGGCCCATGTTGCCAATTTATCTGTTCTTAAATGATGCTATTCAATTTGAAGACGTTTACATCCATATTTGTTATTCGATTATAATCAGCTAGTTACACGGAGTACACATGCGCTTCTCCAACACTCTTGACTCTAGAGTTATTCAAATCAAATGCAGCCCTATATTTCAGCGACCCTCCGGGAAGTCGCCCATTTGTTAACATAAAAGCACTGACAACTTTAAAATCAAATACGGCTTTAGTCTTTTTCTTGTTCTTAATTTCATTCCCTTTGTACTAAACAGAAAATGGAGACTTTTTGCACAAGAATAACAAAACAGCATTCTTACCCTAGGTTTACACTATGTTCCCGGCGACCACGGCAGTCACGGAGGCCAAAAACGTAGCACACCGTATGATTTTTGGCAGTTTTTATCTTGGTATTCAAGTTCTGTTAAATCTCGTTACGTTTTCGCACGGTCTATCAAGGTATCCGTGACGAGCCGCGGCTCCTGAATCCCGGAGATCTTACGGCGCACTACGTTTCAACCTACGGCTTGTTACGGACGTTTGTACGTTTCCTCACGACCTGTCACGTTCTGATAGGGTCTGTCACGGTTTGTTACGATCCAATAAAGTTGGCCACGTCTACCAGGTTTTGTCAAGGCCCACTACGATTAACCGTGACCGACGGGAAAAGGAGACACAAAAAGCTGCATAAAAGGGTTTGGTTTGTTATACTTCTTGTCTGACCGTGTGTACCTTGCCACGCCGTAGTAGAACTTAAAACAAACCATAACAAGCCGGGACGTACCGTGACTGAACGTGACGAAACGGCTAACTCATTCCTTAGCTCTCCGTGAGACATCTTGATAAAACGTACATCTGCCCTAAAGCAGCCGCAACTAAACGGGACATAAACGTGGCAGACCGTAACTCAACTTCACAAGGATCGTAAGTTGCCGAGTCATACTTCTGCTTCCCGTTCCGCTACGGACACTGTCCCAAGTTTTGTTACGGTCTGTAACGTTCTGTCACGTTGCGTTCGACCCGTTTAGCTACGGTTTCTAAAGTAGGCCATCCGCACCATGGACTGCCGTGACAAATATTTTGACAGTTTAAACATTTGTCCCGTCGGCCCCGGCAACCACGGCTAGTTACGTTTGTCTATCCCGTTCCGCCACGTTGTCTCACGGTCATCACGTTTCGTCCACGGTGGCTTGAAACGTGGCCTCCATGGCCGCCGGGAACATAGTGTAAACGGGGGGTAAATGTAAACGTCTTCATATTGAATAGCATCATTTAAGAACAGATAAATTGGTTAAAAGATATGATAAAGTTCTATTTTTAGTTGAGACATGGTTATGGATTCTACTCAAATTCAGGGTGAACAATCATAAATTTCTTCGGTATCTCATTTATTCCTTACTGAATCAAATTTGCGCCTGAATAGGTTTTTGAAACAACCTCCTTTCATATGGTATCTACGGTAAAGGTCGAAAAACAACTTTGTCTATTTGTCACGAATTGAAATGTCATGTAGGGTTCATACAAGTCAGTATAAATGAATGGGAAATGAAAGAAAGAGTGAATACTTGCTGATCCCATTATTTCCGATATATGTATAACGGGTTATCAATAATACCTTTTCTGACAGCTGAATATTTTTATATTATAGACTACAATAAATATCCAAATAATTTGAATAACACATAAACCAATAAAATCAGATGTTTGGGGGTTGATATCACAGGATGCTTCATGCTTGTGGATCTAGTTATATTTTCTTATCTTTCTTTCAAGAGGAAATGAAATGTTCATTTTGAAATTTCGTACGATTCACGGAATGTGTACGTGACCAACCAGAATTATACACCCATGAACACCAAAACGTAAGACAGTCATTACTTATATTTACATTTATTCTAATTATCAATCATTTTTATTTGCATGCACATCGCTCCTTTTGCCGGTAACAAAGTCAAATGTATTTTAACGTTGGTAAATTCTACCTACAGACAGTACTTGAACGTGACATCACAATAACAACCCAAATTATTGGAATATAATTCTAGTTGCCTAATTACGGGCAGGAACACGTTACGTCGCCTTACAGTACCGTTGTCAGAAGTATTTAAAGTTCTGCACTTAAAACCGTCCGTTGACATTATGCAACAGGTGATGATATGTTGGAAACCATCCGTTGTCATGAAAATTATCGACAAAATTTCAGTAAAATCACAAATAAATCATTAGGTAACCGGTGATTTCTTTTAAAAAGCCAACGGGGGGTAGCCACAAGCTTCAGTAATACATTATCACCATGAAATGAATAAAACTCCTTTTATCTTATGAGGAGATCTAATTGGCGATGACCTACTGTCAGCAACGAAAACGTAAATTTGAACAGGAAAACTATCCTGTCTCTTAATTATTTGATTTTATATACCAATTTTATGTAGAAAATTATCGACAACATAATACAAACAATATATGTGAATGACCGTCTTTTACATTGTACATATATTGTATACTTTGATTATTTGATAAAGAATGTCCGTTGTTGTGACAAGACAAGAAGATATGGTCCGTTGTCATGACTCTTAACGGTATTTGGGCATGAATGGGGAATTGAATCTTTATTTCAAATCTAAGGCTGAGCAATTAAATAAGCTTAATTAATTCTTAAAGTATTCAGCTCTTTTTTTTTGTAAAGCTGTAAAGGAGGATATCATATAGCTTTCAGGTTACGTAAACATAGATCGTATAGAATGGATTTAAAATTGAAAATATGATTCATGAATTTGAAGAGGTGTAGGATGAGTTCATGAATTTATACATTGATCAATTAAACAATAATTGTTAAAGGGATTTTGAAGTCATATATAGCGTTAAAAACAAAGACATCAAATATCGGTCATTGAAGACATTTTGATAGCCTCAGCCTTTATCACGTAACTGTTCCGAACGTTCTTAACATGAAATCGCTCTTTCATTTTGAATTTTCGCATGCTTTTTTTTCAGAAACAATAAGATTCTTACCTACAGATGGGTTATTAGGCACCGTTTTATGGAAGGGACAAAATGATATCAAATGCACAAAAATGAATATAAGCGTACAAAGTAATAATATACTTGTAATAAATGGCCATTATAATCTTGCCCATAGTAGCTCCCTATAAGTGCTATACACTGACTGGAGACCCCCCCCCTCCCCCGGCGACAAAAAACTTTATTGTAGTCTTTGAAGTCCCCTAAAGCAGATTTCCCTCGCCTACCATTAATGGTTTGGATTTTCTCTTTGAAACATTAAATTTATAACTTTGCATTCAATAGAGATCTTCGATGGGGTATGATGTAGACCTTACATGTATATCACAGGTGATGATGAAAATTGTAGTTGATATGTTATTTACATTTGTGTGTGTCTGTATGTAAGTTCTTGTGTTTTTTTTAATGTCAGCGTCGATATCGGTGTCTCCGTCTGCCTGCGAGTGAATTCTTTTGTCCGCGTGCGTGTCTGTATGTGAGTGAGTGCATCTGTCTGTGTCTTTTGTGTGTGTGTCTGTCTATATACATGACTGTCTGTCCGTTTGTTTTTGCGTATGTCTGTGTATGTCTCTGTGTATGTCAGTCTGTCGTTTTGCGCATGTCTGTGTATGTCTTTCAGGATGTTCATGTCTGTGTCTTGATCAGTGTCTGTCTTTGAGTCTGTCTATGTGAATCTCTTTTTTGTTTCTCCCTGTGTCTGTTTTTCTGTGAGTGCTTGACTATGTGTATCTATCTGCTTGACTTGATGAGAGGTTTTTGTCAAGAAAGAGATATTGGCCTAGTCTGATTTTTCGTCTGTCTTACATGCTGTGATAAACTTTGGATTTACTGAAATCAAAGTCAATATATGTTTTTGTTTGTGTGTGTGAGTACATCTGTGCATGTCTGTCTACCTGTCTATCCGTCTGCCTATGCATATCTTTCTGTATGAGTGTGTCTGTTGATGAATATGTTTGTCTGTATATATGTATTTGTCTGAATATATATGAATTTGTCTAAAACCCCATATGTGTGTGAGTGTCGAACCCTCCCCCTCCCAGAAACCTCTTACATATTCTACAAAAGAAAAAATAGGAATAGGGTCAAGTGTCCGGGAAGAGTAATTATATCCTGCTCTGTTGAAGTTTTGTGATTTTTTTTTATTACAGCACACCATCTGTCTTCCGCCAGTCTGTAAACTTTTCAAAATGTCGCGTTCCTTCTGCAGAACCGATGATGAAAATCAAATTATAAAGTCAACTTTTCAAGAGTGATAGAGACTATTGGTGGGTAAAGAGGAGACATGGGTGCAATATATATATATATATATATATGTTAGACCAATGGAGCATTTTTCGTGTATTTTGCAATATTGGAAGCAAATGGAAGGTAAACAAAATACGGACTTAACAGGGGGAAAATGGTTATATAAAATTTCTTCTCAATGGGGAAAATCCATGCTAATATGAGGAAAATCTTATATATAGCGGAAAATCTCCCAGGGGAAGAAACCTCTTACTTAGCAAATTTTCCTATGAGAAAACTGCTGCATTACACCGGTTTATAATACGCTTATAAAGTAAGATACTGTATACATTCAAATGTTTGCCTCCATTTATATTTTAACCTTTTCACCCATAGCCCAGAAGGTTAATTTAAGACGGGACGAATAAAATTTAATGTTAGGGATATCTTAACAAGACGGATGATTCGGCGAATTCAATTCTGGGCAAATCAGTCTCCATTTTAAATTGGTTGAAATTTAAATTGTGCGTATTGACTGATAAATTTTAATGATTAGTACAGGTATCGTATCATTCCATCCATTAAAATATGAAAGCAGACAACGGACATCTGACAACGGACAGAACTTTCGCAACATGGATTGACAACGGACTAATTTTAGAAAAGTTCCCAAAAAGTGGTCTAAAATTGAATTCGTCATCATGACACTACCAGAGGAGCATAATATAGACTTGATATTTATTATTAGTATATTTCTGGAATAAGATAACCTGAATATTCAAAGATTTCAAGAAAAAGGAAGAATAACACATGTGCAGGACGTGGTGATCAAAGGACGCCAACTCGATCTCCTCTTTTCAAACTGTATATCAGTACCAGAAAAGCATATAAACCAATAGCTTAGTGTTATGACTACCCCCCATTGAATTTTCGAATGTATTACTTCTCAAATTTCAACGTTTATTAGAAAATCACACTTTCCACACATGCCCATTGTCACGACAACGGATGGTTTCCTTCATATCCTTACCTGTGGTATAATGTCAACGGACGGTTTTAAGTGCAGAACTTTAAATACTTCTGACAACGGTACTGTAAGGCGACGTAAAGTGTTCCTGCCCGTGCCAATGGGCAACATGGGGAATCTACTAGAAATGTAAATATAAATGTTTAAACAAGCAGTGCAAGTTTATAAATTTATATTGTGAAAATATTGTTTTCGTATAATATTTCGTCATAGCAGATTCCACAAGTTTTTGTGTTTGGCAAGCTTTGGGATCAATGGAATTTTTCAAGTATAGTGTACATCTAATTTCTTTGTATATAATCAGTGTCAATAATCTTTGCTAAGTTTCTTTTTCTAGGTTCTCATACCGCGGCCAATGACCGAAACTCCTACTTCTCTTTAAGTGAAAAATGATACGAAGAGAGAAAATTAAGAAGAAAAATATAATTTAAACTTCATCTTTGGACCGACATACTTAGATACTACAACTTCCATCCTGTATGTAAAATGATTCATGTAATATTAGAATATGTTTAAGCAAGCTATTAGCGCCACCTACAATACATTACGTATTTGCACTAGACTCTGGAGAAGGTTGTCCGTAGTATTTCTATGAAGCTGTGATATTGTCTGTTTGGCCTATTTTCGTTTCTCGTGAGAAAGATCTGCTTTATATGTTTTTCAAGTGTAAAGCCCCCTTCACACTTTCACAGATCGGGCCACGGATAGCTACGGATCGAGAAAAATTTTACATCCGTAGCAATCCGTAGCTCGATCCGGCACTACTCGTGATAAGTCGTAGCTATCCGGGATGAGACAGAAAATTTTTGAACATGTTCAAAATTTCCCACGACTCCGCTACGGATAGATTTGTCGTAGCGGAGTCGTAGGGGAGTCTTAGCAACCCGTAGTGGAGTCGTAGCTATCCGTAGGGGAGTCGTAGTAACCCGTAGCAATCCGGGACCATTTTTGTGATAAAAATAGCAATACGACTCACGGATTGCTACGGCTCAACTACGGATTGCTACGACTCTGCCACGGATTGTTACGACTCACCTACGGGTTGCTACGGATAGCCAAGGATTGTGTCTTATATAAGCTTCAAATTTATTAGGTGTGCGTTTTTCGGTCAATATATGAGTTAATACTTCAACTATTCAATTTCAGGTCATGATATAAAGGCATGTATAAAGCCTCAATGCTGTTATAAAACAAGTGAGACCATCTCAATTTGAAAATATTCAGTGTTTTAGTAAATAATTATGGATTAAAAATGCATCGGAAATTCAAGCCAGTCCTACCAATCCGTACTGAAGTCGTAGCTATCCTTGTGCGAATCGTGGCTATCCGTACTCGAGTCGTGGTAATCCTTAGCAATCCGTACCTTTCCATATCTATCCGTACATGAGTCGTAGCAATCCGTATCTATCCGTACGCGTGTCGTAGCAATCCGTAGCAATGTCGGGACGATATCCATAGCAATCATTAGCTATCCGTACTTGATTCGTAGCAATCCGTACTGGAGTCGTAGGTTCATGGTTCATCGAACATTTTGCGTCCCGACTGGTCACGAATAGACCTTTTTCGTGGCTCGATTAGTGAAAGTGTGAAGGGGGCTTAAGTCTTCTGACTTTAATTTTTGGAATCTTAATTTAGGTTTCGTGTTTGACTTTTATTCACTGATCTAAAAACCTCGGGTAATGCAGTACTGAAAAACATATAAAAGATTATAAAATTTAGCCGATCTTGAGGGTGCTTCCGAATAAGATGAGGATTTTTTTAAAAACATTGGTTGGGTTGAGGCGTTCAACTAATGTAATTATAATGTTTATTTCATATATTGTTTTCATTTTCATGCATGAACATCGACGGCGGGTGCGGCTACCCAACGGGGATGCTTACTCCTATCGGGCTCCTGGTCCCACCTCTAGCTTGCTAGGGGTTCGTCGATGCTAATTTGGTGCTCTATTGTGAGTGCTTTTGAGACTATCGTCAGGATCTTCTTTAACTCATTACAATAACGATTACTTGACACTTTGCAAACGTCGTGGAGGTCGGCGTTGAAGTGTTCCCAATTCGTCTCTCCGAAGACTCTGCCCCGACATAGCGCCTACTAATGAAGACGCATAACCTTCACGATGACTGACCCCAAGACCCACGTATATTAAAAATGAACTTTTACATTAATTACTTTATGAAACTTTTCTCGTTGCAATTGATTGATTTTCTTCTATCGTTAGCAATTAGGAGAAATAGACCTGAACTAAACTGACATTCATGAGAAATATTATGACATGTATCATACATTATATTTTTAAGTGACCAATCAATGTTTCGATGAAAAACTTTGCTTTTCTCGTTTATACGCCTGTACGTCTATTCAAGAATTAAAAATATCCATTGGTCTCGTCGGTTTTCTATATAGTCATTTGCGCTTGATGTTTCTGTGTCATTTGGCGTTCCTTGTACCATTTGCGTCTCTTTCTGTGCGTGTCTGTGTTTCTACAGTGGGTGTTTTGGGGTTTTGCTGTTGGTGCTGCAACTAGGTGTCATTGGAGATCTTCTTAAAAAACATTTTCTTGTTATCATGAAGTAATAAAATTATTCATAAATGTATTTATTTCAATAAATATAACTTTATATCATATTGCACTTTGGATTTATTTAAACTATTTGACATGAAGTACTACTGACGAGGAATCTATATCCGAAACACGTATCTAGTACAAGAAAATTGGTACTATAGAACATATATTTCAATAATGACAATTCATTCAATTTAAGAATTCAACATTTTGCAAGAATTTTCAACATGAAGGAAATCAAACTTACTATTCTTAAATGGAAAATTCATTGATCTGAAAAGATGTAAAACACATAGCCTTTAAAAATACAGTGTCCCTGAAAATAAAAACTGCGCACCCCAAATTCAAAATGACGTTTTTAAAGGTCTTTTACTGCGAATGTATGCGTTAGATTCGCCTGAAAATTTTAATTTATTCAAATGAGAATGTATATTTTCATATGAAAAGAAAGATTTTGCATAACAAAATTTTGTAAAATTAATTAATGTTCAGGGACATAGTCCCTTTAAAAGAGAAAATCAAATTTTCCTAGGTTTGAAACGTGCATGTCTGGTCCATGCTGCAAATATATCTGTTCTTAAATTATGCTACTGAATTTGAAGACGTTTAACATTTGTACCACTTGGTGAGTGTCACTTCTGGTGGACCAGGAGTACCCGAGGGCACATGTAGCCAAATTCGATCAACTTCGGTTGATCGTCTCTTCAACGCATTCGAAAATTTTTTTTCTCAAAATTTCTGGAACGTGGATCCTGTAGAATCATATCCCACCCATTCTGCTACATTTTTCGGTACATTTTTTAACATAATAATTCACACTCTCTGTCCATTTTACATTTTTTAGATTGAGGATCACTGACAAGGGTTAAGAACCCAAAACGTGCATGTCTGGTCCATGCTCCAAATTTATCTGTTCTTAATAAGTTAAAGAAGATCCTGACGATAATCTCAATAGCACTCACAATAGAGCATCAAATGGAGCATCGACGGACCCCTAGCAAGCTAGAGTTGGGACCAGGTGCCCGGGAGGAGCTATTGAATTTGATGACGTTTAAGATACCTATACATTACATCATACATTTTATAGAATGAAGATTACGTGGTGCGTTTCTTTTTGTTGGGTATAGTTGGAACGCTTACGTATTTTCACTAGACCATTAAAAGCAGATGCAGCTACAGGCGAAAATGTATCTATGGATGTTTCATAAATAAACAATATTACCGAATAGAAAGAGACAGAAAATCAAACTAATAGCAATATATCCTATCGCACATTGAAACTTACATGCGTTGATTGTATACTTAGCACATGTTTGATCTCAGACTCGGAGACAAAAGTCGTTATAGCAGCTGTATAGAAATACTGAAAATCTTATTTGCAGTAAATGACAAATATGGATAATGACCATATCCCCGTCCACAGCACAAAACCGACAACTCAGAAAATCAGAAACCGAAGGCATACAAAATCAGGACAAAACAGGAACGAAAGCAAACAAAAACAAAAACCTCCACCATATGAAAAGAAGCGAACTCCCGACATGAGAGTGAGACCAGGTGCCCAGGAAGAGCAAGCATCCCCTGCCTGCATGCAACACCCGCCGCCCCAACTCGGCAGAACCGTCACATCCGGCCACTTCCACTCTGGAAGACACAGAGTACAATCCCTGGTTGGATGGCCCAAACGGCCCACGACAGAACATCATCCACCATTCTGGATAGTGGGACATCACAGTGCATGACGAGTTCCCCACATCGACCGCAGAACTTCCCCAGCGACGATGCCAGTCGGTCACAAACATATCCCTGACTGAGAAGCCTATCTGAAAGACGCCCAGCCCTCAGAACAAAATCCGTATACCTGGCACCTGCTCTGGCACAGCGTATCAACCGAGATATGAACACGCCACAAGCAGGCGATGAAGGGATGTTGCCACTCAGAAAAGGAAAGTTCGCAATGCTGAAACTGAAGTCGTCACGTTCGTCACAGAGCGAGGTGAAGTTGATTTCCAGACACCTGTAGATCTTAATAATGTCGATTTCATTCATAAAGTAGATGTACAGGGATAAATCCGAATACAGTAATTAATCAAAACTAATAACTGAAACAGCAATTCTACTGTCATGTCTGCTGTCAAAAATATTGATAAACAATGTGTCATCAACTTGTTGACGCAACCAGGACAATAATGTGAGTGCAAGAAGTTCAACTGAGAACCGGGATTAAAATAGAAGTTATTCTGATAGTTTGTTTCTAAGTTAATGATGTAAGCTTAACATAACATTTTCTATTACCTTTTACAACTATGGTTGTTGGTGGGTGTTTTGCTGTTGGTGCTGCAACAAAGTGTTGTTGGATGTTTTACAACTATCATTTATTTTCAAGTTCGACTATGAGAACTAAGTATTAATGCGCATGCATGATATGTATGAGTAAACCGGTTCAATCAGTTGTACGGCAAAATAAGTTTAAACACAGAAAATTGTAGTTAACAGAAATGTTATAACATCCTTGTGTTTAAAAATTTCAGTCATGCAATCGGTGATTTTCAGGTCGCATGTATCGAATTAGCACTAACTCGTCTTCCAAATACTCAGTTTGTGGCCTATGAATCACCAACTATACATACCGGAAAATTGAAAAAAGGATGTTCCCCTTATTTTCACCCTCGACAGGAAAATCTAAGTAAGCTTCCTCTTTCTATGGGTCTTCTTATGCCGATTTTTTAATTTCACTTTATCTGTATTTTTTTCATTTATGTAAATTTATGTTTTTATTTAAAAAATCCCTTACGTAATCTTGTGTCAACTGATGATATTTTACACACAGACAAAGGTTAAAGATACAATGTCCCTGAAAATAAATTTTATTGAAAAAAAGAGTCTAGATAGAGGAAAAAAGGAGCCATAAAAAGTTTAATTTGAAAATATGCAGTAACGAACCTAATATTGTCGATTTATTAAAAATTAAACCTCCATATACCTTTATTGTAAAAACTCAATACATTGAAGCTCTAATTCATTCCACTAGCGTCAGCTGCGCACCCCAAATTCAACATGACGTTTTTTTTGAAAAAAAAATGTATGCGTTAGATTCGCTTGAAAAAATGAATTTATACAAATGAGAATGTATACTTTCATATGATAGGAAAAATTTTGCATTACAAAATGTTGTAAAATCAATTAATTTTCAGGGACATCGACTGTTACTTTCGGTGTTATTTGTGTATCATTCTGGAATGTCACGTGCAAACTAAGTCTAAAGTCTTATTTTCTAATGGTTACGCCAAAGTTCAAGAAGACAAATTTATGGATTTCCTTAACATGGATTCATGATTTTTTTTCGAAAAAGGCACCCTGTAAACATTCTTTCACTTTTCCATCAATCGAGAAATTTTTGTTAACATCAATTTCCGAATGAGTTTGAAAAAAACTATCAAAAGAAGCTGATCGGACTTGGCTGCATGTGCCCTCGGGAAAAATGTTAAACGTCTTCAAATTCAATCGCATTATTTAAGAATAGATAAATTTGCAGCATGGACCAGACATACACGTTTCGGGTGCTTAACCCTCGTCAATGATCCTCAATCTCAACAATGTTATATAACCAACGAGTGTGAAAGTTATGTCCAAAATGTACTGAAAGACGTAGCAAGATGGGTGGGAAACTCATTATTAATTAATTAATTTTGGGAGGCTATAAAAAAAGTTTTGCTTCTCTGATTTTTCCATATTTTAAGAACATAAATATCTGAGACCGCAATGTCGGTGTACTATATTTAAAACTGTTTAATCAAATGTCTACTTTCATCTTACAGCATGGCTAGGGAAGCTCATTAGTGCAAACCAAAAAAAAATTTCCAGAACAAAAAATTTATATTTCAGAACAAAAAAATAAATTCGAGGACAAAAAAAAAAAAAATATTTTTCAGAACAAAAAAATATATTTCAGAACAAAAAAAATATATTCGAGAACAGAAAAATATATTCGAGAACAAAAATATATTCGAGAACAGAAAAATAAATTCAAGGACAGAAAAATAAATTAAGCAGAGATTGCCAGTTGCGTATCTTAAACATTGAAACTTTCCAGAAACCCGAGGTCACTATCCACTATGTGTTAAATGTCAATTGTCAAACAGCTTATCACATCTATAGCATTAAGTATCATACAGCTTTCAATCCAACTCCTAGTAAATTTTTGGGCAAGTCTGGCCGATTGATGACCTTATCTTACAACACAATGCGTATTTTCCTGTTTTAAAGTATGTTTTTATTTTGCCTTTCTTTCATCATTGAATGCAATGCATAAAACATATTTGTTGGCAGGGAGGGGGTTGCATTCTCTGTCTCCGCGAGTAGTCATTGGGGGGGGGGTATCCCAATTCTATAATGTCAAGTCATTTGATATATGCCCTACACGCGCTTTCCAAGCTCAATCAAACAAACATTATCTACGGAGTTAGGTGAAGCTAAGGTCAGGGGCAGATCTACATAAAGATTGTGGGTAGGATGTCAAAGCCCCTTGAATTTACAACGAATGACAAATATGGATATTGACCATATCCCTGTATACAGCACAAAATCGATAATTCAGAAAATCAGAAACCGAAGGCATACAAAATCAGGATAAAACAGGAACTAAAGCAAATAAACAAAAACCTCCACTACATGAAAAGAAGCGAACTCCCGATATGGGAGTGAGACCAGGTGCCCAGGAAGAGTGAGCATCTCCTGCTTGCATGCAACACCCGCCGCTTCAATTCGGTAGAACTGTCACATCCGGTTACTTCCATTTCGGAAGACATAGTGTACAATCTTTGGTTGGATGGTTCAAATGGTCTATGACAGAATATCATCCACCATTCTGGAGAGTGGGACATCATAGTGTATGACGAGTTCCCCATATCGACCGTAGAGCTTCCTCAGTGAAGATGTTAGTCGGTCACAAACATATCCCTGACTGAGAAGCTTATCTGAAAGACGCATAGCTCTCAGAACAAAATCCGTATATTTGGTACTTGCTCTGGCATAGCGTATCAACTGAGATATGAACACGCCATAAGCAGGCGATGAAGGGATGTTGCTACTCAGAAAAGGAAAGTTTGTAAAGCTGAAATTGAAGTCGTCACGTTTGTCATAGAGTGAGTGCTGATTGTCAGGTTTTTATGTTTATATATATATATTTTTTTCAAAGTAAGAGGCTCAACCCGCCCCCCGAATATTTTTGTCTAGACACTCTGGTGTCAAGAATTATAAAGTTACTAGAATATTACTTTGTTTGATCACTTCTAACTCAGCATCATAAACAGTACCAAAGAATTCCATATGCCAATGGCTCTTCTTTCTTTTAGTTACGTCTTCAGTGGCTTACTCTGAATTTATTTTTCTGTTCTCTGATATATTTTTCTGTTCTCTAATATATTTTTCTGTTCTCTCGAACTCCTCGGGTGATAACATGCTTGAGCTTGCTACAGCCGGCAGAGCACGGACTGCATTTCGTACGCCCCTACCCTATTTTTATATATATTTACATTTACATATTCATCTGTGTTCCTTGGGACCCTGCGTTGTGCTGTCTTGTTTGTATGGTCATCTTACAGTAAGGAGGTTATTTTACACAACGATTGTGCGTTCTTCGAGACCTTTGGGTAACTGGAAAAGTGGGAGGGTTGTGTGCACGTAATCCAGGATAACCACTCACGTGGCTGACGGCTGTCCTAAGTCGGCACCGATTTCCTATGGTTCTCGTTGATTTATGTGATGTCTTTCATGTTTGATATTTGATGTCTCGTTTGCTGTTCCTTGTCTCTTGTTGTGTGTGTCTTCTATGTGTTTTCACTTGGGGTGTTTGGTGTGTTGCTGTTGATGCTGCAACCGAGTCTTGTTGGAGATCCCCTCCTTTCATTTCTTTCATAACATTGCTTCATCTTTGACAAGTGACCTTACTGTTTCTCTTCTACTTGTAAAAAATAACATGTTTATGTAAGAATTGACTGTTCAATTTTGACAGTTTATTGGAGTATGAACTTTGGTTTGTAGTATCACAAATTGTGTGCTTCGCTACGCTACGCGGTTAAGCGCAAAATTTGTGATGCGACAAACCAAAATTCATACTCCAATAAACTGTCAAATTTGAACAGTCAATTCTTATTAGTCATTCTCTGTAAGAACCAAAATCGAATGGCACGGCATGTCATGGATTTTGATGATTTTCGGTATAAAGGATATTTAAAACACTGATGTGACGTCATGCCTTTGTTCGAACAGTCCGAAATTTACCTTTGACTGTCCAATATCAAATCTAGGTCGCGTTTATTAGAAAAAATATACGCGACCTAGATTAAATATTGGACAGTCATAGGTAAATGTACTTTGACATCTACAGGATAACCGTTACAATCCTCATTTAGAAATCTCGTGACAAGAATTCCATGCATCGTGGTTCTGACTATTCTAATTTTTGCTATTTTTTCCGGAATTGACAAAATCCAGCACAATCTTATATATCTAAAGAATTGGCCGTTTTGTCGGAAATGACATTGTAAGAGACACTATAGATCAGTCCGTTTTTTTTCTCCGGTCTATTTTTTTTTTCCATCGTTTTAATTTTTCTTATAATAAAGATTTTTGCTCGACTTCTAGTCCGAAAAACCTGACCTAAATCCAGCCTTTGGCGATTATTTTGACCCAGTCCCCCAACCCCCCCTTCCGGTGCGAATATCCGTCAAAGGCTGGATTTAGGTCAGGTCTTTCGAACTAGACTCCTTCAAAATATCTTCATGAATTGTTTCTTTCATTTAACGTTGCACATAGTACATGTAAATTGAAAGTCCCCACTGATTTCTTTTCGGTATTTAAAGGCACTATATTATTTCTTGCTTGTCCGGAAAATGACACCTATAAAGACACGCCCTTTTATTCTATTTATCCAAAGAAGTTTCAACTAAATCGTCATCACGCAAAGTATTCTCGTTGATTTTTCCCCAAAAATTGCATCCAATTTCGTCTTGGTTTACGGAATCTGTGTCATAATTTGTCACCTATAAAGACACGCCCATAAAGACACGTCATAATTTGTCACCTATAAAGACACGCCCTTTTATTCTATTTATCCAAAGAAGTTTCAACTAAATCGTCATCACGCAAAGTATTCTCGTTGATTTTTCCCCAAAAAATGCATCAAATTTCGTCTTGGTTTACGGAATCTGTGTCATAAGGAGTAGGTTCGGAAACTACCGATATTGGCCCTGTTATTACCTAGATTTCAAAATCTTTTTATTTCATATTATTTTTTCATGAAAGCAATGACAAACTTTGAAAGTTCCCAAAAATGCGACGTTCGGGAATCTGCACGTGCTGTGACGTCATCTATGACGTTGTTAATCCATGACGGTATGCCGATTTCCGTGTTTTTAACATGTTTTAAGAGTCTTTAGCCTGAAATTTAACCCGTAGCACACGTTGTCACAGAAATTAAATTGATATCAAATTGAAGATCATTATCGAATCTTGCTCTACAGAGAATTTCGTTTCTGTGACGCACTGTGCTGTGCATTTATTCTAAAGTTTTCTGTGTTGTACTTCTACCGACCTGAGAGAGATTTTGCGTGTGCAGCTCTCTTTAGAAATAAGAAAATCGAGATCTTTCTTCAATGTCTATATATCTTGAGAATAATTCTTACACAGTTTGATCATTCTTGATGTCTCGTAACTCGTTACATAAGTTCAGCGATCATAAGTGAAACTATAAAATATTTACCAGGACCAGAAATTAAGTTTGATAGGGCGTTTTATAAGATAAAAAAATGTAAAGGCTCAGTACGTCAAGTATGAGTTATCAATGTACATAATTATCTGTATTGAATTTATACTAAAACTAGAGCTATCAAATGGTATTCATCCTATCAAAAGTTTCAAAAGCTGAATATGACAAAATCTTGATTTTCCGATTTCTGAAGTGTGCTGCGCAGACAGTAGCAAAAAAAAGGGGGGGGGGGGGAGAAAAAGAAGATAGACGATAGGTATATAGATATATGTGAATTTGAAAAAAAGTAAGTTGAATAAAGAACGTATTTAAGCATTCATACATACTGCAAGTGTAATAGAAGGTTAATATGTATTGAATAAAATGAAGAAATATTGGCACTTATTTAAATTTTTTTCCAAATCTTCAAACAGAAATAGTAATCCAGATTCAGTTGATATCGCTATGAATATAACATATATTCTCAAATTCAAAACGACAAAAAGAAAGACGAAATTTCTATGCAGAAAATGAGAGAGAGAGAGAGTATCGGAAAATTTCATTACTATTGGTATGACTTATATACTCCAATTTAAACTATGCAAATACATGTGTGATGTAGGATACTCTAGCTTATTACTTAGGTCGTTGTCATGTATGATACAAAATGTACGCGGGATCTGAGTTCGTAATGTATCAAGGGGAAGGAAATAAAACTGTCCTTTTTAGTGTTTTCATGAATCCAACATCAATATGTTAGCACTGATCTAAAGAGAGATCATGAGCTGGGCAAGGACTAGCCTTGAAGACATTTAGGAATCGAAAATCGGAATTTCGAAAATATTTTTGTAAATATTCAAAAGCGATTGAATTCGGAAAAAAAATATTTCAAGAAAAATGCGGCATGAGATTTACCGAAAAGGTTGCATTTTCTGCAAAATGTTGAGAAAATTTGTGAAATTAAAAAAAAAAAAAAGGAAAAAAAAGGAGAAAATAGATATCATTTCATATAAAAGTGCCTGTGTGTCTTACCATCTTTGCAAGCAAAACTATTTAAGGTATCTGTATAAGGTGATATATTGAATTTGAGGGAAATAAATGCCTCAAGCTGAAAATGATTTCTTTCGGCGAAATTGATCGAGAAAGATTAAAATCGGAAACCGGAATCGAAAGACTTAGTGTTCGACAGTCGATTTATTCATCACCAGTCAGGAGACCCCCACTCCCCCCACCCTTATCAAACTGAATTAACAAAGTACAAGAATAGGATACGGTCAAACCAAAACTAGATATGTTGATCGAGAGATTAGTACTACCGCCTATCTATAAATTCTAAAAAAATTTTATTTCAAATTCAGTATCTTTTGGTCCACGACGGGTTTTGTTGAAATCTCCGAAGACCACATAATTTCGAGTTTTTTTCCAAGTTTCAAGGAGTAAATCTGAACATAACTGAGCGACATGGGTCATACTCGAACATGACCTTTTTTTGTAAAGGCTATATAAAGGAAGTAAATCGATTCGCTGAAAGGGTTTGTTTAAAATGTTCAGAACCATGTGTGGGGCCGACGGACGGACGGACACACACACGGACGGACCTACTACTTCCATGAATTAATAACCTATTTGTTTCCGCTGAGAAGGAAGCGCGACTAGGAAGTTTGATGGACGTACATGTTCATCGCTCAATAGCCCCGAAATTTTGACCGGTAGTAGTAGGTAGAAAACACCATTCTTTGTTTTTGTGTTTTTATCTATTTTATTTTTTCAATCAATTTTGTAATACGCAGCTTCCGGTTTGAAATTCGATCTTTATCAAATTTTCGCACATATCTACATTTATGCTAGTATATGCTAAATGCATGAATAAATAATGATATTAATAAAACAGATTGAATCAAAGTGAGAATGAAATATCACCGCATCGGATGTTGACTTTTAAGCTAGAGTTCACAAACGATTACATGAATGGACGGTGCTATAATGTGAATGATATAATTTGTTGATTTTCAAATCTAGTAATTAAATACACAATAACTGGAAATGGAACACAATCTAAGTTCTGTAGAATGTAAAAGATACATTTACCAGGCGCTAAAATGGATTGTTATTAGCTAAAGTCTATAAAGCAAATGTTTTATACGTTATCTATTCAGAGATTTTAGTATGATATATTTCATTCGTGCACATCCTCAGGGGCCGGAGCCAGATTTTATTTCCTTATTTCCATAAAATTGTTCCGCATATATCAAAATTCCAAACCCCTTCCCTCTTATAATAATATAACAAACACCCCCCCCCCCAAATCTGGCTACGGCTTCTGCGTGTACATGGTGAAATAGCTTCCGTATGTCACCTGACCCACACACTGTTTATGTGTCATGGGCATTTTAAGATTAGAAAAAAAAACGTGAATGATGTTTGGAATATTGAAGCTATCACTACATCTTCATTGGTAAATAATCATCGATGTAAGTTGCAATTTAAGAAGACTGAAAGATGACAAGAACATTTATTTCGCATGTAACTTCAATCGTAGCGGTCGACACCCCTCCCCTCCCTCACTCTCTTGATCCCGCATAATACATGCACAATCTACATGTAAGGTACGTTTGAACACATTTCGAAGGACATGTAATAAATAAAAAAAAATCTTTTATGTAGACCTTGAATGCACAAGTATAAATTACCCACAGAGTAAAAAAAAATATGAGAGGAAAAAAATAATAACAAGAACAGAATTAAATGGGGTATACCAAAACAATTTTATACGATTTTTTTTAATAATGGTAGGATCTTTCGACGTAATAACTGTTATAAAACGGAATAAACTTCTGCAGAAAAATACAATACGTGAAAAATACGGTCCCGTCTGCGTGTGCACGAGTACTTCAAAGGATGTCCGATGAAAATACGCGACGCATCTTCTATTCCTTGAGGCTACCTGCCTGTATCTTTCCCAAAAACTTTCAGCTCACATAGGTCATTCGAACCTTTTAAAAAAACCGAAAAAAAAAAAAATCTGGACTAAGTACAGCCTCGGCCCGAACAAACTCTGCATGACTACTTGTCAGTCACGTTCTCGTAAGCTTTAAAACAAAGAAATTAAATTACAATCATGAAATGTTTACAAGAGCGTGATCAATTTCTCACGAGGGACCGAAAATTATAAACATTTGATTACATAACGAAAAGACTCGCCAGAAGGCATCAGTCATTCGGATCGACTACGGAGAGGAACGTACCGGTCCGAACGTAATTTTGCCTGTCAGGACTGGCGGACCGATGTTATTGGGAAAAAAAACTGCGTGGGTCAAATCGTCTAATTTAATCGTAAATGTAAATACTTTCTTTTCTCCTTGGTTTATTTTTCATTTATTGTTTCCGTTATAACTAGTGTTCATAAATTTCTTATGGCGACACAGCGTTGTGAGGACGTCATGTGACGACGTCATTGATGTCGCTCAATACGCTCTACCATGCCTTAAACGTTTCCACTTATTTTCGTCAATTTTGAAGATATTTGAAAAGACAAAACAGTTTTAGAAACTGCAGACATCAGTTATTTGACATTCAAAATTCCATTGAAAAGTACGACAGGGCCGAATTCCATGGTTACCGAACCTACTCCTTTGTCACAACTTTTTTTTGAATTGAAAATTTAATCTCCGTTATCTTGGCGGCTAGCCAACAGGGGATTCTTACACCTCCCGGGCACCTGATCCCACCTCTAGCTTGCTAGGGGTCCGTCGATGGTCAACATAGTGCTCTGTTGTGAGTGCTGTTGAGATTGTTGTCAGGATCTTCTTTAACTCATTCTTATATATGCGAGAATGTAAGAACCCGGGGTGATTACATTTCGTTTCAGTAAAGGCAATTAACAAAATAAGAAGAAAGTCAAAGGTCATTCCACTTTGAATAATGATCAATGTTTTAAGTACGATATACGCCTCAAACAATTCATTCTTGAAGATACTGGACAGTTTTCGGCCTCAAACTGTCCAATATCTTTAAGAATGAATTGTTGTCGGCGTATATCCAATACATATATAGTACTGACCATGGAAAACAACACTTTTTGGCCAATGTGGCCTCTGGTTGTCATGGTAAGGAGGTCATTCTATTTATAGCACTTTTGGGACCATGAACTAAGCTAGTTCCGGATACTCCGTTGCCATGGATACCATTGGAAGAGCTTGTTCATTTTTATATAATCTATTCTTCCTGACTTCCATTGTTACTTAGTTATGTGATATTTATAACAGGAAGCTTATTGTATTAAGCCAAAATCAGTTAAAATGAGGCGAAAATCCGGCTTTACTCCAAATGATTCCTCTGTTTTCCAATTATTGAAACTTTACGATACGTTTGCTACCGCGCGGTGTTTTTTGACGTAAGCAACGCCTTTGACCGTGTGTTGCATCGCGGTCTGTTGTTCATATTGAGACGAATGGGAGTTCGCGGTCAACTTTTAGAATGGTTACAAAATAACTTATTAGGAAGAAGTCAAAAAGTTGTCATTGAGGATTCTGAGTCATCTTTTGCTAATATACGGGCGGGGGTTCCTCAGGGGTCAATTTTGGGTCCTCCTATGTTTTTAATTTATATAAATGATATTGGATCAAACATTAGTTTTTTCGCGGACGATACCTCTCTATACATAATTGATTATCCAGCATCTTCCGCAGACCTAATGGATTCCGACTTAAACAAAATTCGTATTTGGGCTAATCAATGGCTGGTCAAATTTAATCCTCAAAAAAAGTGAAGAACTAATAATTTCTAGGAAACAAAACGTATTAGACCACCTTATTACCTATATGAATATTACCTATAAGTACCGATATAAATCGTGTTAAAGAACATAAGCATCTAGGGGTTACTTTAAATTCAACTTGTACGTGGAAATATCAGCTCTCCGAGATTAGTAATGAAGCTTGGAAAAGGGTACATGTTCTGCAGGCATTGAAATTCAAACTAAATAGAAAATCACTTGAAATCATATATTTTTGTTTTATTCGGCCTTTCCTTGAGTATGCGTATGTTGTATGGGATAATTGCGATAATTTTGAGAGGAAATCGATAGAAAAAAATCAAATTAAAGTGGAACGGGTTGCTACGGGAGCTACGAAATCATGTTCGGCAAACATAATTCGTAATGATCTTGGGTGGGAGACACTTTATTCGAGACGTTACAAACACCGACTTATTACTTTCTTTAAAATGACTCGCGGAATTGCACCTCAGTATCTGAATGATTTAGTACCTCAACGAGTCCATCAGGCCAGCGGCAGAAATCTTAGAAATAATGATGACTTTCTTATTCCTAGATCCAGAACAAATCTCTATGACAAATCCTTCTTAACACAGACAACAAGAGACTGGAACAATTTACCTATCGAAACCAAAAATGCGACTTCGTTAAACTTGTTCAAACGGTATTTAGACAGTAATCTAAAAAAACCCAACTAAAATCTTTTATTTTGGCGATAGACGATTCCAAATTCTACGCACTCGTTTACGTTTAGGTTGTAGCAATCTCAATGCTGACCGTTTCAAAAATCACATCTCTGACTCTGATAAATATTCATGTGGTGCTATCGAAGATGACAAACACTTTCTCTTGTTCTGTCAGTATTATTTATCCGTAAGACAACAAACTATTCATACAATATCATTGGCCTATGATTATTAAAACCGTCTTAATGGTAATGACCTCTACTGCGACAGAGACAACGAGGATATATTTGAAAAAGTTCTCAATTTTATTTTAAAAACTGATAGATTTACTTAATCAGGAACACATCCCTATTTCTCTTCATTATAAGTAAACCTTTTCTTTTTCAATGTACATCGTATGTATCACTTTTATGATTTATGTTAATTGACAAATATGGATAATAACCATATCCCTGTATACAGCACAAAATCGATTATTCAGAAAATCAGAAACCGAAGGCATACAAAATCAGGATAAAACAGGAACCAAAGTAAACAAACAAAAACATCCACCATGTGAAAAGAAGCGAACTCCCGATATGGGAGTGAGACCAGGTGCCCAGGAAGAGTAAGCATCTCCTGCTTGCATGCAACACCCGCCGCATAACATCATATCATTTTTGTCTCTTACATTGTTTTCATCTCTCTCTCTCTCTCTCTCTCTCTCAGATTTTTTGTTTTCTTTACAATTTGGTTGAAAAATTTGCAATTAATGAAATCATGAGATAGCAATATCATATATGGCCTATAATATTGTAAGTTATATATATTAGAAATAGGAGATTGCTTTATAATATAAGACAGTGTCTTGTTGTCTAATCCATTTATGTTTTCTGTGTTATATTTTGAAATTTACAAATAAATACATAACTGCTTAAACCAACTAAATTTGATGCTGCTTTGCATATAACAGGACAAATTAGCCAAATTAAATTTTTATATTAATGTATAGTTCAAAGATGATACTAATTGGATAACTAGAATTTTGTCTTCAAAAATTTGTGCTTTTATGAAATTTTCAACCTTGTAAAACGGTAAAAACATGCAAAAAAAAGTTCTATAAGTGCCCAAAACAGAGCCTTTTGATACCTAGTTCTGGCCCAATTTTTCATCTTGTATATAAAAGGCATCCGAGATGAATGTAAAAAAACTTTACAAATATGCATAATAATAAGGATTGAAAGAAAATAAAGTAATTTTACTTTAAAAAAGTTCCTATTTCCATGGTAACGAAGCCTACAAATATGCCTCGTCCTATAAATTATCCCGATTTTTGAAACTTCAGACACGGTTGCCATGGCAACGACAACCTTTTTGAAAAAAACTTTGGTTGATTTACATACTAGTACTTCATATTAAACTTCTATACCAAAAATATCTAAAATCCATGACATGCCGTGCCAACATGTCATTGACATTCTTTGGTTCTTGCAGAGAATTGCTGTTATAATTTCCAAACCCAGATTTCACAAATATACTCAACAAATTAGTAATTTAGTACATTGCGTATGAAAATATCAACTCCGTCGGCGAACTAGTTCCCAAATGAAATAGAAATAATGTATACGTAGTTGAAAGCCAAATATGTGTCAAAAATATTTGTTCCCAATCTGGAGCCCCATTTTACCTATGTATTGTCGTAGCAAAGTTACCTGACCGGGTGGAGCTAGTTCAATAAAGTGAATGAGACGAGTCAGTTAAAATTTAGGATAGGTAGACTATGGATTGCATGCATATGAGTATATACTCTGATTACTAAATCAGAGTATATACTCATAACCTGTAATTTTGTAGCTTCTATCACTTGGTCAAAAGTAAACTCTTCTGATGACCAGGTGAAAATAAGCCCCGCCCGGTCAGGTCAGTTTGTCATGACAATATTACATCATCAGATGATATGACGTAGCTGTTTGATGACGCGTTCTGCAGTTCAAGTTCAAGGTCGCCGACAAGGCAGTTATGTGTTTGGATTTTACACGCAGGAGCTGTGAGTTTATACAGACAAATTCTCTGTACTTGCAGAAAACGGCATGATTACGATCTGTTGGTATCAGAATATATTCCTAGGATTAAGTTATTTCATAAATGACAAGTTAATTGTGAAAATTCATGACGATACTGTATTCTGATCGAGGCCGAGGTAGGTCGCTAATTTTCTGTTCGCTGCTAATATTTTGTTCTAAATTCTTCATCTCTGTGAAAATACATCACTAGAAAAGTTTCAAGTTTCAATAATTCATAGGTTCAGAACAATTGTATATCATAGAAATTGTTTGAAACAGTGATCTTCGGTTCTTTTCAATCAAAGCTGACAGTTGTCAGCCATTTGGAAATTTCAAACGCAGGATGCTCGACCCCAACACGATGGGATTATTATTATTATTTTGAAGAAAATAGCCGGGGGATTCATGATTTGAATTCCGTATTTAAAAATATACAAACTTGTCAATCAATTTTGAAGACAAATTCATTCAAAGCACTAGAAAACAGTTACTGTCCGAAAACTGTTCTGACACCAGTAGTGTAAGGACGAAATTCATCATAGTAATCGCAACTCAAACGAATGCGTAAAAAAGCAGTTTTCATAAAGAAAAGCTTCGTTTTGGCCCTTTATCGATATTATTTTGCTATTTCGAAAACTTGTCATTCCATTTAAAACTATCTTCGAAATTAAATGAGGTAAACATCTTAGCACCATCACTCCAATGTTATTTTGAACATATATATTATTTGGATATGCTACTGAATCGATCCTACAGGAAATGTTGGGCCGCACACTCTCTATAAAGTAAATGTACAAATCTAAATTCAAAAAATAAAAGAGGGCGCTACTGAAATGAATTTTGGTGGTTCCGCTGGAAGAATAACTGATGAGAATTTAATATTCGAAACACGTGTAAGGTGCAGAAAAAATTGGTTCAAAAGTTTCTTCATGAAGGTATCGAGTTGGAACACTCCCGTATTATTCCCAATAAGATCGAGTTTTTAAGATTACATACATATCAGTTCCTAATTGTTTATCACCTTCTTTTAAATAACATGAAATGCTGAAATCGAAGTACAAACTAAGTACATTCCCGAGCTAACGTCAAGAATCCATATACTATTAAATTTATGTCCAAAAAATAATAATTTCCAAATATAAATTGAAATGCGATATGATTAGAACTGCTGATACAAAAACATTTGTGACTATAAATCCCAAAGTATCTAATATCGCTTGATATGAACTAATTATTTCGATTCATCGTAATTTCCACGGAGAGATGTATGAGCGAGAGAAAAAAATAGAATGAAATGTCTAGTGAAACGTCATTTCCAGCAATTGGATATTGGAATTTTACATAACATAAATCATTTCGTTCTAGCCTTTGCGTCGGTTCTGATTTGCAACAATTTTAATTGAAATAAAATGTGGAAAGTTACAAAATATGAAGAGATCTCCTGTATTGACCACGTCTGTTCGTCTTTCTGTCCGTCCAACTGGTCTGCTACAAATCGTGTTTAGATTACACCTCTTGAACCATATACATGTACTGAATCACTAATTTTTGTGTATGGTCTAGCTTATGCCCAAATGATTCAAATCATCTTAATCCAAGGTTAGGCCATTTCTTGTTTTTATTCTGTTTTGCGTCCTTTTGAAATTGAGAAACCTACCAGCCAGCAAGGAAGAAAAAACAAACAAGCGTAGAAAACAAATTGCAATTTCATATTAAGTAATCATTTAATGAAACATGACAGAAACTTGTTTCATTTGATTATTAAAAGATTTAAGTTAACAAAATAATGATGGATAAAAAATGTCTTGTATTAGTGCATTACATTTACATTTTTACATGAAATATAAAAAGATTAAACAAAAGAAACATTAAACACAAAAGACCACACATAAACAAACGATACCAATTGGCAAATACCAATCCACGAGACTATTTGGAAAAGTTAAAATCTGATAATTACATTGTTTAAGGATTTATGAACATTTATTCATGAGAAATATAGAATAAGTTTTGATTCCGAAAAAAAGCTTAAATTATCCGATAATATGTCGTAATTAGCAAAATTTCGACTGAATGCAATAAAGGCCCAAACTTCTTGGGAAAAAATTTTCAATATTGAACTAAATTGGAAGAACGTTCACAACCCCCCTTTTGGCAAATAATATTTTTCACAGATTTTGGCCATATTTCATTGTTTAGATTGAGGATCACTGACGAGGGTTAAATACCCGAAACGTGCATGTCTGGTCCATGCTGTAAATTTATGTGCTCATAAATGATGCTAATGAATCTGAAGACGTTAAACATTCAACACTTTCAATGAAAATGCGTCCATATTGCTCATTATCTGGAAACAATTATTCGAACATTCAGTTTTTCCGACGGCCTATGCCATTTTTGAAAGATAGAAGCTGAAACAATGAATCACCTATTTTTTTCACTGCAATACAATAAGAAACACAAGAATTGTTTTGGAGAGAAAATTAAAATCTTAAGTATCCGAACAAGATCAAGATTCATTGAGAAGAAAAAATAGTACGTTTTGGCTTTACATACGAAATAAAAACGAAAATATTGAAAGAATTCCTAAATCTCTTAATATTTTCATTAAAATTGTTGATCTGGAAAGAAAGAAACGAAATCAAATTCAATAATAAATCTTCCTACTCAGAACCTTTAGCAAATATAATAATCTCTTATATTTCTAAGAAAAACAAACGAACAACAAAAAGTGAAAATAAAAGACATTTTCTAAAAACCTCATTTTCACGATGGTAGATATGCTTACAAATTTCCAAAGATTTTCATTTAAAATAATTAACATGCACTCTTAAGATTAACAACAAGATAAATTATTATATTACTGGTGTATTTATGTCCATTCAATAGTTTTATCTGTATTGATTTAATAAAATAATTTAAGAATAGGAAAGAAAAGTGCAATGATCATTCTCAAGCTAAGGCTCGTAAAATTATATATTTTGCTGAATAAAATATAAACGTACTAACACTCATATAACTCATAATTTGCACAAAAGCTCAGAATGAAATGTAGTGACAACCAATACACGATTGACTTGAGTTGACAGCACGAAAAAAACACCAAACAAAAAAAAAAAAAAAAAAAAAAAAAAAAAAAAAAAAAAAAAAAAACTCGATACCAATTGGCAACCGGTGTCAGCTTAGGATGGCCATCTCATACGCCAGTAGCAAATGATGTGGTTATCCGGATTACGTGACTTTATTTTCGGTTACCAAGAGATTTCGAGCAACACACAGTAAATGAATATGAAAATTGAGGGCGTACGAAATACAGTCTGTGCTCTGCCTTTATCGAGTCCATGCATGCCATCACCCCAGCAATCCTTTTATGGTCAGTCTGTCTACCTTTGATCATTCTTCTTTTGTTTATTAAGGTTGTGAAAGAAGAAATACCATATTAATATACTGTGTTGTTTGTATGGGCCCGAATGTCAAAAGAAGCTGACAATATTTTATTTATGAAATGTACAGAAAGTTTGTGAAAGTAGTATTGTTATAATGAAAGTGAAGTGCTTATCAAGACTGGGCTATAACTCTTGAACCAAATACCCGATCACTTTCAACATTAATGAGTTAAAGAAGATCTTGACGATAATCTTAACAGCACTTACAATAGAGTACATAGTTAAGCATTGTGACAAGACCTTTCTTTTGGTAACAACATTCTGACTTTGTGACCTCAGTTTTGGAGGTTGACCTATATTTAAAAACTTCAACCTCGACCATAACTTTTTGATTCTAATTTAAATGATAGGAATTTCATATTTCACATTTGCATTCCTTTTCACAAGCCCTTTCACTTGTTAACAAAACAAAAGTTTGGACCTTTTCTTCGAGTTTAATCTTTGATATTTAGAATTTTGATGAGACATGAGATTTATTATGAAAACTTAAGAATGGGGGGTCTGTTAGTATTTCTTTCAAGATAAATGTCCAAAAGCGGGGGACCATAAATCCTTGAATTTGATTTTGTGTTTGATTTGTATATGTCGTATGTCTCTTAGTGAGCTCGTCTTTGTGTTTTTGAATCGGGTGTTTGCTGTTGGTGCTGCAACAGGGTCTGGTTAGAGATCCCCTCCCTTCTTTGAAATTAAATATGCTGAATATTTTTCTCTTATGCATACGTCCCCAATTTCAGTTCCGCTTTTCTTCGCTTTGAAATCTACCTCTGCCGTCATCGCCAATTGTTTGTCTGCAAGATTCTTGCAGACTGAAACTGGGGCTTCTTTGGAAATAAAGAATTGCAAGTATATACCACCACCACGTTTGACTACTTACATTGACCTAGACAGCGTAAAGCAATGTCTTTGTTTCAATGAAATGCGATGCAAGATCAGGGATTCTTTATTCGTACGTTGCCAACACGATCAACTGAGCGAGAAGTCTTCGGTAAACCAAAATATAAATCGAAACCTGTCGTCTTTAGAAGGTTCTCTACTTCAAGATAAGAATCGTTTCCTTCATTGCCTATGTATTCATCCCTTTACACTCAAACAAGTAAATTGTGTGCCTCCTCTGTCTTTGAATCCTTTGCACGTCAGAAATCCGAATGACGTCAATGTGCCATTCCTGCGAGGCCTCTCGGACTTTATCATTGCATCAAGTGGAAGGGGAAATAGCTTTGACGGAGGTTATATTGCAATCCTGTGCCGCCTATGACCTTGTTTATAAGTTGGCTAAATATGTCCGGGCTTTATCCATTGTACCTGATCATTTTACATACTAGCACGTGGTTGCTCATTATCCAACAGTTTCAAATTACATTGATCCACGATCACGATCATGTGACAAAGACCACATAGTACGTTTGTAAGTCTTAGCAAATGCTTTGGCTATATATCTCTTGAACCACATATTCAATCTTCTTTATATTCTTGTATGATGTGCTTTAACAAAAAATTCACATTTCGCTGTACAAGGTCAAGGTAACGAAGTAATTTATAATACAACTGTCTATGCTATTACTGTCATTGCTACCTCTCTAAAACCGATATCAATGCAAATTCAATAATTTTCATCACAATAATGTGGAGGTGTTCTATATTACCTTCTTGAAGAAAAATTCAAACCAATTTTAATGTACGAGACACGTGTTTTGGAAAATAAATCCTAATCAGTCGTACTTAGGGAGCAACCATTTGAATTTAAGGGGGGGGGGGATTCCGACCTGCTACATCTTTCAGTACATTTTGGGGCATAACAATTTCACACTCTTTGGTCATATTACATTGTTTAGACTGAGGATCACCGAAATGTGCATTTCTAGTCCATCCTGACGATTTCTTGCCATATAAATAAATATTACAAAAACACGGGAGTCTACTTGGCTCTTGCTTCTACAAAACAGAAAATCATTAATAATTCATGATTCAAGTATACAAAATCTCAATGTAAATTGGAATTATATAACTCTTAGTTCATCATAAGTCAGAAATGCATGAATTCAAAATCAAATTAATTACAGCAAAGAATAATAATCCGGTGTAGAAGGGATGGTAGGGAGGAGAATGTAGTTTAACTGCTAACAAGGCGTCGAATGGTGAGAACTATCGTACGACAGGTACACGGCTCCCAATGTTATTGTCATTTAAATTTTTTTGAACTATTCAAGCCATTACTGCACTGAAGAATCACGAATTTCACTTTTTATAGTTCGTTTCGAAGTTTATCGTTGCGGCTCGTTTACCCCGCTTCGATTGAATACTGAGCGATTCTATACATTATCAATTTTGCATACATTTGTACCCATAAGATTTTAATTTTATATTTCCCGATAACAGCAGGAAACACAGATAATTTCTAATGTATTAGCCCCCATCCGATTCAATAGCGCGGGGAGGGGGGGGAGGTTGCATACGGCGGTACCTACATCTAAAATTTTCTAACAAGTTTATTCTTTCTATCCTGATTTTTCCCTTCCAATCAATTGGCACGCCCCCCCCCCCCTTAAAGTCGTCAAAATAAGGAATTACTTGGGATCAAACGAGTATGTGATAACTTAATTTCTGGTAGTTTGAAGTCGAATTTCAGAAGTTTTCGCTGGCTCGTTGCCGCTCGCCATGTTTCTTTATTTTGATTATTAACCGATATCATGGTTTGAAATAAAATTCCGAAGGTATAAGCATGATATAAATAAATCATATATCCATTCCATGCTCAGTAGCCAATGTTTCCCCTTCTACGACTTAACCTTTATTTTTATTATTTTTCCGGTCTGTTTTTTGATATATACTATAAGTAATTGATAATTGAAAATTTCACTGGCTCGCTATATACATGTACATTATATATCATATGAGATAATTTTCCGCTGGGGAGTGGAGTTCCCCGAAGAACTTGCCACAGGACTTTGAGGTATTCCACGCCCCCTCTTAACTCAAATCCTGTCCCCGTAATCTACAGAATTGTCTCAACCAAATGGAATGATATTCTGAATTTTTCCAAAAGTTTGATAAATTTCAATATATTAAATACCACAGCAAACTGACATATTTTTTCATCTCATAGAATCACGATACTATAAAGAAATAAATGTAATTTCATTAGATTCTGGCCGTTTTAACAAATACATGCATGTACAATAACGGCCGGGAATCTTTTTCCCTCTCACTCATACGAAGTGTATACATTTTATGTATATGCATTCATCTTCAGGCGCTTAGCCAGAGAACCTATCAAGTGTAAGCAGCCTCAAGTGGGTCCAGGTAGAAGCCCTTGTGGATATTCAAGGGGCAAAGTCTCAGAATCTAATGAATTTTGCTCATTTACAGGGCAGTTTTCTACGTTAATGTTTCTTTCATTCACTTTTTTTTCAAAACGACGTGGGAGTAACTGCGTTCTAATGGGGACGCCTGGTTATGCGCATGATTTTCTCTCTCTAGTGGGGGGGGGGGCTTTTGTAAATCCAGCTCGGAATATTTTGCAAAAATATTCTTCCGCATGACTGGCGGAAAAATCAAGCATTCACTGAGGAATGAAAGGAAAAACATCTTTCGCCAGCACCCTAAGCATTAGACGTGCTAATAGACTAGACTATGTCAGACATTTCACAACTGCCAATGATTCAGTTTGGTCAGGATTTTCCGATACTTCATGTTTCAAATTCTTCAATATACACAACACTATCCAAGTTCAATTTCTTTAATTCCATGAAAAGAAGATCAAATGTGTCAAAGGTCACATATTGAATCTAAATCTATCTTAAGTAATTTCTTGACACAATGCACATGTATACCATATCATCTATCTATCATTTGCCCGACCAGTGTTGTAGCAAATCCTAAATATTAAGAAAGTAGGTCAAATGTTTACTTTGCAGAAGAGTGATGAACTTAAAATATCAATGTTTTTATTCATGATTACCAGTATAGGGTAAGACACTCTAAATAGTATTGGTGAAAGGATGATCGACCAAGTTTGCTATGCTTCATGATAGGGGACTCAAGAGAAAATACATAATTGACATAATGTTCTCACTAGATTTCTTCATCACAGTGTTCTAAGAATATTTGTGTACTAGTCTCAAGAAGAATATAAGTATCAGTTATAAGATTTGTTAAGTTTAATTGTAAATTTTATTCAAACTCTGAAAATCATTAAAGAAGAATCATTAAGGAAGAAAGGAGGTATCATCAATTTACAACATAATATTTTTGTACTTGCGAAAGGATATTTTTCTTTCTCTATAATTTATCATAGTATTTCTTTTTGAAATTAATATTTTATATGAATTTACATGTCTCGTCTATATCAAGGACGTATATAATTTTATATACATCCCTGTCTATACTGGTATGTACCTAGAATTTAAAGTCATAAAATTTGATAAATTCTTGCTATGAAAATAATAAAATAAATAAATCTTTTTTCCCCATTCAACAGGTGTAGATCTATTCTCAAGTAAAAAGTTTTCAATGCATTTATAGGCAATTTAACCTAGTACATACATGTACATGTAGCGGTAAGCACATGAGAGTAAACACAAAACATGTTCAAAATTCAAATGTTCTGGACATCAAACAGTGATTTCTCCAGTTTCTATAGTAAAACTTAAGGACGAGGTAGATGTTCAATCTGATACCCAGAAATGAGGAATTTATTGTCCAGCCATCATGTATGTACAGAAGATGCTGTCAGTCTCACTCTGAAAGTAAAAGATGTAATGAATTAATATCTTCATTTTGATATTAAATAAGCTCTAAAATGAATGAATTTTGCATACATATACATTTACCAGAACATGCAGCAGTAGTATGACAAATATGGATAATGACCATATCCCTGTTTACAGTACAAAATCGATAATTCAGAAAATCAGAAACCGAAGGCATACAAAATCAGGATAAAACAGGAACCAAAGCAAACAAACAAACACCTCCACCATATGAAAAGAAGCGAACTCCCGATATGAGAGCGAGACCAGGTGCCCAGGAAGAGTAAGCATCTCCTGCTTGCATGCAACACCCGTCGCTTCAATTCGGTAGAACTGTCACATCCGGTTACTTCCATTTTGGAAGATATAGAGTACAATCTTTGGTTGGATGGTTCAAATGGTCTATGACAGAATATCATCCACCATTCTGGAGAGTGGGACATCATAGTGTATGACGAGCTCCCCATATCGACCGTAGAACTTCCTCAGTGACGATGTTAGTCGGTCACAAACATATCCCTGACTGAGAAGCTTGATGGACAACACATCGTCTATGTATCTGTAAGTGAAGTTGAAGTCAGAAGCTAAGTATCTTTTCCCTTCAGAGACCAAAGATAATCATCAATAATCCAAAATTCGCGGATTACCTGAGCAGTATCTATCCTTCGGAGCTTGAAGTCAAAGAAACCACAGAGACAAATAAGTCAGCATCCTATTTGGACATAATGTTGTCCTACGACACTGATGGTCACATGAACACCTCACTCTATGACAAACGTGATGACTTCAATTTCAGCATTACAAACTTTCCTTTTCTGAGTAGCAACATCCCTTCATCGCCTGCTTATGGCGTGTTCATATCTCAGTTGATACGCTATGCCAGAGCAAGTACCAAATATATGGATTTTGTTCTGAGAGCTAGACGTCTTTCAGATAAGCTTCTCAGTCAGGGATATGTTTGTGACCGACTAACATCGTCACTGAGGAAGTTCTACGGTCGATATGGGGAACTCGTCATACACTATGATGTTCCACTCTCAAGAATGGTGGATGATATTCTGTCATAGACCATTTGAACCATCCAACCAAAGATTGTACTCTATATCTTCCAAAATGGAAGTAACCGGATGTGACAGTTCTACCGAATTGAAGCGACGGGTGTTGCATGCAAGCAGGAGATGCTTACTCTTCCTGGGCACCTGGTCTCACTCCCATATCGGGAGTTCGCTTCTTTTCATATGGTGGAGGTTTTTGTTTGTTTGCTTTGGTTCCTGTTCTGTCCTGATTTTGTATGCCTTCGGTTTCTGATTTTTGAATTATCGATTTTGTGCTGTATACAGGGATATGGTCATTATCCATATTTGTCATTGAATGAATTCAGCTTCGTACGAATAAAGGAAAATGTCGACAAGGAGTGGGGCACAATTGGTCCCCATTGGAATTACGACAATTTGATGGAAGACCTTTCCTCCAAACACCACAAAAATGTTGTCGATCAGAAAGTTTAACATCTGAATAATGTCTGTTTCAGTGTACTTATTTTCAGAATCGGACTTTTCTTTTACAATGACAAATATGGATAATGACCATATCCCTGTCTACAGTACAAAATCGATAATTCAGAAAATCAGAAACCGAAGGCATACAAAATCAGTATAAAACAGGAACCAAAGCAAACAGAAACAAAAACCTCCACCATATGAAAAGAAGCGAACTCCCGATATGAGAGTGAGACCAGGTGCCCAGGAAGAGTAAGCATCTCCTGCTTGCATGCAACACCCGTCGCTTCAATTCGGTAGAACTGTCACATCCGGTTACTTCCATTTTGGAAGATATAGAGTACAATCTTTGGTTGGATGGCTCAAATGGTCTATGACAGAATATCATCCACCATTCTGGATAGTGGGACATCAAAGTGTATGACGAGTTCCCCATATCGACCGTAGAACTTCCTCAGTGACGATGTTAGTCGGTCACAAACATATCCCTGACTGAGAAGCTTATCTGAAAGACGCCTAGCTCTCAGAACAAAATCCGTATATTTGGTACTTGCTCTGGCATAGCGTATCAACTGAGATATGAAAACGCCATAAGCAGGCGATGAAGGGATGTTGCTACTCAGAAAAGGAAAGTTCGTAATGCTGAAATTGAAGTCGTCACGTTTGTCATAGAGTGAGGTGTTCATGTGACCATCAGTGTCGTAGGACAACATTATGTCCAAATAGGATGCTGAATTATTTGTCTCTGTAGTTTCTTTGACTTCAAGCTCCGAAGGATAGATACTGCTCAGGTAATCCGCGAATTTTGGATTATTGATGGACAACACATCGTCTATGTATCTGTAAGTGAAGTTGAAGTCAGAAGCTAAGTATCTTTTCCCTTCAGAGACCAAGGATTGAATGAATTCAGCTTCGTACGAGTAAAGGAAAATGTCGGCAAGGAGTGGGGCACAATTGGTCCCCATTGGAATTCCGACAATTTGCTGGAAGACCTTTCCTCCAAACACCACAAAAATGTTGTCGATCAGAAAGTTTAACATCTGAATAATGTCTGTTTCAGTGTACTTATTTTCAGAATCTGACTTTTCTTTTACAAAGTAGGTTTTGTCATAGTTAACAACAATAAATTTGTATTTGTGATTACCGTTCTTACTTGTAAACGCATTACTTATAATTTTTGCGAGTCTTTCTTTCAATTTAGAATGTGGAATTGTAGTGTAAAGTGTTGAAAAATCAAAGGCTTTAATCGAATGGACTCGACTAAAATGAGTGGATTTCAGATGTTCTAAAAGTTCCTTCGAATTCTTTAAAATCCACATCTGGTTGATACCACTGCGAGAATATACTGTCGAACAATATTTCTGTAGCCCAGATTTGATTTCAGATAAAACTTTGGTGAGTAAGATCGATACAGATTTGGTAGAACATTTTGAGGAACCAGCGATGAAACGTTGTTTGTACGGATTCTTATGCATTTTAGGTATGCAATATAAGTATGGTAAATCTAAATCTAAATTGGTAGTGTCGAAGCCAAAGGAAGCAAGAGCTGATTTGTGGTTATCTATTATTTCAGAGACAGAAAGGTTTGTTGGGGTGTAAGTGGGATTTCCAGGTGTCGAATTTAAACCCAACTCTTTAACTAGACTGTCGAAATAGTACTTTTTGCAAGTAAATGTGTAATTATTTGAGGCTTTGTCCGCTGGTGTGATGACAAAATGTTCTTGGAGGTAGGTAAGTTCTGTGATAACATCAGGGTCTTTAAATATAGACACGAATCTGGTGTTCACAGTTAATTTTAATCGGTTAATTCTAGATAAAAGTAACCCTCTGATTGATTTTATCCATTCGGAAAGGGTGTCGAGCTGTACATCCTCTTTCTTTGCCCAACGTCTTGCATATTCCTCACAAGAGTCCATGATAATTTTCACATTTTGGTTCCATGTAAAGGACATACTTTCTCTGTATTTGGGACCCTTTTTAAACAATTCTCTCAACTTGTCGTTCTTGACTATACTAAGGTCACCAGTAATAACGTGTCCACAAGGAGAGTAGTTGAAATCCGATGAAGAACATTCGCAGGGAAGTGGATGTAGTGAGGGATTACTTAAATCAATACTCTGCAGGAATCGTTTGTAATTGTAAATTTTAGATGCAACTGTTGGTGTGTAGCTATAGGAAATACAAGGAGTTTCTTTTCTTTTGAAATATGGTGGGATTTTTTCTGTGACAGTTTTGTGATTCAAAATTTGACCAAGATTCAAGTTATCAATACCTTTGTTTGCAAATCTTACTTTAATGAAAGGGCGGTTTGTTTTCTCCTCTGATTTATCTGATCTAACTGCTTGAAATAAACGAAAAGTAGAAATGTCCAAGATTACTCCTTGTAGTCTGTATTCTGGGGAACGTGTATCGGTATATGCGAGGTCCTTCGTATAATCGTAGATTTCGTGTAACTTCCGTAAAGGAACAGAGTATAATTTGGTACGAATATAATGCAGGCCTAGAGGCTCATTCAGAAATGGAACCAAGTCATCGAAGGAGAAACTATGTATCTCAGGCCTATTATATTTTCGAATGCCATGACTTCGAGGTCTTCTTTGTGATCTGTTGAATAAGCTAGTCACATTTACCGATTGACAACCGGGACTTGTTAAGTTTCCTATAGTGCTGATGTTATCGTTGCACCCATAGGGCGCTGCAGTGTTAAGATTTTTTATCCAGAACTCTTCTCTGTTGCGACGGAGAGGTGTGCTCAAATTGGGATTGTTTGTGGGGTGATATATTTTCTCCAGGATTCTGACTCTCATAGATAAAACAGAATGATCCGCCTGGTCAAAATGTCGGTAAAGGAGTTGACTTCCTTTATTATTTATTTTTGACCGGTGTCCTGACATTCTTTTTCGGAGCTGGCCTTTGGTTTCGCCCACATAAATCAATCCACAAAGTGAGCACTCTATTCCGTACACAACATTAGATGTCATGCAGTTAAGGTTTTCAAAACTATGCGTGTTAAATGTTTGTTTTGTGAGATTACTTGAGAATGAAGTGTCTGTTATTAGGATGTTACAAGTTTTGCAGTTCTTCATGCCACACTTAGAAATTGAGCAATCGCTTGGTGAAAATAGGTGCTCTTTTAGTATATCGACCACTTCAATCTTACAGGGCTTGATTTTAATATACCCATCTGCATGTTTATACCAAAACTCATGGTTGTTACTAACTACAAATGTTTCATCTCTAATGTCGTGTAAGCTAATTCTAGGGACACCTAAGTTACCTGTTGCGTATGTGTCCGTAGACGCAACAGGTTGGGGCCTTTTTATAGTGGGCGACGCCCCAGCCACTTTGTAGGTCTCTTGAGTTCTATCCATTTAAGCAAAAGACTGCTCGACAAGTGCCCTCGGGGACAATTTGTCCACCAGCAGTGACACATGAACAGTGGTAAAAATGACAAATATGGATAATGACCATATCCCTGTCTACAGTACAAAATCGATAATTCAGAAAATCAGAAACCGAAGGCATACAAAATCAGTATAAAACAGGAACCAAAGCAAACAGAAACAAAAACCTCCACCATATGAAAAGAAGCGAACTCCCGATATGAGAGTGAGACCAGGTGCCCAGGAAGAGTAAGCATCTCCTGCTTGCATGCAACACCCGTCGCTTCAATTCGGTAGAACTGTCACATCCGGTTACTTCCATTTTGGAAGATATAGAGTACAATCTTTGGTTGGATGGCTCAAATGGTCTATGACAGAATATCATCCACCATTCTGGATAGTGGGACATCAAAGTGTATGACGAGTTCCCCATATCGACCGTAGAACTTCCTCAGTGACGATGTTAGTCGGTCACAAACATATCCCTGACTGAGAAGCTTATCTGAAAGACGCCTAGCTCTCAGAACAAAATCCGTATATTTGGTACTTGCTCTGGCATAGCGTATCAACTGAGATATGAAAACGCCATAAGCAGGCGATGAAGGGATGTTGCTACTCAGAAAAGGAAAGTTCGTAATGCTGAAATTGAAGTCGTCACGTTTGTCATAGAGTGAGGTGTTCATGTGACCATCAGTGTCGTAGGACAACATTATGTCCAAATAGGATGCTGAATTATTTGTCTCTGTAGTTTCTTTGACTTCAAGCTCCGAAGGATAGATACTGCTCAGGTAATCCGCGAATTTTGGATTATTGATGGACAACACATCGTCTATGTATCTGTAAGTGAAGTTGAAGTCAGAAGCTAAGTATCTTTTCCCTTCAGAGACCAAGGATTGAATGAATTCAGCTTCGTACGAGTAAAGGAAAATGTCGGCAAGGAGTGGGGCACAATTGGTCCCCATTGGAATTCCGACAATTTAAAAAATAGGATTTGTCATAGTTAACAACAATAAATTTGTATTTGCGATTACAAATCCAAAAATAGGATTTGTCATAGTTAACAACAATAAATTTGTATTTGCGATTACCGTTCTTACTTGTAAACGCATTACTTATAATTTTTGTCTTTCTTTCAATTGAGAATGTGGAATTGTAGTGTAAAGTGTCGAAAAATCAAAGGCTTTGATCGAATGGACTCTACTAAAATGAGTGGATTTCAGATGTTCTAAAAGTTCCTTCGAATTCTTTAAAACCCACATCTGGTTGATACCACTGCGAGAATATACTGTCGAACAATATTTTTGAAGCCCAGTATATATCATAATGATGTACATGTATATAAAAGTACATGACATGTAAAGTTTCTGTAGTAGTACTAACATACATTTTGTACAAATATAATTACAGGGCTTTCGATCGGCCATTCTCAAATTATGCAAAATAGTATCATTTTCCCTATTTATTGACCAATTTAACCTTATAGAAAATTCTAAAAAAGAAAAAAAAAAGAAAATAAAAAAATGCTCAATTTAAAATGAAAAGGCATCCAAATCTATCATATTCAATTTTGAAGAAAATATTGCCAATTTTCCCAATCCAATCCCAACCAGAAGTCTCTGACGAGACTGCAGCTCTCCTGGTTGATTTTTAATTCACTTAATGACAAGTGAATTCTAATATGGCCACATCCATTTTCTTAGTCACTGGGGGCCAGGAACTCAAACAAAATATCAGATGCACTACTTGAATACACACTCATTGTATTGCAAAAAGAATCAAGTCTCCATCATTTATAGTGTCAGAGAAGTTGCGAATACAAGATTACATAGAGTCATACAGGAGAAAATGACCACAGCCATTTTCTAAGACCCTGGGGGTCAGGGGCTCAAACAAAATGTCAGGTACACAACTAGATCACAGACCAAGTCTTATGCAAAAAGAGTTACATTTCTGTCTCTTGTACTTTCAGAGGAGTTGCAAGCACAAGAATTGTTTACGGACGGACGGACAGGCGCCGGACAAGGGGGGTACCGCATAAACTCGACTATGACCAGTAGAGCTAAAAATCGGTGTCACGTGGAAGAGACCTACTTTATGTCAAGGCTTAGGACTAAGAAAAATTAAACCCATGTTTTTTTTTGTGGAACATGAATGCCCTTATTGTCAGATATAATGTAGAAAGTATATCATACTCCAAGGTCAAGGACTCAAGTAAAAATTCAGGTATTAATGTGAAGGCCTTACCACAAGGGATACACATGTAAAATATGATAGCCCTATCACCTATCACTTGCACTTGAACGAAACCACAGACAGTGCATGTATTCTTATATATTGTTTTCATTTCCGTGCATGAACATCGACGGCGGGTGCGGCTAGCCAACAGAGGATGCTTACTCCTCCCGGGTACCTGATCCCACCTCTAGCTTGCTAGGGGTCCGTCGACGCTCAATTCGGTGCTCTATTGCGAGTGCTGTTGAGATTATCGTCAGGATCTTCTTTAACTCATTTGTGTCACACTTATGCCCTTTGCCGTGTGGAGCTCTTAGAAAAAGTTCCCCGCGAGGGGTTTACCAGTGTTTTTAATATTTTCCCTGACATGGTCGCCATAGCACTTTCGATATGGACAAAACCACAGACAGTGCATGTATTCTTATATATTGTTTTTATTTCCGTGCATGAACATCGACGGCGGGTGCCGCTAGCCAACAGGGGATGCTTACTCCTCCCGGGTACCTGATCCAACCTCTAGCTTGCTAGGGGTCCGTCGATGCTCAATTCGGTGCTCTATTGTGAGTGCTGTTGAGGTTATCGTCAGGTTCTTCTTTAACTCAATTGCAATTCATGTTATGACCAAGGGCAAGGTTAACATGGTTAAATTTATTCAAAAATTTATCAATATCCAAGGTCAAAACAAAGGAGGGGATCTCCAACAACACCCGGTTGTAGCACCCACAGCAAAACCCCAAAACACCCAATGCAAAAACACAAAGCAGACAAGCACGGAAAGAGACGCATAAGGGACAAGGAACGTCAACGCACAACAAAGAAACATCAAACACAAGGACTACACAAAAACCAACGAGGCCAATGGGCAATCGGTGCCGAGTTAGGACGGCCATCTGCCAAGGAAATAGCAGAAGGTGTGGTTATCCTGGATTACGTGCGCACAACCCTCCCACTTTTCCGATTACCCAGAGGTCTCGAGGAACGTACAATTGTGGTGTAAAACAACCTTCTCACTGTCAGATGACCACACACAAACAAGACCGCAAAACGCAGGGACCCAAATAACAGATGAATATGTAAATGGATATAAAAAGAGGGCGTACGTAATACAATACGTTTTAAGAATGCGCTTGTACAAGACTGTAGATTGGTCAAGTACCAAGCCTAGTGTCCGTCTGGTGACATTAGGATCATATCCACGGTATAAAAGGCGTTTGATGATTCTGACGCATTTTCGATAGTGATGTTGTCTATCTTTGATCCTTCTTATCTTGTTAATAATGTCACCATAAAATGCAGGTTGTGAAATACCCAAAGTAATATACTCTGTTGCCTGTATTGGTCCGAATTTCAGAAGAAGTTGACAATAATTTTTGTAAAATTTCCAGAAAGTCTTTACTAGTTTGTGAAAGCGAAAACCTTGTCTTTAAAAGTTTCTTGGTAATTTGTAAATTTCTACTATGAAAATCCAAAACATCAGTACATACTCTAGCATACCGGATGAGCTGTGAAATATAGATACCATAGGACGGCAATCTAGGAACATCACCGTCAAGCCAGGGGAAATTTACTATGTTAAATCCAAAATCATCTCTTTTGTCATACACACTTGTATGGATCTCTCCGTTAACAAGTTTGATATTTAGGTCCAAAAATGGTGTTTCTGTGTTTGAAACGTTTGCCTTATTTAGAATCAATTCTTGTGGATAAATAACATTTTTATACTTTTCAAAAACAGGATTGTCGATAGTAAGAATATCATCCAGGTACCTAGAAGTACCAATGAAGCATTTCACACCATCATTTTTTCTTTGCTTTTGAAGATTTTGGATAACTTCCTTTTCATACGTGTATAAAAATAAATCTGCAAAAAGAGGCGCACAGTTAGTACCCATTGGAATCCCTACAACCTGCTTGTAGAATTTCTCACCAAATCTTACATAAATATTGTCCAAAAGGAAGGACAAGGCAATACACAGGTCACAACATGTCCATGATTTGTATGATTTGTAATCTGTGGCGGAAAAGAAACCCTTCGATTCAGAAGTACACATATACGTTTTACCCTCTCGATCAAAATACCATTTAATGAGTTTGGACAGTCGAGCATTTATTTTGTCGTGAGGAAACGTGGTGTACATATTAGAAAAGTCGTATGAAGATATCGTATTTGCTTCACAATTTCTTGATTTCATTTTGTCAATCACATCCCCTGAATTTTTAACAGACCAAAAGAAGTTTACGCCATTCCTGTTCATGAAAGTTTCACAGGATTCTGCCACGTGTTCCTTTCCTCACAAGGTCAATTTTTTGTATTGATACAAAGACCTTATCACAAGGAATACATATAAGAAATATGAAAGCCCTATCACTTAAAAGCATAATATTACTTTAGAAAAATAATAGTGAAGTAGGTCAACCTCTATGTTCAAGGTCACAAAGACAACAATTTGGCATCCATGGAAATTGTCACAAGGAAAGCACATGTCTATATATCACTCACCGTTCAAAAGTAATGGCCATGGTGTAAGATTGTAAAAAATAGGTCATTTTTTAAGGTCAAGGTCACAAGTACACAAATTTTGGTATGCATGAGAAGGTCTTGTTTCAAACAATACATGTACACATGAAATATGAAAGCATGTAAACTTACCATGAAAAAGTTTTATCCATTTAAGGTGAATAACAAGGGATACACATGTAAAATATGAAATAAATACAATGTTATTTGTACTTGTATTATTAAATTTACAAAATCATTATAACATGTATATTAGTATACATGTATATGTACAACTTACCCTTCAGTGCTATATCAGCATGTTTACTGCAAGAGGCAGTGATACAGTTTCATCTGTCGATCCCACTATTCTTCTATTGATGGTGAATTCCTCTACATTATAACACAAATTCTAATTTCATACTCGATCACAGTTTCACTAGGAATACGTTGTCGATGTAATCATTGAATATGTTTTTCGTGTAGAAATATGCACTTGAACAATTTTCTTCTTTCACAAGTGAATAATTTTCACACCATGGTGGCCAACATCATATACGGTAGTACAATTGCAATATCATATTCCACAGTATTTCTTCAACTTTACAAGTACGGTACTACTAGCACTATAAGCATTGCACTATTCTGATGCACTTTCTTTCATTGGATCTGATGTACACATGCTTATGAAGACTTTTCTCAGAGTATATTCCTTCTTTTGTCTGGCAGTTATGGTTATGTTACTGTAAAGAGTAAATAAAATATTCAATTGATTTGAAATTCATCCCCTTTAAATAATTTTAAAACCATTCAGTGAAATACTTTTTCACCAACATTACACTACAGCACTAGTCTACAGAACCGATATTTGATACTTTTTATAACTAACACTGACATCAAATTTATTCAAATTCATGGTGTGTACTTAAATTTAGAAGTTCATGAAGATGTAATGAAAGACAGGAATGGCTTTAAAGAACAAACATTTGTGAGATATTCGCTTACACCTATAAATGATCGTGAAACTCATTCACACGAAAACATGGAGCACTCCTTAGTCGAGTATTTCTGATAAGAAGAAGAAGTCTTCTTCCCAACATATGTGTTCCACGTGATACATAAATCAATTTAAAAACATACCTTCAGATGAGCCATGTGTCTGTATTCTTGAACAGTTGGTTTACTTGCATGAAATAAGCATTTCTACGTGTTCATATTTCGAACGGAAGTCCACGAGAGAAATTTCTAGACGAGACTACTATAAAATTAGAATAGGAACGGATTTTCTTTTCCGTCGTGTGCAAGGTAAAATCTTGACTCGAGATTCTTCCGATTGTATGCATATAATTTGCATAATAAGGTTCGGAGCCTTGAGGTATATAAACATGCATGAGTTAAGGTGGGTCCCTACTCAAAGAATTAACAGATGAAATTTGTATTTTATGGTTTTTTCCTAAACACCATGGTCCATATGAGAAATAAAACACAGACATAGATATGTAATTTTTATTTCATCAAAGATACACTACATTATAGAAAGGTACCCTTGCACATTAAGATTGATGAATATCAAATATCCAGCATATGCTTTTGAACCCTCCAAATTCAGTTATGATAATAATATTTTTATTTGTTTTGTTTCATTTTATGATAACAAGTCATATAGAAGAAATGTATTACATAAAATAAAATTCAAACATAAATCTGAGCATGATAAGTCTCCAAACATAAGGGTACCCCCTTATTATTTCATGACATTTTTTACCAATTATATATACTAAATCCAACTTTTTGCAGAAAAAAAAACAGATGATTTTTTTTCTTTTGCAATGTTTTATATAATTATGTATGTAGATGAAGAAAAAACACATACAACTACACAGTTTTATAAACGATCAAGATATGGATCCAAACATAAGGGTACCCCTTTATAATTTGATCGCAATTTCAACTAAGAATATATAGTATATCCCACTTTTTTGCATAAAATACCTGATGGAAGTTCTTCATTTTGCATAATTTCATATTATAATGTATATATATTGTGAAAAAATCACATACAGATATACAGCTTTATAAATGATCAAGATATCGCTCCAACGTTAAGGGTACCCTATTACAATTTCATCGCTTTTTCAACTAAGAATATACCAGTATACTATATCCATCTTTTTGCATAAAATACCTGATGGAAGTTATTCATATTGCATAACTTCATAAGATAATGTCCATAGATGAAGAAAAATCACATACAGGTATACATTTTTATAAATGATCAAGATATCGCTCTAAACATACTGCATAGAAGGAAAAACCTATAACGGTGCGAGTAGGGACCCACCTTAATACACGTAGTTTAAAGTTCAAGAGGCCTGGACAAGAGTGTTCGAATAGAAAAGAAATAGTGTTCGAATATAGGGAGTGTTCGAATGTGTTAAGTTAACTCCGATAAAAACATTCATCTTGTGCATCATTTCGCTTTTCCATTCGCATATTTAGTGTTGCAAACCGTAAATCCTGGAAGGTATTTTGGGGACTTAAACTATTGTGTTTAGAGTTAGTTTCAGTTAGTTTTGAGTCAAATTTCAAAACATACCGCTGGCTTCATGCCGCTTACAACTTTATTTTTCATATCATTTTGTAAAAAAAAAAATCTCAAAATCTGATCAAGGTAAATGTCCGTTTCATGCCAAATAAACAGACATGTGAAATTATGTAACCTTCCACTCAATTTAAGTTCTTGGCCGTTCTTTTTTTATGTACCAAGAAAGTTAACATAACCTTACAGCAACAAGAGTGGATTTGAGTTATATAACCCCCCTCCTTAGATTTTTTTCGCGAGTTCGCCAGATACATTCTTTTCCATTTATTCACAACAATGAATGATGCCTTTTCAATCAAATGGAAAGGTCTAAAGAAACCTCGCCTTTTAATATTCACCACGCCTCCTCCTATACTCATATCCTGTATCTGCCTTTTGTTTTTTTTTTTCATTTCGCTTCTCTATTTTGATTAACTGAAACTTACGACGCGTTATCTCAACAGTTAAAATAGAAGCTATGACACAATCGAAAAAGGAAACCTTAAAACAGTCTATTCATTGAAAAAAAGTCGTAAGGATTTTAGTAGAAAGGTACATATGACTTTATTGTCCTAGAAAAACGTTCCAAGTGATGTATGAGGGCCGTTCCGAAAGTTCGTGGGCACATGCATAAAAAATCACATTTGAAGTCGTATGCGAATGAATTTTTTTAGTAATGAAAGAGATACATTCAGAGAGAGAAAACAAAAATATCAAGATAAAATAAATTACATAAAGGGCATAATTGTTACCTTCATGCATGGAGGGTAGACGTTACGGAGCAGTGAAATTTGAGTCGTTGAAATGAACCCATCCCTTTCGTTACATTGCTAAATGAAATAAGAAAGAATACTCGAATATCAATTAAACTTTCTATATCAATAATACTATTATTTGTCATGACCACTGTGGAGTTTTAACAAAATCGCACCAGATTTACGAATTTTATGAGGATTTATGCATGATATTGTTGATCGAACAAACCAAAATATAATGACGTCAGAGTTCTTTACGGAGCACCAGACAGTCATTCAGTTTTGAATTTCGGTTGAATAAAACAGACGGAGACTTAACAGCTGATGGATGCATCTCAATATGGAACAAATACATCACAACTAATGTTGTTAAAATAGAAGAATGTGTTTCTTATGATGAATAGATTTAAAAAGACGCGATGTTGGTTGGAGTTGAACAAAAAAGTAAACGAATATATATATAAGTGAAATGATGCCGTTTTTTCATCAATTGTGACCTGATTTGAATGATTCAAAGATTAAAGTACATAATGATATAGAGGTAGAAATGCACATGAATATAGAACGTCTTCCTAATCAAAATACATAAAAAGACATTTAAGTTTTCCACAGATGAGAGCTTGGTCTTTTATTTTTAAATTTAAGATGTCTTTTAGCTGGACATCTGATGACGTCGTTACTTTTTTAGCTCCGTGACCTAGAATCTTACGTTGTTCAAAAGGGGATTTGAAAAAAAGTTCTTATTGGCCAATCGTAATGAAAAATCGTACATGTATTCAACATTGTCCGTATTATTAGGAAATCAACATGATTTTTATAAAATTCTCTAGATCTGCCCTCAAATTGCGTTGTCCATGAGCTAGCCAAAAGGGTATGCTTACTCCTCCCGGACACCTGATCCCACCCCTAGCTTGCTACGGGTCAGTCGAAGCTCAAGTATTTGCTCTATTGTGGGTGCTGTTGCGATTGTCGTCAGGTTCTTCTCTCGTTTCGTAACAGCCCTGGTACATGTATACTGCTCTCGTGAACGCTTTCCTTGGAAAGGTTTTATACATGTTTATGAAAATGCGGATAAATATCATATATAGTGTGAATGAACACATAAGAATTTGATATATGCTAACAGATTTAGTCATCACTTCAAATACGTTTCTCAGATTCCATCTAACACATCTATTCACGCAATTTAGGCTCGGTCAATCTATTCTTCAAGGAGAGCTAAAACATCGTACTAAAATGTAAATAATTGTAAAATACCTACATGTACATTGATTCGATTAAATTGTTAGAAATTAAATTCGAAAGGGGTCTTACCAGACAATTTCTATATACTGCTCTTTTTCTTTATGGTGTGCTTATCTTAAAATACGTCAATTGAGCCTCAGAATCAACAATGAAAGTCAATAATGTCGAAGGGTTCCAACTCTCTACCTTCTTGAAGAAAATTTGAAATCAATTTACATGCACCAGACACGTGATTCGAATATTTAATTCTAATCAGTTATGCTTTCAGCGGCGCCACCATAAATAGTTTCAGTAGCGCCCTCTTTAATTTTTTGAAGTTAGATTTTTACATTACAGAGAGCGCTCGGCTCCAAATTTCCTGTAGGGTCGATTCAGTAGCATATCCAAATAAAACCTATGTTCAAAATAGCATTGGAGGGATGGTGCCAAGATGTAAAACTCCTTTAATTTCGATGATATTTATCGGTGAAATGGCTAGTATCCGAAATAGCAAAAAAAAAAAAAAAGAAAATTATGTCTCATTGATAAAAGGCCAAAACAAAGGTTCTTTCAGGTTACAAAGCACAAAACCCGAAATCAGTTTACAAACATCACAATCAAAAGGCTTACAAATTCATGATAAAATATAAAGACAAAATCAGTTAAGTCACGGTCCATTTGATATTCGGGGGGGGGGGGGGCTTGGATTTTTTTCGAAAAAAATAATTTTGCTCTGCATTTTGATGAAAAAAATAAATTTGCTTATGGTGTGACAGAAAAAATAATCTCGCTCTTACAAGTAATCTGAATTTGAAGAATAACCATAAAATTCGCGTAAAATGCCTGAAAAATTTTCGCCTCGCTTTTTTCACTTTATAAAATTTTTATTGGCTCACTTCGCTCGCCATACTTTCTTCTTTAATGGCAATTCATGTTTCACAAATATCAAAATTATGCATGTGACTGAAAAAAAGGGGCTTCCTCAAACGCTTAAATACATAATTTATATAATTTATTACTTTTAATAGATACATGTATCATCATAGAGTCTAATTCTGTATGTTTAAAGTCTTCAAATTCAGTAGCATCATTTAAGCACAGATAAATTTGCAGCATGGACCAGACATGCACGTTTCGGGTTCTTAACCCTCGTCAGTGATCCTCAATCTAAACAATGTAATATGGCCCAAAAGTGTGAAAATTATAATGTCCAAAAATGTACCGAAAGACGTAGCAGGATGGGTAGGATATGATGCAACAGGACCCACGGTTTAGAAATTTCAAGAAATTTTGTAACAGAAACAGTAGTACATCAATTCAATATACAAACAAAGAAAATTTAATTAAGTTTTTCACTAGTTTACATTTCTAAATTTGTCTCCCCTCAGGCCCTCTTACATGTTACATGACCTTATATACATTTTGTATACTGAAAATTATATATCATATTTTAAAAATCTGTTATCTCTCTCAGTTTAGAAGTGAATACAAGTTTTACATAAAAGTAATGTTTAGTACTTATGTAAAATTGAAAAAAAATATATTGAAAAAAAACACAAACATTCTTAATATACACCTCAATTGTTAGAAAAAAAATTTCCTTGACCCAACTTTGCAAGAAAACATTAATTTTGCCCCGGTTTTGGGCAAAAAATATAATCTTGCCCAGACAAAAAAACTCAAGGCCCCTTCTCCCCAGAATATAAAATGGACCGTGCCTAAACTACTGGATGCAACACAATAATATTGATACCAGAAGTTCTCATCTATGTAAATGAGTTAAAGAAGATCCTGACGATATTCTCAACAGCACTCACAATAGAGCACCAAACTGAGAATCGACGGACCTCTAGCAAACTAGAGATGGGACCTGGGAGGAGTAAGAATCCCCTATTGGCTAGCCGCACCCGCCGTCGATGTTCATGCACGATAATGAAAACAAACATGCTTTTGTTGAGGTTATGTCTATATAGAGAGCACTATGGCGACCATGTCAGGGAAAAATATTCAAAACACTTACTGTCGAAAGAAGTACAAAATCGTCAATCGAAAAATCAAATCAAGGGCATACAAAACCTGGATAAACTAGAACTAAGGCAAAGGAACAGAAATAAAAAAAAAACTACCACATGAAGAGAAGTGAACTCCCTGCGAAGGAGTGAGATCAGGTGCCCAGGAGAGAGAGCATCTCCTGCTTGCATGCAACACCCGCCGCTTCCATTTGGTAGAAAGGTTACAGTCGGTAAATTTCACAATTCGTTAGAAAGGTCAAAATCAGTAACTCCAACAAAGGAAGGCAAAAGTATAGATTGGTATGTCATGACATAAAGGTCTACCTCAGAATAAACATTAAAGAAGTACCTAACATTTATTCAGTCTCAAAGTCGAGAGGGCCAAATCGTGTGAATTCCCATCGGAACGGTTGCGAACCCCGGAATGTACAACATTCCGAAGTAAGACCAGGAGCCCGGGATAGTCAGCGTCTCCTGATTGCATGCAATAGCTACATGGAAACCTGTCAAATTCGGTGATTGCCTCGATGCACATTTTGATGTACAGATCAGGTAAGTATGTCTTGTTTGGTGATGACGACAGCCATTCAATCACAATGTAGAATGTCACTGATCAATATATCATTTATGACTCTGGACAAGGGGACATCATAGTGTGCTACCATGTCCCTATATCGACCATAGAACTTCCTCAGTGACGATGTTAGTGTGTCAAAAATGTATCCTTGACTGAGAAGAAAAAGTCAACAAAATCTGAGTAGTTGGAGCTTGCCCGAGCATAATGACAAACATGGATAATGACCATATCCCTGTATAGAGCACAAAATCGATAATTCAGAAAATCAGAAACCGAAGGCATACAAATGACAAATATGGATAATGACCATATCCCTGTCTACAGTACAAAATCGATAATTCAGAAAATCAGAAACCGAAGGCATACAAAATCAGGATAAAACAGGAACCAAAGCAAACAGAAACAAAAACCTCCACCATATGAAAAGAAGCGAACACCCGATATGAGAGTGAGACCATGTGCCCAGGAAGAGTAAGCATCTCCTGCTTGCATGCAACACCCGTCGCTTCAATTCGGTAGAACTGTCACATCCGGTTACTTCCATTTTGGAAGATATAGAGTACAATCTTTGGTTGGATGGTTCAAATGGTCTATGACAGAATATCATCCACCATTCTGGATAGTGGGACATCAAAGTGTATGACGAGTTCCCCATATCGACCGTAGAACTTCCTCAGTGACGATGTTAGTCGGTCACAAACATATCCCTGACTGAGAAGCATATCTGAAAGACGCCTAGCTCTCAGAACAAAATCCGTATATTTGGTACTTGCTCTGGCATTATGATGTCCCACTCTCCAGAATGGTGGATGATATTCTGTCATAGACCATTTGAACCATCCAACCAAAATTTGTACTCTATGTCTTCCGAAATGGAAGTAACCGGATGAGACAGTTCTACCGAATCGAAGCGGCGGGTGTTTCATGCAAGCAGGAGATGCTTATTCTTTCTGGTCTCACTCCCATATCGGTAGTTCGCTTCTTTTCATATGGTGGAGGTGTTTGTTTGTTTGCTTTGCTTCCTGTTTTAACCTGATTTTGTATGCCTTCGGTTTCTGATTTTCTGAATTACTGTAAATTGCTTTATTTTCGTCAGTACCAATTTTCGTCAATTCGTTCAAAATGACCATTTCGTCAGTACGTAAATTCGTCTTCCAAGGGTCCCTAAAATATAAATTCGTCTGTTCAAATGCCAACTTAACATTCAGGTATAGTCCGTATGCGTTTGTTTTCATTGTTTGTTTAACAATTATTGGTAGGCAAACAATTAGAGACATGTATACCACATAGCTTGTTGTGAAAACATATTATTTGGTAATCTAAGAAGTAAATTATATGCGACTTTGTGTGCGTATTCAGTTTTCAATGATTTATCATTTGCCTGTCGCATTAACTCTTAAGATTCAATCTTTCCTTTCTACACTATATTTTGTCAGGAGTATTTATAATTTCGTCAAGGGAGGCACTGACGAAATTGGTACCTGACGAATAAAAACCAATTTACAGTATCGATTTTGTGCTGTATACAGGGATATGGTCATTATCCATATTTGTCATTCAAAGCTTATGTTAGACTTGATATAAAAACAAAATATAATTTAAGGTTTCATGATTATACCGAAAACTTAATGGTTTTGAACTTTAACATTGGACCCTATGGGAAAAGTAAGACAAATATGGGATATATGATTGCATTTTCACAAGCAGTCTATGTTTACACATTCGTGTGTAACAGCCCCTCCCCCTTTTGGAATACAATTTCTCGTTAACGCAATAAAAATCTCAAAACACGTAACATGTGTAAAAGATTATGCATTTTCTATCATTATCAAAGTTTCAGACCATTTGGACAAAACACTGATTTGTTATGATTCTTTTTTGCAAAAAAAAAAAAATTAGTTTTAGCTTGGAAAAGACCCCCTGACCTTCAATGACATTTGTCTGAAAGGATCTATGCTAATGAACATTTGTGTGAAATATAATCAAATTCCAATTTAGGGTTTAAAAGATATGAGCTCGGAGAGAAGGACGGACGGTCACAAGGGCCACTATATGCTACCCCGAAAATTTTCGGGGAGCACAATATGACAGAACTTTCTCACGAGAGAAGAAAAATAGCATATATGATGCAAGTAATAGTATCAAAGTAAGTAGACAAAAAATGAAGCTTACAGCTTGTTCAAGAAAATCAATGAGGGTGTTTCGCTCATTGGCCGCGGTATAAGAATATAATTAGAAATCATTGTAATTGTTGCCACTTTGAAAATATCACAATGAAGAAATAAAATGTACATTATAATTCAAAAATGCAATAGCCTACCAAACATAATAGTAAGTAGTAGTATCTGCTATGAAAAAATAGAAATACATTGAGCACTGAAGATCATCTCACCGACAAAGAGTAAAAACATAGAAAATATTTTCACAACGAATAAATCAATCACTTTAACACACTATGCAAAGGTGAATCTCTAGTGAAGATAAGAGCATGCCCGGGGGAAAGTAATAATACGGAAGTGTTCCAAATCTTAACCTTCTTGAAGAAAATTTCAATTTAATGCACCAGACACGCGTTTCAGAAAGTAAATCTTCATTAGCGATGCTTCCGTCCTACGGCATTTACATATCAATGCCAAAGTGATTTTCAAGCATAGCCAAAATTCATTTCAGTAGCGCCCACTGATTGTATATTTTTGAATGAAAATTTGTGCATAGCTTTGCAGAGAGTGTCCGGGTCCAAATTTCCTATACGGTCGATTTAGTAGCAACGTTTTATGAAATAGATAACCAAAAGCATTGGAAGGAGGATGGTGCTCAGATGTTAACCTTCTGTAATTTCGATAATCATCAAAGAAGTACCCATCACTTATTCAGTCTCAAAGTCGAGAAGGCAGGGCAAAATCATTAGAATTTCCATTGGAACGCTTGCAAACCTTGGAATAAGTAATATTCCGAAGTGAGACCAGGTGCCCGGGGGGAGTCAGTGTCTCATGCATGCAACACTCGTCGCAACAGCTACATGAAAACTTGTCAAATTCAGTGATTGTCTCGATGTACAAATCAGGTAAATATTTCTTGTTTGGTGATATGACGGTCATTTAATCGCAATCCAGAATGTAATTAATCATTCTCGAAAGGGGGATTTAATATGCCTGTATTATACCCCCGATGCCACCGAAGAACTTCCTCAATGATGATTTCAGCCGTTATGTAATAAAACCCTGAAAAAGTTGCTTACTTGTATGCCGTCTGCCCATAACGATGACATCTTCATACTTGGAACATGCCCTGGCGTACCGTATCAGATAAGAAACAAAAACACCATAAGCGGGAGAAGACGGAATGTTGCTACTCGTGAAAGGAAAGTTATGTGGAAGCTGAAATCATCACGCCTGTCATACAGTGAAGTGTTGAAATGGCCGTTTGTGTCGAAAGATAGAAGTATATCCAATGATCGACAAATATGGGAGAAACCATATCCTTATCAAAAAGTACAAAATCCTTAATCGAAAAATCAGTACGAAGCGGATCTGTCTCTCTCGATTGTTTCCTTGATCTCTAGTTCATGAGGATATATTTCATGTAGATAATCCTTAAAGTTCGGATAATTGATGACAACACGTCATCTATGTATCTGAAGGTAAAACTGAAGTGAGATGCGAGGTGCTTTCGTCCAGTCGAGAGCAAGGTCAGGATGAAGTCAGCTTTGTATGAATATAAAAATAAGTCCGCAAGCAGTGCGGCACAGTTGGTAACCATTGGGGTTGGAACTATTTGATGGAATACGGTTCCGCCAAACACCATAAAAATGTTGACAATTAAAAATCCAAGCATCCGGATGATATCGTCTTCGGTATACTTTTTGTTCGAATCAGAGTGTTCCTTCACGAAAAGAGTATCCTCCCGCCCTATGACAAGGTATTTGTATCTCCTGTTCCCATGTTTTAAAAGAAAAGCACATAATATTGCCAAGTCTTTTTAAGCTTTTGGTTGGAATGGTAGTGTAGACCGTGGAGAAGTCGAAAGACTTTATGCTGGTAATACATGTATGATTGAAATTAGTGGCCTTTAAATTTTCCAAAAGTTCCTTTGAATTCTTTAGAATGCACATTTGATTGATTCCATTTCTGGAATATGTTGTCTCGCAATATGTTTGAAGACCGTCCTTGCTTGAGGAACTGGTGTTTGTAAGGATTCTTGTGCATTTTGGGTATCCAGTAGATATAAGGTATTTCAAAATACCGAAGGACTCAAGAACATATTCGTGGTTATCAATTATACAGATCTAGATAAATTTGTAATCATGACATTTTTTGATAAAATGACAAGATTCCAAAATAGCAAAATAATATCTATGATGTCAATTTAATAGAGGGTCAAAACAAGACTTCTCACAGACGACAGAGCTGCAAAAAAGAAAGGAGGGGATCTCCAACAACACTGGGTGGCAGCATCCACAACAAAACACCCAATGCTAAAAAAAAAGAGCACACACACACAGAAAGAGACGCAAAAGGTACAAGGAACGCCAAATCACATAGAAACATCAAACGACTACATGTACATATAAACCAACGAGACTAATGGGTGCCGAGTTAGGACAACCATCTGCCCCGCTATTAACAGACGGTGTGGTTATTCGGATTATGAGCGTACAACCCTCCAACTTTTCCCATTAACCTCACTGTAAGATGACCGTACAAGCAGACAGCATAATGCAGGGGTCCAAGAAACACACATGAATACATGTACGGTATGTAAATGGATATAAAAACAGAAAATTATAAACAGATAATAATGATTTTAAAGAAAATTATCCTTCGACATTTTGAACTTAAGTTTGAAAAATAAGATTTCCAAATGTCCATGTACTTGAGGAGACAAGTTTTAAAATACAAATATAATGCCAGACGATTACTGTATTTTCATTTTTCATCAACGTCTTGTAACGGGAGATACAAACATCAAATATCATTTCATTCTAGTATGCGATTGAACCGATCTGCTTAAGGAGCAATTAATCAAATTGGACTGAAAAACAGTAACTTGATAATCTAGACCTTTTACTTTGAGCAAAAATTCTGTTCATAAGTCAAAAAATAGAAAGAAAATGAAATTTTACATTGCTCTTACGTAAAATTTATTTCTCAACTGATGTTTCCACTGATGGTATTATTTATCGAAAGAAAAAAAAATTGTCTGGTGCTCTGATCTTTGGCCTCTTCGTAAAGACATTTTTCACTACAGCAGATTTTAGATATTGCGCTTTTCTTCATTGTAATCATTATTCTCTGTTGCAATGAGGTGCATGTAAATGTGTATACGAAGCCAAGAGGGGTTTACGTGAAATTAGATTTGTCTCAATATTTGCGAAGGATCTAGATTGAGAAAAAACCCATAAAAATAAGCAATAACAACCATAAAAATATGCAGTAACGACTATAATATTGTCGAATCTGTATAGTTAAGTCTCCATTTACCTCTATAGGAAAAACAATACATTGTAGGTGGCGCCAGTGAAATGAATTAGACCTGCGCACCCCAAATTCAAAATGATATTTTCAAACGGCTAAAACTGCAAATGTGTAAGATAGATTCGCCTAAAAATGTGAAATTATGCAAATGAGAATGTAAACTTTAATATGAAAAGAAAGATTTTGCATCCCAAAATTTTGTAAAATTAATTAATTTTCAGGGACACTGTACAGTACCTTTAAGTTTTTAAGGTACATCGCGGGGTTACGGCACGGAAAACTTTGCGAGAAGACATAGCCTGAAAATTTGTCTACATGAAATTTAAGATGTGATCAATCTTTAATAATTTTCAGGTAATTATTCCACGAAGTTTTCGAGATTTTTAAAAGCCTCAAAGACGGCATTGACTTTCCGATTCGAAAATATGCATTTTCTGAACTTAAATAATTTCAATCTAGAAATTTGACCAAGCAGGGTGAAAAGGGAGATAGAAAATATTGTTGTCATGTTGAGTATTGTATTTCTACTGATTATCATGTATCTTGGGGGAAATTTGCAATTTTTATCGCCATTTTGCAATTTATTATTCAAAAATGCGCACTCATTCAAAAGGCAAAACACGGCTTGCTTCATTTCCACTTTCTCCATTAAGTTGTGGAGATCCTTAAAGCCCTTCCTACACGTAAAAGTAGAGAATGAGCTGAATTCGAATATATAAAAACATTGATAGGTCTTCTCGGCAGATTTTTTGCAATTTAAGATTGAAAATTTGTTTTGTGTGTCTTCGGCGTCAATTTTACTCGCAACGTCAAAGTCACAGCGTGTTTAAAAGATCGCATGTGTCAACATGACGTCAAGGAGTGTGCGGAATGTTTAATTCTCTGTAACGGTCTTCTTTAAAACATCCGGAAACCCAATTTTATATTTTTTAAGCAACAATTACATGTCTTAAAAAATTTATTTCCGTACATAACATTTTTTCCTCAAATATCTGAAAACATCATACGGAACAGACGGACGGACATGATCATTACTATTCAATCCGATATGTTTTGGCGGGGTATACAAAAAGTTCCCCTATTGTTTATATGTACATGTACTTTATAATATCGGAAAAGGGTTTGGGAGGGGCGGGCCATGTAAAATATACATTGTGATTTTCATTTCATGCTCGTTTTCTATCATTACGTTCAGCCGCCTCGATTGTCGTTATATATGATCAAAATGAAATTTCCATTTCAATCCCTGAAATCAGGAATTCCGCAAGAAGGCAGTACAATATCCTTTTTCTGATAACATAAAAAAACACCAAACAAACAATCAACTAGCAAATATGTAGTCTCTTTGGCATGACATTGCGTGGATCCCGAATTTTTAGCACTGTGACCTTGACTCCGGAGCATGACCTGCTAGTGAAAATCTTTGGTTTTCCATGTAGTCTTATCAGGTTGCGAAGAAAATCCAGTCTATGGAATGGCAAAGTCCGCGTCTTTCTGTCCTTCCGTCAGCCCTCTGTCCGACTTTTTTGTGGAAGCTGTTACGTTATATTCTGCTGAGAGAAAACTGATTGGATCAGCTTTATAAAAAAGACCATACTGAGACAAATCTAACGCATCGACAAAATATGACCTTGAGGTAGAAAATACATTTGTGTTTTAGTCAACAGCGGGAGAAAAAAAATATATAAGGAGCATTGAAAAGACACTATGTATTCCTAATTTCTTAAAGAAAATCACCGCTTTGCATATCATTTAAAAAGTAAAGAGAATATTACTTTAATTTTTTAAGGCAGCCCCTCACCCTTTTCTGTCGGACGCCCCTCCCCTTTCCCCAATCGTGCACAGAAACAAGCAACAAGGAGAACGAGAAAAAGAGTGATCAAAAGTCTCCTCGTCCGTTTATATGGTACAATAAAGAAATTAGATAAGGATGGTGGAGGATGGATGAAAGAGAAGGTATAAGAGAGAGGTCGTTTTATATATAAGGAGGTACGGTTTCAATAACTCAACATTAATTTTCAACGTAAAATTTGAAGAAAAAATTGCATTCATATATCATTCCCTAGAAATAGTCAAAATATAACCATTCATCCCTAAGAGTTTCCGGTTCCCATTGCAAGCGTGTCTACATTGACTGAATTTAGACACTGTGTAAACTTTCTGTTTAAAAATTTCGGCTCACTACGCTCACTAAAAAAATAATTTTATAATATTATTTAAGTATTTTTTTTTAATGTACGCCATTATTTTGCACCCTATCGATACATGTCGCGCAATGTAACGTGCCGTTACGATAAAGTCAGGTTTATGATGTCTTAGCGTAATTGTGCACATAAAAAAATTCGAGGGTGAAACCTGCGTACACATTTGATTGTGATGAAAGCTTCCCCGCGAGCTACGTTAATTAAAGTCTGGGTTTTCAACTATTGAATAAGGTATCATGTCACAGGCCGTTAAAATTACTATGGCCTTTGTAACAAACTTTGCACGCGGATGGGAACTTGACAACTTACAGAAAGAGATGACATCTTTGAGTTTCGTCTGAACAGTGCACGACGTTGTTACGCCCGTACTAGTTACACTTGCGATCGTAGACGTAGTCACCCCCATGCTCCTCCAAGCGAAATGCCATGTTTCCTTTTCATGTGGGTTCCCATGTTACTAGTGTTGCCAGTTTTGTAACTCACATCAGTAAAGCACAATTTGCATGTACTTGTGTTTTTAGTCCCATCATCTCGGAAACCAAGGTGTATCCAAACGGGAGAACAATAGCAGGACGGATCGTCCTTTAATTTCTCGGCCATTTTTGTTTACCTAAGCAACATTGAAACGATCGATTTTATTGGTCAAGTACAATGTTTTCCAACCAATGAGAATTCTACGGTAAAAACTATTTTTTTAGCGTACCGAACCGAAAAATACGGATGCACCGTATCGAAGGGAAATACCGCGGTGAATCGTTACACCTCTAATAAGAATGTAGTAATGGAATAAGAATCGTTGAAACGAAATGGCAGTACAAAAAGAATTGAAATAAAAATGAAATAGAATAAGATTATTAAAAATTGAAATGAAAATATTATAATAGAATAAGAATATCAAGTTAGAATTATGACTCTTTTTACCCTCCATTCTTACATAGCTCTGTCCTGGGCTGGGGTTTCGGCATAATGTTTTCTGTCATGTTTATATTTAAGCTCCTTGCACCTATCCTCCAACGATTTTTCGGCCTTATCTTTGCGCCTACCCTCCAACGATTTTTTGGCCTTATCTTTGACTTGAATACGCTTTATTTTACCTGTTTGACATTAAGTACTACTGACGATAATTTAATTACCGAAACACGTGTCTAGCACAATAAAATTGGGACTATGGAACATATATTTAAATATTGACAACTTCTCTGGAATTTTATAATGTGAATTATGTGTAGAAATTTTAATTATCTACCCATGCAAGTAAACTAACACCTAAAGGTACTGTACACAATTTCAGAAAGACTGCAAAACACATTGTCCATTAATAGCTCCTAGACATGTACTCTCTTCTCCCAATCATATTTACCGATATGCCCTCATTGAACAGCGTACGCTAACCATTAAAATATATAGTCCCTTCAAGTGCAAGAAGGGAATTGTAACAGCCCTGCCCACTTAGTCTCTTGTAAGATATAAATGAGCAAAATATCATAAAGAGATGTAATTTGTTATCGTATCATTGGGCATATCTCTCTTATCAATCTTCTATTATTGGAGAAACGAGTTCAGGTAAGACATTTGTTTTTTTTTAATTTCAAATATGTATAAATGACATACCTTTGTTATTTGTTATTTTCTTCTTGAAAAAAAAAAAACATTCATTTTCGTCATGAATTTGTTTTTTTTTTATATTTTCGTTATGTATTTTCCATTTTATTGTGACAAAATCTGCTGTGTTCACTAATTAAATGCAAAAAAATAGGTTTCACACGATTTTAGAAATAGCATTCAGCTTCTGTTAAAATTAAATATTATATGAAAATAATATTGGTACAGAAAAAAAAATGATGGGTGTTTTTCATTCGAAAATAAGTAAGACCTGTTCAAATTGCATTCTAAAGTAATTAGAACTGAACAAAAAGTCCAGATTTCTCTTTATTTTACACCAATCAATCTCATTTATGTAAGTTAAAACATGCCGTAATCAGATTTGTATAATTTAAGCAACGTATCGAACAAATAATGATTGTACATTTTTGTAGTGCATGCACATGTACTTACCAAATTTCATTTTATTCAGCATGTCTCGAACGTCATTATGCTTACAATAAACTTATACAAAGGTCTGAAAAGTAAAGCAAAATCAAGAATAAAAGCGAAATCTTTTTAAGTACAATCGCTGCAATTTGAACCCTGAATCTCTTTCCATCCACTCGTGAATGAAAGTGTATGAAATTGAAATGAATCTTTCGGTATTTGATATGATCGTGAAAAAATATCGGCCAATTTAATCTTTTAATGGTCTATGCGCTGAAAGTTTTACAAAAGAGCATATATTTCATTATTGGCAATTTCAACCACCAGGTTGTTATTTCTACTGGTGGATTGTTAAGTCCCAGAGGATATCGTTCGCCTAGTTTCACACTGTTTCGGAACATGACTTGAAATATTTTTGTAAATTCTCTGCGACAAAAAAGTAATGGAAATTTTCTAAAACTAAGGGGTAACTCCCTAATTTCACAACTCTGTCCTCGTCTGATTCTTTGGCAGCCATTTTATGTCAAGTTTAGACTTTTGCTATTCATAATAACATATAAATTGGATTTCCTCTTTTTCGGCCCCTAGTATCATTGATGAGAAATTACTTGTTGAAATGCGCATATGGTGCACTGAAATTTTAAAATAAAACCAATATTTTGATATTGACAAGTACAACCACTTGGTTTGTATCTCTGCCGATGGATTGTTTATTTTCTGGAGGTACAACAGAACATATATTTCAATAAAAATAACTAATTAGTGTTGTTGCATGCTTTTAAGTTTTCCGCGAGGGGTTTGATAGTGTTTTAAATATTCTCCCTGACTTTCTATATAGACATTACCTCAGACAGTGAATGTTTTAGATATTGTTTTCATTTTTTCGTGCATGAACATCGAGGGAGGGTGCGGCTAGCCAAACAGGGGATGCTTACTCCTCCCGGGCACATGGTCCCACCTCTAGCTTGCTAGGGGTCCGTCGATGCTCCATTTGGTGCTCTATTGTGAGTGCTGTTGAGATTGTCGTCAGAATCTTCTTTATCTCATTTAATACATCTGTAAAATCAGTTGATGAATATAAAATATCAGTATCTTCCTCATTCAACAGTCAAAACAGTAAGGGCTTAACAACTAAAGAAAACGTCTAGAACAGAACGCAAATCGAATATCATAAATTACACGAGAAAGAGTGAACACTTAAGCATGTTAAGGTAGAGCATCCCTCAGGTCTCAGATGCTCATATTTCCCAAATAACAACTTTTACAATATTTTCATTTCCATATATTGAAAGCTTATGTTAAACCTGATATACAAACAAAATATAACTCTTGTTTTCATGATTATACCGAGAGTGTAGCCGTTTAACTTTAACATTGGACCCTATGGGAGAAGTAAGAAAATTCCCTTTTTTGGGGTGATGAAATGTAACTATAAAAGTTTTTTTTAAAGAAAGCCATATTAGTTTGATTATCTGAACAATATTCTGAAGAGAATAAAAAGAGTATCCAGGCATATAATTTCAAGAATTCTGACCTGAGGGATGATTTACAAATGTACCTTAAGAGGGAAGGTATATGAATATGAAAAGAAATCCTCACTCTATGACAAAGGTGACGACTTCAATTTCAGCATTACAAATAATGTCGAAGGCACCCACCGTCGATGTTTAAGCACGAAAATGAAAACAATACATAAAATTCATGCACTTTTTGACGTTATGTCTATATAGAAAGTGCTATGGTGACAATGTCAGGGAAATATATTCAAAACATTTACTGCCAAACCCCTCGTGGGGAACTTTTTTACGAATTTTAAAACACGGCAAAGGGCATAAGTGTGACACAAATGAGTTAAAGAAGATCCTTACGATAATCTCAACAGCACAAAACTAAGCATCGACGGACCTCTAGCAAGCTAAACGTGGGACCAGGTGCCCTGGAAGTAATTACTAATTTGTCTTAATGGTTTTATATTTCAATTTATAATTAGCACCCAGAGAAGAAAAATACATCAATATTTTCTTAGAATTCGAATGCAGTAAAAAGTCTTTCATCTAATCTACACGCACTCCATATTCAAGAAAAATATCCGATTGAATGAAATTCATCGTCTCCTATTTCACTTTGAAAGCACTAATATCATCTCCACAAACTTTCATGAACCAATCCCATTAGGCGCTATATACTCTTTCAAATGTGAAGCCTGATACTTTAATAATTACGATTAATAGCTGAAAGTATTGCGAATGAAGTTACGAGGTTTCGTTACAATAAATTAGAAATTATGTGGTTTCTTCAAATTCATAAGCTATGGAAATAGAAATCCAACGCTTTTATTCTAGCAAGGCGAACAAGAAATATTCTTAGTGTTAGTTGTTTCTTAATTCCTGTTGTTTGACTGTATGTTTTCAGTTGAATAACTGCTTCTTTCAACCTATGAAAGAAGCTTTGCTTTGGTCATTTATTAATTTGACATCATATTTTATTTCATTTCATCCAAAAAATTATCAAAAGTAAAGGAGGTTGATGGTAGCGTCACACCGGATAGCGTGAACGTCGAGAAAGAGTATGTGGGTACAGCAACTGATTCTTGTTGGAGATCCCCTTCTTTCTCTCACATATTGTCGAATATGATTAAATGTTCTCTCGCTAGCGACTAAAGGGAAGACAAAAACCACATCACGCGCAGATCCGTATGATTAAATGTGATGCAAAACAAAAATGTAAAGTCGTTAAGTCTAGCTGCCCTGGATACAGTCCATTTATAAAGCAGCACCTTTACTAGGACAGTGCCTTTTGCCCAAATATTGCCAGGAAAGTCATTAAACAATAGGATGTCTGGTTATTCGTCTATGAATATATATATAACAGTCTGTATTCTCATTACAATACAATGAGAGGCTTCATTTCCTATAATTTTCCTAATTGACACAGCTGAAATAGCCTACAGTTCTTTGTCATCTTCTTGCCTTTGTTATGTTTTCGCGACAGCAACTTATATTAAGAAACCAAGTTATGTGGACTTTTTGTAATGCAGTTCGATCAAAAGAATTGTATGACAATTAGTTAGAATTTCAATACTTGAAATAGATAGTTTTTAGTCTGATGACTCAGGAATACATAATTAGGAAAGACAACTCTTGAATACATATTTCAACACTCATGAACGCTTATGATAAGTAAAATGTTAATTTGTAAGCATGCCTCTCCCAAGATTAAGGTACTGTGGAAGAGGTCATAAACAACGAGACTTTATTGCTCTCCTTCACTGAGTTAGAAAAAATGAAAGTTCCTGTCTCATGGAATGAAAATATTAATCATGACTGCACTTCAGGTTACCATTTAAGGAGGGTCAATAATCGTTTGACGTCATCAGCTTTCCGGCGTCAATACTGGTTCGAATAGTACAAAGTGCGGTTTCGGTCTTCAAACTCCTCTAATTCACTTGTTTATTGACGGATTTCGACAAGTTTGGTATCGATGGAATCAGAAAATTATCATCTACAATGTGAATGTAATAAATATATAGTAAAATGTATCGTTAAATCTATATATACAAAAATATCGTGAGACACCCTGGCTACCGCCGTTAAAACGTCTTCAGCGGAAATTCAACCGCTTGTTGCTTGGAAGATGAAGTAGGTAAATTTAAGTCAATGATCAAACAGGATATTTTAAGGAGATTTCAGCGATATCATAGATACGATATTTTAAGTTTGGTTTCTCTAAAAAAAATTGTTAAAAAAAATTTCTTCAATTTTGTCAACTTTTGTACTTTGCAGCGAGAAGTTATCCAATAAAGTTTCCCTATTTAAACACTTTGAACGAGTGAATTTTAGTTTTAACCCTGCTTTGTTCAAAGATATATCCATTTTACAGGTTATACGCATTATCGAGAGCGAAGGAGGTGCGTGACGTCCACTTATTGACCTTGGACATCAAAATGTTTCAAAACGCTTCCGTTTACTTTTTTACTTTTTTTCTATTTCTATTATTCATATTTCCGTATCTCCGACACCGGCGATTTGTAACCACCTTCGTTGTACTTTGAAAAAAAAATCCGCTTATTTTACATTGTCAACGCCTTTTAAAATATCACTATATTCAGAGATTTCATTTTCTGTGTTACTTATTTCTTTAAACATTATTTTGAACTCTAACCCCCCATTTAAAATCGTTACTATAACAACCAAGTATTTTGAATCAGGATGAACGATAACATGTACTTATTTATAATTTTTTTTGAAGAACAAAGTTTGTCGTTGAGAAATCTTAAAGGAAAATAACTTCTGACAAAGACTTCTTATCACTTTGATGACAAATAAGGATACAGGGTACTTTTTTAAGATTTTCATTTTGGGTGGGGGTGCACAAAATGTACTTTTCGGGAACAGTTTTAGCTATTTCACTTTTTGCAAGCATTATCTATAAAGAAATAGACATATTTGATTATATCATGTGGAAAATAATCAAAAGAATGGTTTCAAAGTGGAATTGTTATCCCTATATCATGTATTTATCTATCAAAATTCATTGTTTTGCGACAGATGTCGGAATTGGTTTACACTTGTATATTCAGAGGACCACTAGTCAATTAAATGAACGAAAATATGAAATTTTAATTACAAATATGAATGTCAAATAAACCGAATAACTTTTTTTTTGCTCTGACAAAGAATTCTTGGAATATTGAGCCATCTTAAGATCAATACCCAATGTTAAAGTTTTCAAACTCAAGAGAAATGTCTAATCACAGGGATATACAGGGGTCAAATATGAAAGAACTTTCAAAATCAATTATAAGATATGCCCAATGTTATTTTTTATAGGCAAACAGATCAGATAGCTGGACAGAACCTGAACTTTTGATTTCAAAGGCTAAACAAAGTCGATAAAGTCAAACGTCCGCTCAATTTGTTTAATTTTGCTTTTTAGGATATAAGTAAAGATAGAAATATGTGCAGAAAAAGAGTCCATAAAAAGGGATTCGAATCGGGTACTTTCGTTTTAAGGGCCCAAAGCTCATACCGAATTAACTTTCAGACCCCAATTACAGTACTTGAACCATATCTGATCAAACCCGGTATCTATTTAGGAATCAACAGTGATGACTAAAAAGAGCAACAAGTATTAGCTTTTACAAAAAGCTTGCCGGCAGTTAGCTGACATAAACGATTTTTATTCTTGTTAGACCAATCGCACACTTCCGGGCTTTTCCGTTTTTATTTCCGATTCAAGCGTCGGAAATTTCCGAGGATCTGTGATTTGTTGTAGGACGTATCGGTACAAAGACTTTTCGATGCATCTTTCGGAAGAAAATGCACTGATACGACATGACTTTCATTTGTCAAGTCATCTAGACTCTTCAGCCGACCTGATGGAAGTATCTTATGCACGGATAACCTTGACGAATATTTGCATATTTCGTAGTTGTCCACCAATCATACTGCCAAGTGTTATTTTATCCGTGTAAGTATGTCACGATTGATTACAGTATACCGGCAGTCATGACTGCCGGTAATAAATAAGGAAGAAAAGGAAAGATAAACTTGTCCAAGTATGCATTAGCTACATAATTATCAGATTCCGTTGCTGCGTGGTTCACATTCCTTGCCATCGCTGCGTGGTTCTGACTTATCTATTCATTTAGTATTATAGATATTACGTATTATTGAGTGCATTCCTTCATGAGTCAATGATGCTTTGTCTTTTTTTTATTGGTCGCGTTTATGTAATTGTTCTCCTTTTCTCCGTCTCCTTGTTTATTTGTTTGTCTTGTGTGCTTTCCTCCATGCATTCGTCTCATATATGTGTGTGTCTATTGGGATCACTGTAACATTGTCATTTTAAAGCTACACGTGACATTTCAAAAAGAAAGGAAGGAATATCCACCAAGACTACGTTGTAGCACACAACCCCCCCTCCCGAAACATCAAAATGTGAAAACCCGTGTGGACAAGCACTGCAAGAAATAAAAAGGGGACAAGAAATGGCAAATATCAAATATGACATTAAACATAAAAGAAAACAATGGGCAATCTGCATCGGATTAGGACGACCTTCTGTCACTTTGGAAGCAAATGACGTAGTTATCCAGATTATGCGCACAGCCCTCCCACTTATCAAGCTGTTTCGATGATCGCACAATTGTTGTGAATAAAAGCCTCCTCATTGGGAGATGACATATACAATGACAAATACCGACGATGACCATATCCCAATCCACAGTACAAAATCGATAATTCAGGAAATCACAATTCGAAGACAAAATAAGTATAAAACAGAAAGCAAACAAACAAAAACCTCCACCAAATGAAAAGCGAACTCCCAATTTAGGGGTGAGACCAGGTGCCCAGGAAGAGTCAGCATCTCCTGCTTGCATTCAACACTCGTCGCTTCAGTTCGGCGGAAATATCACATCCGGTTACTTTCATTTCGGAAGATACAAGTATAGTCTGTGGTTGGGTGGTTCAAATGGAAAAAAAAAAAAAGACAGAATATCATCCGCCATTCTGGAGAATAGGACATCATAGTGTATGACGAGCTACCCATATCGACCGTAGGACTTCCTCAGTGACGATGTTAGTCGATCAAAAACGTATTCCTGATTGAGATTGTCAATATTGAAATATATGTTCTTTGGTACCAATTTTATTGTACTAGAAAGGAGGGGATCTCCAACAAGACTCGGCTGCAGCACCAACAGCACGTGTTTCGAATATTGAATACTCGTCAGTTATATTTCATGTCTAGCAGTTTAAATAAATCCAAAGTGTATTTTCCTGGCTTATCTGAAAGACGCCTAGCCCTCAGAACAAAATCTGTATCTTTGTTACTTGCTCCGGCATAACGTATCAGCTGGGATATGAAAACGCCATAAGCAGGCGATGAAGGGATGTTGCTACCCAGAAAAGGAAAGTTTGTGATGCTGAAACTGAAGTCGTCACGTTTGTCATAGAATGAGGTATTCGTGTGACCATCAGTGTCATAGGACTGCATTATGTCCAAATAGGATGCTGAGTTATTTTACTCTGTAGTTTCTTTGACTTCAAGCTCCGACGAATGTATTCAGCTAAGGTAATCCACGAATTCTGGATTATTGATTGACAGCACATCGTCTACATATCTTAAGGTATCAGAGGTACAAAAGGTCATTTTTCCATGCCTGGTAAGGTACTATAAACTATATATTTTCTGAAAGGTGACAGGCCCACTGCTCAGAAAAAATAATTTTGGAGCCAGAAAAACAGAGGGGAATAACTGATGAAGCATTTAAACTTTCTATTTTCTCTATATAACATATGCAAAAAAGCAAAGTTGTACAAGTGTTTTTCCCATTTGATTCTTAAGACCTGGGAGTGTTGTTTCTGAACTCTGGGCATAATTACCTTTCAGAAAATATATAGTTTATAGTACCTTACCAGGCATAAAAATTACCATACTTTACAATGGAGATGATTAAAATGACTCAATTGTACAACGGATACCTTAAGTGAAGTTAAAGTCAGAAGCTACGTATCTTTTCCCTTCGGAGACCAAAGATTGAATGAATTCAACTTCGTACGAGTAGATAAATGTGTCGGCAAGGAGTGGGGCACAATTGGTCCCCATTGGAATTCCGACAATTTGTTGTAAGACCGTTCCTCCAAAAAACACAAAAATGTTATCGATCAGGAAGTTTAACATCTAAATAATATCTGTTACAGTGTACTTATTTTCAGAATCGGACTTTTCTTTCACAAAGTACGTTTTGTCATAGTTAACAACAATACATTTGTATTTGCGAGTTGTAGAATGTGGGAATGAAAGCTATTCAACAACAACAACAAAGGCAGTTTCCAGCAAAACCCTAGATGCAAAATAAACATTGATTATTAAAAAAATAATTTGGTAACTAAACAGACCGTCTCGGCAGCAGAATTTTTAATGTCTAACGGTATCAATGTTCTTGATTCAAAGTGTTTTGGCGCTTCACGAAATACATTTGTGCATTCCCAGTCGTCACAGCATTTGATAAATTATTCTAAAACTTATGGGAACTTTTGTGTAGATTTAGGTCATGTTTAGAATTTCGCTCGTTAGGTATACATTTTTTTTATTTCCTCTTTGGTTTCGAGCATTTTACTTTATTCTTGGGCTAGCGTAATCTATTACAACTTCCGAGGACAAGACGACTAACTGGGAACCCACTTAACCAAAGTTATAAGCGACTGACTTTGGCATGTCTTTTTCTGGCGATGACTGGCCTTGTCTTTGTTTTTTTTTCTGGCGATACAATGGGGAAAAACGCTATAACAGCTCGTCTATAATGTTTACAAATCTTTTAGATTAGAAACATATAAATGAGTTAAAGAAGATCCTGACGATAATCTCAACAGCACTCACAATAGAGCACCACATTGAGCATCGACGGACCCCTAGAAAGCTAGAGGTGGGACCAGGTGCCCGGGAGGAGTAAGCATCCCCTGTTGGCTAGCCGCACCCGCCGTCGATGTTCATGCACGAAAATGAAAAGAATATGTAAAATAAATGCACTGTCTGAGGCCACGTCTATATAGAAGGTGCTATGGCGACAATGACAAATATGGATAATGACCATATCCCTGTCTACAGTACAAAATCGATAATTCAGAAAATCAGAAACCGAAGGCATACAAAATCAGGACAAAACAGGAACCAAAGCAAACTAAACAAAAACCTCCATCATATGAAAAGAAGCGAACTCCCGATATGAGAGTGAGACCAGGTGCCCAGGAAGAGTAAGCATCTCCTGCTTGCATGCAACACCCGTCGCTTCAATTCGGTAGAACTGTCACATCCGGTTACTTCCATTTTGGAAGATATAGAGTACAATCTTTGGTTGGATGGTTCAAATGGTCTATGATAGAATATCATCCACCATTCTGGATAGTGGGACATCATAGTGTATGACGAGTTCCCCATATCGACCGTAGAACTTCCTCAGTGACGATGTTAGTCGGTCACAAACATATCCCTGACTGAGAAGCTTATCTGAAAGACGCCTAGCTCTCAGAACAAAATCCGTATATTTGGTACTTGCTCTGGCATAGCGTATCAACTGAGATATGAACACGCCATAAGCAGGCAATGAAGGGATGTTGCTACTCAGAAAAGGAAAATTCGTAATGCTGAAATTGAAGTCGTCACGTTTGTCATAGAGTTAGGTGTTCATGTGACCATCAGTGTCGTAGGACAACATTATGTCCAAATAGGATGCTGAATTATTTGTCTCTGTAGTTTCTTTGACTTCAAGCTCCGAAGGATAGATACTGCTCAGGTAATCCGCGAATTTTGGATTATTGATGGACAACACATCGTCTATGTATTTGTAAGTGAAGTTGAAGTCAGAAGCTAAGTATCTTTTCCCCTTCAGAGACCAAAGATTGAATGAATTCAGCTTCGTACGAGTAAAGGAAAATGTCGGCAAGGAGTGGGGCACAATTGGTCCCCATTGAAATTCCGACAATTTGCTGGAAGACCTTTCCTCCAAACACCACAAAAATGTTGTCGATCAGAAAGTTTAACATCTGAATAATGTCTGTCTCAGTGTACTTATTTTCAGAATCTGACTTTTCTTTTACAAAATAGGTTTTGTCATAGTTAACAACAATAAATTTGTATTTGCGATTACCGTTCTTACTTGTAAACGCATTACTTATAATTTTTGCGAGTCTTTCTTTCAATTTAGAATGTGGAATTGTAGTGTAAAGTGTCGAAAAATCAAAGGCTTTGATCGAATGGACTCTACTAAAATGAGTGGATTTCAGATGTTCTAAAAGTTCCTTCGAATTCTTTAAAATCCACATCTGGTTGATACCACTGCGAGAATATACTGTCGAACAATATTTTTGTAGCCCAGATTTGATTTCAGATAAAACTTTGGTGAGTAAGATCGATACAGATTTGGTAGAACATTTTGAGGAACCAGCGATGAAACGTTGTTTGTATGGATTCTTATGCATTTTAGGTATGCAGTATAAGTATGGTAAATCTAAATCTAAATTGGTAGTGTCGAAGCCAAAGGAAGCAAGAGCTGATTTGTGGTGATCTATTATTTCAGAGGCAGAAAGGTTTGTTGGGGTGTAAGTGGGATTTCCAGGTGTCGAATTTAAACCCAACTCTTTAACTAGACTGTCAAAATAGTACTTTTTGCAAGTAAATGTGTAATTATTTGAGGCTTTGTCCGCTGGTGTGATGACATAATGTTCTTGGAGGTAGGTAAGTTCTGTGATAACATCAGGGTCTTTAAATATAGACACGAATCTGGTGTTCACAGTTGATTTTAATCGGTTAATTCTAGATAAAAGTAACCCTCTGATTGATTTTATCCATTCGGAAAGGGTGTCGAGCTGTACATCCTCTTTCTTTGCCCAACGTCTTGCATATTCCTCACAAGAGTCCATGATAATTTTGACATTTTTACATTTGACATTGACATTTTGACAATGTCAGGAATTAATATTCAAAACACTTACTGTCAAACCCCTCGCGGGGAACATTTTTACCAGCTCCACACGGCAACGGGCATAAGTGTGACACAAATGAGTTAAAGAAGATCCTGACGATAATCTCAACAGCACTCACAATAGAGCACCAAATTGAGCATCGACGAAAACACCGAATTTGACACATAAATCGGTTTTGCCTTTTCTGCACGTGTGTTGCTAGCAAGAAAAAATGAATTCGCTCCCAAGGCACCTGATCCCATCACCATTTAGAGTTCATGGTGTATTGTAATTGTTTTGTTTGTACTTTTAATGATTAATATGACAATCAATTATAGGTTTTCGGTGTTGTGTTTGGGTTTCAGTCACAGAGTGGAGTACTTTCATACCTGTATGAACGATGTTGCTTGAATAAAGAACACATCCTCTCTATTTTGTGCGTTATATCCATATCTCTGACAAGCGAATAGCTTTATTTACTGTAGCTATAGTGACCTATTCAACACATCGTCATTACAGTCATGGCATTACGCACTGACAATTATTTCTAATGCACCTCAAATACTCAAGATCGTTAAGTAAAGTATACATTTTCTTTCACATTCTGCAATAACCCCCCCCCCCCAAATCATTAGTGATGATCTCTATACCTTTTTGAAGAAAATTTCGAACCAAATTTCATGCACCAGACACGTGTTTCGAATATTAAATTCTCATTCGTGAGTCACGACAGAAAGATAAACATTTAAGCAAGTATAACTATTAAGTTATAAAGGAAAACATTAAAAATTCTAATTAAATCATTCAGTTTAGGTATACTGGGGGATAGGCGGTATGGTTACAGAAGACGTTTCCGATATTTTTGTATCCACATATAATCTATCCCGAAGGGATGTGGATACCAAATGCATTTTTGTAGGGGATGACAAGTAAATCATGTCCGACAAGAACAGCGAGATGTCCAACCCTGCTGCCAAATTTTATCACAATGTAAACGTCTTCAAATTGAATAGCATCATTTAAGAACAGATAAATTGGAAACATGGACAAGACATGCACGTTTCGGGTACTCAACCCTCGTCAGTGATCCTCATATCTAAACAATGTAATAAGCCAAAAAAGTATGAAAGTTACTATGTCGAAAAAGCATACCGAAAGACGTAGCAGGATGGGTGGGATATGATGCTACAGGACCCACGTTTTAGAAATTTCAAGAATTTTTAATAACAGAAATTTTAGAATGCGTTGAAGAAACGATCAACCGAAATTGATCGAACTTGGCTAAATGTGCCCTCTGGGACTCCTGGTCCACCAGCAGTGACACTCACCAATTGGTTTAAATGTAAACGTCTTCAAATTGAATAGCATCATTTAAGAACAGATAAATTGGCAACATGGACCAGACATGCACGTTTTGGGTACTCAACCCTCGTCAGTGATCCTCATATCTAAACAATGTAATAAGCCAAAAAAGTATGAAAGTTACTATGTCGAAAAATCCTTCACGCGGTTCTGATGATGTCGAGGATAAAAAGTTTAAAAGCCGACAGGCCGAATTATTATCAATTGGCCCATTTTGCTTTGTGTGTCTAAACTTATACGAAAAAAAAGAACATAAGAGACGCAAGAAGGGAGAAAACCCCTCTCTGGAATTACAAACAATCAGAGCATTCTAAGGTTATCGAACTTTAGAACTTTGTTTTAGATTTAACAGCTTAAGAATCTTTTAGTGTACGATGAAGGTGTCAAACGAAGAACACCATTAAAGGTACGGTGTCCCTGAAAATTAATTAATTTTGCAACATTTTAAAATCCAAAATCTTTCTTTTTCATATGAAAGCTTACGTTCTCATTTGTAATATTAATCAAAGCAAAGCCTTTTACTGCGAGCGGAGAGAAAATAAATAGATATTTCTTTTTTATTTTCTTGCGTTTTATTTTTAGACTATGACCGTGTATCTTAACTTACAATATTTGTAATATATTGTGAAACTCTCTGTATAACGATTGCCATTTTGGCCTAGACCGGCATAAATTAGTTGGGGGGTGGGGGTGGGGGGGGGGGGGGGGGTGGGGTTCCAGTCAGATTTACGGAAAATTATGAGCAAAAGAAAGGTGTCTGATTTTGAAATCTTATATCAACGACCTAGTTTCAAAGAACTCAGTAGACAGTGCTAAGTCTTCTTTGCTTGAACTGGTCAGACCAAGGATTTATAAACAGAGGATCGACCTCAGCTCATATATTGCCTACATGTAATTTTTTTTATTTCTATTTTATTTCAAGTCATTTCAATTTTGTAAGAAAAATGTTAAATGAAAATAAATAACTCATTGCATATCAACCGAAAAAAAAACCCTATTCCGACTTCTGACAGTACGAAACCACGCGAGACGAGAAAAGCAGTCAGAGCGAAACGTCCCGTTTAGAATCACCGGAAATGTCGGATTTCCTAAAAGATTCTGGCGAACGCCATTGCTTTGATGCTATATCGTTAAAAGATTTACCAAAAATTATGTCAATAAATTCAACTTTCAGGCCTTTGCATCTAGCTCCGTTCGCTATAAGTCCAATTTGTCAAGTGAATATAACGCATACATTCGCAGCTATACGCATACATTCGCAGCTATACGCATACATTCGCAGCTATAGCCGTTTGAAAACGTCATTTTTAATTTAGGGTGCGCAGCGCTAATCCATTCTGCTTGCGCTACCTACAATGTATTGCGTTTTTACAATAGAGGTATATGGAGATTTAAATTTTTCAAATTCGACAATATTATGGTCGTTACCGATATTTTCAGATAAAACTTTTTATGGCTCCTTTTTTCCTCAACCTAGACCCGTTTGAACAAATTTAACGTTTTCAATAATATTTATTTTTGGGGACACTGTATCTTTAAGCGATATAAACAAAAAAAGATTACCATTTTTTCGTAAAATTTTCCGTTCCAATCTTTCTCTAATCAAATATTTCTTTTTCTATTTATGATGAAAACGCTTTCTACTGCATTTGTATCTATACAACATTGATTGTGATATACGTCATTCAACTAAAAATGCATCCATAAGCTATAAAGTATCCGTCTGATCAATTAAACCGAAATACAAAATTGAATGAGTGCTCTGTTTCCAGGACTGTATTTCGTAGGCCTTCTTGTTTGTATCCAATTACATAGTATCTGTGTGTTGCTTGGGTCCCTGCGTTATAATGTCTTGATTGCATGGTCATCTTTCAGTGAGGAGGTTATTTCACATCTCTATTGTAAGTTCTTGAAAACCTTAAGAGTAATCGAAAAAGTCGGAAGGTTATGCGCATGTAATCCGGATAACGATTGCTAAACGTCTTCAATATCAGTACCATTTGTGGCTGGCGTGGCAAATGTCTGTTCTAAGTCGGCACCGATAGCCCATTGATCTTGTTGATTTATTTGTAGTCTTGTGTTTCTGATGTTTCTATGTTGTGCTTTAGTGCCCCTTGTACCTTTTGCGTCTCTTGCTGTTCATTGCTTATTTATTTGGTTGTTTTGCTTTTGCGCTACAACTGAGTGTTGTCGGAGGATCTCTCCTTTCTATAAAGTGATCTGACGTCGTCAGATACGCGTAGATTAAGATTTGTATCTCTGATCCGACTTCATTCAAACTTCGCATGGATCGTATCAAACAGGAGTGTTAATAAGACAAATATGGATAATGACCATATCCCTTTATACAGCACAAAATCGATAATTCAGAAATCAGAAACCGAAGGCATACAAAATCAGGACAAAACAGGAACCAGAGCAAACAAACAAAAACCTCCACCATATGAAAAGATGCGAACACCCGATATGGGAGTGAGACCAGGTGCCTAGGAAGAGTAAGCATCTCCTGCTGACATGCAACACCCGCCGCTTCAATTCCAAAGAACTGTCACATCCGGTTACTACCATTTTGGAAGACATGTAGTACAATCTTTGGTTGGATGGTTCAAATGATCTATGACAGAATATATCCACCATTCTAGAGAGTGGGACAGTATGACGAGTTCCTCAAATCGACCGTAGAACTTCCTCGGTGACGATGTTAGTCGGTCACAATCATATCCCTGACTGAGAAGCTTATCTGAAAGACTCCTAGCTCTCAGAACAAAATCCGTATATTTGATACTTGCTCTGGCATAGCGTATCAACCGAGACATGAACACGCCATAAGCAGGCGATGAAGGGATGTTGCTACTCAGAAAAGGAAAGTTTGTAATGTTGAAATTTAAGTCGTCACGTTTGTCATAGAGTGAGGTGTTCATGTGACCATCAGTGTCGTAGGACAATATTGTGTCCAAATAGGATGCTGAATTATTTGTCTTTGCAGTTTCTTTGACTTCAAGCTCCGAAGGATAGATACTGCTCAGGTAATCCGCGAATTTTGGATTATTGATGGACAACACATCGTCTATGTATCTGTAAATGAAATTGAAGTCAGAAGCTAAGTATCATTTCCTTTCAGAGACCAAAGATTGAATGAATTCAGCTCCGTAAAAGTACAGGATAATGTCGACAAGGAGTGGGGCACAATTGGTCCCCATTGAAATTCCGACAATTTGCTGGAAGACCTTTCCTCCAAACACCACAAAAATGTTGTCGATCAGAAAGTTTGAAATCTGAATAACATCTGTTTCAGTGTACTTATTTTCAGAATCGGACTTTTCTTTTACAAACTAGGTTTTGTCCTAGTTAACAACAATAAATTTGTATTTGCGATTACTGTTCGTACTTGTAAACGCTTTACTTATGATTTTTGCGAGTCTTTTTTTGATTTAGAATGTGGAATTGTAGTGTAAAGTGTCGAAAAATCAAAGGCTTTGATCAAATGGTCTCTACTAAAATAAGTGGATTTCAGATGTTCTAAAAGTTCCTTCGAATTCTTTAAAATCCACATCTGGTTGATACCGCTGAGAGAATATACTGTCGAACAGTATTTTTGAAGCCCATATTTGATTTTAGATGAAACTTTGGTGAGTAAGATCGATACATATTTGGTAGAACATTTTGAGGAACCAGCGATGAAACGTTGTTTGTACGGATTCTTATTATTATCACATGAACACCTCACTCTATGACAAACGTGACGACTTCAATTTCAGCATTACAAACTTTCCTTTTCTGAGTAGCAACATTCCTTCATCGCCTGCTTATGGCGTGTTCATATCTCAGTTGATACGCTATGCCAGGGCAAGTACGAAATATCGGATTTTGTTCTGAGAGCTAGGCGTCTTTCAGATAAGCTTCTCAGTCAGGGATATGCTTGTGACCGATTAACATCGTCACTGAGGAAGTTCTACGGTCGATATGGGGAACTCGTCATACACTATGATGTCCCACTCTCCAGAATGATGGGTGATATTCTGTCGTAGACCATTTGAACCATCAAACCCAAGATTGTACTCTATGTCTTCCGAAATGGAAGTTACCGAATGTGACAGTTCTACCGAATTGAAGCGGCGGGTGTTGCATGCAAGCAGGAGATGCTTACTCTTCCTTGGCACCTTGTCTCACTCTCATATCGGGAGTTCGCTTCTTTTCATATGGTGGAGGTTTTTGTTTGTTTGCTTTTGTTCCTGTTTTATCCTGATTTCGTATGCCTCGGTTTCTGATTTTCTGAATTATCGATTTTGTACTGTAAACAGGGATATGGTCATTATCCATATTTGTCATTCTTTAGGTGTGCAGTATAAGTATGGTAAATCTAAATTGTTAGTGTCGAAGCCAAAGGAAGCAAGAGCTGATTTGTGGTCACCTATTATTTCAGAGGCAGAAAGGTTTATTGGTGTGTAAGTGGGATTTCCAGGTGTCGAATTTAAACCCAATTCTTTAACTAGACTGTCGAAATGGTACTTTTTGCAAGTAAATGTGTAATTATTTGCGGCTTTGTCCGCTGGTGTGATGACATAGTGTTCTTGGAGGTCGGAAAGCTATGTGATAACATCAGGATCTTTAAATATAGACTCGAATCTGGTGTTCACAGTTGATTTTAATCGGTAAATTCTAGATAAAAGTAACCCTCTGGTGGATTTTATCCATTCGGAAAGGGTGTCGAGCTGTACATCCTCTTTCTTTGCCCAACGCCTTGCATATTCCTGACATGAGTCCATGATAATTTTGACATTGGTTCCATGTAAAGGACATACTTTCTCTGTATTTGGGACCCTTTTTTAACATTTCTCTCAACTTGTCGTTCTTGACTATACTAAGGTCACCAGTAATAACGTGTCCCCAAGGATAGTACTTGAAATCCAATGAAGAACATTCGCAAGGAAGTGGATGTAGTGAGGGATTACTTAAATCAATACCCTTGTAAATTTAAGATGCAACTGTTGGTGTGTAGCAATAGGAAATACAAGGAGTTTCTTTTCTTGTAAAATATGGTGGGATTTTAAAATAGAAATAATACGCTAGTGATCCAATTCTATACGAGAAGACAATTTCAAACCAATTTATGATGCACCAGACATATAAAGGGAGTCCAGAACTGTATCCGAAAGAATCCCATCGGAAAGCTCTAGATCAATTATGACGTCGTAATAGAAATGGCGACATTGGCGCGTTTCTCGCAAGATAATATCAAGTGTTTATGAAAAAATAACTGATAGGGTTTCAGATAAACGGACTTTATTATTCAAAATTAACAACTCAAAGATGTTCTGAAAATAGACATAAAGGGGTAGGGCCATGAAGCCCCTAAATCGGCCCTGTTTCTTGACATTTGAATAAACTTAATATTTTTGTGATTTGATACTTTGAAAAGTTCTTTACTAAATAATGTGTTGAGAATTTGTTAATAATGCATTTATCACTAGCTTTAAGCCATTTGAAAACCCCAAAATCGTCAATTTTTGGAAAAAAATGCTGCAAAACCTACACGTTTCTTTAAAATTAGCCTTAGCCAAATGCATCGAGAAACATGAAAAATTAACAAATGAAAGATATCCATCATATCTTCCTGTCATAACACTGTATTTGAGGGGTTTGACAGTAAGTGTTTTGAATATTATTCCCTGACATTGTCGCCATAGCACTTTCTATATAGACGTGGCCTCGGACAGTGCATATATTTTATATATTCTTTTCATTTTCGCGCATGAACATCGACGGCGGGTGCGGCTAGCCAACAGGGGATGCTTACTCCTCCCGGGCACCTGATTCCACCTCTAGCTTGCTAGGGGTCCGTCGATGCTCAATTTGGTGCTCTATTGTGAGTGCTGTTGAGATTATCGTCAGGATCTTCTTTAACTCATTTGCATGTAGAAAAGGTATGTTTCATCATTTATAATGTTTTTGAAAATTAAATGATAAGATCTTTATTTGCGTCTGGCTGTCCTGGACCTCCTTAAATCCTCAAAGTCAAAGTGATTTACAGGAGCCGCCACAATCCATTTCAGTTGCGCCCTCTGGTTTCCTTTTTTTCAATAAAAAATTCTGCATTTCGGCTTCAAACTTCCTGTATGATCGATTCAGTACCATGTGTTGATAAAATATTGCTAAAATTAATCCTCTTCGATTTCGATGATTTTTTTTTGGGGGGGGGGGGGATGAGAAGTTTCCAAAATAGTAATGAAATAGAAAGCTTCATTAGGCTAGCATGTTGAATTATTTTCGATTGCAATGTAGTTTATGGGATTCAATACCACAAGTTATTTTTCCCTACTCTTCTTGTATGGAGATGTCTATCGATCCTTCGTATAAATTATTTTTATTAACCTGATATTTTGATGAGTTAAAGAAGATCCTGACGACAATCTCAACAGCACCCACAATATCCCTTCATTTATGAAAATTCGTTCTCATTTGACATAAAATATGTTGTGTTTTAGGCACATGTCCACGAACTTATGGAGCTGACCTCCTAAACCAGAGTTTACCAATATACGTATAGTGTCTATCTTTAACCGAAATGTGTCATTTAAGTACAGTTCCGTGTAAGAATCATGCAAGTTGAGAAAATATCGATTCATTCAAAATAAAAACCCATGGAAATGAGTAGTAATCACCGGCTGGGTCCATAGTAACTGAAATACAATGTCATTTTCACTGTCTAGTTGCAAATTCGAGATACGAGCATTTCAATTTCAATGGATTATGAAGAATTAAAGTCTCTTGCAATTGGCAATTGTCATATTCCCTATACATTCTATAGATAAGAATATCTTGAGTTTGCAACAGTGGAATTAGGTAGTAAAGGTGTTTTTGTGAGTTTCTTACAGTAACTATAGCAATTCAATACTAAAACTCTAGGGTTTTTTTTAATCATGAATCGCCCCCTGCCTGAATGTTATAAATAACTGTATTTAAATATGTCAAGGTATAATCTGGGTATAATCTTCAGAAGGATTTATAACCGTATCGTGGTAAGGGATAACTTGCTTACTAGTGCCATTTCTAGGACAGTTTATACGTCTTGCATGTCTTCTCTTTAAAGCATTTATAATGATGAAGATTCTAATTTCCTGTTGTAATGTCCAATTTCATCATTTACGGTATCTCATAATATTTGATATCAATTAACCAGAAAAGGAGTAATCTATTTCTAGTTCGATAAAAGTCACGTTTCAGGCATTAGTTACGACATATATTATCTAATGTTGAATGTCAAGATATAAGAAATACTAATTCAAAACAAAAAGGTATTTGAAAGTCGCCTCTAATGACATGATTATAATCATATATATCAAATTACATAATATGACAAAGTTGACCTGGATCATGACTCAAATTCATTTTGATGAATCTGAAATACAAAACAAACCGGTACTGGAATACTACATGTAGCAGAGCGTTAAACTACGGACAGAAAGGTCAAAACAGATAAATAAGAGATGGTTCAAAACAAAGATAAGAAGGTTGAAACGTTCCAATTTGTAACTTTCTCGAACAACATTTTAAACAAATTTTAATGAACCAGACACGTCTTTGGGGTATTTAATCCTCATCAGTGGTATATCAATCCAAGTGCTTATAAACAGGGAGAAGTTAATACTTTGTATGTTTCTTTACCTAATAAAACTAATATAAAATAATAAAATTGAATATGATTCGATTCTCTATTTGCTGCAGAATATAGGTTATACAACTTTAAGCTGAAAATTAAATTTTAATCAATGTGACCATATTCATATTGTTCCATTTTCATTATGGACAAGAAGCAGCAAAATAGACTTAAAAAAAACTATTTTCCATTATTTTGTATACGTCAACAGTGTTACCAAAAAAATACATTAGCCTCGTATTGAAGGAGATATACAGGGATATTCTTTTCAAGTCCTGCTATTCTCTGACTATATAAGGCCATGTACCCAAGGACTGGCCTCATTTCGTTAATTTAAATCGACTAGGTAACTATGGCTGGGCGGTGCACCGATATTTTCGGTGCTTCGAAATTAGAATTGTCGGTTGGATGCATCGACGTAGAATTGCAAATTTCGATTCGGTTCAGACATAATGTATCAAAGTAAACTGGAGCAAAATAGTGACCAGAAAAATGTTTGATATAGCTCAGAAATAACATATAAGAAGGTCAAAAAGTAAGAAAAGAGCGCACATTCGCTTATCGCGCCGATTTATGTGCACGGCTCCCTTACAGGCCCCACACGAAAAGGAAAGTGAAAGTAGATTTACTCAAACTATTTATGGTGGCGCCGCTGAAAGCATCACTGATGAGAATTTAATATTCGAACACGTGTCTGGTGCATGTAAATTGATTTGGAATTTTCTTCAAGAAGGTCGAGAGTTGGAACCCTTCGACATTATTACTTTCGCTTTCCGTGAACTGGTCAGAAGCTTTGTACCAGCATCAAAAAGAATAAACGGGGATTGTAGTCGCCAAATATCATGTAAGGAAAGCTATATGTCCACTGACATATTTACTGTGAAACCTGTCAATACTTGGTTGTTGAAAAATGAAGTGTCGAACATTGTATTTATATTTAATTTCTCACAGTACATGCTGTTTTGTTGGAGCAGATGCATCAACAATTATTATGGATGTAAAACTGATATGATTTTTTTTTAAATATATATACCCACACTTTGATACAAAGGGGGAAGGTTTTAAAACTTTTTCACCAAATAGACAAATTTAATGACTGTTTACGAAACAACTTACTTTGAAATAAAAAATGACCTTGACTTATGACCTCTGAACATGAAAACCAATGGAGCCCATCGTCATGTTAGAAGAAAGAAGAGAATCTCCAACAACACTAGGTTGCAGCACCAAAAACATGCAAAAATTTAAGAGCCGATATGCACAGCAATAGACGCACAAAGCGACAAGGAATACATGTACTAAAACACAATATAGAAGCAGCAAACACAAAAGACTACACGTAACCAACCAGACCAATTGACAATCGAAGTTGACTTGGGACGGCCATCTACCACGCCAGTAGCAAATGGCAGTCCCAAGTCAACGTCGATTGTCAATAGAGGTTTAAATAACATCATCCCTGTAAAATGACAATACAAACAAGACAGCAAAACGCAATGGCCAAAGTAACACAGATCTGAATATAATAAAATGGTGAACTGAATACAGTCCGTGTTCTCTCTGTTGTAGAGTAAATCGATATCGGGATTTGACGTTTCTTGTCAAAATAGTGTTCATCTTTCCACAAAAAATCACTCGATTTTGTGACTTCAGGTATACAATCCCGTAACTCATATGAAATATTATGCACTCTTCGTTAAAGATATAATGTTTCAAAACAGTTTTACCGAATACAGATTTCGAAGTTTATGTAACAACTTAGCTTACATTAGCTATTTCAATTTTAAAATGATCTTATATTTTGGTTCTTACCTCCAAAATCAAAAGACTGACACACGGTTATCGCCAAAGTATAGCACGTCCCGTTTAAAGACGGACTTATAACATTGAAGAAACAGCCAAAATTCAACTTAGATCAATGATAAGACGACATTGCAAAAATAATAAATAAATAAGTAAAATATACAAATTACATCCGCAGAATTAAGAAGAATTGAGATAAAATGAAAATGCGAGAAAAATGCTGAGGCAAAAATATTGTTTATACGACCGTCTGAAGGCTGGTTCTATTTCCAACCAGTCCTTATTATCACAGAGAGAGAACCCCGAAATGAAAAGAAAACAGGTCAGACTAATTAAACATCAAGCGGATAGACCATTAGGCACACACAATTACAACTGAATAGTGAATTGTCTTCTAGGACGCATGCGCAGCTTAAAGAAACGTTCACATAGAGGAATAACGTATGGGGCTATTCATTATTAGATACAGCAGTTAGCGTTATGGGCGGAAGGTAGATCGATCAATGATGAAGTTCTTTCCAACCTTTTTGAAATATCTTTTCAGGTATGACAGAATTCTCCATGATTGAAAACCGAAGGACGATATGTTTGATTGTCGTGCTTTCAATGGCATGTCTAGGGTATACAATTGCAGAATGCAACATTCGCAGAGTCGTTCAGATAGTTAGGTATGGTAATTGCCAACCAAAATATGTCTTTACATTTGCCTGTGGCGGTACCTGTTCATCATATACAAGGCCTTCACAAACCCAGAATACCATAGAAAGATTTTGTGAATGTTGTCGTGAGGAGGAAAAAAGAATGGGCCGTATCATGGTACTCTGTCCACGGGATTCAAATGGTTTTCGCCGGGTACCATTTTATATACAAGTTCCAACTAGTTGCCGATGTCGACCATGTTCCATTCTACCAGACAATATTATTTCTCCGGAAGATGAATTATTGAATGGAAAGAAAAGGTCATACACTAATTCTACGAAGCTCAACTCATAAACTGACATCAACGAATTATACTTTATTCAAAACAAACAATGTTGTATTGAAGAATTTTGTTCTTGAAATTTATAGTTGTCCTCGGTTTTTATCTGATAAATACAATGGGAAAAAGTATAGACATAAAAAAATTCACATCTGTTAGCGTATGGTTCCTCATGCGATTTCTGTTTCTTTACGATGGGTTCAATTATCTGCTATCATTGATATTATTTCTTATCTTATAAGATATTCAAGAGCGTTAATGAACATTGAAGGATTTACTCGTATTCTCAATAAATATAAATATTTCATATTTATTTTCTATTTGTGCATTATTTGAAAGAGAACAGAATTACAACCTATAATGTATGAGATATATACTTATGAAGAAGTATACAACATCAAACATCGAAACAAAGGAGGGGATCCTCAACAAGGCTCAATTGAAGCACACGAAGGAAAATATCAAAATACCTCAATTAAAAACTCAGCAGGAGACGCAGATGGGACAAGGAACACCAAATGCGACATCAAAACGCATAAGACTACACATACACCAACAATCGATGCAGACTTGGGACGGTCATTTGACACATTGGTAACAAATGGTGTGGTAATCCGGATTACTTGAGATCAATCCTCTCACTTTTCCGGTTACTCGCAGGCCTCAACGAACGCGAGAGTTCGCAAGCCATCGAAAATTTTGTGAATTTCGACTCAAAACTACAAGAAATTAACTCCCTACACTTGAGCCAAGAATATCAGACTTCGAGGATCCACGCTCCTCTAAGCCTGCCAATAACAGTATTGAAAAAAGTAGAACTGAGAATACAATGCAATTTAATAAGTCCACTTGGACAGTAACTCTGCCAAATGTACAAGAAATCTGCAAAATATCTAAAACGATGTTGAAAACATGGTGTTGGAAATACGGTTAACTGATTAAGGACGGACAGACGGGAAAAAAAACAGGAGATATATATACGCTAATGCCAGTATATTCTTCAAACTACTTTATGCTGTGTACATAGGGGTCCAGGGGCGATCATCGCTCTTGTTTGTTACAGGACTTCCATATTTCGTAAGTATATTTCTTGTGGAATTGTTTTTTCTACAAATACCATTATTTTAAACCTCGTGATTTCAAACCTGTATGTTTGACTCATTTTCCCAAACTCAAAGATTTTTTATAAGTTCATTCATTCATTTTGGCTAGATATACAAACCGTACACTACACAAATCAAAGCACGTAGTAAACAAAGTTAAGGTCAGGATTGCGACTACAGGGAGATAACTGTTTTCATATCACGTAATATTTGAAACCGACATGGACGATAAATGGTGTAAGCTCAGTTTGTTGCATTATTTCAGACAATAATAATACTCCTTGAAATTTTCATTGCTGAATTGGTATTTTGGGGAAAAATGTATATTTTCATTAAAACAAATCGCCGAAAATAGGAGAAAATGGTCATTTTTGCACGAGTTCTGCTTCTAGAGATTCAAACATCAGAATATATCCTATTCATTATACTCTTTAATAATGATAGAATTAGAATTTCGTACTTCGTGTAAATCTCTTATGTTTTTGGGTCAAAATGTTGATTTTATGCAAAAATTATTGTGCTATTTATAGAAACATTCATTTTGCTCAAAAACGAATTCCTTCTAGCTATTAATAAAGATAACGAGTTGTTGCCATGGCAACCAGCAAAGTCGTATTTATAAGAAAATACACTCCTTAGAACTATTTATTTTATCAGAAATTATCAAAACAGGCTTTAATTCATACACAAGCTATAAGAATCCATAAAAATTAGTATATATGACTTTTTGAAATTTCATTCATTACAGAAGTATGTAAAGTTATAATGTGGTATTCTCTAAAATGACGAAAATGTTAAAATAGGCCAAAAATGGATGTTTATTGCTTAAAAACAAGACGGGCAAATTATGAATTTATTGTCTGAATAGTTCGAGGAGATGTTCCTCTACATGTTGGCATATCCATCTTCCTTCTACCTCATTTCTATTAAAAGTCGCCACCCTGACCTTAACTCATCTCTTCCAAAAATTATTTTCTTTCTAAGTAGACCATAAAATGGTACCAATGTTGTCATAAAATGAATACTTATAAATTACTGTTCATATATACACTGATTTTCTTTGAAAACATTTTAATATGATAAATTGGTAGGTAAATGTTCATAATAAACAAAATTAGAAGGATCAAAGGCAGACAGCATAGCCATCGAAAATGCATCAGAATCATCAAACGCCTTTTATATCATGGATATGATCCTAATGTCACTAGACGGACACTCGGCATGGTATTGGACCAATCTACAGTCTTATACCAGCGCATCCTGAAGACTTGCACTCTGACCGACTGTGACGACGGGACTCCATGACGGGCCCTGTCCAAACCTCTTTTGAGAAGACAGGGCCCGACCACCTGTCCTCTCTGAATGTCGGTCGGACTCTTCTGGTGATAACATGCATGAGCTCGCTACAGCCGGCAGAGCACGGACTGCATTTCGTACGCCCCTACCCTATTTTCATATATATTTACATATTCATCTGTGTTCCTTGGGCTCCTACGTTGTGCTGTCTTGTTCGTATGATCATCTTACAGTGAAGAGGTTTTTTTACAGAACAATTGTGCGTTCTTCGAGACCTTTGGGTAACCGGAAAAGTGGGAGGGTTGTGCGCACGTAATCCAGGATAACCACACCATCTGTTACTAACGTGGCACCATGTCTCACTTCTGGCTTGCTAGGGGTCCGTCAATGCTCAATTTGGTTCTCTATTGTGAGAGGGGATCTGCAACAAGACTCGGTTGCAGCACCAACAGCAACACACCAAACCCCCCAAGTGAAAACACAGATTGGGCATTCAAAGGTTGAATTTTGGAAAAAATACAAAACAGGACTTTTTCATGCGAAGAGAAAATTGGACAAACAGACGGAGACAACGACACTACACTCAATGACCACTTCACTCAAGACTTTACACTCAATAGTCTTCACTGTAAAAAGCATCGAAGGTGGCGCTCCATTAAATAGATTAAATGAAGAAAAAAAAAACGTAAATTATAATTTGTTAATTCAATTTCAGTGATTTCAAAGTCTCTCAGACATATAATAAATTTTTGTTCTACATTATGTACTTATTGGTTCGGTATATAATAGGGAAGGCCTCTCAGTGAGATTGATTACAAGGCAGTTTGTTCCATTGGCAAATTGCGTTTTAGGCGTACTCAACAAATGAAAAATAAATCTTTCACTTAATCGACTTTGAAATGACCATCACATAGGATGGTCATATGCCATCTGCTACCATTCATGGAGAATTAATATTCATAGTTGGAGGAAAAATATCAAATGTGTTTGAAGTATACCATGAAACCAATCGTGATTCAGGAGTCAACGATAAAGGGAAATATGGCATGATTATTTAAGTCTCCATTAACAAGGCGATCAAGATTCCTCCTCCCCTTTTGTAGGTAGGACCAGGTGCCCGGGAGGAGTTAGCTTCATCTGACTACATGTTAAACGTCTTTAAATTCACTAGCATCATTTAAAACCTGATAAATTAACAGCATGGACCAGACATGCACGTTTCGGGTACTAAACCCTCGTCAGTGATCCTCAGTCTAAACAATGTAATAGGGCCAAAAAGTATGATAATTATTTTGTCCAAAAATGTATCAAAAGACGTAGCAGAATGGGTGGGATATGATGCTACAGGACCCACGTTTTAGAAATTTCAAGAATTTTGTAACAGAAAAGCAACACCTACCGCGAATGCCAAATGAAACATGTCAAATCCGGTAATGTCTAAATAGGTAAAAGACTGTCAATTGAAAAGGTCAAACCCAGGAATGCAATTGAGTGCTTTTGGAGATCCCCTCCTTTCTCTCATAAACAAAGGTGTTCAAATGACGTTATCACTGATTGGTAGTAGAAAATCTAGGAAGGAGGCAAAAATGCTGCTCTCAGTAGTTTCGTTGATTTCCAATTTACTGAGAAAGATGGCGCCAAGGAAATCCTGAATGGTTGGATTATTTATGGAGAGTACGTAATCAATGTATGTCTAAATTAATTTGAACTACTATGCTAGCAGATGCTGTATGAATTCTGCCTTGTATGAATAAAGGGAGAAGAGGGCACAGTTTGTTGCTATTGAAAATCCGACAGTTTGTTGGAAAATTTGGCTTACAAGAATAACGAAAATGTTGTCATTTTTTGCGGTTTGTAGTTTTTTTCTGATGTAGTTTATGTGTCACTTTCTCGTTGGTTTGTTCCGCTGGGTATGTGTAGGGTGGTCATGCTGGAGATCCTTCCCTTTTAGTCCAGTCATATTATGATTTGAAATCGAACTAATTGCAAAAGAAATGGTTTTAGTGTTACGCTGTACAGTGAGGCACTTGGAACAACATATCAAAAGTCCTCTAAAATCCTCTTGGTGGAAATATGATTTTTTGGCCTCACAAAAATACGTGTTTTTTACGCAAATTAGAGAAATTGTCATTTCTGGTGGTTAATTTCTCAATAAATAATGGTTCATAGCATACATTTTTCTTCCTTGGGAAGACTGGCTATGACATTATCTGCTGAAGCAAAATTTAGGATGATACTTTTTATTGATTTGAAATTATCAAAAGTAGTGTAAAAATTTGATAAAAGAGCGTATCTAGATTCCCGACAAAGGCAACAAACTCATGCTAGAGGCGGTTTTGCTAACTTGAAAATTGCCATTTTTACCGTTTTTGATTGGTCCATTTTCTGGAATTCTGGAATCAATTTCTACAAGCTTGAATTTTCTCAAATGTCTTATATAGTTACTAAAGATTTCATAAAACAATTTATGCTAAAACTGAATCTTTTTCTGGGTTATCTGATCAACTGAATACTTGTACGAATGTTAAACGTCTTTAAATTCAATAGCATCATTTAAAACCTGATGAATTAACAGCATGGACCAGACATGCACGTTTCGGGTACTAAACCCTCGTCAGTGATCCTTAGTCTAAACAATGTAATATGGCCAAAAAGTATGAAAATTATTAGGTCCAAAAATGTACCAAAAGACGTAGTAGAATGAGTGGGATATGATGCTACAGGACCCACGTTTTAGACGTTTCAAGCAATTTTGTACCAGAAAATTTCAAATGCGTTGAAGAGACAGACGATTAACCGAAGTTGATCGAACTTGGCTACATGTGCCCTCGGGGACTCTTGGTCCACCAGCAGTGACACTCACCAAGTAGTTCAAATGTTAAACGTCTTTAAATTCAATAGCATCATTTAAAACCTGATGAATTAACAGCATGGACCAGACATGCACGTTTCGGGTACTAAACCCTCGTCAGTGAAGCTGAATTTATTCAATCTTTGGTCTCTGAAGGGAAGATACTTCGCTTCTGACTTCAACTTCACTTACAGATACATAGACGATGTGTTGTCCATCAATAATCCAAAATTCGCGGATTACCTGAGCAGTATCTATCCTTCGGAGCTTGAAGTCAAAGAAACTACGGAGACAAATAATTCAGCATGCTATTTGGACATAACGTTGTCCTACGACACTGATTGTCACATGAACACCTAACTCTATGACAAACGTGACTTCAATTTCAGCATAACAAACTTTCCTTTTCTGAGTAGCAACATCCCTTCATCATCTGCTTATGGAGTGTTCATATCTCAGTTGATACGCTATGCCAAAGGACCAAATATATGGATTTTGTTCTGAGAGCTAGGCGTCTTTCAGATAAGCTTCCCAGTCATGGATATGTTTGTTACTGACTAACATCGTCACTGAGGAAGTTCTACGGTCGATATGGGGAACTCGCCATACATTATGATGTCTCACTCTCCAGAATGGTGGATGAGATATTCTGTCATAGACCATTTGAACCATTCAACCAAAGATTGTACTCTATGTCTTCCGAAATGGAAGTAAACGGATGTGACAGTTCTACCGAATTGAAGCGGTGTGTGTTGCATGAAAGCAGGAGATGCTTACTCATCCGGGGCACCTGGTCTAACCCCCATATCGGGAGTTCGCTTCTTTTCATGTGGTGGATGTTTCTTTTCATGTGGTGGATGTTTTTGTTTGTTTGCTTTGGTTCCTGTTTTCTCCTGATTTTGTATGCCTTCTTTTTCTGAATTATCGAATTTGTGCTGTATACAGGGATATGTACATTATCCATATTTGTCATGCCATATTTGGTCTTTTTGCATTTGGACTAAAATGAAGGGGGTCTTAATACTGCACTTCCTGTGAAGTATCGAGTGAGGTCTTTTAATATGTTTTGTAAGTGTGTTTAGACATTACATCAAGTCTTAAAAATTCATTTGCAATTACTTCGATTTCAGCCCATTTTTTTTTTGGCATAATGTACTGGACGATTTTCTCTGACAAAAAGTCCAGCATTTCGATAATGTCGTCTTCAGTGAACTTGAGATTTGAATCGGAGTATTTCTTGACAAAGAAAGTTTCCAAACGTCCTAAAACGAAGTATTTATATCTGCGATTGCCACTATTGTGGACGAGAGTTAAATTTTTTTCATGTAAGCCAACCTAATTTTTGATGAGGTATGATGATGTACAGAGTGAAAAAATCGAAAGATTTAACCCTTGTAATATGGTTGAAAGCAGAAGATTTGATATGGTTTAACAGTAACAGTTCTTTGAGTTTTTGAGGATCCACATCTGATTGAAATCACTTCTAGAGTATGCCGTAGCACCTATGTCTGAAGACCGTCTTTAAGCCTAAATCTTCCTAAGTTAAGAATTTTCGTAAGCAAAACAGAGAACCTGCTCGACGCCCACCCATCAATAATGTCATTACTAAAAAAAGCTGCTCGACGCCCCTCCATCAACTATGTCAGTTTTCAAATGTTTAAAGTCTACCGATCAATGATGATGTCAGTACTCAATTATTTTTTAAAAAAGCAGTTCGACGTCTACCGATCAATAATGTCAGTACTCAAATTAAAAAAAAAAACTGATCGATGCCTACCCATCAATGATGTCAGTACTCAAATGGTATAAAAAAAAGCTGATCGGCACCTAACCATCCATGATTTTAGTACTCAAATGTAAAAAAAAACTGACTTCATTCTTTTTAAATCCACTTATGATCAGTGAATGGAAGACAAATACAGAATCAAAATTTAAATAAACAATATCAAGCATATGGATCCTAGAAAAATATGAAAGGAAAACACTATCTACACAGAACGAAATTTAAACACGAAAGTATCTTAGACCCTACTCAAATGAATGCGGCGCCATACAAAAAAATCAAAATAATTCTAATAATTTAATAATCTATAATATGGTTATATAGTATAGTAGCACACTCCGCCAGGGGCTTGAAAACTTGATAAATCCCTGTAAAATTTGTCGATATTTCTGGATATTGCCTGCCATATCCTTCAGCAAGTAATTAAAAAGCACTCTTTATGTGACTGTAGGCTATTCAAGAAACCAAGGCTATAAGAAAACACAGAATTGAATCTTAAAATATTGATTGAATGTATGACTTGATGTTCAATTCATCGATTCAATTAAGTTTGCTGAAATCCTTTTAAGGTGTATGATATAGGACACTTTTCACGACTGCTATACCAGTTACCGTCTATTTGGCTTCTTTTTCTCCAAACTGGTATATATTCCTCCAGTTTTTTTTACAGCAATGCGTGTAATCTTGGCTAGATAATGTAATACCGCTTTAAAGAAAAATCTTGAAACCAAATGAACACTGACCGACGGAATACCGCCACATTTCCTAAAGACCTGGATTTGTATCGATACATGTGTATCTTCGGTTGACCGAAATAGCCGACTTAATTTTTTTTCTGGGTGTAAGCTTGAAGCATGGGCATTGAAAAAGTGGTGGAATTAACGATGAGACTAATCCGCATTTACTTGTAAGAAAAAGCATGTTTCAATCAATAACATATGCCTATGCAATTATCTATCAGTTCATCACTCATGTGAGACGTCTGAGTTATGATTCTAGCCACTTTTCTCTCCGTCTCACTGGTGCTGTTTTAGAATCTGCCATCTTGTTTGTTATAGTTGTTTAACGTCTTCAAATTCATTAGCATCATTTTAAACCAGTTAAATTTACAGCATGGACCAGACATGCACGTTTCGGGTCATAAACCCTCGTCAGTGATCCTCAATCCAAACAAACAATGTAATATGACCAAAATCTGTGAAAATTGTGTCCGAGTTGGAACCCTTCGACATTATTAATATAGACACTTATTTCACGTTGCAGTATGGAGCAGTTAAAATCGTTCCCCGTGGTCTGATGTTTGTCAAGTGTATTACTTCTTTCTAGCTCTGTCACCTGAAAGAAGCATTGTTTTGGCCTTTTATCAATGTGACATCATATATATATTTTTTTTTGCTATTTCGGAAACTAGCCTTTTCATCGATAAATATCACCGAAAATTAAGGAGTTTAACACCTTAGCACCATCCCTCCAATGCTATTTTGAAGATAGATTTTATTTGGATTTGCTACTGAATCTACCCTACAGGAAATTTGGAGCCGCGCACTCTCTGTAATGTAAATGTAAAAATCTAGCTTCAAACAATTGAAGAGGGTGCTACTGAAATTATTTTGGTGGCTCCGCTGAAAGCATCACTGATGAGAATTTAATATTCGAAACACAAATTGGTTTGGAATTTTCTTCAAGAAGGAATAGTGTTGAAACCTTTCAACATTATCTAAATATACCGAAAGATGTAGCAAAATGGCTGGGATATGTTGCTACCGGACCCAGGTTTTAGAATTTAAGAAAACTTTGATAACAGAAATATTCAAATGCGTTTGAAGATACGACTAACCGAAATTGTTAACAGAAATATTCAAATGCGTTTGAAGATACGACTAACCGAAATTGATCGAACTTGGCTACATTTGCCCTCGGGGACTCTTGGTCCACCAGCAGTGACACTCGCCAAGTGGTACAAGTGTTTAACGTCTTCAAATTCATTAGCATCATTTTAAACCAGATAAATTTACAGCATAGACCAGACATGCACGTTTCGGATAATAAGCCCTTGTCAGTGATTTTCAATCCAAACGATGTAATATGACCGAAATCTGTGAAAATTATGTTCTAAATATACCGAAAGACGTAGCAAAATGGCTGGGATATGATGCTACAGGACTGTGAGAAAACTTTGATAACAGAAATTTTAGCCAATTAAATCGCTCGGATCTTTTCGGAGTACGAAGACGGCATTTTAATAAGATTGTATTATAAAAGATTACGCCAGAACAGTAATGCATTAAAAGAAGAACCATGTGATACAGAACATATAAAATTAGGACTGGTGTATGACTGACGTTACGCTATGACATAACGCTATGACTGATAAATTACGCTTTGACATTGACGTTATGCTATGACTTGGTATCATACTATGTAACTTGATTTACACCAAAATAGACAGAAGTACTTGTGCAAATTGACAGACAAACGTGTGCATAATTTAGTTAGAAACTTAACAAAGACGCAAATTCAGACAGTGAGGATATTATTTAATAAGTGAATTGGCATTAACTGGCCATGGCTGGTAAAAATAAAGAAGCCTAGACATCAACGTCTATTTAGGCATCCTCAAATAAATTATAATCAGACTAATGTAGATAAGGTATAATGAGGAATCCTGGGAACAGACATTCCTTATTGAATCTTAAATTTGATGGTTATTGATATCGATTATTGATAGACAATTTAACACTGAAATAACACTTACTTATGACGCAGATAAAAGGCAACATGAGTTGCAAAACTATTCAGCGCCACCAGTATCATCAATTACCTATTATATGATTGTGTCTGTGTACCATTTCTCATTCCAGTTCTCTTTAAAAAGTAAGGCTCACTCTCCTTCCAAGAAGCATTTTTCTGTGTCACTTTCATTGTCCTTCACAATAGCGTGATTTACAAAAACCTTTTCCTGGATTTGTTTCATTCAATGGATTGATGAGGTTGAATGTTGTTAATTTCGTCACTCGTGTCTTTGTATGAAAGATAAACATTTTAAACAAATTTAAACACAGAATACTTTCAAATGACAAATATGTATAATGACCATATCCCTGTATACAGCACAAAATCGACAATTCAGAAACCGAAGGCATACAAAATCAGGATAAAACAGGAAAGATGCAGATCCTGATAAAACCAAGCCCCTCCCCCTTTTGTTCTTTGCTCAGTTACTGAAGTTATACAAATGGAAATTTCAGTGCTGCTTTAAAGTTGTAACTTTTAAATATAGGTTCGGTAAGATCGCTAAAATATTCAAAACACACCAATGAAAGTAAATGTGTTTTTCGAGTTTTCCTTGATCAACGCAGTAAACGAGACTTCCGGTTTAGTGTCATTGCAGAATAAATCAATGCGCACCTATGCGCTACATTAAATTATAATTTAAGCTTATTATTTTTCTTTTCAATGGTCGACGAACCTCCAAAAACTGAAAATGTGTATACCGTGCGGCTAGCCAGCAGGGGATGCTTACTCCTCCCGGGCACCTGGTCCCACATCTAGCTTGCTAGGGATCCGTCGATGTTTCATTTTGTGCTCTATTGTGAGTGCTGTTGAGATTATTGTCAGGATCTTCTTTAACTCCTAAATAGACTACAAAGACCAGATTTGAATCTCTCATTATTAATCAGATGGTTAGAACGAGGTCACAAAACAAACTGGCAAGAAATAGCAAAGTGTGGAGTAGAATTGAAATACAAATGGAATCGCATGGATTCACTCCAAGTCAAGGTTCTTATTTTGTACAAGAAATGGGAAAGAAGCAAGATTGGCAAATTATCCTGCAAAGAGAACTTAGGAAATATATATAAACAGAAATGCATAATGATCCATGTAAAATATGAAAGCCAAATCTGTATTATCTCTACTTGGGAATTTCATACTCAATTACTGAAAGTGGAACTGAATGATAAACGTACAGACAGACGGACGAACTACTCGCTATAATTATGACCCCTTGGTAATAAATGACAGGTGGCACAATCCACTCCTTTTCTTTGATTCCTTTAAATGTAGTTACATTATCATTTGTGTACGCAGTATCCCTTCCCTTTTTTATCATGCTCATACAACAACACATTCATACACGCACTCATCCATCCTCCCTTTTTAACAAGCGCACACCTCCTCTCGCTTCTATATGGAAAGGCTCAACTACTTGAAAAGTAAATACTTTTTACACATTAGATAAAGAAGATCCTGACGACAAGCTCAACAGCACTCACAATAAAGCGTAATATCGACGGACCCCTAGCAAGCTAGAGGTGGGACCAGGTACCCGGGGAGTAAGCATACCCTGTTTGGCTAGCTGCACCCGCCGTCGATGTTCACGCACGAAACTGAATACAATATCTACAAAACATGCACTGTCTGAAGTTATGTCTATATCGAAAGTGCTGTAGCGACCACGTCAGGGAAAGACATTTAAAGATACAGTGTCCCTGAACGGAGTGTTCGATTTCAAAACACTAAAAATTGCAAAGAGACTACACGTAGGTGTCTATGGATAAGAGTGTTGTTGTTTTCCGCTGCTATCTACAAAACCCTTCGAACTGGCCCTGTGTGGTAGATAAGGTGAGGAAAAATTTGCATTTATTACCTGAAAACGCCCGTGAAATTTACAAGGTTGGCACTTGGACCTGGGAAAAACTTAGGCGTAGGATGTCCGACCAGGTGACGAAGTATTCTAACCTTGACCCCCAAACGCTTGACGACGTCGAGATTCGAGATCTCGCAGGAAAAGTCCAGGTGATAAGAAGGAAGCACGCCCAAAAAAGAACGACGGAAACAGGAAGAAAATCTTCCACTGGTAAACAATTTTCATATTCAATTATTCAAGCGCAAGCCCCTCCCCCAATCTCTCAACTACAAAAAAAACCAACCATCACGTTTGAAATTGCGGATTCGGCCAGACAGATAGAATACTTGAGCTATATGTAGAAGAAAAATAATTAAATAAATAAAACAAATGTCATCCCCCGATAAATTTCGAATGCTTCAGATCTATATCTACATGGCGCTTTTCCCTAATGAACAATCATGCTACAGATTCCCCCCCCCCCCTCTGAGAGGGGCCCATGTCTTGATTCGTGCATATAATAAACTTTTCTCTTTTATATGAAGAACTTGTTTATATTCAGTGTGACTAAATTCTACCGAATTGAAGCGACGGGTGTTGCATGAAAGCGGGAGATGCTGACACTTCCTGGACACGTGGTCTCACTCCCATATCGGGAGTTCGCTTCTTTTCATTTGGTGGAAGTTTTTGTTGGTTTGCTTTGGTTCATGTTTTATCCTGATTTTGTATGTCTTCGGTTTGTGATTTCTGGGTTATTGATTTTGTGATGTGTGTGAGGAAATGGTCATTATCCATATTTGTCATTGGTATGTACCAGTGATTTTGATTAAATTTTTGTGTGATTATTTCCAAGGAGAAAGGACCAAGATAAGATATTCGCCCCTGTGAGTGACGTCAACGATCCGATAACGAATGCAGCAGACAGTGCGCAAGGATCTGATATTTAAATGACTTAAAGAAGATCCTGACGACAATCTCAACAGCATTCACAATAGAGCAACATTAAATATATTAGAAAATAGTCTGAAATTGTCTAGTTCATCTAAGTGCTTAAACATTAAAAAATCATAAGTGAATTTATAATATCAAAACTTGTGCCTCCTTAATACTACATATTCATCAAATTAATGGAAATCCGAGATCTTACAAAATGCTTATATCATCCGACTCCGAGAAGCTATCCTCCGACTGATGATGACCAAGATGACAAATATGGATAATAACCATATCCCTGTTTACAGCACAAAATCGATAACCCAGAAAATCAGAAACCGAAGGCATACAAAATCAGGATAAAACAGAAACCAAAGCAAACAAACAAAAACATCCACCATATGAAAAGAAGCGAACTCCCGATATGAGAGTGAGACCAGGTGCCCAGGAAGAGTAAGCATCTCCTGCTTGCATGCAACACCCGTCGCTTCAATTCGGTAGAACTGTCACATCCGGTTACTTCCATTTCGGAGGATACAAGTATATTCGATGGTTGGATGGTTCAAATAGAAGATGAACTATAAGATAAAGATGATGATCCTTCGACCGCTTACCTCCAACAACAACACTTGAGTGTCTGATGCTCCTTCCTATGACCACTTAGTAACTGTAAGGTATAACCATCATTTTCAGGGAAGTCAGATCAAGGTCACTCTATTAAATGACATATGGATAATGACTATATCCAAATACATAGTACAAAATCGATAATTCAGAAAATCATAAATCCGGATAAAACAAAAACCGAAGCAAATAAGGAAAAACCTTCACCATATGAAAAGAAGCGAACTCCCAACATGGGAGTGAGACCAGTTGCCAAGGAAGAGTCAGCATTTCCTGCTTGCATGCAACACCCGTCACTTCAATTTGGCAGAATTGCCACATTCGGTTACTTCCATTTCGGAGGATACAAGTATATTCGATGGTTGGATGGTTCAAATAGTCTAAGACAGAATATCGTCCACCTTTCTGGAGAGTGGGACATCATAATGTATGACGAGTTCCCCATATCGACCGTAGAACTTCCCCAGTGACGAGGTTAGACGGTCATAAACGTATCCCTGACCGAGAAGCTAATTTGAAAGACGCTAAGCTCTCAGAACAAAATCTGTATATTTCAATTGGTACTTGCTCTGGCATACCGTATAAACTGGGATATGAACAAATGAGTTAAAGAAGATCCTGACGATAATCTCAACAGCACTCACAATAGAGCACCAAACTGAGCATCGACGGACCCCTAGCAAGCTAGAGGTGGGACCAGGTGCCCGGGAGGAGTAAGCATCCCCTGTTGGCTAGCCGCACCCGCCGTAGATGATCATGCACGAAAATGAAAACATATGAAAAGCATGAACTGCACTGTCTTAGGCCATTTCTATATAGAAAGTGCTATGGCGACCATGTCAGGGAAAGTATTCACAACACTTACTGTCAAACCCCTCGCGGGGAACTTTTTTACGAGCTCCACCCGGCAAAGGGCATAAGTGTGACACGAATGAGTTAAAGAAGATTCTGACGATAATCTCAACTGCACTGTCTTAGGCCATTTCTATAAAGAAAGTGCTATGGCGACCATGTCAGGGAAAGTATTCAAAACACTTGCTGTCAAACCCTGTCAATGAGTCAAAGAAGATCCTGACGATAATCTCAACGGCACTCACAATGGAGCACAAAATTAAACATCGACGGACCCCTAGAAAGCTAGAGGTGGGACTAGGTGCCCGGGAGGAGTAAGCGTCCCCTGTTGGCTAGCCGCACCCGCCGTCGATGTTAATGAAGCATGGAAATGTAAATATATAAAACTCATGCGTTGTCTGACGCTATGTCTATATAGAAAGTGCTATGGCGACAATGTCAGGGAAGTATATTCAAAACACTTACTGTCAAACCCCTCGCGGGGAACTTTTTTACGAGCTCCACACGGCAAAGGGCATAAGTGTGACACAAATGAGTTAAAGAAGATCCTGACGATAATCTCAACGGCACTCACAATAGAGCACAAAATTAAACATCGACGGACCCCTAGAAAGCTAGAGGTGGGACCAGGTGCCCGGGAGGAGTAAGCGTCCCCTGTTGGCTAGCCGCACCCGCCGTCGATGTTAATGAAGCATGGAAATGTAAATATATAAAACTCATGCGTTGTCTGACGCTATGTCTATATAGAAAGTGCTATGGCGACAATGTCAGGGAAGTATATTCAAAACACTTACTGTCAAACCCCTCGCGGGTATATGTTTGTCCCCCTTCTTTTCTGCTATCATCTCGACCTACTTTAATTTCAACTAAACGGTTGTCTGTTTGTCTGTGACATGGTCTGTCTGGGTATTCTTGCAGGCATCTGCGCTTGTACATTACAATTTATTGGATATGTTTAAATAGATTATGTATATATGTGTAATATTTTAAATTCAATGTTATATATATGTATAAATTATGATTTAGTTCTTTAAAACCATCTTCTCTCGGATCGTTCATTATTACAAAGACTTTGTAACTTTTCGCGGGTAACGCGAAATGCATGCATGTGCCGCGAATATTATGACGTCATAGACTAACATAAACATTTGCAATGAACGCCAGAGAAGCAAGGATGGATTTTACTTAGAATTGTTATAGATCGTCGTTTTTTACACTTGGTAAAGGCCAAGGGGCCGAAAATTTGTGTATCTGAGTGTTTGTGTTTTTATTTGTTATCATCCCTTCCCTCTGGAAGAAATATTTGAATCTACTAAATCTAAATTGTTTGCGTCAAAGCCAATGGAAGTGAGAGCTGATTTGTGGTTATCTATTTTTTCCTAGGCAGAATGGTTTATCGGAGTGAAAGAGAAGGGAGGAGATCTCCAACAAGACCCCGTTGCATCATCAACAGTAAAACACCAAAACACCCGATGCAAAAACACAAAAGACGAGTACAGCACGAGACGGAAAAGAGACACACGACATGCAAACATCAAACACAAAAGACTACACATAAACCGACGAGACCAATGGGTAACCGGTGTCGACTTTGGACGGCCATCTGTCACGCAAATAGCAAATCGTGTGGTTATCCTGGATAACGTGCGCACAACCCTCTCACTTCTCCAATTACCCAGAGGTCTCGAAGAACGTACAATTGTGGTGTAAAACAACCTCCTCACTGTAAGATGACATCACACAAACAAGACCGCAAAACGCAGAGGCCCCAGAGACACAGATGAATATGTAAATGGATATAAAAAGAGGGCATGCGTAATACAGTCCGTGCTCTGCCGGCTGTAGCGAGCTCATGTATGTAGGATTTCCAGGTGTCGAATTCAAACCCAACTCTTTAACAAGGCTGTCGAAATAGTACTTTTTGCATGTAAATGTGTAGTTATTGGAGGCTTTGTCTGCTGGTGTGATAACGTAATGCTCTTGGAGGTAGGTCAGCTCTGTGATAGCATCAGGGTCTTTAAAAATAGACTCGCATCTGGTGTTCACAGTTGCTTGTAAGTTGTCAATTCTAGATCAAGTAACCCTCTGTTGCATTTTATCTATTCGGAAAGGGTGTCGAGTTGTGCATACCCTTTCTTTGCCCAACGTCTTGCATATTCCTCAGTTATCAAGTATCCTTTGCTAATTAACATTCATATCTTAGCACTTAGCAAATATCCTTTGCTAATAAACATTCATATCTTTAAAATCTCTTCACTTTAAAATTCATGTAATTCAATGTGATATGCTTTATTGTTTCTTATACTTTATGTTCAAAGGTACATGGTGCGAGTTTAATGTTTTTTTTTCTATACATGTTCAAGAAATAACTCACATTTTTCTTAAACTTGCATATTTATTACATTATAATTGGCAATTTTCCACTTAATTATTCATTTATTCACTTAATTAATATATTTTTCACTTGCCTTAATTCATTGGAGTGAGAAAATGATAACTTTGGGGACCAAAGTTTCGTAGAAGGGAGACTCTGAAATGCTCGTCAGTGCATAAAGACATGTTTGGTCTTATTTCAAATTATCTATTATATGAGAAAATATCTCATGCTTTTATTTTTTTCATAATTTATCCATGTTTTGATGGTTTGAGGTATCCGATGTACAATAGAGCATTTTTCCATGCCTGGTAAGGTACTATAAACTATATATTTTCTTAAAGGATATAATGCCAACTGCTCAAAAAAATAATTTTGGGGTCAGAAAAATAAAGGGGAATAACTGGTGAAGCATTTAAATTGTCTATTTTCTCCATATAACATATGCAAAATGACAAAGTTGTACAAGAGTTTTTCCCCTTTGATTTTTTAAGATCCGGGAGTCTTATATCTGTACTTAGGGCATCGTTACCTTTCAGAAAATATATAGTTTACTAGGCATAAAATTTACCATTCTTTACAATGAAGATGATTAAAACTCTGTGTAAAAAGACTCAAGTGTACAACGGATACCTTAAGTGTTATATTGAAATATTGTCAAGACAGGACGGGCGGACCGAACTTACTCGTATTATTCTGAGTCAACGATCGTATATTGTTTTATGTATTGAACAGGGACAAATCTATACTACTAAAGACATATTTTTTTTATTAGCCAGTTCCTCGCTACATTGGCAAAGAGTAGAGCTGCAACGATTCGTCTCGGTGCACCGAGAATCGCGATTCTTAGCTCCGACTCGAATCGCGAGTCGTTGTGGTCAGAAACGATTCGAGTCGAATAGTCTAAATTATCAGAAAAAAGTTCTAATTTCAACTTTAAAGATTCACTAATCGCAGGATTCCCAATTACTAAGAATGATTTGAGGTGATGATTTAGAATAAAAGATGAACCTTTAAAGTTTTTTTTTACCTAGCAATTCGTACATAAATACGGAAGCCCGTTAGTGCCAAATATGAATAAATAAAAAAAGAGGTAATGCGAAATATATTTAGTAAAATGCGAAATAAATTAAGGAAAATGAGAAATAAATTTAGGAAAACGAGAAATAAATTAAGGAAAATGAGAAATATATTTAGAAAAACGAGAAATAAATTAAGGAAAACGAGAAATATATTTAGATAAACGAGAAATAAATTAAGGAAAATGAGAAATATATTTAGAAAAACGAGAAAAATATTTAGGAAAATGAGAAAAATATTTAGGAAAATGAGAAATATATTTAGAAAAACGAGAAAAATATTTAGGAAAATGAGAAATATATTTAGGAAAAAATGAAAAATATATTTAGGAAAATGAGAAATAGATTTACAGAAAGTGGAAATATAAATGAGGGAGTGGACAGGGTGAAATGGGGGGACGAAGGGGAGGGACAGGGGCGGAAGGTGGGAGGGAGGGCAGGGGTTGGAAGAAGGGAGTGGCGGGAGGGAGGGTAAAGGGGAGGGAGGAGGAATTCAGGGGATGGGAGCAGGAAGCTTAGGGGCGGGATGGAGAGGAAGGGGTACTGTTCACTCCCCATAGATATAAATGGAAACCACAAAAGAAATACGACATGTATATAAACATTAAATTTCCCCACTACACTCTCCGTTTACCAATTCCAGAATATTAATGAGATTTTCAGGAGATTAAGACCTTCTTGTATTTCTTCCACTTCTTCCCCGACCCCGCTGCTTTTACGAGAGAAATAAACGATTGGTACTGGTCAAGGCGCATCATAAACTAAACAGTCCTCGAAATGGATGTTTGCAAGAGCTGCAATGCCAAATACCAGACAGATAATATTAAGCCCCGTTTACACTATCAAAGTTTTCTTGTAGTGTAAACGATCCAAGAAAACTTTGATCAAAGTCCGTCAAAGAACTTGGATGGACTTTGACGGAATAGAACTCCATCCTATTTTTCTTGAAACTTTGACGGGAATCGACCAATCAGAGTAGAGATTCAAAATAACACCAGAAGTATTTTAAGTATTGATGAAAGAAATAGAGGCAATTTAGAACGTTAAAAGTAATGAGTTTATCAACAAAGACAAAAGACGCCTCGCAGTGAATTCCATCTATATTTTTTTGTTTTATAAATCCTTGAACTCGTGCTTAATTGTTCCATTTTATGTAATAAGTCCTAAGAACAACCACTAACATAAAACTATAAATTTTCATGAGAAACATTCACAATATTTACATGAACCATCTATGTGTTGGTGCATATTTACCACGTTTTCTTGTACAAGTCGCTCAAAGAACTTTGATAGTGTAAACATACAACTTCGTCCAAGAAAACTTCGACCAAGTTTTCTTTGACGGACTTTGACCAAGAAAACTTTGATAGTGTGAACGCGGCTTTACACATGCATCTTTGCCCGTAAAAGCAGCGGGAGTTGCGGGGAAGTGGAATAAATACAAGGAAGTCTTTATATCTTGATAAATAGATACTGTAATTCATTACTCATTAATGTTTCGGGAGTGGCAAGGTCAAGCTTTAATTATTTGTTGTGGTTTCCCTGTTTTTATATATCCACCTTCTGTAAATATATTTCTCGTTTTTGCTAAATATATTTTTCATTTTCCTTAATATTTTTCTCGTTTTTTCCTAAATATATTTCTCATTTTCCTAAATATTTTTCTCGTTTTTCTAAATATATTTCTCATTTTCCTAAATATTTTTCTCATTTTCCTAAATATTTTTCTCGTTTTTCTAAATATTTTTCTCATTTTCCTTAATTTATTTGTCGTTTTTCTAAATATTTTTCTCATTTTCCTTTATTTATTTCTCGTTTTTCTAAATATATTTTTCATTTTCCTTAATTTGTTTCTCGTTTTTCTAAATATATTTCTCATTTTCCTTAATTTATTTCGCATTTTCCTAAATATATTTAGCATTTCCTCCATTTTTATTTATTCATATTTGGCACTAACGGGCTTCCGTACATAAAATACAGGATCAGAGGAAATTCGAGCCGGCGACTTTTGCCGCATTTCGATGAGTGCTACCCCAATTTGAAATGCCTCTTTTAAATCATTTACCCAGTATCAGGGACCTATATAACTAAATATATACGTCCCTGCTAGTATGAACTTCTTTGTATGATCTGGTTAACGTTAATTATCATATCCCCAGCAGGCTGTTCTGTGGAGGGGGGGGGGTGAATAATATTTCCACGTAATACATCTTCTTTAATTCACAAATGTATAACATACACCTTCACTTCAACATTATTTTTTTTTATTTTGATGAAATTTTCAGTTAAATTTTCAAAATAAAAGGAAAAAATAGAATATCTAAGAAAAATTATAGCGTAAATAACTCGAACCGAAAAAAAAAATCGAATCCAGACTTAAAAATCGAAATCGAACCGAATCGAGAAGATCCCGACTCGTTGCCGGTCTAGCAAAGGGTTTTTTTTTTATTTGAGATAAAAATGTGGTCAATGTGTACTAGGACGAGTTTATGTTTTCTTCCTCATTTGTGCTTGTTTTATTATTAATCAATGTTTTTTTAAATTCCTTGAATCCGGGTTAAGTCAAGTACGGTTCGCCTTTTATAAGAGGGTGCTGATAGCCCAGTCGGTTAAAGCGTTGGGCTGTCGTGCCGAAGGTACCCTGTTCGAATCTTTGTCAGGTTCTGGTCATCTCGCTAAATTATCTATTTTTCAGCTCAGGAAGGGGAAATATGCATCTTAGCGATTTGTACAATGAAGACAATTTCATTGTATAACATTCAGATATACATGCACTATCCCAACACGCCAGATATGACATTTATATAAATTATAGGTAATTTTTAATGTTAAAATCATTTCCAATGTTTTGCAAGTTTCCCTATAAAACTGCATATGGGCATAAATAATATTGATTAGAATGTCGACATCTCAAAAGAATTATGATAGAAATATGTGGGAATAAATCTAAAGATACATAGGACTACAAAGAAAAATCATGAGGTCAAATTGTAATGCCCTTCTCTCATTTTGATTTCGTAATATAGATGTTAAACGTCTTCAAATTCAACAGCATCATTTAAAAACAGATAAATTTGCAGCATGGATCAGACATGCACGTTTCGATTACTTAAGCCTCGTCAGTGATCCTCAATCTAAACAATGTGAAACAATGTTGGCAAAGAGTTTGAAAGTTATTTCGTCCAAAAACTTTACCGAAAGACGTAGCAGGATGGGTGGGATATGATGCTGCAGGACCAACGTTTTAGAAATTCAAGAAATTTCGATAACAGAAATTTTAGAATGCTTTGAGGAAACGACCAACCGAAGTTGAACGAACTTGGCAACATGTGCCCTCGGGGACTCCTGGTCCACCAGCAGTGACACTCACCAAGTGGTACAAATGTTAAACGTCTTCAAATTCAATAGCATCATTTAAATCAGATAAATGTACAGCATGGACCAGATATGCACATTTCGGGTACTTAAAAGAAGGGAGGGGATCTCCATCAAGACCCTGTTGCAGCAACAACAGCAAAACAGCAATAAACCCGATGCAAAAACACAAAAGACGAGCATAGTATGAGACAAAAAAGAGAGATACGACATGTAAACATCAAACACAAAAGACTACACATAAAACGACGAGACCAATGGGCAACCGGTGCCGACTTTGGACGGCCATTTGCCACGCAAGTACCAAATATTGTGGTTATCCTGGATTACGTGCGCACAACCCTCTCACTTCTCCAATTACCCAAAGGTCTCGTAGAACGTACATTGAGGTGTAAAACGCACGTCAGTGATCCTCGATCTAAACAATGTGAAACATGTATGGCCAAAGAGTTTGAAAGTTATTGTGTCTAAAACGTTTACCGAAAGACATAGATATTAAGTAGCTGTCCATATAAAAATCATGCAATAGGTGCTACACTTAGGGTTTCAGAATTCTGTGATACTTTATCATCAGTTAGTATTAAGTGCAAATATGGTGTTTATTTCATATGAGACCTGTCAATTCACGGTTGCTAAGGAAACGCCCTGATCAAAATTTGCATAGCAACCAATGCAAAAATGATATTGAAATCTTTAAAAATGACGATTTTTAGCAGCATTTTTTTTACATTTTAGATGGCTTCTGTGATAATTGATTCATATCAGATAAATTAGGCATAAGTTCCTTGATAAAATGGAATGATAACATCTTGTCAAAAATAATTCCAAATCGACAAATTTTTGGGACAAAAGTGGCAAAAATTCAAAAATTCAATTTTTATGAAAAATAAGCAAAAATATACTTTTTCAAATTCAAATATTTTCAATTACCAATTCAATACATCTTTTACATAATGATCACAAAATAATAAAGGCATCATATTTATGTATTATAGTTTCAATTTTCTCGGATCAAATATTAGACTCGCGTTACTAAGCAACCAAAATCACTAAAAATTGTGAATATCAAAAATCATTCTTATTTTCATACAGATTATAGAATACAATGATACGACCAAATGAAAGTGAATAAAGGTGAGGATCACCTTAAATATTTTTTTTTTACAATTTCAGAAAAAATTATTTGATGCCGTTGCCATAGTAACCAAATAAATAATTTCAAAAATTAGAATAAATGGACATCTTATTGACAATGTATTATTATTATTTGATTATAAGTAGTAATTTGCATTACATACTAAATAGAAATTATCAAATGAATTGAAAACATATTTGAAATCTTTTATTATTATTTTACAGTTAAGCAAAATAATTTAAGGGAAGATCCAGTCACTGTTACCATGGGTATGAATAGCCCTGAGATAAAATAAATCATCATTTTACTAATATCTTATGTATTTTCTGAAATTGACTGAACCTTTGAGATATGCATTTATTTATTCTTTAATTTTTTAAATTACGCATATTTATGTCTTTAAGAAAGATATTTGTTAATTTTTTACACATAAATTTTTTTCATGTCAACAAGGGTAGTTTCCTTAACGACACATAGCAGCCATCATATGGGAAATACTTATTATCAATATTGCTTGAGTGAATACTTCTCCGTGGCTTGAATAGGCTGAAAGAGCAGAAAATAAACTACTCTAAACGTACATATATGTAATTTACTAAATTTATCAATCTATCTCAGCGATCTATAATTTATCTATCACTAGGTAAGGTGTTGCAATTCTAATCTTAAAAAAGGCATAGCAACGTTATATAAAACACACAGATCAGCATTTAATTTAGAAATCATGTGTTTTCATGAGAAGAACATGACTGCAAAAGGTGTAAATGAAATCCTTTTCACACATGTTTTAAATCGATTTTAAAGTTACTATTCATATCAAGATAGATTATTTGTTCCCCGTAATTAGAGATTCGGGGTAGCTGTCCCTTTGTCATTTGTAAAAAAAACTTTAACCTTGGGCATAACTTTTGAATGAAAAATGATAAGACGTACATGCTTCCTGTAACATTTCGTGACAAACTTCTCCATGAGTTGAAAAAATTGACCTCGTGACCTTAAAACCAATTCAAATACTTAGTATCAATTGTTTCTTCAGATCAGATGTATGAAGTACGCACTACTTTTTTTTCTTTCCCGCTACAGAAGAGCTACGTAGATGTTACGTTGTTTGCCCCGACCACCCCAATACGTAACGCAAACCAAAGCCGTGTACACAGTAAAAACGCATTTACCGTACGTGTTGGTAGGACGCATCAGTTCTAAACGCCTTTTACGCTGTATAAACGCCGTACTTATGCCTTGGACTTCTTCATTTCTCTCGCGTAAATAATTTGGCAAAAATACTTCTGTTACAAAGCAGATGCAAAATATATATAGGCTAAACCTTGGAGTCTAAATAACCTTTTAAAACTTTAATTATTGCTCATCACTCTAACATGTTTAAGAAATAACAACTAGCTAGCCTTGGTTTGTTGTCCAGTAATTCCCCGAGTCACATGAACCAATGTAATTATCATAGAGCCGCGACGAGGGGAATTACTGGACAACATATCACAGCTAGCTAGTTGTTATTTCAATTCTAATATTGTTCTACACGAGTTCTATAGCACGTGAATGGGCGAAGCTTAGCGACCAGGCGAGTTCTATAGTACAAATAGGGAGAATATCTGAAGTTATGTTAACATATCCACTGGTACATAACACCGACCTTGACCTTTGAGTATGACCTAGCTGCTTTTACTTAAAAAATGCCGACGGGGGCATTCGTGTTTCACAAGCAATTTTTAGCTCGCCCGGACGAAAAAGCCCTCGGCGTCGTTGTCGCTTTAACCTGGGCTTTATCTCTTGAACTACAAGGGGTAGGGCTTTGATATTTCACATGTAGATACCTTGTGACGAGACCTTTCATTTGAGACCATGACCTTTGACCTATTGACCTCGGACTTTGACCTACTTTTTTAATCTGGTTTCTGACAAAAACCTGTATAGGCGAGCTATGTAATCTTTGATTACCCTATGTTTTTTTTTGTATATTTACAGAAAGAATACTTGTACACCGATATTTATTCTACAATTATCTCTTTCAAATGCTCTCTCTATTTTATGGGGTTTCTTTTTTATTTAACTCTCCTCCTCAAACATGGTATTTGGTAACAAAAAGGCCGTCGGCCTGTAGGGTAGCAGCTGTTGAATAATCCTGCCCGAATGGACCGCAATAAATTTTGCCCTCTAGATACATTTTGTACAAGCATGAGTTTAATTGTGCACTTTCAAGAAAAATCCAAGTCCCCCATCCCGAAAATTTTGCTTGTTTTGCTCCACTGGAGGTTCTAAAGAGGGTCCCGACCCCCTACCTTTTTGCGGTCAACATTTTTACATCAATATTAGTTTGAATGAAATTTCTTTTTTGTTCACCGTCAACAATAAATATATTTTGCTGATGCATTTTTGCAGCAAATAAAAAGGCGGTGGGGGAGGGGGGCAAAATGAGGCCTTAACTGTGCACATGTCTTGAAATGTATTTTTTCGCCAATAAAAAAAGTGGCTACCCTTTTTTCCGCAACCCAGTGTGAGCTCTACTAGGGATCCAGATTTCATTTCTTCCATTGTGGATTTCAAATAAAACAGCTATTCTCTCCGATGCATTCCATATTCCCCATATTCTCACCTTCATACCACAGGGATTTATCGCGCTTCCCAGTTGCTTGACAGTTGTGAGTAACTCATAGTACTATCAAGCAATCGGGAAGCGAGATGAATCCCGTGCTTCACACTGTACACGTATTTTGAGACCAAAATAAACTTACGAAGAGAGCCAACGACGTCTGAATTTCCAACTTAGCAACAACAACAAAAATCGCTAGCTCTTTGAAAAATTACTTTATCAGCCTATGCGATACATAAATTTTGTTTTCTTTTTCAATAACTAGTATATACACGCATGCTTTGTATGTTACTTTGGGTCAGGGGTGGGTGGTTATATAGTGATGAACCCGTTTGTGCATTCGTCCATCCATCCAAAGGAAACCATTACAGAGAATAAATTCGTTTCTCAAGCCGGCCAAGTCTGAATAATGGGTTACACTGCTCTTTTACATTAATTTCATCATTCAATTCTTGGATGAAATGCTGGAATCAATGAGATGAGGAATCACAGGAATCTATTATATCTAAAACGTTTTACCCCATCCAGTTTTACAAAGAAAATAAAACGGGAAAAAGGCGCCAATGCAAATATGATAATGACGCAAATTATGACGTCGTTACTGATGACGTCATTTTCCCGTAATTGCTATTTTTCCCCTTGAATGTACTAATCTGAGGTATGCAAACGAGATGAATAAGCACTTATACAAATTTAAAAGCATTTGGGATGATATTAAACCGATTGTAGTTTGAAATCAATTACTTTTGCGCAAATAGATTATGTCAGGAGTTTGAATTTGCTTCAGCACGAAATATCCAGATACACAACTTTTGTACTTTTCATACCGAAGAGTTCCATAATTCCCCTAAAATAAAGAATATTTCACTGGTCTTTGTTTTCTTCTTCTGATTGAGATCCAAGAAATTTGTTGTGATGAAAAATAACCAGAACTCTTCCTCTTTCAAACTTTTTGTAGAGCAGTTATGGGCTGTTCTGGTAATTTATTTTATAAAGGTTTCTTTTCCTGTATGTTACTATGGCGGGCTATGGGAAAATTCTTAATCTATTATAATTTTCTATAGGTCTTAGCAGGAAAACTACACATATCTGAAAGCTAATATTTTGTAAAAATAATTTTTGTCTCATAAACTTTCAGTTTTGAACAAAGAAAACTATTTCCGTTACTAGTGATGGATCACTTTTTTTTCATTTTGCATGGTTTTTATATGGACAGCTACTTAATAAGATTAAAAAAATGTTAGACGCTTCTGACCTAGATGTTTACGGCGCCGTAAAAATTCCATTTCGATTGTGCCACTTATTCTTAACTCCCTTTCACTAAACAGTGGGTAGAATAATTATGAACTTTTCGGGTGTTGCATGCAAGCAGGAGATGCTTACTCTTCCTGGGCACCTGGTCTCACTCCCATATCGGGAGTTCGCTTCTTTTCATGTGGTGTAGGTTTTTGTTTGTTTGCTTTGGTTTCCGTTTCATCCTGATTTTGTATGTCTTCGGTTTCTGATTTTATGAATTATCGATTTTGTGCTGTAACAAGGGATATGGTCATTATCCATATTTGTCATTGCACACTAATGAGTTAAAGAAGATCCTGACGATAATCTCAATAGCACTCACAATAGAGCACCAAATTGAGCATCGACGGACCCCTAGAAAGCTAGAGGTGGGACCAGGTGCCCGGGAGGAGTAAGCATCCCCTGTTGGCTAGCCGCATCCGCCGTCGATCGATGTTCATGCACGAAAATGAAAAGAATATATAAAATATATGCACTGTCTGAGGCCACGTCTATATAGAAATTGCTATGGCGACAATGTCAGGGAACAATATTCAAAACACTTACTGTCAAACCCCTCGCGGGGACCTTTTTTTACGAGCCCCACACTTGCACACTAGTTCATTTTTGCACCTGTCCATCCTCTGAGATACTATTAAACCAATACTACCATCAGGTAGGGAGTACCAAACTTACTGTTTTACCTGCTGCACACCTGGTACCTGAGTTATTCACCTTTGATTAATAAAAATCCTGCAGGAATTTTCAAATTCATTTAGAATTTTTTGTTTCCTTCAGGATTTTTAATTTCCTGCGGGAATTTTTGTAATTCCAACAGGGAAAAGTATTTTCTGCAGGAATTTTTATTTTCCCACAGGAATTACATTTTTTGCAGAATAGTCAAGCAGGAAAATAACAATTCCTGCAAGATTGATTTTTCCTGTGGGAATTTTAAGACATCCTGCAGGAAAAAGAAAATTTCTGCAGGAATTTGAAAATACCTATTTATTAAAGGTGAATATATAAGGTACCAGGTATGCACCAGGTACAACAGTTTGGATTCTGACTAAGTTTTGTACCCCCTATCTGATGACAGTATTGGTTTTATAGTACATGTATCTCCAATGAGTTAAAGAAGATCCTGACGATAATTTCAACAACACTCGCACCTTACACGCATCTTATTGTGTCATCTTACAGTGAGGAAGTTGTTTTACACCACAATTGTACGTTCTTCGAGACCTCTGGGTAATTGGAGAAGTGAGAGGGTTGTGCGCACGTAATCCAGGATATCTCTTTTCCGTCTCGTTCTGTACTCGTCTTTTGTGTTTTTGCATCGGTGGTTTGCTGTTGATGCTGCAACGGGGTCTTGTTGGAGATCTCCCTTCTCGCAATAGAACACAAAATTGAGCATCGACGGACCCCTAGAGGTGGGACCAGGTGCCCGGGAGGAGTAAGCATCCCCTGTTGGCTAGCCGCACCCGTCGTCGATGTTGGGCGGGTGCAAATGAGTTAAAGAAGATCCTGACGATAATAGATACATGTGCCTTCGGGGACTCCTGGTCCCCCAGCAGTGATACTCACCAAGTGGTATAAATGTAAACGTCTTCATATTGAATAGCATCATTTAAGAACAGATAAATTGGCAACATGGACCAGACATTCGAGTATCGAGTATTTAACCCTCGTCAATGCTGCGAAGCAGATATTTTAAGATACATTTCTACATAAACTATATATGTTTGTTATCGATATTGCCTGATAATCATTAGAACTTATATTCCTATCATATTTTTTCATGCATTTTCTGTCAAGATCGTGACTGGCTGTGAATGCGAGAAGACAAAAAAAGGGACAGGGCATGCAAAAGTATTAAGTTTATGCGACAAAAATACACATTTATGTTAAATCAACCACTAGGAATATGAGACGAACTTAGAAGATAATATTAACATGAATACGAGTCGATGAGCATGACGCAGATGAGAAAACGAATTAGGTATAATAGACAGTGCATGTATTATAGATAATATTTTCATTTTCGTGCTTGGACATCGACGGACGGTGCGGCTAGACAAACATGATGCTTACTGCTCCTCTGCACCTGGTCCCACCCCTAGCTTGCTAGCGGTCCATCGATGCTCAATTTTGTGCTCTATTGTGAGTGTTGTTGCGATTATCGTCAGGATCTTCTTTATCTCATTCTAAAAAACAAGCTATCAGCAGTCATATTCGGGTTTTCTAAATTTCACAGCAGTATATCTCAGATGAAAAATAATCTTGTAACGTTTTTAGAACTTCATGTCATACTAGTATTTGGTTAATATTTATTTCATTCGCGTCATATTCGTATCTTGGAGCCCTGGCTTGGTATTGTCCAATCTTGTCATATATGTGTCTCATTCTTCTTTAATGCAAATAAATGAATTACATGTATATATAAGAAAACATGTGAACAAAGCACATTGAAAGAATGAAGTTAGACCATTTCTCAGTGTATCTTTGTTATTTCTCTCTTAGAAGAGGCGTCGTTGCCCCCCCCCCCCCCCCCCCCCCCCCTGAGAGAAGTATAAAAATGTCCCTAAACGCCCGAGATTATTGAGTTTATATGCTTTTCCTTTGTTAATCAATTTAGACTTAGAATCATTTTTTTGCCTTTGTAATATTTTACTAAAGACTGAAACTTAAGAGGTAATAAATAGTACTAATTCGATAAAGAAGATCCTGACGACAATCTCAACAGCACTCCAAATTTGAAAAATTCCTACGGGGATTTTATTAAAGGCGAATATCTCAGGTACAATGTACCAGGTGTGCACCAGGTAAAACAGTTTAGATTCTGACCAAGTTTGGTGCCCCTACCTGATAACAGTATTCATGAATTTAAGTGAGTTTAAATCAATTGGTAATCCAGGCCTTGCCCATAAATATTTTTGTGTCAATCGATGGATTTCTGATCGGCCTTTTAATTTGCATAAAAATTCATGGGAGAGGCTTTGAGCATTGATGAATTTTAAAGATTTGTGTGTAAATACGATGATTTTACTGAGTTTTGCGCGTCATTCAGGGTAAATGACTTCAAAACATGACGTCATACATCACGCGCGTGACGTTACGAGGGCTCAAAATTATGACGCGGTATTTTCTCAGACATTCAACTTTGCAAAAAGTGATAATTAATTATTCGTTTATCAAAAATATTTTTCGTCGAAATTATAGGGCCGATATGAGGGGTTAGCGCACCTAGTCCTTTCTAAAACTAAGGGGAATCTCCCTCCTTGCATAGCTCTGTCCTTAGCTGGGGTTTCGACAGAATTTTTTCGGTCATTATTAGAATTAAGCTCCTTGTGCATACACTTCAACGATTTTTGGCCATATTTTTAACTTAAATACGCTTCTGAATATACCCTACACAAAATTTGGAGCCGCTCTTTTTGGCGTGAGGAAATCAAAAGTCTATATTGTATATGGCGCCAGGAAAATTTATTTTAGCTTTATTTAAATTGTTTGACATGTACTTCTGACGAGGATTCAATATCCGAACATATAGTACTACTGACGAGGATTCAATTACCGAAACACGTGTCTAGTACAATAAAATTGGTACTATAGAATATATATTTTAATATTGACAATAGTCAGAGTACGTATTGAAGTACAAACAAAATGGAAAAGCTGATATAATAATGTCGAAGGGTTCCAACTCTCTACCTTCTTGAAGAAAATTCCAAACCAATTTACATGTATCAGACACGTGTTTCGAATATCAAATTCTCATCAGTGATGCTTTCAGCGGCGCCCTCTTTAATTTTTTGAAGTTAGATATTTACATTACAGAGAGCGCGCGGCTCCAAATTTCCTGTAGGGTCCATTCAGTAGCATATTGAAATAAAATATATGTTCAAAATAGCATTGGAGGGATGGTGCTAAGATGTTGAACTCCTTTAATTTCGATGATATTTATCGGTGAAATGGCTAGTTTCCGAAATAGCAAAAAAAAAAATACATTTGATGTCACATTGATAAAAGGCCAAAACAAAGCTTCTTTCAGGTGACAGAGCTGGAAAGAAGTAATTAATACACTTGACAAACATCAGGCCACGGGGAACGATTTTAACTGCTCCACACTGCAACGTGAAATAAGTGTCTATATTAATAATGTCGAAGGGTTCCAACTCTCTACCTTCTTGAAGATTTCAAACCAATTTACATGCACCAGACACGTGTTTCGATCAGTGATGCTTCAGCGGCAGGTTGCGTCTAAGAAGCATTCAAAGTGTTCTAGTTCGGTTATTTTGTTGATATTTGATCAAGTCTCGCAGAAAAACTGCCTTCAACGGAGAATAAAAAAGAATTATTTTTTGTTTGTTATTCTTACCTTTATTTCACTCTTCTATGGAATTAAACAACAAAAACTCAAACCGAACCGAAATTTCTTAAATCGAGTAAAGGCTGAAACGTGAAATCCCTACAAGTGACACATAAATGGCATTGAATGTAGCAGTATTTTGGGCTCATTTTAATATTTAGTAAAATAAAATGATCAAGGTGGAGGTAACCTTTGCATGTCAATTTCTTAAAAGCACTGATTGGGGACTGAACTTTTTTTACCGATCAACCTCAATTGGGCAGTTCCATTTACTATTTCTTTCTAAATGTTATCAACATGAAATGTTAAACGTCTTTAAATTCAATAGCATCATTTAAAACCTGATAAATTTACAGCATGGACCAGACATGCACGTTTCGGGTATTAAACCCCCGTCAGTGATCCTAAGTCTAAACAATGTAATATGGCCAAAAAGTATGAAAATTATTATGTCCAAAAGTGTACCAAAAGACGTTGCATAATGAGTGGGATATGATGCTATAGGACCCACGTTTTAGAAATTTCAAGCAATTTTGTAACAGAATTTTCAAATGCGTTGAAGACACAGACGATCAACCGAAGTTGATTGAACTTGCCTACATGTGCCCTCGGGGACTCTTGGTCCACCAGCAGTGACACTCACCAAGTGGTTCAAATGTTAAACGTTAAATCACAAAAGAGGGGTAAACACGGGACATTTCACCTAACTTTATAAGAAATTCATAGAAGAATATGTAATTTCCCTTTTGAATTATAAATTTAACTTTTGGTGTCTGGAATATATCCAAATTATTCGTTATATCTGTTATTTTTACTGAAATATTCATTTCAGGGGAAGGAACTCTTGAGAACGAGTTTTCTCTAGAAGTATAGCCAAATTTCCCGAACATATTCTGGTATGGTTATAAAGACTTAAACTTAATTCACATTAATGGACAGTTTGAAAGAAATTAAACGAAAGGTCATTTTGCCACTGAAGTGTTTTTAAATTCTTTGAACGCTTACAGAAAAAAAATATTCATACAGAAAAATTCACAAAATTTTGTAGCCACGGTTTTTGTTCGAGTTTCCTTATCGTGCTAAATTAATTATTCTGGGTAGTTATAAGAGAAGTTATAGTATGTAAGTTAGACATAGATACTACATAAATATGGTGGTACGTCTTCAGAATTAAATCAGAGTTATCTCTCTTTCGTTATACGAAATCATGTTTATATACAAATGAGTTAAAGAAGATCCTGACGATAATCTCAACAGCACTCACAATAGAGCACAAAATTAAGCATCGACGGACCCCTAGCAAGCTAGAGGTGGGACCAGGTGCCCGGGAGGAGTAAGCATCCCCTGTTGGCTAGCCGCACCCGCCGTCGATGTTTAAGCACGAAAATGAAAACAATATATAAACTTCATGCACTGTCTGACGTTATGTCTATATAGAAAGTGCTATGGCGACAATGTCAGGGAAATATATTCAAAACACTTACTGTCAAACCCCTCGCGGGGAACTTTTTTACGAGCTCCACACGGCAAAGGGCATAAGTGTGACACAAATGAGTTAAAGAAGATCCTGACGATAATCTCAACAGCACTCACAATAGAGCACAAAATTAAGCATCGACGGACCCCTAGCAAGCTAGAGGTGGGACCAGGTGCCCGGGAGGAGTAAGCATCCCCTGTTGGCTAGCCGCACCCGCCGTCGATGTTTAAGCACGAAAATGAAAACAATATATAAGTTGCATACAAATGATGATCGATAATGAAAATTTTATCATTTATTTAAATGTCGTTTAATGAATTTTCTTGATCATTTCAATTGCCTACCGTGAAATTTCCACAAAATTACTTGTATATTGTTGAAACAGGGTAACAATAAATTTGATAAGAGGGATTATTGAATAAACATTTTGAAACAACATAGTGACAGCAGTTGGACAAGTGCACCTACACACCCACTCGACAGAGTAAGGATTTTCTCTGTGATACCAACATAAGTCTATTGATTCTACAGATAACAGCACTGACAAAGTTGTATCTCATCCCTGTAAGAATAATCAATATTGAAATGTCTAATTCTATGGAAAATCTATTCTTGTCCTTGCCAGACGCTATACTGCCCATGGGAGAAAGGAGGGGATCTCCAACAACACCAGGTTGCAGCATCCACAGCAAAACATCCAATGTAAAACAAAGGAGGGGATCAGGTTGCAGCACCCACAGCAAAACACCAAAACACTCGATGCAAAAACACAAAACAGACAAGCACAGAAAGAGACGCACAAGGGACAAGGAACGTCAACGCACGACACAGAAACATCAAACACAAAGGACTACATATAAACCAACGAGACCAATGGGCAACCAGTGCCGACTTAGAACACACATGGCAGACACGCACAGAAAGAGACAAAAAGGTACAAGGAACACCAAGCCACATAGAAACATCAAACACAGAAGACTTCAGATAAACCAACGAGACCAAAGGGCAATTGATGCTGACTTCGTTGGGTGTTGCATGCAAGCAGGAGATGCTTACTCTTCCTGGGCACCTGGTCTCACTCCCATATCGGGAGTTCGCTTCTTTTCATATGGTGGAGGTTTTTGTTTGTTTGCTTTGGTTCCTGTTTTATCCTGATTTTGTATGCCTTCGGTTTTTGAATTATCGATTTTGTACTGTAAACAGGGATATGGTCATTATCCATATATGTCATTAAAACGGCTATATGCCACGCCAGAAGCAGACGGTGTTATTATGCGGATTACGTGCGCTCAACCCTCCCACTTTTTCGATTACCCAGAGGTCTCGTAGAACGCAAAATTCAGGTGTAAAATAACCTCCTCACGGTAACATGACCATACAAACAGACATATGACGCAGGGGCCCAAGAAACACGCATGAATTTGTGAATGATTATAAAAACAAGAGGCGTACGAAATACAGTCAGTGCTCTGCCGGTGTAAAGACGAATAACCGCAGTCACTATTCTACGGGGAAGGGGGTCATTTCTCGCTCGTGGATTAATTGTCCCTAACCTCAACAAATGCACACACTTATGAAAAATATTGACTATCCATAAAATACCGATCCCCACTGGAAATTTTTGTTCTATTATCAACAACTATCTTAAAGCTGCAGACTTACAATATCTTAACGACAGTTGGTGTGTGCTTTCTTGAATTTTGTTTCATCTCATAGGAAAGAACTTTGTCGTTATTTCAGATCGAAGAAATAGTACATTCATTAAAAGAAATGTATTATATTTTCAAAAGAGATCCGACAACTTTTCAATAAAGATTCGACATCAACAACATTTGGGTTTTTTTTGCGTTTGGATGAACGGTCTTCAAGCAGACTGTCGGCATCCAATTTGAACAAATTTAACTAAATTCCATGTCGACATCTTGCTTCATTCGGTGGAAGTTGCAATCATTCAATCTTTGATCATTGCGGGGAAAAGACATCTAGTTCTGAATTTCAACTTAACATACAGATTATCCAAAATGTAGATAATCTCTCTGTTGTCTATCAGTAATTATAAATTTGCAAACTACCTAAGGACCATCTATCCCACTGAACTTGAACTTTAACTCATTGAAGTAAAGGAAACAATAGAGACAAAGATTATAACAACATATTTTGACACAATGCTGTCTTATGACATTAATGTTAACATGAACACCTCCTTCGATCTGTTCCGATGAGTGTTGCATCCAACCAGGAGACTCTGACTCTCCCCGGGTATCTGGTCTCACGTCATAATAATATTTTTTCGATATTTGTCTATGACAAACATGACGACGTCAATATTTTCCCTTTTCTGAGTAGTAATATGCCTTCATTGCCTGTTTACAAATAAGCAACAATATATCGGGATATCGTTATTTATGAAACCCAGTATTTCGTTATCGTGTTTATGACAAAACAACTATCTTAAAGCTGCAGACAGACAATATCTTTACGAAAGTTGGTGTGTGCTATCTTGAATTTTGTTCTTCGTAGCATCTAACAGACTCTATAAATTCGATGAGTACTTAATCGAACCTGCCGTCTAGGCAAGTTATAAAAGTAGGACAAATATACGCGAACGGTGTTGTTACTTTGTTGCATGGGGATAAAAATCACCAATAAAATGAAGATAGGGCATACTGCTCCATTATAAACAATCATTATATTTGTCATCTAGATCAAATTCTTATCACATGTACCATGTGCCAAAACAAGACTGTCCAATCAATAAATACATATGTAGTTTGGTTTAGGCAAAGAGGAGTAACTTTAAGTAAGTGATGAACTTTTATATTTTCAATTGAAGTACAAATTTTGTTGAATGTAATGAACAAAAACAATGATCAAAGTAAGCTTTCGTTTAATGTGTTAGCCGATCAGAGCCCTTGGTTATAATATTTGTTGAATATGCGGCAAGAAAAACACAATTTTAAACTTGATGGAAGGCCATGAGTATTTGCTTCCTGTTTTCTTGAAATTATGTGCAGTGGTTGCACAGCGGAGATGTCGAAAATGTAAACAATTGTAGATGGTGCTCTACGAAAATAGATTGATTTCGCTCTAAAAAAACTTAGACAATGGATGGTCGAGTAGATACAATGTATCTAGATTTATATGGTCTTGTTTTCAATGTATGTGAACAGACCGGTATTCTTGATGAACAAATGTGTTCAAGAGTTAGGAAACTTTTGGGGGGAAGGGGTGTGTGTAGCTATATCTTCATCGACAGGAATTGCATACAACATACAGTGATTAAGGTGGAACAATATGAAAAAGATGGTCTATCCTTCGGAGCTTGAAGTCAACGAAATTACAGAGACAAATAATTTAGCATCCTATCTGGACATAATGTTGTCCTACGACACTAATTGTCACATGAACACCTCACTCTATGACAAACATGACGACTTCAATTTCAACATAACAAACATTCCATTTCTGATTATACGGAAGTGTTCCAACTCTATACCTTCACGAAGAATAAGTAGCAACATCCCTTCATCGCCAGCATCCCAACATCCCTGAGTAGCAACAATTATATACTTTATGGCGTATTCATATCTCAGTTGATACGCTTTGCCAGAGCAAGTAACAAATATACAAATTTTGTTCTGAGAACTAGGCGTCTTTCACACAAGCTTTTCTGTCAGGGATACGTTTGTGACCGACTAATCTCGTCACTGAGGAAGTTCTACGGTCGATATGGGGAACTCGACATACATTATGATGTCCCACTCAGACTCTAGATCTAGAATGGTGGATGATATTCTGTCTTAGACCATTTGAACCATCCAACCACCGAATATACATGTATCTTCCGAAATGGAAGTAACCGGATGTGACAATTCTACCGAATTGAAGTGACGGATGTCGAATGGAAGCAGGAAATGCTTACTCTTCCTAGGTACCTGCTCTCACTCCAATTTTGAGAGTTCGCTTCTTTTCCTATGGTGGAGGTTTTCCTTTGTTTGCTCTGGTTCTAGTTATTTTATTCCTGATTTTGTATGCCTTTGAATTATCGATTTTGTACTAAGTATTAGGATATGGTCATTATCCATTTGTTATTCAAGATGAGCGTTACGTAAGTGTAGAGATACACCACCTCGTCAGTAGGCTGCTTGTTCAAGGTTAATATCACCGAGGAAGTACTAATGTCTCAACAATAATGAACTTATTGCTTATGTCGATCAAGTGTTAAACGTCTTCAAATTCAATAGCATCATTTAAGAACAGATGAATTTGGATGAGTAAGGTCATTTTTGAGTGCGATCTTTCCAACTGACCGTCTTTTACCTATTTGAAAAAAAATTCCGGATTTGACACATTCCTATTTTTGGCATTTCCGGTGGATGTTGCATGCAGAGGACGCTCGCTCCTCCAGGGAACCCCGTCCTACTTACATTCTTGGGTTCGCGATTGCCTTGTTCATGAAGACTTACACAAATGAGTTAAAGAAGATCCTGACGATAATCTCAACAACACTCACAATAAAGCACTAAATTGAGATCGACAGACCCTTATCAAGCTAGAGGTGGGACCAGGTGCCCGAGAGGAGACTTACACAATTATGATATACTCTCCTAATCTAAAGATTCAAAAGAAACAAGGAAAATATCCTTAAAACAGATGATCTTATAATTGCCTAAGCATAAATAATTTCTGCAGTATCATTATAATACTAAGGTAGGTGTTAAAAACCCAGCATTGCGATTTGCTGATATTTTAATTATTTTGACAAGGAATTTCTACCAGTTGCGGACTATACCGTGCGAAATATATGAAGATGCAGCAAAGATTCCATTAAGAATTTCTTGGTTTGATTTTTTTTTTTCACACAAGCAGTAACTTAAGATCGTCAGACATATATTATGTCACTCAATGAATTAATGAGTGAAACAGAGGTTAATAAGCAGCAATTATGAATCAGTTGTTTATACCTTTATCATCAGAGGTGGGTACCATTCACCTATTTGCGAGAAAAATCGACATTAGTGTTTACAATTTTACCCGATAATTACAAACCATAAATGACATAGAAATGAGTTAAAGAAGATCCTGACAATAATCTCAACAGCACTTACAATAGAGCGCAAAATTTAACATCGACAGACCCTTAGCAAGCCAGAGGTGGGACCAGGTGCCCGGGAGGAGTAAGCATCCCCTGTTGGCTAGCCGCACCCACCGTCGATGTTTATGAAGCATGGAAATGAAAATATAAAAAAATGCATGCACTGTCCGACGCCATGTCTATATTGAAAGTGCTATGGCGACAATGTCAGGGAAGAATATTCAAAACACTTACTGTCAAAAGAAAATGCTTATTCTTCATCGGAAGAAATTTCATCCTTTCATTTGAATAAATCACAGCTCCAAAGTACTAGGCCCTTAACGTATCCAATGTACAAATGGAGATCTCGCTGTCATCTCGTCCATTTAAACAGCGTTAAAATTATCTCGGTAATCTTCGGCAGTGTCTCGATAGCTTCCGTGGCTTAGATGGCGGTTGGGATGTTGACCTCTGATGTTAGAAACCAACTTTTATGTTGCATTATTGTTTATTTAGGTAAAGATATGCTGTTATTCTAACCATGTGATACACTTGATATTTATTTGTACAGCGGATACTTTAAGGTTAATGCACCTTCAGTTTTGCTATTAAACATTTTAGCAATCCTCGTTAAAAAACATTACGAGAGAGCGTTATTTCGTGCCTGCAGACAAAGCAGGCAACAACACCATAATTATTTGAAAACGCTACTACATATCAACTTTAGTTTCGGAACTTTCCTCTACTAATAATTTCATTGTGTTCTCTAACTTAGCTTTGTTGTAGTGTCTTCTACGTAAGACTCTAATTCACTTTTCTTCTTCCATTATCGCATTATGGCATTTTTAAGGTCGCCTCGTATCAAACTAACCCCCTTGAGATTACCCTCTGTCACTACAGTCACTTTACCATCATCGACATTCAACAGTAAAAAACTTTTTTCCTCACCAAGAGTACTCTTATCACCTCTCAAATTTAGACCCCTCAATCGTATTTTACGCACTACTCCATCTGCATGCTCTACATTCAACAACAGACACAGAGAGTTCTCAATTATTTCTAAGTGCAAAAGTAAAAGATGCTCGTTGTGTCACCTCATCAACTGCGACTCCATAATAAAATCTAGTGTAAATGGGGAGAAATTCAAAATCAAGGTAGACCAAGACATCGATTGATCGTCTCAAGATCTTATTTACGTAATGACTTGAAATGCCAGGGGATGTGGCGCACAATATGTAGGTGAGACAGGCCAACCTTTAAAATCTCGTTTTAGGAACCATTCTTATAAGATCAGAACCTCACGTCAACAAAAACACAGAAACTTTCTTTATAATCACTTTGTTAAATATAATCATTCTATTTCGGATATAACAATTACCCCAGTTCAGACTTTTCCAAAACGTAAAAATGAAAGTAAGACCGAAATTAAAAAACGCCAACTACAAGCTGAACTTGCCTGGATCACCAAACTTCAGACTGCGTACCCTCTTGGTTTAAACGATCAAATTTATGGACAAGGAAACATTTCCTCAGCTTCTACCAATGTCAACATCTTTTCAATTCGCCCAAACACTAAAAGGAAATACAGGTCACACGGGAAAAGACGAAACAGACAAAAAAGAAAACGATCCAGAATATACCGCTCTCTCAACGATTTACTTACTTTAGCACGCAATGGCGGAAGACATGAGCTGTTACATGCTCTGTCGTCAATACCAGTAATGCACTTGTAATCTATCTTGGATGAAGCAGAGGTTGCATTCTTAAGAAACACTGACTGATTCAGACTTAATATCATTGTCTCATTCGCACAGTATAAACTTTATCCTATTGTGAAAATCACCTCACCGAAAAGACGATTCATAAAAATCCCGTTTATTAACAAAGGTTTTGATCTTCTAAACATCTCTAATATTTTTCGGGATCATCGCGTACAAAGTACCATTCCTCAATATTTTGAAAATTTAGAGCCACCTCTTATTTGTTATAAGTACAAGAAACCTATTCGAAACTTTGTTTTTAACTATAATAAAGTTACAACTTATCCTGACATACTTGAATCGTGTCCTGCTTCTTGAGAATGTGCAACTTCTGAATATCTATACAAACCAGCTGGCCATGTTGTTACAGGTGACTTTTCAATTATCCAAGACAGACAGCTCCGTGGTCTTCTTAAAAAGGACCTAAGTATAGAATCCCATCAAAGATAGATTTTGTCAAATGCCGTGAAGTGCTTACGGAAGCCTTAGATAATTATGCGAAAAGATGGTGTAAATCAGAAGGAGTCGAACCGCATGCTCTGAATGACTGGAAAATCCACATTTTAGATATAACGGATATTCGAATAGATAATTTCCATAAAAACCCTCATCTTTTTCAAAATCCACGTTCCAAATCAGAAAGATATTTCAAATCCAAACTAAGTAAATTACATGAAAAATATGTCTTTGCACCAGCTGATAAAGCAGCCAACAACACCATTATCATTTGAAAACGTTACTACATATCAACTTTGATTTCGGAATTTTCGTCTACTAATACATATATCAAAAGCAATGAAAGTGCATCTTACATTTTAGGCAAGCATAACAGTGAACTGTCTTCATTCAATATCTCTATTTCTAAATTGGATCTCTCAACACTATATTGCATACCGAAACTGCACAAGTCTCCTTACAAATTTCGATTTAATTCTAATTCTAGTAACTGCTCCACTACAATTTTGTCTAAGACATCTGACGTCAGCACTTACTGCTATTAAAGAACACATAACTAGATATTGTGAAACGGTTCTAAACAGGAACGATGTAAATTTATTTTGGTCTATTAAGAATTCAGGGGATGTGATTGAAAAAAAATGAAATCTTTAAATTTCCAAGCCAATACGATTTCTTCATACGACTTCTCTAATATGTACACCACACTTCCTCATGACAAAATTAATGATCCATTATCTAGTCTCATTAAATGGTGTTTTGATCGAGAGCGAAAAACGTACATTTGTACATCTGAATCTATGGGTTTCTTTTCCTCGACAGACTACAAATCATACAAATCATGGACATGTAGTGACCTGTGTAATGCCTTGTCCTTCCTCTTGGACAATATTTATGTTAGACTTGGTGAGGATCTATACAAGCAGGTTGTAGGAATTCCTATGGGTACTAACTGTGCGCCTCTTGTTGCAGATTTATTTTTATACACTTATGAAAAAGATTTTATCCAAAATCTTCAAAAGCAAAGAAAATTTGATGAGCTGAAATGTTTCAATAATACTTCCAGGTATCTGGATGATATTCTAACCATTGACAATCCTGCTTTTGAATTATATAAGAATGAAATTTATCCACAAGAATTAACCCTTAACAAGGCAAACCTTTCAAATACAGAAACACCCTTTTTGGACCTAAATATCAAAATTGTAAACGGAAAGATTTATACAAGTGTATATGACAAAAGGGATGATTTTGGATTCAACATAGTAAATTTCCCTTGGCTTGACGGTGATGTTCCAAGATTACCGTCATACGGCATTTACATATCACAGCTCATCCGGTACGCTAGAGCATGTACTGATATTTTGGATTTTCACAGTAGAAATTTACAAATTACCAAAAAACTTTTAGGTCAAGGTTTCCGCTTTCATAAACTAGTTAAGACTTTCTGGAAATTTTACAAAAATTACAGTCAACTTCTTTTAAAATTCGGATCTATACATGCAACAGAGTACATTACTATGGGTATTACACAACCTGTCTTTTATGGTGATATGATAAACAAAATAAAAAGGATCAAAGGTAGGCAGCATAACCATCGAAAATGCGTCAGAATCATCAAACGCCTTTTATACCCTGGATATGATCCTAATGTCACCAGACGGACACTAGGCTTGGTACTTGACCAATCTACAGTCTTGTACAAGCGCATCCTTGAGACTTAAAAATTCCATTTATTAACAAAGGATTCGATCTTCTTAACATCTCTAATATTTTTCGGGATCATCGTGTACAAAGTGCTATTCCTCAATATTTTGAAAATTTAGAACCTCCTCTTATTTGTTACAAATATAAAAGACCTATTCGAAATTTCGTTTTTAACTACAACAAAGTTACATCAGATCCTAAAATACTTGAATCATGTCCTGCTTCTTGAGAATGTGCAACATCTGAATATCTATATAAACCAGCTGGTCATATTATTACAGGTGACTTTTCAATTATCCAAGACAGGCAGCTCCTTGGTCTTCTCAAAAAAGGACCTAAGTATAGAATCCCGTCCAAGATAGATTTTATTAAATGTCGCGAAGTACTAAAGGAAGCCTTAGATAACTATACCAAACGATGGTGTAAATCGGAAGGAGTCGAATCGCATTCTCTGAATGACTGGAAAAACCTCATTTTGGACATTACTGACATTCGAATAGACAACTTCCACAGAAATCCTCATCTTTTTGAAAATCCAAGTTCTAGATCTGAAAGATACTTTAAATCCAAATTACGTAATTTACATGAAAAATTTGTCTTCGCTCCTGCAGATAAAGCAGCCAACAACACCATAATCATATGAAAACTTTACTATATATCAACTTTAGTTTCGGAACTTTCGTCTACAAATACTTATATCAAAAGCAATGAAAGTGTCCCTAACATTTTGAGCAAACATAGCAGTGAAATTTCTTCATTCAACATCCCTATTTCTAAATTGGATCTTCCTACAATATACTGCATACCAAAACTGCACAAATCTCCTTACAAATTTAGATACATTGCTAATTCTAGCAACTGCTCAACTACAAGTTTGTCTAGACATCTGACGTCAGCCCTCACGGCGGTAAAGGAACACGTTGCAAAATATTGTGAAACTGTTCTTAACAGGAATGATGTAAATTTATTTTGGTCTATAAAAAATTCCGGGGATGTGATTGACAAGATAAAATCTAGAAATTTTCAAGCCAATACGATTGCTTCATACGATTTTTCAAATATGTACACCACGCTTCCTCACGACAAGATCAATGATCAATTGTCCAAACTCATTAAATGGTGCTATAATCGAGAGGGGAAAATTTATATTTGTACATCTGAATCAAAGGGTTTCTTTTCCGCTACAGAATACAAATCATACAAATCATGGACATGTAGCGACCTGTGTAGTGCCTTGTCCTTCCTCTTGGACAACATTTATGTAAGATTTGGTGAGAATCTCTACAAGCAGGTTGTAGGGATTCCTATGGGTACAAATTGTGCGCCTCTTGTTGCAGATTTATTTTTATACACATATGAAAAGGAATTTATTCAAAATCTTCAAAAGCAAAGAAAACATGATGATGTGAAATGCTTCATTAGTACTTCTAGGTACCTGGATGATATTCTTACTATCGATAATCCTGTTTTTGAAAAGTATAAAGATGCTATTTATCCACAAGAATTGACTCTAAACAAGGCAAACTTTACAGACACTGAAACCATTTTTGGACCTAAATATCAAAATTGTCAATGGAGAAATTCATACAAGTGTATATGACAAACGAGATGATTTTGGCTTCAACATAGTAAATTTCCCCTGGCTTGACGGTGATGTCCCTAGATTACCGTCATACGGTATATACATTTCACAGCTCATCCGGTATGCTAGAGCATGTACTGATGTTTTGGATTTTCATAATAGAAATCTACAAATTACAAAGAAACTTTTAGGTCAAGGTTTTCGCTTTCACAAACTAGTAAAGAATTTCTGGAAATTTTACAAAAATTATGATCAACTTCTTTTGAAATTCGGACCCATAAAAGCAACGGAGTATATTACTTTAGGTATTTCACAACCTGCATTTTATGGTGACATAATTAACAAAATAAGAAGGATCAAAGGTAGACAGCATATGTATCGAAAATGCGTCAGAGTCATCAAACGCCTTTTATACCGTGGATATGATCCTAATGTCACCAGACGGACACTAAGCTTGGTACTTGACCAATATACAGTCTTGTACGAGCGCATTCTTAAGACTTGCACTCTGACTGACTGTGACGACGGGACTCCATGACGGGCCCTGTCCAAACCTCTTTAGAGAAGACAGGGCCCCGACCACCTGTCCTCTCTGAATGTCAGTCGGACTCCTCGGGTGATTACATACATGAGCTCGCTACAGCCGGCAGAGCACTGACTGTATTACGCATGCCCTCTTTTTATATCCATTTACATATTCATCTGTGTCTCTGGGGCCTCTGCGTTTTGCGGTCTTGTTTGTGTGACGTCATCTTACAGTGAGGAGGTTGTTTTACACCACATTTGTACGTTCTTCGAGACCTCTGGGTAACTGGAGAAGTGAGAGGGTTGTGCGCACGTAATCCAGGATAACCACACCGTCTGCTATTTACTTGGCAGATGGCCGTCCTAAGTTGGCACCGGTTGCCCATTGGTCTCGTTGGTTTATGTGTAGTCTTTTATGTTTCTGTGTTGTGAGTTGGTGTTCCTTGTCCCTTTTGCGTCTCTTTCTGTGGGTGTCTGTTCTGTGTTTTTTGCATGGGTGTTTTGGGATTTTGCTGTGGGTGCTGCAACCTAGTGTTGTTGGAGATCCCCTCCTTTCTTTTGCACTCTGACTGACTGTGACGACGGGACTCCATGACGGGCCCTGCCCAAAGCTCTTTAGAGAAGACAAGGCCCCGACCACCTGTCCTCTCTGAATCTCAGTCGGACTCCTCGGGTGATTACATACATGAGCTCGCTACAGCCGGCAGAGCACGGACTGTATTACGCATGCCCTCTTTTTATATCCATTTACATATTCATCTGTGTCTCTGGGGCCTCTGCGTTTTGCGGTCTTGTTTGTGTGATGTCATCTTACAGTGAGGAGGTCGTTTTACACCACAATTGTACGTTCTTCGAGACCTCTGGGTAATTGGAGAAGTGAGAGGGTTGTGCGCACGTAATCCAGGATAACCACACCATTTGCTACTTGCGTGACAGATGGCCGTCCAAAGTCGGCACCGGTTACCCATTGGTCTCGTCGGTTTATGTGTAGTCTTTTGTGTTTGATGTTTACATGTCGTGTGTCTCTTTTCCGTCTAGTGCTGTACCCGTCTTTTGTGTTTTTGCATCGGGTGTTTTACTGTTGATGCTGCAACGGGGTCTTGTTAGAGATCTCGTCCCTTCTTTTTATATCGAAAGCAACTAAAGTGTTCCCAATGTTTTGAACAAACATAACAGTGAAATTTCTTCATTTAACATCCCTATTTCTAAATTGGATCTCCCTACAATATACTGTATACCAAAACTTCACAAGTCTTCTTACAAGTTTCGATACACTGCTAATTCTAGCAACTGCTCAACAACACTATCTGACGTCAGCACTCACGGCTATAAAGGAACACGAGGCAAAATACTTTGAAACTGTCATGAACAGGAATGGTGTAAACTTCTTTTGGTCTATTAAAAATTCAGGGGATGTGATTGACAAAATGAAATCAATAAATTTTGAAGCAAATACGATATCTTCATACGACTTTTCTATTATGTACACCACGCTTCCTCACGACAAAATAAATGCTCGACTGTCCAAATTCATTAAATGGTGTTTTGATCGAGAGGGGAAAACTTATATTTGTACTTCTGAATCGAAGGGTTTCTTTACCGCCACAGATTACAAATCATACAAATTATGGACATGTTGTGACCTGTGTATTGCCTTGTCGTTCCTTTTGGACAATATTTATGTAAGATTTGGTGAGAAACTCTACAAGCAAGTTGTAGGGATTCCAATGGGTACTAATTGTGCGCCTCTTGTTGCAGATATATTTTTATACACGTATGAAAAGGAATTTATCAAAATTCTTCAAAAGCAAAGAAAATATGATGATGTGAAATGTTTCATTGGTACTTCTAGGTACCTGGATGATATTCTTACTATCGACAATCCCGTTTTCGAAATGTATAAAAATGTTATTTATCCACAAGAATTGATTCTAAACAAGGCAAAACGTTTCAAACACAGAAACACCATTTCTGGACCTAAATATCAAAATTGTTAATGGAGAGATCCATACAAGTGTGTATGACAAAAGAGATGAATTTGAATTTAACATCGTAAATTTCCCCTGGCTTGACGGTGATGCTCCTAGATTACCGTCCTATGGTATCTATATTTCATAGCTAATCCGGTATGCTAGAGCATGTACTGATGTTTTGGATTTTCATAGTAGAAATTTACATATTACCAAGAAAGTTTTAGGACAAAGTTTAAGCTTTCACAAACTAGTAAAGACTTTCTGGAAATTTTACAAAAAATATTGTCAAGTTCTTCTGAAATTCGGACCAATACAAGCAACAGAGTATATTACTTTGGGTATTTCACAACCTGCATTTTATGGTGACATTATTAACACGATAAGAAGGATCAAAGATAGACAACATCACTATCGAAATGTGTCAGAATCATCGAACGCCTTTTATACCGTGGATATGATCTTAATGTCACAAGACGGACACTAGGCTTGGTACTTGACCAATCTACAGTCTTGTACAAGCGCATTCTTAAAACTTGCACTCTGACTGACTGTGACGACGGGACTCCTTGACGGGCCCTGTCCAAACCTCTTTAGAGAAGACAGGACCCGACCACCTGTCCTCTCTGAATGTTAGTCGGACTCCTCGGGTGATAACATACATGAGCTCGCGGCGGCAGAGCACGGATTGTATTACGTACGCCCTCTTTTTATATCCATTTACATATTCATCTGTGTTGGTTTGGCCCATGCGTTTAGCGGTCTTGTTTGTGTGCGTGGTCATCTGACAGTGAGGAGGTTGTTTTACACCACAATTGTACGTTCTTCAAGACCTCTGGGTAATCGGAAAAATGGGAGGGTTGTGCGCACGTAATCCAGGACCACACCTTCTGCTATTTCCGTGGCAGATGGCCGTCCTAAGTCGGCACCGGTTGCCCATTGGTCTCGTTGGTTTATGTGTAATCCTTTGTGTTTGATGTTTCTGTGTTGTGCGTTGACGTCCCTTGTCCCTTATGCGTCTCTTTCTGTGCTAGTCTGCTTTGTGTTTTTGCATTGAGTGTTTTGGGGTTTTGCTGTGGCTGCTGCAACCTGGTGTTGTTGGAGATCCCCTCCTTTGTTTTATGATAATAAAATTGAAGTATGTTTTCAAATAGTCGGAAAAAGTACATTTGTGACATAATTTTAATCAAAAATACATTTTCCATATATGACACACTGATGCAATCATAATTGAGAAAAAATTCAATTTCCATTTAAGCTTGCTTTTTCACTTTAAATACACAAATCTAGTAACAGCACATTATATACGTAACATGATTCATGCGATTTTTGAGTATTGCACCCTTTTAACAGCGCCTCTTAAATTACATTCCGTACTTGCAGTGGACTTATGAATTTTTCATTGATAAGGTTGTCCTTCGTGTCTCTATGGAGCTATGTAATTGTATCCGCCTTATTGTCATTTTTAATTTTTCTTATTTTCTGACTTTTTTTTCTATTTATAAAGTTCTGCTTTATATTTATTTAAGAATTTGTAATGTTAAACGTATTTAAACACATTAGCATCATCTTAGAGCAGATAAATTTACAGCATCACAGCATGAACCACTCAAGCATGTTTCGGGTATTTAACCCTCGTCAGTGATCCTCAATCTAGACAATGAACTATGGCCAAAATCTGAAAATTATGTCCTAAATATACCAAAAGACGTAGCAAGAAGGCTAGGATATGATGCTACAGGACCCAGGTTTCCGAAATTTGAGAAAATTTTGTAAACGTAAATAATCAAATGCGTTTGAAGAAACGATCAACCGAAATTTGTCGAACTTGGCTACATGTGTTCTGGGGCACTCACTGTCGACCAGCAGTGACACTCACCAAGTGTTACAAATGTTTAACGTCTCTAAATCCATTAGCATCGTTTTAGAGCAGATAAATTTACAACATGGACCAGACATGCACGTTTTGGGTATTTAACCCTCGTCAGTGATCTTCAATCTAAACAATGAAATATGGCCAAAATCTGTGAAAATTATGTCCTAAATATACCGAAAGACGCAACAAGAAGGCCGGGATATGATGCTACAGGACCCATGTTTCAGAAATGTGAGTAAGCCTTTTGATTTGGATTTTTGAATCTGATTTGGAATTTTGCGTTTGACTTTCATTCACTGAATGTATTCAGGCTTTTCAACTTTGAGCGTCGTATTGATCAATCAATCAATTTATTCTCGTAACCGTTTTACAATGGCATAGAGCGATATACAAATTTCAATATATAATACAAAATTCATTCATGCGTGGGAATGACATAGAAACAACATATATGATGTTATCTTAACAATGAGAGAGAGAGAGAGAGAGAGAGAGAGAGAGAGAGAGAGAGAGAGAGAGAGAGAGAGAGAGAGAGAGAGATTTAAAGGTTTTAAGGAGGGGGCAAGCCTGATTTATTTTACGAATAAGTATACACAGTTTGCGTAGTACTGTCTATTTATTTGATGACATGATGGCCTTGAATGATATTATATTTTTATTCCTAATTAATCTATTTGGTAAGAGAGCTAATCTGTCAGTTTGAAGAAAATTACAGCTTAAAATATAATGGAACTCATCACCCAGGTCGTTTGAATTACACTTTTGACAGACTCTGTTTTCTCCAGGAGTATTACTCCATCGGCCAATTTCTATAGGAAGGTGATTGTTACAGGTTCTAAATTTACAAAAGGTTATTGCATCTTTAGTAGAAAGTAAATTAAAATAATTTTCAAAAACAAGTTCTTCTTTATAAATTCTGTAATTTAAAGATTTTGGAGAGTTATTTATGTTTGAAATCCATTGTTGTTTAAATTGATCTGTTAGGACTAAATTTACCTTTGATTTTAACCACTTATCACTAGGGAACGACTGGGATTGCCAAATATTTGATAATCCACATTGATTTAGTATATTTTCAATATTGTTTATCCATGGGAATTTAGTATGATGTTCACGGTAAAGAGAATATCCCTTATCTATAAAGTATTGAAGCAATTTTATTACCCTGTCCTGTTATGAGTTTTGTCCAATATGTTAATATTTTTGTTTTTATTTTAATATCTAATGGTATCCTACCCAATTCACCGTAAATCATGAAGTCAGGAGTTATTTGTTTAAGGTGAAGCAAAATTTTACAGAATTTTAAATGTATTCTTTCTAGTATTATATTATTTGAGAAACCCTATAGTTCGCTGCCGTATAGTAAGATTGGTTCAATCACCTTATCAAAAAGGTCAAGCTGACATCGAATTGAAAGATTATTATTTCTGCCCTTTTTTAGAACACTAAACATGGCTTTAGTTGCCTTTTCTGCTTGGTATTTTTTTGCCTTTTGGAAATTTCCTGTTTTTTGGAAAATAGTACCAGGATAGTTGAATTCTTGAGTAATTTCAATAAAATTTTGACCAAACTTAAAGGAAGCATTTATGTTAACATTTCCTCTCCCGAAAATCAGAATTTTAGTTTTACCGACGTTTACTTTTAAGGTTTATTTTTTACAATAATTTTCAAAGGTATATAGTTGATTTTGAAGATCGGTGCTACTTTCTGCTAGAAGAACAGTATCGTCTGCGTATAGGATCACAAAGAGTTTTAGATAGTAATCAAGTCTTTCATCAAGCTGTCCAGTAATTGTTTCTATGCCATTTATATCAGATTGGAAAAAGAAATCATTTTAAGGCCATTAAGATAGATAGAAAAAAGATAGATAGAAAAAAGGAAGGGGGATAAATTTTCCCCTTGCCTAACCCCATCGTCGGCGGGACATTGACAAATGTGTTGCAATCCTTGAGGAATAGAGAAACGTACATACTCTCTTTATTTATGAACTAATTCTAAAATAGTTCGACTTTATGAAAAGAGTTGTCGCTCTTTTACTTATATATTTCTTCCATACCGAAAAGCCATCCCCATACTTAATAGAACATGGAGGAATATAAAATGAAAGATTGTTGCAGTTATTTTTGTTACTATTAATATCAAATAGAAAAAGCAAAAGGTTTGTTTTTGAAAAGAAAACTACACCAAAGCAGAAAATATACTCGTCTCCAAGGTTAATCCTTGCATAAAATTTCATTTTGATAGCGAATCGGACGAAACAGCTTGTTTCAAAACAAAGGAGGGGATCTCCAACAACACCAGGTTGCAGCACCCACAGCAAAACACCCAATGCAAAAACACATAGCAGACAAGCACAGAAAGAGACGCATAAGGGACAAGGAACGTCAACGCATAACACAGAAACATCAAACACAAAGGACTACATATAAACCAACGAGACCAATGGGCGACCGATCAATATTTTTGTAAATGCAAATTATTAATCAGAATTATTTAATTTTACTCGTATACAGGATTTTGGTTGGTCGTTGGTATCCATAAATTGGTTTGCATAATTCACCGTTCCACTACGATCTACTATGCTCCGCCAAGCCTTAGCAGTGTTTAGTTACGAGCCGAGGTTGGAGGACAAAAGTAAACATGGCGTCACCGGCGAACGAGTATCTCGCAGAATTTATGTTGAAATGTTAGTTTAACGGGAAGATAATGGCAGATGAAATGAATATTTCAATCAACGGTTATGTTATATACTTTCCTTCAAGCTTTCAGTTAAGCTTCTCAGTCAGTTTGTGACCGACTAACATCGTCACTGAGGACGTTCTACGGTCGATATGGGGAAATCGTCATACACTATGATGTCCCACTCTCGAAAATGGTGGATGATATTCTGTCATAGACCATTTGAACCATCCAACCAAAGATTGTACTTTATGTCTGCCGAAATGGAAGTAACCGGATGTGACAGTTCTACCGAATTGAAGCGGCGGGTGTTGCATGCAAGCAGGAGATGCTTACTCTTCCTCGGCACCTGGTCTCACTCCCATATCTGGAGTTCGCTTCTTTTCATGTGGTGGAGGTTTTTGTTTGTTTGCTTTGGTTCCTGTTTTATCCTGATTTTGTATGCCTTCGGTTTCTGATTTTCTGAATTATTGATTTTTTGCTGTATACAGGGATATGGTCATTATCCATATTTGTCATTTCATTAGCATAATAGGAAAAATATTCCTATCTCTAAGGAAAATTTAACCACGTGTATCGTGTTAAGATGACCCTTGGCCGTTGTGAAAAAGATACTAAGTTGTAATGGGCAGCAACTGTTTTTGAAAAAAAAATGTGTAGATCATGATTACTAAAGAAAAATAATAAAAGGTGCGGAGCTGGAGATCACCCACTTAGACGTTGGTGGTTCCAGAAAATAACCCAGATGAGGCGGATCTCAACTTCTCAGAGTCAAGGGGGTTGGTGGGGTGGGCTACAATCCGCTCAGTGGTTCCGGTGGTCTGTGCAGCCCATTATTTTCAGTAAATTATACGAAAGATGAATTTTAAAAAGTTTTTTTTTTTATAACATGCTTTTCATATTTTAAAAACAGTAGGGAGTCAAATAAAATAACACATACTGAACAGAATAAGCAATGCGTGTATTAACACTCGAGACGTCACAATGCATTAGATCTAAAGAAACATGCCGCAACGGATGTTCTAACCTTCAAGCTTAACCCGCGATGAGATGAATTTTAACGTCACCCTTTTGAGTTACTGTGTACAACCCAAATATTCCCTATAAAAGCCGTCCCTCTTTTCGGAGGGTCTGCGACGCAAGACAATTGGATATAGAAATGGGACTAAGGTAGGAATATTTTCCCTCTTAAAATCGTCAATTTAGCAACCACTGAACGGGCACTTTCCTCAGCTCTTGTTTTTTTCTAATATTTGATTAAATTACAAGGATAAACTTTAACAATTTTGCAATTTATATATTTTTTTTCGCGGATTATAAAGTGTGCACCACCTCAAACCATATTATATCCCAATAAATTGCAAAATTGTCAAAGTTTATCCTGAAAGATGTATCATTTTTCATTGCCCTAATTTTACAGATTGAATCAGAAGGATAAAAGGTATATTGAGCTTCACTCGTCGATTTTTTTTCACATTTCCAATTTGATCAGTTTGGATGTTCCACTGACGAGGAATCATTATACAAAGAATGCATGTATGTAGCACCGCATTTGGAGATTTCAGTCTAGAAGTCTGTTCTCTTACAGAGGAGATAGACGCTTTGCTTTTTTTTTCACGAACGAAATAAAAATAAAGATCATCGATCGTCTTGCATACCGCGGATTTCATTCTTATCAAGTTTTCGTTCACTCAGTATGAGGACAGTTAACGTCGAGTAAAAATAGATCGTGGGATTCTGTTTTCATATCAGAGTTTCACCCTTATTCTGAGGTCCAGGTCAATAAAACATGGTAGCAAATTAATTTAACCCCTTGGTTATCGTTAGAAAAAATTTTCCTACACAATTGTAAAATCCATGTTATCGGCTTTCATATTTATAGAAGCAAATACGCATATCCAGGCGATCTTTTCAACCTATGATTGATACCAAAGCTTGACAAAAGTTATATTTTATTGTGGAATATGCTTTAAAGATGTAATATATAGATAATGACCATATCCCTGTATACAACACAAAATCGATAATTGAGAAAATCAGAAGACGAAGGCATACAAAATCAGGACAAAACAGGAACCAAAGCAAACAAACAAAAACCTCCACCATATGAAAAGAAGCGAACTCCCGATATGGGAGTGAGACCAGGTGCCCAGGAAGAGCAAGCATCTCCTGCTTGCATGCAACAACCACCGCTTCAATTCGGTAGAACTGTCACATCCGGTAACTTCCATTTCGGAAGACATAGAGTACAATCTTTGGTTGGATTGTTGAAATGGTCCATTACAGAATATCATCCACCATTTTCGAGAGAGGGACATTATAGTGTATGACGAGTTCCCCATATCGACCGTAGAACTTCTTCAGTGACGATACAAGTCGGTCACAAAAAAAAAATCCCTGACTGAGAAGCATATCTGAAAGACGCCTAGCTCTCAGAACAAAATCCATATATTTGGTACTTGCTGTAGAATAGCGTATCAACTGAGATATGAACACGCCTTAATGAGCAGGCGATAAAGGGATGTGACCATCAGTGTCCTAGGACAACATTATGTCCAAATAGGAAGCTGAATTATTTGTCTCTGTAGTTTCTTTGACTTCAAGTTCCGAAGGATAGATACTGCTAAGGTAATCTTCGATGTTTGGATTATTGATGGACAACACATCGTCTATGTTTCTGTAAGTGAAGTTGAAGTCTGAAGCTAAGTATCTTTTCCCTTCAGTGACCAAAGATTAAATAAAGTCAGCTTCGTACTAGTAAAGGAAAATGTCGGCAAGGAGTGGGGTACAATTGGTCCCCATTGGAATTCCGACAATTTGCTAGAAGACCTTTCCTCCAAACACCACAAAAATGTTGTCAATCAGAAAGTTTCTTAATAACATCTGTTTCAGTGTACTTATTTTCAGAATCGGACTTTTCTTTTACAAAGTAGGTTTTGTCATAGTTAACAATAAATTTGTACTTGTAAACGAATTACTTATAATTTTTGCGAGTCTTTCTTTCAATTAAGAATGTGGAATTGTAGTGTAAAGTGTCGAAAAACCAAATGCTTTGATCGAATGGACTCTACTAAAATGAGTGGATTTCAGATGTTCTTACAGTTCCTTCGAATTCTTTAAAAATCCACATCTTGTTGATACCACTGCGAGAATATACTATCGAAGAACATTTTTGAAGCCCAGATTTGATTTCAGATAAAACTTTGGTGAGTAAGATCGATGCAGATTTGGTAGAACATTTTGAGGAACCAGCGATGAAATGTTGTTTGTACGGATTCTTATGCATTTTAGGTATGCAGTATAAGTATGGTAAATCTAACTCTAAATTGTTAGTGTCGAAGCCAAGAAATATAGTACGAAAATATGTTCGCCGTCACCCAAATAAGTTTTGACAGCGACACTTACAATGAGATTCTATTTTACAAAAGCTTCAAATAATGCATTCTCAATAAAGGATGGATACATATGTGAGTACGATGATTTCATGCTGTGGTAGGGGGATTGTCAATATTGAAATATACATTAATTCGTGTTATTAGACGATTTTAATATCACCGCAGTTGACTTGTATTTTACACACTCTAAGACCCGACATCACAAGATTTGACGTAACTTTTAACTGTGACGTTATATTTCATCTATGACGTTACGCTTAGAAAAAACGTGAAAAGTAGTGATGTCGGGTCTTGGAGTGTATAATATTCAAGTCTATCGGTAATATGAAGGTCTATTGACCCTTACGATTGCGGGAAAAAATGCAAAATTTCGAGACGTCACAATACTTTTACCTTGAACAAACAAGCTTCCAACCTCGGTCAAACATCGAAATTGCATTGTGACGCCATAAAATTTCTCAAATTTTTCCCGCGTTCGAAGGGTCAAATGGATGCACCATATGCGCATTTCAACAAATAATGTCTCATCAGTGATGCTCGAGGCTAAAAGGAGCCCCCCCCAAAAATATATGAGTAGCGGATTTATAAACATGACTTGAAATGTATGACAAAGAGACATCTAATGTTTTTGCATCGGGTGTTTTGGTGTTCTGCTGTTGATGCTGCAACGGGGTCTTGTTGGAGATCTCCTCCCTTCTTTCTTATCTAATGACAGAGCTATGCCATCACGGAGATACACCTTAGTTTCAGGATAACACAAGAAATCTATTGATGCATAGCATCAATTCGCCGGGAGAACAAAGATATTATGAAGATCATAGACATTATTAATAGGGTATATGTTTAGCATCATTTTTTTAATAAGACATTAAGTGCCAGCTTTGCATCCTGTATTGATTTTTACTATGTAAACAACAAAAAGTCGCAGGGAGGAAGACACCATACATTTTGTAGACAAAATATTTCCTCTCCCATCTTTAACAGTTTAACAGGCGTATGTTTGTACATCGTGATTTGCAGAACGGACCGCGAAGCGTGCTTCGCCCTGTATCCATATAGGTTGTCAAATATACTCTTAATTTAATTTGTAGATATTTTTTTTTCATACATACATGTTTCAAAACATTGTTGTGTTTAAATTGTGCTTTTCTCCGTTTCAATTTTGTATCTATGGTAAACAAAATCACATCAATTCGATTGGTCTGATATCCCTACGCCCCCTTAAATTGATGTCATCGATTAAAATGACTCGATCTTCTTCTTTGACTAAGAAACCATTTCGTGTGACTTATTTATGCGTGCTTATCTTACAAGAAACTCCGCTCTTTTGATAAAACTGCATATGACCAGTTCAAATATCAAAACCTTCTTTCTAAAATGTTAAAGCCTTATGACATTATAAGCTCTCTATACCGAGTTAGTCGCCAAATAAAAACAATTTTCACGAATGCGATGAGTCTTGAATTGTCCATTTTGGACTTGACTACAAGACCATGGGCGGAAAAGCAGAACGATTAAAAATAAAATCGCCATGTTCGTGCCCGGCGTTAATAATGTGTAAAAATACATTTCAAGTCAGTGCAGATATACAGTGAAGCAGTGAATGAAATTCAAACACAAAACCCGAAATCATATTCTAAAAATCAAAATTGTTACATATCCTTGAAACATTACTCACGAAAAAAAAAAATAAGAAAAGAAAATTGGACATTGTCAAACAGACAGAGAAAACAACACAACCAGAAAGACTTTCTTTAATGAACAATCTCTAGAATCCTGTGCATGTACGAAATGTATTTTACATGTCACCTTAAACGTTAGAATATTGAGGAAAAAAAATCATCAAAAACTGCTTTGCTTTGCGGCGAGTTTTGACCTCTCTCTAAAATAAATTTCATCTAGCAAAGTTCAGTTGAATAAAAATCTGAATCTGAAATATCAAATGATGCGCTTAATTAGACAACATTGGTGAGATATAAAACAAACGTCACAACATTGTGATTGATTGTGAATCTGTACTACAATTACAAGAACAGGATAAAATGTCGTTTCATGAGGTTTTATATATTGGAAATAATTAAAGACAACAAAGGCGAATTCACAGAAATTACTTCAAAAATATCTATGGTGCTAAGGAAAATTCTTAATTAGTACTCTGATGTGCAATATCTTGAGGGAGTTGTGTTCATATAATAATACCATCGTGTATGTTATTGATATTCCCGATGCAGTACCTATTTGACGTCACTAATTCCTTATTTATAGGTATAATAAAAGGTTCTCGTATCAATCAGTTATTTTAGACTAGAGGATAAACCCCAGTATTTTATTCTGAACTCATCCCTCAGATTCATTGCTTCCTTATACACAATTTTACATTAGGCGACCTCTTCTCCTTGTCAAATATCAAAGATAATTACGAGACATTTGTGGTAGTCCCAGGTGACATTTTGCGGACGAGTTTTATAACCACGACTTTCATAAAATGTCTTTCAGATTACATTGAGTTTATTTTATCTTTTTAGATGTACAATTTCCATGATTTTTGTCATCAATTCCATGATGGAGTTAAAGATGACATGACACAATTTAAAAGGAACTCCGTATTTTAAGATAATTAATTTCAGTCCATAGATTTTCACTTAGTAAATGCGCATGTTTCCACACACAGCACATTATCCAAGCGTTATACTTTATTGTGGGAGGATTCACAATGGATATTTAAATTCATCTCTTGAAAGTATCATTCTGTAATCTATTGTCAAGTAACAGGTCTTCATTAACGAAAATTGCAAAACGACCAAAAAAAAAAAAAAAAAAAAAAAAAAAAAAAAAAATCGAAAGAGTCAAAATATAATTCATCGGTTTCCATACCGCAGATCTCATTTGTTAAAAGCATTAAAACATAATGTACGGTATCAGACCAATTTTACTAAGTTGTACTAGAATTCTTTTAAAGTTTGCAATTGATTAACGTCTTCAAATTTATAAGCATCATTTAAGAGCAGATTAATTAACAGCGTGGACCAGACATGCACGTTTCGGGTATTTAACCCTCGTCATTGATCCTCAATTCAAACAATAGAATATGGCCAAAATGTGAGATAATTATGTCCAAAATATACCGAACGACGCAGCAAGATAGCTAGGATATGATGCTACAGGACTCGAAGATTCAGAAATTTGCGAAAATTTTGTACACAGAAATTTTCGAATGCGTTTGAAGATACGACCAATCTAAATTTATCGATCGTGGCCACATGTGCACTCGGTGACTGCTGGTACACCAGCAGTGACACTCACCAAGCTTACCAACCAGGATGAGTAAGTTTCATTGACGACTATTATCAAAACAAATCGGCAATAAGCTTAAGTGCTGAGTTGCAAAACTTGAATGGTTTCGAAAGGAAACGCCACAGGTACGTTTCAGGTCGACACACATTCATATAAACATGTAATTCAGAAACCATTTTCAATTAACCAAGTCCTATGAATTTGATCTTTTGATCCCAAAATCAATAGGGGTCATCCTTGGTTCATGGAAAGCATTTCTAGCAAGTTTCATGATTATAGGTGCTATACAATTTTCAATCATCTGAGTCCTATGACCTTGACCTTTTGACCCATAAATCTATAGGGGTCATTATTGATTCATGGGAAACATTTCTGGCAAGTTTCGTGATCATAGGTGCAATACAGGCTCTAATCTGGCCTGGAAACCATTTTCAATCATGTGAGTCCTATGACCTTGACCTTTTGACCTCAAAATATATAGGGATAATCATTGATTCATGGGAAACATTTCTGGCAACTTACATGATCCTAGGTGCAGTACATCCTCTTATATCATCCGGAAACCTTTTTCACACATCGTTGTACTTTTACATTGACCTTTGGACCCCATTATCAATAGGGGTCATCCTTGACTCATGGTGAGTATGTATATGAATTTTCATTGCACTAGGATGTATCATACTTGACTTATAGTCCGGAAACCAATTGTTTGACGTCGGCACGTCCGCTCAAGACGCCCGTCCGTCTTACATTAAATTAAGAGCCGAGTTTTGCAACTCGGCTACAAATGTATAATGATCCTATGTCAAATCTGAAAGTTGATCGGAGTTTTCCGAAACACGTGTTTAGCGCATTAGAATTGGTTAGAAACGTTCAATAAGTTTATAAGTCGAGCACTTCAAGTTTCTTAGTATAGATATATCTACACTTTCGGTATTTTCTTTTGCAACATGGAGCGGTTTAATACATTACCCGCGATTAAATGTTTCAAGTGTATTCATTACTTCTTTTTAGTTTTGAAAAAAAAATGGTTTAGCCCCCTTTAAATTTGGCATCATCAATTACTATATTATCTTGAATGACAAATATGGATAATGACCATATGCCTATACACAGCTCAAAATCGAGAATTCAGAAAATCACAAACCGAAGGCACACAAAACCAGGAGAAAACAGGAACCAAAGCAAACAAACAAAGACCTCCACCACATGAAAAGAAGCGAAATTCCGATATGGGAGTGAGAACAGGTGCCCATTAAGAGTCAGCTCCTGCTTGCATACAACACCTGTCGCTTCAATTTGGAAGAATTGTCGCATCCAGTTACTTCCATTTTGGAAGGTATAAAGTATAATCTTTGGTTGGACGGCACAAATGGTCTATGACAGAAAATCATCCACCACTCTGGAGAGTGGGACATAGTGTATGACGAGTTACCTATATCGACAGTAGCACTTCCTCCGTGACTTGTTATCAAAAGACCGTAAAACTTCCTCAGTGACTTGTTCTCAAATCAGTCAAAGAGATCCTGACAATTATCTCAACGGCATTCAGAGTAGAGCACAAACTTGAGCATCGACGAACCCCTAGTAAGCTAGAGGTGGGACCAGGTGCCCGGAAGGCGTAAGCATCCCCTGTTTTCTAGCCGCACATGCAGTCGATGCTAACGGACGAAAATGAAATCAATATATGAAATACATGCACTGTCTGAGGTTATGTCTGTATAGAAAGTGCTATGGCAACCATGTCAGGGACAAATATTCAAAACACTTACTGTCAAACCCCTCGTGGGGAACTTTTTTACGAGCTCCACACGGCAAAGGGCATTGGTGTGACACAATTGAGTTAAAGAAGATCCTGATGATAATCTCAACAGCACTCACAGTAGAGCACAAACTTGAGCATCAACGAACCCCTAGCAAGCTAGAAGTTGGACCAGGTGCCCGAAAGGAGTATGCATCCCCTGTTCGCTAGCCGCATCCACCATCGATGTTCAACTTTTATCGAAATTTAAGGAAGGAGGTTTACATTCTAACATTGTCTCTCACTTGGTCTTTTGGTCATCTTCTTTAAATTATGGAACTGAATCGACTCTTAAGGACATTTGGAGCCGCGCACTCTTGATAAAGTAGATAAAAACCCAAACCAGATAACCTTGGCTGTGTCTGAAAATCACTACGTCTTGAAGTATCACTGATGAGGACTTTGAAACAATTATCGGAAACTGGTGCATAAGAATTTGTTTGAAATATTGGCCAAAAGAGTAACGACCTCGACACTTAAATCTTCTTTTTACTACATTAATATTAGTTAGGCATGGCTGATTTTGCTTTTCAACCCGCGTCGATGTCGGACAAATTCAATATTTTATGAAGCAATGGAACTCTCCTTGTATAGTTTCAACGTCAGTGAGGAAGTTTTATGCTAATTATGGGAGTTTGGTAACACACTATGACGTCCCCTTGTACAGTATCATAAATGATATTCTGACGGAGACCTAATGCCATGACATACCAATTTATACGTTTGTCTTCTTGTGTGGGAGTTACCGATTGTGAACTTTCTACCAAATTGGACCGGTGGCCGTTGCAAGCAAGCAGTAGATGCTCACTCTTTCTAGGCACCTGATCTCTCTCGATCGCAGGAAGTTCACTTCTCTTCATATGGTAGATTTTTTTATTTCTGTTCCTTTGCCTTTGTTCTGGTTTTATCCTGGTTTTGTATGCCCTTGGTTAGATGATTTTTTGATAAACGATTTTGTACTCCTTTAACTCGTTCTTGATAGGGACATGGTTTTTCCATATTTGTCTCTGTATCATCGATACTACTTTTAGTTTCCACATTTTTTTCAGTAAAAGGAGGGGATCTCCAACAACACTAGACTGCAGCACCAACAGTAAAACCCCAAAACACCCAGTGCAAAATACAGAGTAGACACACACAGAAAGAGACGCAAAGGGTAAAAAGAGCAACAATGAGTAAAAGAAGAGCACCAAATTAAGCATCGACGGACCCCTTAGAAATCACACAGAAAAATGAAAGACAAATGACTAGACATAATTACCAATGGGCAATCGGTGCAGACTTGGGACGGTAATCTGCCCCGCCAGTAGCTCACGATGTAATTATGCGGATTCCGTGTGCACAACCTTAAAACATTTCTGATTACCAGAGGCCTCGAAGAACGCACAATAGTGGTGTAAAATAATCTCACTGTAAGATGGCTTATACATACAAACAGACAGCATACGCAGGGATCCAAGAAACATAAGGATATGCAAATGGATATTAAAAAAAACAGTAGGTATACGAAATTCAGCCCGTGCTCTGCCGGTGGACGGACCCTATCTTCTCTAAGAGGTTTGGACAGGGCCCGTCATGTCGTCATAGTCAGTCAATTCTTAAGATGCAGTGTCCTTGAAAATAAATGTTATTGAAAACGTAAAATTTATTCCAAAGGGTGTAGATAGAGGAAAAAAGGAGGCATAAAAAGTTTCATTTGAAAATATGCAGTAACGACCCTAAAATTGTCGATTTTTTAATAATTAAATCTCCAGATATGGCTATTGTAAAAACTCAATACATTGTAGTCGGCGCCAGAGGAATAAATTAGAGCTGCGCACCACAAAAAATGACGTTTTTAAAGGTCTATAACTGCGAATCTATGCGTTTATACAAATGAGAATGTAAACTTTCATATGAAAAGATAGATTTTGCATTCCAAAATTTTGTAAAATTAATAAATTTTCAGGGACACCGTCACTGGCCCAAGGCTGTAGATTAGTCCAGTACCAAGTCAAGTGTCCGCCTGTTGACAAAATTATTATATCCAAGGTATAAAATTAAATTGATAATTCTAAAGCAATTTCGATGGTAATTCTGCCTATCTACAGGATTGCAAGCAGTCTCGAAAAGTCAGGAAAATTGCCTTTTTTCGAGGTCAGGGAATTTGGTCAGTGAAAATGAAAATTCATAAAATGTTAAACCTCTTCAAATCCATTGGCATCATTTAAAAGCAGATAAATTTACAGCATGGACAGGACATGTACGTCTCGGGTATTCAACCCTCGACAATGATCCTCAGTCGAAACAATGAAATATAGCCAATATCTGACAATTATGTCTAGAATGTACCAAAAGACGTAGCAAGATGACTGGGATATGATGCTACAGGTAGGTTTCAGTTTGAGACAATTTTGTACATAGAAATTTTCGAATGCGTATGAAGAAAGAAGGGAGGAGATCTCCAACAAGACCCCGTTGCAGCATCAACAGTAAAACACCAAAACACCCGATGTAAAAACACAAAAGACGAGTACAGCACGAGACGGAAAAGAGACACACGACATGTAAACATCAAACACAAAAGACTACACATAAACCGACGAGACCAATGGGTAACCGGTGCCGACTTTGGACGGTCATCTGTCACGCAAGTAGCAAATGGTGTGGTTATCCTGGATTACGTGCGCACAACCCTCTCACTTCTCCAATTACTCAGAGGTCTCGAAGAACGTACAACTGTGGTGTAAAACAATCTCCCCACTGCAAGATGACATCACACAAACAAGACCGCAAAACGCAGAGCCCCAGAGACACAGATGAATATGCAAATGGATATAAAAAGAGGGCATGCGTAATACAGTCCGTGCTCCGCCGGCCGCAGCGAGCTCATGCATGTAATCACCCGAGGAGTCCGACCGACACCCAGAGAGGACAGGCGGTCGGGGCCCCGTCTTCTCTAAAGAGGCCCGGAAAGGACAAACCGAATTAATCGAACTTGGCTACATGTGCCCTCGGGAACTGCTGGTCCACTAGCAGTGACACTCATCAAGTGGACAAATGTTTAACGTCTTCAAATTCATTAGCATCATTTAAAAGCAGATAAATTTACAGCATGGACCAGACTGGCACGTTTTGGGTATTCAACCCTCGTCGGTGATCCTCAATCGAAACAATTAAATTTAGGCAATATCTGTGAAAATGATGTCCAAAATGTACCAAAAGACGTAGCAAGATGGCTGGGATATTATGATACAGGACCCAGATTTCAGAAATATGAGACAATTTTGTACACAAAAATGTTCGAATGCGTTTGAAGAAACGACCGACCGAAATTAATCCAAATTGGCTACAAGTGCCCTCGAGGACTCCTGGGCCACCAGCATTGACACTCACCATGTGGTACAAATGTTAAGCGTCTTCATATGGATTCTGTTTAAAAACCTAAAAAAATCTGACATGTTTGGCCACAACATGTCTCAAATTTTGGATTTTTTTTGTGTAAAAGTTAATTATGATGTCCTCAGAACGAAATTACCTTCCATTTTTTCTATGACGTTCCGTTGCCATGGTAACTAAGGTTCTGTATGAATATCCCTTTAAACAAGGCATATTTTGCATCCCGTTACCATGGAAACAAAAGTTCAATGTTGATGTTATTTTCTGAACCTATTAATTAAATCCTCTTCAGTTAATATTATCTATTTATTCAATGCTCCTTCTTTGTGTATGTTACGTGACTCTGCGTCATTTTCAATAAAAATTGCTTATTCAAAATGTCCTTAAGGCCTGATTTTACCTATATTTCACTTTTGATATGAGTAATAATGCAGTTGAACAAGATTTGAATTACAGTTGCCTATTTCCTGAATAGTGTTATACTAGGACTTCATGGGAATCGAAGATAATTTATGTAGAAAAGAGATTTTTCTGTTTATATGCATTCGAAATTGGTTACCCATGGCTTCAAACCAAACAGCATCATTTAAGGACATAGATTTTCAACATGGACCAGACATGCACGTTTCGGGTATTTAACCCTCGTCAGTGATCCTCAATCTAAACAATGTAGTATGGCCAAAGAGTGTGAAAGCTGTTTGAAAGTTGTTATGTCCAAAAATAATCCGAAAGATGTAGCAGGATGGGAGGGATATGATGCTACAGGACCCACGTTTTAGAAATTTCATGAAATTTTGATAACAGAAATTAATTTCTAACGATGTATACCCGCTTTCATTACAAAACTTGGTATGTATATGTATTAAAGTCAATTTGATACTATGACAAATATGGATAATGACCATATCCCTGTATACAGCACAAAATCGATAATTCAGAAAATCAGAAACTTTATCATGACCTTGAAAAAGTCATTTCCTCAATTTTCAGTCATTGAAAAATATTTGCTATTTTCAGGCGAATTTATTTGATTTTTCTAAAAGGAGACATGATTAACGGTAAACGGTATGGAACTTTGGTAGAACAATCATTAAAGGTGAAAGTATAATAAATGCATTATTTGTTGAGATGAGTATCAAAATTATCAAAATCCATTGAAGAGCCAAATAAATAGTATCGAAGTCCAATTCTATACCTTCTTGAAGAAAATTCAAAACTATTTTCCATGCACCACACACGTGTTTAGAATATTAAATTCCCATCAGTCATGCTTCACATATTTTTAGGCAAATTTAGAAAATCTCAATGTTTTGCTTTTATTGAAAGTATGTCATATTTAGAAGTAAAATACTATTCATAAAAACTGATGAATTCTACTTCTTTTGATAGGTTTTTCAACTGTAAATATTTAAAATCATGATATCTAATGAAACAAGTTAGAGAAATCAATTCAAAATAATTGTAAATCCTGGTTCTTGTGTAAATTTGAGTATGACCTTCAGATTTGGACATATGACATTGAAATGTTTTGAAGGTCATGTGATAATGATAAATGTAATACAGGTATGCTATTTCATAATCATAGGACTCAAAAATTTGTGAAAGCAATGTTTTTAAATATGCGGCATACAGAAATATTGATTCCAAGTTGCTATAGCAAAGGTTTTTTGATTGGTATTTATGACAAAATGGTGAACTTCACCATATATTTTATTTCTTGATTTTTTCCAGCTATGAACATCGATTTTGTCAAGATGAAATCAAATACCCATAACGTGTGCCAAATTATGGTTTTCAACCTTCAAAAGAAAAACGGGTAAAAAATGACCTTTAAAATATACCTTATTTTTCATTTTCACATATTTTGACTAAATATCAACAACTTCCTTATCACCCCCTCCCCCGAAAAGAGTTGAACTTACAAAGAAAAGTTTTTGTGTTCATAAAGCAAGTTTTGACCATGGTTTCCATGGCAACAGAATGCCACAATATGTCTTACTTCTCATATATATGAGGGTGTAAAATAGACACCGTTACCATGGCAACCGTGGTTCAAATATAACAATATGGTTTGTCTTAATTGTTTTTACATTAAGTATAATGATTACAGAAAGTTTCATCAAATCCATGACATGGCGTGGCCTCCTGTATTAGGTTTTCACAGAGAATCCATATTCAAATTCATTTGCATCATTAAATAGCAGCATGTATAAAATGTCCCATATACAGCTCAGAGTGAGCACGCTACGGCGATCATCCAAAATCGCTTGAATTAACTCTACATCGTGAGATTACCTGATTACTACGAGACATGGAGCAATGACAAATATGGACAATGACCATATCCCAATAATGTCGAATGTTCCAACCCTATGTCTTCTTGAAGAAAATTCATAACCAATTTCCATGCACCGGACACGTGTTTCGAATATTAAATTCTCATCAGTGATGCTTCCAGCGGAGCAACAAAAAATCAATTCAGTAGCGTACCCGAAACGAGCACGTCTGGTCCAAGCTGTAAAGGGGTAGTGCCACGAGACCCCTAAATCGGCCCTTGATTTTTCTCTTAAAATAAATTTCATGAGGAATACTTGATATCTCTCATGAAAATACACGAATGTCTACCGCTTTGCGTGAAAAGAATAATATCACAAAACAATGTGCCATTTAACTGTAATGACGTCATGAAGTGACGTCATTTTGACGTTATTGACAAAATATAGCGAAATTTGCTGGGAATTTTGTCTTTTGTCGTAGAATTCAATGTGGCCGCATGCGTTAACTGAGATAAAACGTTTATGACAAAAGGATATAATGATAATCTTTCACATATAAATTTTCCATCCTAGTTAATGCATGCGGCCAATGCTAATTTAATAGAAATATTGAGTTTTTGCATCAATTTCGCCGAATTTGAACTATTTTGTTGTTTTCAAAGGGCTAAAAGGTGTTGATTAAAGCAATGTTTACAAAAAGTAGATTTGTGATTCAGTAGAGAACGTTTCAAAATGTCAAATAACAGTTAAAAATCATATGAAGTACTATGTTCAAAATCTATCAAAATTAGGGCCAATATCGGGCTTCGTGGCCCTATCCCTTTATCTGGTCTTAAATGATGCCATTGAATTTGAAGACGTTTAACATTTGAACTACTTGGTTAGTGTCGCTGCTGGTGGACCAAGAGTCCCCGTGGGCACATGTAGCCAAGTTCGACCAATTGTGGTTGATCGTCCATCTTTTCAACGCATTTGAAATTTTCTGTTACGTCTTGAAATTGCTAAAACGTGGGTCCTGTAGCATCATCTCCAACCCATTCTGCTACATCTTTCGATACATTTTTGGACATAATAATTTCACACTTTTTGGCCATATTACATTGTTTAGACTGAGGATCACTAACGAGACTTGAATACCCGAAACGTGCATGTCTGGTCCATGCTGTAAATTTATCTGGTCTTAAGTGATTCTATTGAATTTGAAGACTTTGAACGTTATTACGTTTCTCTTCTCTATTTCTGAGATGTATATGTAAATTGTCCACCGTTTTATCCGTCCGCCATGCTGTTTTATTTTGCTACAGTGCGAACTTGCAGATGTTCACATTCGTTCTTCTTCGGAGAAAACTAAATTATATTAGGGTACCCATTTTATAAGCAATAATTAATCATATTTCCGTAGCGAGGGCATATGTGACTGATGTAACAGCTAGTTTCTAATTTTAAAGTATGCAATATACGCTTCCATTAAAGTTTTGACAAAAAAGATTATTCATGGTTCATCTTGACAAAACAAAATATTACTTTTAGAGCTGAAAAGGATATTATTAAGAAATACATTAAAAATATATTATTATATTATTAAATATATCATTAAATATATTCTCATTCTAATATATTTATATTGCTATATTATCAAAAAAGTTTATGGCTATTGTAGTCTTCAAGTATTAATTAAAGTCGAAATTATTTTTTTAATGATAAAGGTCTCATAAGAATACTTTCATGTTGATATATAAACATATTGAAGAAATCACGGATTGGACGGCTAATGAGGAGGTCAGGGGGCCGTTTAAATGTTGGGCGATTTTGGTCAGTAATAAACATAAATAGGTCAGTGAAAAGTCATGGATAATTCAGGGAAATTTGTTCACAAAGAGTGCTGGCAACCCTGACTTTTGATCCTTCTTATTTTATTTATGTCACTATAACATGCAGGTTGTGAAATATATAAAATACATGCACTGTCTGAGGTTATGTCTATATACAAAGTGCTATGGCGACCATGTCAGGGAAAATATTCAAAACACTTACTGTCAAACCCCTCGCGGGGAACTTTTTACGAGCTTCTCACGGCAAATGGCAAAAATGTGACACAAATGAGTTAAAGGATATCCTGACGACAACCTCAACAGCACTCACAAAAGAGCACAAATTTGAGCATCGACGGACCCCTATCAAGCTAGAGGTGCGATCAGGTGCCCGGGAGGAGTGAGCATCCCCTGTTTGACTAGCTGCACCCGCCGTCGATGTCCATGCATGAATATGAAAACAATATCTAAAACATTATGCACTGCCTTAGGTTGTGTCTATATAGAAAGTGATATGGCGACTTTATCAGGGAAAGACATTCAAAACAATGTCAAACCTCTCGCAGAGAACTTTTTTACGAGCTCCACACGGCAAAAGGCAGAAGTGTGACACAAATGAGTTAAAGAAGATCCTGGCAAGAATCTCAACAGCTCTCACAATAGAGTACAAAATTGAGTATTGGCGGACCACTAGCAAGCTAGTGGTGGGATCAGGTGCCCTCGAGGAGTAAGCATCCCCTGTTTGGCTAGCGACACCCGCAGTCGATGTCAACTCACGAATATGAAAATTATTTCTAAAAATTATGCAATGTCTAGGTTGTGACCATATAGAAAGTGATGGCGACTATGTCAGGGAAAGACATTCAAAACACTTACTGTCAAACCCCTCGCTGGGAACTTTATACGAGCTCCACACGGCAAAGGGTATTAGTGTAACACAAACGAGTAACAGAGCATATAACTTTGGATATTTCACAACCTGTATTTCATTCTGACATAATTAGCAAAATAAGAAGTATCAAAGGTAGACAGAATCACCATCGAAACTGTATTATAATCATCAGACGCCTTTTATACCGTGGATATGACCCTTCTGTCATCCGATGGACACTTGGCTTGGTACTTGAACAATGTAAAGCCTTGTACCTTCTTAAAGGTACAGTGTCCCTGAAAATAATTTTAATTAAAAATGAAAAAAAAATTATTCCAAAGGGTCTAGATAGAGGAAAATAGAAGCCATAAATAGTTTTATTTGAAATATGCAGTAACGACCCTAATATTGTCGATTTTTAAAATAAATTATCTCCATATACCTCTATTGTAAAACCTCACTACATTGTAGGTGGCTCTAGGGAAATTAATTTGAGCTGCGCACCCCAAATTCAAAATGCATTTTTAAAGGTCTATAACTGCGAATATATATGTTAGATTCACCTGAAAATTTGTATTTATACAAATGAGAATGAATACTTTCATATGAAAAGAAACATTTTGCATTCCAAAATTTTGTAAAATTGATTAAAGAGGGTTTGAACACCAAGATGGCGGCGGCACAATTTGTTTTCTCGCTTCCTAGGAAAAGTACAGTCTTAACTCCCTTAAAACATTTGATACTTTGATTGATATACGCGTTTGAGTATCCTGATGAAGTTTGAATAATTTCCGGCGTCATTTGAAGAATTTATGGCGATTTTTGAAATTTTGGACTTTGGGAGTTTTATCCATGTGCAAACCACGACGTCACTTCGACGTAATCGGGAAAAAATGGCGTCACAAACCTTCGCATTCAAAATGCAATAAAAACATTATTATTAAACGTATTGTATTGAAACTTAGCATGTATAAAATAGAAAATGAAAGCTTCATTACAGTGTATTCGTTGACAAATTTACGTTACTGGTGCCGATGTCACTTCATTGAAAATGGACGATTTTGGAAGAAGAAATGGGAAAATATAAAACCTTGTAATATTTTAATCCTGAATTCACAATTTTTCCCATTTAATCATGAAATCATCTCTGGACATTCTTGATAATTTTGATAGTTTTTGACAAAGATTCATCCACTGGATTCCTAATAATTAACTAGCAACTACATTAAATTGGCCCGAAATTGCATTTTTTTAGCGACAGTGTCATCTTTTATTCAAGTATCCTGCCTATGTTTAAAACACATTTGATTTTATCTTTTCCATACGTAAGTGCAATATATTTATGGTTATTTTGGAAGTTAAATCAAAATTAATTTCCAATAGGTTTACGAGAACTTATATGACACTTTCAATATTATGACGTCATCAAGAAATTCACGAAAACGTCGACTAATGCATATTTCCAAGTCTCGTAGAAAATTTTCCTGTGGATAGAATCAAATGTAAGTTTGTATAGTCAATGACAGACAAGATATATATAATTTCAGTAATTTTTAGAAAAATTGAATTTGGCGTCCAAGTGTTCAATACCTCCTAATTTTCAGGGACACCGTCCCTTTAAGAATTGCACTTGGATTGACCGTGACGACCGGACCTATCCAAACTTCTTTGGAGAGGACAGGGCCCCGACCACCTGTCCTCTATGAATGACAAATATGGATAATGACCATATCCCTGTATACAGTACAAAATCGACAATTCAGAAAATCAGAAACCGAAGGCATACAAAATCAGGATAAAATAGGAACCAAAGCAAACAAACAAAAACCTCCACCACATGAAAAGAAGCGAACCCCCGATATGGGAGTGAGACCAGGTGCCCAGGAAGAGTAAGCATCTCCTGCTTGCATGCAACACCCGCCGCTTCAATTCGGTAGAACCGTCACATCCGGTTACTTCCATTTCGGAAGACATAGAGTACAATCTTTGGTTGGATGGTTCAAATGGTCTATGACAGAATATCATCCACCATTCTGCAGAGTGGGACATAATAGTGTATGACGAGTTCCCCATATCGACTGTTAGTCGAACTCCTCAGGTGGTCGCATGCATGAGCTCGCTACAGCCGGCAGAGCTGTATTTGGTATGTCTTCCGCTTTTTATATCAATCTGTGTGTTCCTTGGGCCCTGGCCTCATGCTGCCTGTTTGTATGGTCATCTTACAGTGAGGAGGTTACTTTACACCACAATTATGCGTTCTTCGAGATCCCTGGCTAATCGGAAAAGCGAGAGGGTTGCGCATTCCGAATAACCATACCGCTTGCTGCTTGCGTGTCAGAGAAGCCGTTCTAAGTCGGCACCGGTTGCCAATCCGTCTCGTTGGTTTATGTGTGGTCATTTGTGTTTGATGTTTCTATGGTGTGAGTTGGGCACATGTAGCCGAGGACACATGTAGCCGAATTCGAACAACTTCGATTGATCGTCTGTCTCTTCAACGCTTTCAAAATTTTCTGTTACTAAAATTCTTGAAGTTTCTTAACATGGGTCCTGTAGCATCATATCCCACCCATTTTGCTATGTTTTTCGATACAGTTTTTGTACATAATAATTTTCACCCTCTTTGATCATATTACATTGTTTAGACTAAGGAAAACTGAAGAGGGTTGAGTACCAGAAACAAGTATGTCTGGTCCATGCTGCTTTATCTCTTTATAAATGATAATTTTGAATTTGAAGACATTGGTGTTCCTTGTGCCTTCTGTGTCTCTTTCTGTATGTGCTTCTTCTGTGATTTTACATTTGGTATTAAATTGTGGGTGCAAGGGAGTGTTGATGGAGATCCCCTCCTCCCTTTTGAATCGCTGAATCTTCCCTGAACTGATCTGCACCCCGAACACAATTTTCTTACATAATTTATACAATGTATCATCACAAGCGGTTCCGGAGGAAAAGTCGAATATGTCAAAATGTCTAATGTCTCCAAATTCATTAGCATCATTTTAGTGGAGATCAATTTTCAGTGGACCACACATGCAAGTTTCGGGTATTTAGCCCTCGTCAGTGATCCTCAAAGTAAACGAAGACAGATGACAACAACGACGACGGACGGACGGATTACAAAGACAATAGCTCACTCGAGCTTTGTTTCATTTTGTTATCATTATTTCATGAATAAAATAAAATCCAAAAAGAATCTAATAGTCTCTTTTTAAGGAATTTCAAAATTATTCAAGAATGTTTCATCAGAAAGTGACGACTGTGTTTCCCAAACTAAATTCAATTCCCAAGTACAATCATCATAATATTTCAATACACCATATGCATATTTCAACAAACAGTTTATCATTATTTATACATGTGGCCTAAATAACAGAAATCCAACACAAGAAAGAAATTAAGAATCAATCTAAAAGAAAGGAGGGGATCTCCAACAACACTCGGTTGCAGAAATACACAGAATGAGACGGAAATGGTACAATGAACGCCACATCACATAGAAACATCAAACATAAATGACCACACATAAACCAACAAGACGAATGGGCAATCGGTGCCGACTTAGGACGGCCATCTGCCACGTCAGTTGCAGACAGTATGGTTATCCTAGATTACGTGCGCACAACCCTCCCACTGTTCTGATTACTGAACAAAGAACGTACTATTGCAGTGTAAAACAACCTTATACAAACAAGACCGCAAAACGTAGGGCCCAAGCAACACAGAATATGTAAATGGGTATAAAAAGAGGGCGAAGGTAAAACAGTCCGTGCTCTGCCGGCTGTAACGAGCTCATGTATGTTATCACCCGAGGAGTCCGACTGACTCTCAGAGAGGGCAGGTGGTCGGGGCCCTGTCTTCTCTAAAGAGGTTTAGACAGGGCTCATCATAGATTCCCGTCGTCAGTCAGTCAGTGCAAGTCTTAAGAATGCGCTGGTACAAAACTGTAGATTGGACAAGACTAGTGTCCGTCTGGTGACATTAGGATGATATTCACGGTAAAGTAAATCTAGAAGTCACGACGAGTGTTTGCAAGGATAAAAGCAATGAGTAAAAGAAGATCCTGACGACATCTCGACAGCACTCACAATAGAGCACCAAATTGAGCATCGACGGACCCCTAGCGAGCTAGAGGTGGGACCAGGTGCCCGTTTTGAGAAGGTAAGTGAGAATCGGCATAGAGATATCCAGTAAAATAGTTTAATGTAATAGCTATAATAATGTTTAGTTCAGATATCACCATTACCCCAGTTCAGACTTTTCCAAAACGTAAAAATGAAAGTAAGACCGAAATTAAAAAACGCCAACTACAAGATGAACTTGCCTGGATCACCAAACTTCAGACTGCGTACCCTCTTGGTTTAAACGATCAAATTTATGGACAAGGAAACATTTCCTCAGCTTCTACCAATATCAACATCTTTTCAATTCGCCCAAACACTAAAAGGAAATACAGGTCACACGGGAAAAGACGAAACAGACAAAAAAGAAAACGATCCAGAATATACCGCTCTCTCAACGATTTACTTACTATAGCACGCAATGGCGGAAGACATGAGCTGTTACATGCTCTGTCGTCAATACCAGTTATGCACTTGAAATCTATCTTGGATGAAGCAGAGGTTGCATTCTTAAGAAACACTGACTGATTCAGACTTAATATCATTGTCTCATTCGCAAAGTATAAACTTTATCCTATTGTGAAAAACACCTCACCGAAAAGACGATTCATAAAAATCCCGTTTAATAACAAAGGTTTTGATCTTCTAAACATCTCTAATATTTTTCGGGATCATCGCGTACAGAGTACCATTCCTCAATATTTTGAAAATTTAGAGCCACCTCTTATTTGTCTTATTTGTTATAAGTACAAGAAACCTATTCGAAATTTTTTTTTAACTATAATAAAGTTACAACGGATCCTGACATACTTGAATCGTGTCCTGCTTCTTGAGAATGTGCAACTTCTAAATATCTCTACAAACCAGCTGGCCATGTTGTTACAGGTGACTTTTCAATTATCCAAGACAGACAGTTCCGTGGTCTTCTTTAAAAAAGGACCTAAGTATAGAATCCCATCCAAGATAGATTTTGTCAAATGCCGTGAAGTGCTTACGGAAGCCTTAGATAATTATACGAAAAGATGGTGTAAATCAGAAGCAGTCGAACCGCGTGCTCTGAATGACTGGAAAAACCTCATTTTAGATATAGCGGATATTCGAATAGATAACTTCCATTAAAACCCTCATCTTTTTCAAAATCCACGTTCCAAATCAGAAAGATATTTCAAATCCAAACTAAGTAAATTACATGAAAAATATGTCTTTGCACCAGCTGATAAAGCAGCCAACAACAACACCATTATCATTTGAAAACGTTACTACATATCAACTTTGATTTCGGAACTTTCGTCTACTAATACATATATCAAAAGCAATGAAAGTGCATCTAACATTTTAGGCAAGCATAACAGTGAACTGTCTTCATTCAATATCTCTATTTCTAAATTGGATCTCCCAACACTATATTGCATACCGAAACTGCACAAGTCTCCTTACAAATTTCGATTTATTGCTAATTCTAGTAACTGCTCCACTACAATTTTGTCTAGAAATCTGACGTCAGCACTTACTGCTATTAAAGAACACATAACTAGATATTGTGAAACGGTTCTAAACAGGAACGATGTAAATTTATTTTGGTATATTAAGAATTCAGGGGATGTGATTGAAAAAATGAAATCAGGAAATTTCCAAGCCAATACGATTTCTTCATACGACTTCTCTAATATGTACACCACACTTCCTCATGACAAAATTAATGATCGATTATCTAATCTCATTAAATGGTGTTTTGATCGAGAGCGAAAAACGTACATTTGTACATCTGAATCTAAGGGTTTCTTTTCCTCGACAGACTACAAATCATACAAATCATGGACATGTAGTGACCTGTGTAATGCCTTGTCCTTCCTCTTGGACAATATTTATGTTAGATTTGGTGAGGTTCTATACAAGCAGGTTGTAGGAATTCCTATGGGTACTAACTGTGCGCCTCTTGTTGCAGATTTATTTTTATACACTTATGAAAAAGATTTTATCCAAAATCTTCAAAAGCAAAGAAAATTTGATGAGCTGAAATGTTTCAATAATACTTCTAGGTATCTGGATGATATTCTAACCATTGACAATCCTGCTTATGAATTATATAAGAATGAAATTTATCCACAAGAATTAACCCTTAACAAGGCAAACCTTTCAAATACAGAAACACCCTTTTTGGACCTAAATATCAAAATTGTAAACGGAAAGATTTATACAAGTGTATATGACAAAAGGGATGATTTTGGATTCAACATAGTAAATTTCCCTTGGCTTGACGGTGATGTTCCAAGATTACCGTCATACGGCATTTACATATCACAGCTCATCCGGTACGCTAGAGCATGTACTGATATTTTGGATTTTCACAGTAGAAATTTACAAATTACCAAAAAACTTTTAGGTCAAGGTTTCCGCTTTCATAAACTAGTTAAGACTTTCTGGAAATTTTACAAAAATTACAGTCAACTTCTTTTAAAATTCGGATCTATACATGCAACAGAGTACATTACTATGGGTATTACACAACCTGTCTTTTATGGTGAGATGATAAACAAAATAAAAAGGATCAAAGGTAGGCAGCATACCCATCGAAAATGCGTCAGAATCATCAAACGCCTTTTATACCGTGGATATGATCCTAATGTCACCAGACGGACACTAGGCTTGGTACTTGACCAATCTACAGTCTTGTACAAGCGCATCCTTGAGACTTGCACTCTGACTGTGACGACGGGACTCCATGACGGGCCCTGTCCAAACCTCTTTAGAGAAGACAGGGCCCCGACCACCTGTCCTCTCTGAATGTCAGTCGGACTCCTCGGGTGATTACATACATGAGCTCGCTACAGCCGGCAGAGCACGGACTGTATTACGCATGCCCTCTTTTTATATCCATTTACTAATTCATCTGTGTCTCTGGGGCCTCTGCGTTTTGCGGTCTTGTTTGTGTGATGTCATCTTACAGTGAGGAGGTTGTTTTACACCACAATTGTACGTTCTTCGAGACCTCTGGGTAATTGGAGAAGTGATAGGGTTGTGCGCACGTAATCCAGGATAACCACACCATTTGCTACTTGCGTGACAGATGGCCGTCCAAAGTCGGCACCGGTTACCCATTGGTCTCGTCGGTTTATGTGTAGTCTTTTGTGTTTGATGTTTACATGTCGTGTGTCTCTTTTCCGTCTCGTGCTGTACTCGTCTTTTGTGTTTTTGCATCGGGTGTCTTGTTGGAGATCTCCTCCCTTCTTGAACAGAAAAAAAATACCTGCAACCATACAAAAATCGACAATGACTCATTAGTTATAACACTGAATGTATCTACGTTTAACACTTTAAACACTAAAAAACCCAAATGTTAACGTTTCAAAAGATCGGAATTCAATAACGTGTATTGGGCGACTTGTACGAACTTAGGTAATACACCTTTATAATACACTATATTATATCTATATAATACACCTTTATTCGTAGATTTCATCAATTTCCATTCAAACACCGATAAGAATGAATGCGGCATAGACATAAAGGATATAATCTAAACATTTTAGCATTCATTTGATAAATCACAATTGCAATTGTAATGGAAACATGTTCAATTCTGTCATACTTGGATTGTCTTTCATTCAATCAATATATCCGCCAGATAATTAGATATATTGAAGAAAAAAGACATTTGGGTTTGCAAAATTGTCTACCACTGTGAATGGTGCAAAACATAAATAAGATAAACACATCATGAAGATAAAGACTGCATTTAATATATATAAATAAGAATTGTGTCCCTCAATTTTTTTTTGTTATATAGTTTTATTGTTGTACCATCTGAAAAAAAAACTATAGACAAATCATAAACTATGCATGCATACAGTTAAAATTATTTTGAAAAATAAGTGTTTATCCAAAACCTTAATGCAGTTAAGTTGGAGGAGAAGTTTCTTTGTTATTGAAAGTATACAAAAAGAAGCAATAAACTTGTATTGATGTGCGAAATCAATATCGAGAAAAAGGGCAGAACACCAATCGATTATGTTGGACGGAAAGGTCCCTTGAATAATTTGAGTCCCTTTTGAAAACCGTTCACTTGTCTTAATTATTTTGGCATAAAGAAGTACCCCTTACGAAGGTGCAATATTACATTCATGTCTAGTGTACTGTAATTGCCGTTTTGTCTCCAGAAGGTTTCTCTCTGGTAGCAGAGGTTAGACATCCTTTTGTTATTTCAGATCGAGTGAAGAGAACTGGGCAAATACTCGAAATCACTGACCTCGTTGAATTTGAATTCACGATTTTCCGTAAAAGTCGGATGGGAGAGAAGTCAGATATAAGTAAGGAGATGAATGAAAAAAAAAATCTGGAATTAATGTTCCAAAATATTGCATTGCAATGAGAGAATTACAACAATATTTTTCCCGATATGTGCTGTTCCCGATATGTACTGTTCATATATGAGATATTATGTTAAAACATCGATGTATTTACTGCCTTCCCGTCTACACATTCTGTCCAATGAACATGGGTTATGTACCAATAGTTACAAATGTTACGTCCTCAAATTCATAACATCAATGTCACACTAAGAGTTTTCACTGATTAGCAAGGGTTGCAGATGTTGTTGAAGTGCAAAAGTAGACATATTCTTAAACAAAACTGATTAATTATTTCATTTTACATATGGTTTTTTTTCTTAAACGTAAGCTTACTGTAGATGCTTTGAAAAAAGGGGTTCGTTTAAACCTCGAATCGAAGATCTTTACACTATTAGTATAAATAATATTATCATTTATCCTCGTTGTATGTTTTCAAACTAATTGAACAGAGAATGAAAATACTTAGGCCTTGCGGCTTCGTCGTCATGGTGATTTGTCGCTTGAAAAATATACATTCAAAAATATTAATGAATGTTGGTGTTGTTGATTTGTCAGTAGTTGATAGGAAGTTAAGAACAAGATATTCAATAAACAATTTCGATGTGTCATATTCACAATTCTAACGGATACAATAATATAATAGCATCAACAATTCAGGTTTACTGTTACATTGAATCATATGAAAATATGATACAAGTGCAGTAACACATAACCAGTTTCTTTTCTTCAAATACTTCCTCCGGGTTTCAAACGTGTGCAGTCAGATTCTGCATGACTCTTGCGAGTGGATGACGCCCTTTAAAACAAAAAAGAGAAAAAGAAGTGAAATTTTAAAATACAATTTTCTTGATATGATCCACTTTCCTTTAAATCAGTCGTTCGGGCAATGCATTTGGGGTATGTAAATTGAATCTCTTTTAAATACTTTTACTTTTGTTTTTTAATTAATGTACTTTTTTCATATTTTATCTGTATGTCTAAATATATAAATTTAACAAACAACAATGCATTTGAAAAAAAGTATAGATGATGGCGTTACAAATGTTCCATACATATCACATTTAACACGTTCAGTCTTTCTGCATACAGTAACAAACTTTTACATTTTTTAGCATACAATCTTTAGGCCATACCAAATTAATTAAATCCCCGCACCATATTTTTTAAAATAAAAAAAAACAATATTATGAAAATAAAATTTTCGCCCGCACCACTGAATTTCTGGCTCTAGAATGTTCTGATTTCTACAAATCCCAGCCATCTTGCTACGTCTTTCGGTAATTTTAGGACATCATTTTCACAGATTTTGGCCATATTACATTGTTTAGATCGAGGATCACTGACGAGGGTTAAATAACCGAAACGTGCATGTCTGGTCCATGTTGTAAATTTATCTGCTCTAGATTGATGCTAATGAATTTGAAGACGTTAAACATTAAAGTTTCTAGAAGTCTTAAATTGTTTTAATTTCGAATAAATTAATTAATTTGGTATGGCCTTAAACAAATTTATAATATCTTAAGAAAATAGCTAATATATTGAATCCATATTTCAATTGATCTCACGACCATTACACTTTACAAAACTCTACCCCTATTAAGAAACTTGTTTAAACGAATGTCTAATATATTTACTATATATCAAAAATCATTTATTTGCATCAATTTTATGTATTTCTAGTGGACACAGATTCTCCCTTCACTTGTCATATTTTCGACTTCTCCTCAGCAACCACTGTAGATGTTTTAACAAAACTTTACAGGAAGCAAGTACATGTGTACTGAAAGTCCTTGATTGTGACTATTAGCCTATGCATTAAGCACATGATTATTCAAGGCTTTGATTGATAAACCCATTTAATACTTCTCAGTTTGTCTAACAAATAGAACTACATGTAGCTAGTCGTGGTTTATTTACTCTTCGCATCTCGGTGATAATTTGATTTGTTCATGCGACTCGGGTTATTACTGGACAATAAACAATCGCTAGCTATTTATTTTTTCTATTCTAATATATTATGATTATAGCAGACGACAAGTAGTCTTGCTGTAGTATTCATGTAGTTTTCAGAATATTACAGGTCTTCATAAAATCAATTTAAGAGTATGCGCGCGAGAAAGCGTGGTTTAGCTGACCATAAACGTATTAGACAATAGACCATGGGTGAGTTCAAAAGCACATAAAGGGAGAAAATCTCAAGCCATATTGGAATTCTAGATGTTAAACGTCTTTAAATTCAATAGCATCATTTAAAACCTGATAAATTTACAGCATGGACCAGACATGCACGTTTCGGGTACTAAACATAATACATCACCGACAAGATTAAATGAAAGAAGAAATCAATACATACTGCATACGCATTTCGCTGGACAAAATTCGGCAAGCATTCTTCTTTCCTCTTCACTTCCGGAAAGACACTCACTTTTCTGTACGTAATCGCAGGGGTCAAAGTCAATGTAGCTTTGCGGATTTACACAATCCTCTGTAAATTGAAAATTAAATACAAAATAATTCGTATAAAAAATCATGGAAGGGTAGTACACAATTAATCTGGATAGCAACATCATTTGCTACTTAAGTGGCAGAATATTGAGCTATGTCGGCCCCGATTACCTATTTGTGTATTTTTAATTTTTTTTTTTTTTTTGCATTTTGGAGATCCCCTTTATTATCATTCATTATTATAATTTCATTCAAAAGATTTCGTACTTTTCAATAAATCGGTAGAATGATCCTTTTTCGTGTACTTTTTCTGTTATATTTAACTATTGTTAAACCGTAATGGTGATGTATGTTTATATAATAAAAAAGATGAACATGTTTAGATTCGATGCTAGATCAAGGCTGACCATATTTCTTTTAGTAACTGATATATGAGGGTGTATCATAAGTTTGGAAAGAAATGGGGGGGGGGGCTAAGCCAATGGGACGGATTGACCCGACACATCATATGTGCAACACATCGTGTTATTAGGTTTTCTTCCACGTATTGTACCTATCCTTTAATATTTGATGAAAATCGTAAGTCTACATGGAAATGACTCGTGTATTCAAATCTAAATTACAACTGTTCTACATTTTTCCTATACACCCGACCGATTCATGAATGAAAGTCAAGTAGAAAATCACAATAAGAATGCACTAATATTTAGCAAGATTCGACTATAATTGGACGAAATATCAACCTTCCAAACTTAGCAGGAGATTCTTACTCTTCATTGGCACCTGATCTCACTCCTACGCAAGGGCTTCACTCCTCTTCATATGGTAGATTTTTTTTTAAATTTCAGTTCCCATTCAGTTTCAGTTGTCTTAAATTTAGTTTTATCCTGGTTTTGTATGCCCTTGGTTTAATAATTATTGTACTTCTTGATAGGGATATGTTTTTTTCCATATCTGTCATTAACTGCGGTATTTGCATTTATTTGTGTTACTATATCGGGGATTGAAGAAAGGAGGGGAAAGACGTGATCCAAGTTTTTCACAAAGATCTCCATAGAAGTTTTTTTGTAGAATTGATATTTATTGTGGGTGGCGCTGTAGAAATCAATCTATGCGGCGCCGCATACAAGTGCTATAGATTTGGCTCTCGCCTGGTTAGTCTGAAAGTTAGTTTAAAATATTTAAAGATATAGAATATGAAGTGTGATTGTTGTGATGTTTTAGTGTTCGCTGTGTTCCTATTTCGTTGTGGCGGATACCAACGAGAAATTATCACATTTTTGTGGGCTTTGGGATCAGTGGAATAACTTTTATCAATATAGTGTACCAATCATGTCATGATGGTGCTACTTATGGTTGTTTTTGGACATCTTAATTTTTGTTTTTGACCTATGAGTGAAACCGTGCGTAACGCTTAGACAGAGGCTAGGTTGGGCTTTGGGTTTCCTTTTTGTCCTACCTACTTCGGTGCTGTACTTGCGTAGGATGTGTTGCATAACCCATATGGTATATGAAGATGGTTGGTAAGGCGAATTTTGACAGCGCCACCTACAATGCCTTTCGCTCTTACACTGGAGATGTTGGATAAGTTGTCCGTGTTTGTGTGGGGATTGTGTCAGTATTCATAGGCCTTTCGATTGTGGTTTTTGGAACATGGTTTCGGCTTTTGTGTTTGACTGTCGCTCACCGATACACAATTTATACAAATGTAGTAGTATTAGCTTATCCGAATAGCTTAATTTTGAAAGAATAAAAAGAAACCAAAAAGCCACAAAACTAAAAAAAGAGAGAGAAAAAAGGTTTAAGCAACGTAGGAATATGCCCCTGAAATAAAAAAAAAAAATTACACAATCTTACCGTCACAGTTTGGTCCAAGTCCGTAGGTACATGTACAGGTGCATGAATCGTTATCAAGTTGACCAATGCCGATACCTGGTTTGGCACATGTTTTCCTGCAGTCTGAAAAAGTATAGGGTTCATATATTAAATTTATAAAACGATTGTGTTTAATTTTTCTATTTTGTATTTGGTACTATTCGTTGTACGTAACTTGCTGTGCATGTCTACTATGTTTTTAATGGGATGTTTTCTTGTTGGTGCTGCCATCGAGTTTTGTTGGAGATCCCCTCCTTTCCCTGTGTGAGATACACAAAAACTATCGATATACATGCGTGGATTAAACCAACGAGCAGAATCGGCACTTTTACAAGTTGAGATGATAAAATCTACTGATGATGAGTACGATATCAACATGGAGGAACACAATGTTATCGTCAGAAAAACAAGCGTAGTCCAAAACCTCGATGTAGGAACTCAACAACCGAAACCTGGCCGTATAAAATTAAAATATGGTAATACTAAATGAGCATAAAGGCAGAAAATCAGAAAGCTGCTGGAACAAGGTTCTACTAGGAGGAGCAGTTTGCTTCTGCAGTCGTGCTTGTAAGGAAAAAAGGATCCGTCTCTGCGCCGATTACAGAGAAACCAGTATGAAAACAATGAGGTGCAGTCGACGAAACCTTATATGACAAATATGAACAATGACCACATCCCAGTTCACAGTACAAAATCGATAATTCAGAAAATCGTAAACCGGAGGCATACAAAATCAGGTTTTACTAGGAACCAAAGCAAGCAAAAAAATAAACCCCTCCACCACGTGAAACGAAGCGAACTTTCAACATGGGAGTGAGACCAGGTGCCCACGAAGAGTCAGCATCTCCTGCTTGCATGCAACATCATTCGCTTCAATTCGGCAGAATTATGACATCCGGTTACTTCCATTTCGAAAGATATAAGTATATTCTATGGTGAGATGGTTCAAATGGAATATCATCCACAATTCTGGACAATGGAACGTTTTACACGCAGCAAATTATTTAATTTCAATATAACTTACTAGGTTGATTTAGAAGAACACTAAATTTATTTTAAAAAACTGTGGTAGAAACAGGGGGTCTTCATTGGTATTTTCGGATGCTGTTCGGATTGTGTAACAGTCCAGCAAATTTTCAACGGCTGATTGAAGCCTACGAACATAATGACATTCTTCTGATGTATCTAGATTGTAACTAAGTCTTTTCGAGTTTAGTTGAGGAACATCTCCAAAGACTTGACATAGTTTTTGAAAAGTTAAACCAAAAAGAAACGCTTGAAATGCAATTCTTCAGTGCATCAACAAAATAGTTGGATTATTTTGTCTCAGCTGATGAACTATCGACTGATACTGATAAAACAGAAGCAATCCGAACATGGCGGACTTCATGATCTTAAAGAGAGCTACGTTCCGTTCTGGGACTTGCTAGGCGTCATCGCCGCTTCGTTAAAGATTTTTCAAAGAAAGCAAAACCTTTGTACAGCTTACATGAAACACAAGATAAAATAAAAGGTAAAAGTCGGTCTTTGAGACCGGACTTTGAAAATTGTGGAGGGTAATAAAAGGAAACTGTTTTCAGAACAAATAATAATTACAACCTATACATTCAACAAAGAAGAAACTCCTAAATGGAGATGAGATGAAGTGTCCTGGGAGAGCAAGCATCCCTGTTTGCAAGCAACATCCTTCACTTTGGCTCTGCGGAAAAATAGTCATATCCGGTAAATTTGTTTCATTCTGTGTCTAAGTTGGTAATACTCTAAAATATTCTCTGACAGGGAGGAAAACGGGATCTTATTATAGATAAAGGGGTAGAGCCACGAAGCCCAATATTGGCCCTAATTTTGAACATTGTACATTGTACTTCATAGAATTATTAACTGTGATTTGACATTTTGAAATATTCTCTACTGAATCACGAATCTATCTTTTGTAAACATTGTGTTTATCAATAGCTATTAGCCCTTTGAAGACACCAAAATAGGTCATATTCCACGAAATTGACACAAAAGCTAGATTTCTATAATATAAGCAATGGCCGCATGCATTAACTAAGATGAAAAATTTATATGTGAAAGATAATCAGTATATCCTTTTGTCATAAATGTTTTATCTCAGTTAACGCATGCGGCCACATTGAATTCTTCCAAAAAATATCGCTAGCTTTTTCCTTACGACGACTGTAAAAACGTGACCACCGAAGCGTGTTAAGATTTCACCGAGTAGCATTCTGTCATGTGATTTTCACGGAAAAAAAATTTGGTTACTTTGGAATCGTTACTGCAACAGGTATGAATTAAAACACAGAAATGACTTGAGTTGAATAAAAAATCATAAATAGCATTCTGAATTTTTTTTTTTTGGGGGGGGGGGGGGAGCAGACCTCTCTATTTTTACAATTTTTGACCTACAAATACGCTCTACGCTTTTGCTGCTCACTTTTATCCCTAAAACATATTTCCAATCAGACTTATTTTTTAGAAAAAATACATAAGCAAATGTTTAGATTATGCAAATAGTATAAATATTCGTTGTTACTTGAATTGTGTAAATTGTTAAAAAATGTCAAAGTAGGGAAAAGACGGGTTTTTTTCAGAATTGCAATCAATTGTTTACACTACTTAATAACACTTTTATGAAAATTTACGCTTTTTGGTATGAAACAAATATTGGGAGGTCTGGAGAAGAATCCATATTTTCCGGTGTCCATACTACATGCATTATTGAATGTACGTGAATATAATTGAATTCGTACGTACATTTATCGGGAAAGGGGGGCTATGATACTGAAAAAATATTAACATATAAAAGAAATGTCTGAAAATAGAGAAAATTGATTCACATTTGACAGTTCCTATGACGTTTACATAGATACATGGGAGTTCGTTTCCGCCCCCCCCCCCCCCCCCCCCCCCCCCCCGATTCGGATAACCAGTCTGACACCCCCCCCCCCCTATTTCCCCGCTCCAACTTTTCTAAAAGCTGTCCTTGGAAAATCACAATGGTAATAAATAGAAAGTTTCTTTTTATATCAATTATTTGACAAGAACTTGGTAAAGTTACGGTTTTAATACCTGTCATGTGTAATGCTTCAGTGGACACGTTTAATCACCACAAGGGAAAAACTAGCGGTACTTTTTTTCAACTTAAATAGTTTTACCAGGTAATTTAAAAGGAATTGTGAGAACATGTACCTGGAATTGAGGAACTTTTTCGTTTACCTCTTAATGATAGTAACAATATACCACATTTCTGCTATCAGATACATTTCTTTGACAATATATACTATTTATTAGTTACGATTTATTTTAATTCGTATCTTCAAACACAGCTGGTGCCTGAAAAAAGTTTTTCCTCAGCCTCAAACGAATTATTCATATCTAGACATCGTGACTTCGCCTCCTTTCTTTCAAAGCAATCCTTTTCGTTCTTAAGTTACATTAAAATTATCTGAGGTTGATATCCTTGTACACATCCGCTAATTCAGAATTATCGAATTTTTGCAAATAGAATAGGGAAAACAAAGCTATATTCTGGAACCAGAACGAGAAAACATTTCGAAAGGATTTGAAGCATCCTTTTGCGATGACTTACCACAGGGTCTTCCATCTCTTCTGTCACAAGCAACTGAAAGAGAAATGTTTTACATTATTCTACTGTTGAAGGCATACCAAGAAGTTATTATGCCCCCGGATCACAGATTCGGGGGCATATAGTTTTTGGCCTGTCCGTCTGTCTGTTTGTCCGAACTAAAAACTTTAACATTGGGCATAACTTTTGAATGGTAAGTGATAGGGCTTTCATATTTCACATGTGCATTCCTTGTGACAAGACCTTTCCATTGTTACCAACATTTTTGTCCTCGTGACCTTGACCTTTGATCTACTTTTCAAAAACTTTAACATTGGGCATAACTTTTGAATGGTAAGTGATAGGGCTTCATATTTCACATGTATATTCCTTGTGAGAAGACCATTTCATTGATAGCAAAAAGTTTTGACTTCGTCACCTTGACTTTGACCTTTCACGTACTCAACAGAAAATGGCGTTTTTACTAACAAAGATGCCATCGGGGGCATTCGTGTTTCACAAACACAGGCATTATTTTAAAATAGGATGTAAAATGCTGTCTCATATAATCACAAGTGAATGGATGGTGAACGTCACATGCTCCGGAAACTGGTGATAAACTCAGGAAATACTATCTTAGATGTTAAATTGGTTTCACTAGAAATGCACTATCTGCACCAAAACGATGATGTTGATTAATACAGCACTAAGTGTATAGATTGAATGACGAAGGCGTAAAACATAATCTTTTCGATATGAAGATAAACATTACAGAAGTTCCCATCAGTTATATTCAGTCTGATAGTCGTGAAAGCAATGCAAAATCATTAGATTTTCCACAGGAACGGTTGCCAACCTCGGAATGAACAAAATTTCGAAGTGAGACCAGGTGCCCGGGGAGAGTCAGCGTCTTTCCATGTGTATCTATAACTGACATTTAGTTGTCGCGATTTCATTATTATATGAAAATCAGTATCACGGTAGAGAAACTACCATACACGCGTTGTTTCTATAGGAAAGTCACCATCCCAGCATCATGAAACAAAGTTTTGCAATAGCTTCAAAACATAGATTGATGTTGACTTAAGACGGTTTCAAAGTAGTTCTGGGCATCCCAATTTTCTGACAACCTTTTAAGAATTTTGGTTAACAACAATTACAAAAAGAAATTATCTCGTGTCTTTAGTGAAATGAATTTCGGCGGCTTATGAAAAGCACTTTGGCTGGTCACTGATGAGGATTTAATATCCGAAACACCCGTCTTGTGCATGAAAATTGAAATTTTCTTTAAGAAATTATAGAATTGGAACATTTCCGTATTTTTAATAAAGAAATAAAAAGTTTGAAATTCCAATATCCTCAAGGAAACAGAGCCAGAACTGACAGATTCCTGAGACATTGATCAACTAATAGAATACGTGTTGAACTTGTTCAGAAAAGTAGAACTTCGATAATCTCAACTCAGATAGACACATCCGAAATAAAGAGAAATTCTAATCCCAGTGTTTACAACAAGAATACAAAATCAGAGGAAGAACCGCTTTCGGTTAGTACTATGTAATACAATAGATGACAGCGCTAACTTTATCAATTTCCATAAGCCTTAATGTTCACAAAATGCCGTATATTTAGTCTATTCCAACATGGCCATGCATGTTATTTACTAATTTGTTCATTAATTCAAGCTTCATGTTTAGTTTGAGGATCCCTGACGAGGGTTCTGTAACCGAAACGTGCATGTCTGGTCCATGCTGCAAATTTATCTGTTCTTAAATGTTGCTATTGAATTTGAAGACGTTTAACATTTATACGAAACTAAATAATAAAAAAATAGGGCATGACCTGCTCTTTTTCGCGCTATTTGCGTCACAAGGTACTTCGCAGAGAATTTTCCCGCCCATTCCCCTTTGGTGGATCGAAAGCGAGGTAAAACATCGGAACATAGACATTTCAAATGCAATTATTTTCTACTTTTATATGTCATATTGACATCTTTAGTTATTGACCAGGAACTCGCTTAAGCCGGCAGAGTAGGGACAGAAAGCCAACATCTTTTTTTCAAGTTACATTATTTTTGTGCTGCTTTGGCCGATGTGTTTTATTGTATTGTTTGTGTGGTCAACTTCAGTTTTATTGTTTTACAACAAATATGCGTTTTGGAGGACCTCTATTTACCAAGAAAATTAGGAGAATCAAGCGCACGTAATTTGGATAACAAATGCTATAAATATTGTTGATTGCAGTCCAAATCGGCGGGTAATACTACAAGACTCTTTCATGGTCTTCTATGAAGATACATCTGTTCAACACGAGGGGTTTCATATTCATGGAAAACCCGAGGCTTGCCGAGTGTTTTGCAAATTTTGAGACCCCGAGGGTGGAAACGATGTATCTTTAATAGAAGATCACGAAAGTGTACTTTTCTCTCATATCTAAAGGCCAAAATTAAAACTGAAAGAAAAGAGGCGAAATTGAAAAAAGAATTAAAGTTGATCTAATCGCAAACATTTAAATGCGATATTCGAATTCAGCGCCCCCGAAAATAGTTTATTCTATAAGAATAAACAACGAAAATTAAGCATTTCAAAATATAACATAAGAATACATTGAAAAAGATCTTTAATTGCCACGTCGACGTTAGCTTGTTTGTTTTCTGGGCTGCAATCATGACGTCACTATAGCGTAAACAATCGAAACAATAGCTGTCATATGTGTATGTAGGTAATACAGATGTCGCTCACATAGCTGTATCGCATGGGCCTTCTCTGTAAAACATACGCGGGTATGAGAGAAATATTGGTCTCCTGTGTTGTTTTCCATTGAATACATGTACATGTAGAATGTAGTTATGTTGTTTCTTAGTCTCTTATATGTGAGTATATTCATTGACTCATAGCTGTGTGTTTGTGTTGTAGATGCATGGCCAATGTTAGTTTCTATCTTGGTGATTTGATAGTCACAACACCTCAGTTTTTACAATATTATCCAACTTCTATTTGATAGCTTGGCAATCTATGCAAAATGTCCAAATGCTTGTTGTATGTATTTATATATTGTTTTTTATTGTCTTGTTGGAGATCCCCTCCCTTCTTTTATTTTCCTGGATGAACATAGACGACGGATGCGGCTAGCCAAAAGTGGATGCTTACTCCTCCCGGGCACCTGGTCCCACCTCTAGCTTGCGCGGGGTCCGTCGATGCTCAATTTAGTGTTCTATTATGAGTGCTGTTGAGATTATTTTCAGGATCTTCTTACTTTATTTGTATCTCATTGACAATTACGACAGTGAAGCGACACACACCTATTAAAGGCACCACGTTGAATGGATTACTTTTTTATATGATGACAAATATGGACAATGACCATATCCCAATACACAGTACAAAATCGAGAATTCAGAAATCATAAACCGAAGCCACACAAAATCAAGATAAAACAGGAACCAAAGCAAACAAACACAGAGGCTATGTAGACTGTTATTTAAAATTCAATTAGGTGATGGGATTATCTCCGTCGTATTCCTTCCTCGCTTCATGAAACCGAATCCCCGATACTGACTGCAATTCAAATCACCATCAGGCGAAAGCGTGGAGTTTAATGCACCTACACTATCTTGTTAATACTAGGTTGATTGTTGAAATTTGTATGATGATGTCTCTTAATACATATGGAAGCCTTCTAATTAATAAAGCTTAGTTTTCTGTTCTTAGTAATTTTGTTCTTCAAATAAGTCGGTATTACATAACTTTCAAGGAAGTAAAATGACATAATCAAAGACTAATAGTTTGTCTGTCTGAGAACAAAACGAGAAACATTTTTACATTGAGGAAATGGTCTCAAATATAACTAAATATTAATGTCAAAATATATATATTGAATATTCTGTGAAGTTAATCTGTAAGCTATAATTACGTAGGCAGTGACCTTCATTTAGTTTTATTTCCAGCTGGCATGATTTTAACTTTTCGTGAACTGTCCTACTTTAAGAATTAATTTGACTTTAAAAGAAACTATACACGTACCATATAATTGAACTATCAGAATTATTTAATACATGAAATAAATCGATTTCTAAGTTTATCGATGACGCACATTATAAAAATCTAAAATTGATATATTTCAATCTATTGTTGTTCGGACAATACATTCTGTTAATTTAACATAATGTTCATGAATGTTTACATGTAGCAACCTTTAGTCTCCTTAAAGGATTAGCGTTTTCCTTTAGTCATTTTATTTGAATTTCCTATTTCTGGCCTGAAGCATTAACTTTGCAGCATGGCTTAAAATCTCAATTTGCCGAGGTTAAAGAGCTGCTGTAGAATCGATTATTTAAGGTGTATTCTGATATAATGTTTATTAAAGTTCAGGTAAAAAGTTTTAATTTTTGGGGCTTTTTTTTCGAAACCATGTTTTTTTTTCTCATATTGTTTTGTACACTGAAACTGTTGAAACATATTTTTAGAGGTTAAAGGATTTGATTTTTATGCCAAAATCGGATTAACTTTAAATCTTTCTTAATGAGTTTGAGAAGATCCTGACAATAATCTCAACAGCACTCACAATAGAGCACCAAACTGAGCATAGACAGACCCCTAGCAAGCTAGAGGTGGGACCAGGTGCCCGGGAGGAGTAAGTTTCCCCTGTTGGCTAGCCGCACCTGCCGTCGATGTTCATGCACGAAAATAACAAAACGAAATTATATAAAAATTATCTCTGATTATAAGAGCCTATACGTACATCGCACTTATCATGGCCACATGGTCTGGTCTTCCCCTATTATATATGAACAACTCGTCATTCTATTGGGGAAATCGTCATACACTATGGTGTCCCACTCTCCAGAATGGTGGATGACATTCAGTCATAGACCATTTGAACCATCCAACCAAAGATTGTACTCTATGTCTTCCGAAATGGAAGTAACCGGATGTGACAGTTTCACCAAATAAAAGCGACGGGTATTGCATGCAAGCAGGAGATGCTTACTCCTCCTGGGCACGTGGTTTCACTCCCATATCGGGAGCTCGCTTCTGTTCATGTGGTTGAGGTTTTTGTTTGTTTGCTTTGGTTCCTGTTTAATCCTGATTTACTTGACTAGTGTCACTGCTGGTGGACAAGGAGTCCCCGAGGGCACATGTAGCCAAGTTCGATCAATTTCGGTTGATGGTTTCTTCAACGCATTCGAAATTTCTGTTATCAAAGTTTCTTGAAATTTCTAAAACGTGGGTCATGTAGCATCATACCCAACCCATCCTGCTACGTCTTTCGGTACACTTTTTCGACATAGTAACTTTCATACTTTTTGGCATATTACATTGTTTAGATTTGAGGATCACTGACGAGGGTTTAGTACCCGAAACGTGCATGTTGCCAATTTATCTGTTCTTAAATGATGCTATTCAATTTGAAGACGTTTACATTTGTATGCCTTCGGTTTCTGATTTTCTGAATTATCGATTTTGTGCTGTATACAGGGATATGGTCATTATCCATATTTGTCAATTTGATGTAAATTTTATTACCAATTCATATCTTTGATCGCGAATTATGATACATTAAACTGAAAGAAAACCATGATCTTCCTATAGTACAAGAAACCTAACCATTTACGGGTATGTGATACAAAAATTGACATAGGATTATAATCTTATACATGAAAGATGAAAAACATAGATGAATTCTGAGGCAGAACAAAACAGAAAATTATGTCTGTCTCAAACTTCATAGCAAGAAAAATCCTTTTCAGATGAAGGTTTGAAAATACAGATATATCAGGAAATGGGAAAGACGTTGAGTTGAAAATAAATAGGTCTTGGATTTCAAAGAACAATCAACTCTAAACTGAGAGCAAAATTATTTCTCTTTTTCTTAATACTAGTGATAGGAATTCAGGCGAAGTCAAACTCTTAATTCATATCACCATTACAGTTATTTTCAGTGTGTTTATTACAGAAGAAACAAGAATTTCCACAAGAAGTTGCAGCACCCACTTAAAACATACAACAAATAAGGCCTGTGTTTGTGAAACGCGAATGCTCCCCTGGCATCTTTGTTAGTATAAACACCATTTTCTGATAAGCACATGTATGTGAAAGGTCAAGGTCAGGGTCACTTGGTTAAAATTTTTGGTATCGATGGAAAAATTTTGTGACAAGGAATACACATGTAAAATATCAAAGCCCTGGTCTTTAATTGTAGCAGTTGTGATTTTGGTGGTGATTGTCATAAAATTAGTATAACATGTAAATCCATAGAATATGTTTTATAGTATGTAAATGCACATGACGGTAAAAATGTAAAAGTATGTAAATATATGGCTTTGACATAATTACATATATTGGGTCGAATGTTTTCATGTGCCATCTTCTGGCTTCTTTATCCTCATGCATGCATGTATAAGTTAAATATATATAAGATATTCAAAATGTTAAAGTTTTTGTAAAGAAGGTCAAGGTAAAAAAAAATTTGGTATCAATGGAAAGGTCTTAACATTACCAATACATAAGTGAAATACCAAAGCCCTAAAACTTAAAATTCAAAAGTTATGCCCAATGTAAAAGCTTTTGTAAAGAAGGTCAAAGTCAAGGTAAAAAATTTTGGTATCAATGGAAAGGTCTTAATATAACGAATACATATGTGAAATATCAAAGCCCTATAACTTACCATTCAAAAGTTATGCCAAATGTTAAAGTTTTTGAAAAGTAGGTCAAAGTCACGAGGTCAATAATTTTGCTATCAATGGGAAGGTCTTGTCACAAGCAATACACATGTAAAATATGAACGCCCTGTCGCTTCCCATTCAAAAGTTATGTCCAATCTTAAAGTTTTTTCGAACAGACGGACAGGCCCAAAACAATATGCGCCCGAATCTTTTATTCTGTGGGCATTAAAACACGCTCTTTGTTTGTAAAACATAAATGCTCCAGTTGGCAGCTTTAGGTATACTTTGCTATATATTGGCGTTTTAAAGCAAAATCACTCAAGAAGAAAAGGGATATTAAGGTAATTTTTTGAAAGTTTGTTTGATCAATGATACATCCCATATGCAAGTTTGGTACATATAGCGCTTATACTTTGTTAAAAATTGGCTTTCAAAAGCTAAACCAATCAAGCAGAAAAGAGGTTAAGGTCATTTTATAAAAGTTCGATCAAAGATACATATCATATGCAAGTTTGAACATAATACGGAAGTGTTCACACTCTACCTCCTTGAAGAAAATTTCAAACCAATTTTAATGCACCAGACACGTGTTTCCGATATTAAATCCTAATCAGTGGTATTGTTTGCTGCCAAAATTATTTTCTGACATCCAAATATATTTCAGTTGCGCCCTCTGGCTTAATTTTTTTAATTTAAATGTGTGCATTTAATTTAAAGAAATTTGCGCAGCTCAAAATTTCCTGTTGAGTCGATTCAGAATCGTAGTTAAATGAAATCTGTTACCAAAATCCTTTTATTTCGATGATTTTTTGGATGAAACAAAGGAGGGGATCTCCAACAACACCAGGTTGCAGCACTCACAGCAAAACCACAAAACACCCTATGCAAAAACACAAAGCAGACAAGCATGGAAAGAGACGCATAAGGGACAATAAACGTCAACGCACAACACAGAAACATCAAACACAAAGGACTACACATAAACCAACGAGACCAATGAGCAACCGGTGCCGACTTAGGACGGCCATCTGCCACGGAAATAGCAGGTGTGGTTATCCTGGATTACGTGCGCACAACCCTCCCGCTTTTCCGATATGACACAATCCCGATATACGAGGGCTGATTGATATGTTGTGAGCCTCGTATTGAGGAATTTTAATTTTATCAGACGTTTTGCATTTTTTTTCTACATAATCCCCTTCAGTGTATATACACTTTTGCCACCGGTGTTTAAGGGCCTCAATACCACTTTAAAAGAACATCTTATCTTGACTGGTCAGAAAGCCATCCACTGCAAGTACGACGTCATCATCGGACTGAAAGTGGGTGCCAAAAATAGCTGCGTTCAGTTTTGGGAATAGATGGAGCAAGATCAGACGAATAAGGCGGATGCTCAATCAAATTAAAGCCACAATTATGAATGGCAGCCATGGTTATGACAGACTTGAGAACAGGAGTATTATGCTGATGGAACAACACATCTTTGACTAGTGAGCTTTCCACGGTGCGTAAGTTTAATATTTTCCCGTAACTGTGTCACAAGTGAAGCATATTATATGCCATTGATTGTCCTTTTTGGAGATGTTCCACCAGCAGAATACTTTTTACATCCCAAAAAACCAAGGCTGAGAACAGATCAATCAGCCCTCGTAGCAAAATAAATATGATTTCAATTAGATAAAGGGCCAAAAACCAAGCATCAGATCTTGAAAAAAGTAATTACATTCTAAACATCCAGTTATGTAGCTATTAAACTTTGTTCAATATTGGCTATTGAAAGCAAAATCACTCAAGCGGAAAAAGCTGGTCAATGTCATTTTATGAAAGATTGATCAAAAATACATTTAAAGGGTTTAGTACCCGAAACGTGCATGTCTGGTCCATGCTGTAAATTTATCAGGTTTTAAATGATGCTATTGAATTTAAAGACGTTTAACATCAAAGTCAAAGATGAGTGGTCTTGTCATACGAAATCTAAATGTGAAATGCTCCACCACAAATAGTTCAAGAGATGTAGCCTAGTTTAAAGTTTAAGAAAAATAGGCGAAATTTCAAGGTCAAGGTCACATTGTCAAAGGTCAGTCTAAGATAGTTTACAATCATGCGTCATTTCAAACACGTGACACCTGGATCCATATGTATGATGGTTGTTATGGAAACAATTCTCGCGTTGTCACACGAAGCATGATTATAAACTTACAATATGGCGCTTGAATTCGAAAAGACAAAGAGGAGGCAACTTGAATTCTTGTCGTATCATTGATAGTACAGCTTAACAAGGTAAAATATGAAAGCCGATCGTTTAGTTTTGCTTTATTAGAGTCAGACATAGTCAGTAGTCCCCTGGAAAACTTAGCGATTCGTGCCAGCCATATCCTGAATTTCGGTTCCGGATTTATAACATTGATGGCACTGCGACCAACACACCCCAACCAACTAAATAGCCAAGTGTCGTTGGCAGTTTCTGCGGCTATGCCTAAGATGAATGGTCTTGTCATAAGTAATCAACTCGTGAAATATTAAAGCCCTATCATTTTGGTTCAAGAGATATGACCAAGTTTTAAACGTATTAGTTTGCACACCCCTTACATTTGCTAAGGTATCTTGAAAACATGATAAAATTTCTAAAAGCTTGTTATATATACTGAACAAAAAAAGTTATGTCCTTCTTTTTTGTATTGATTTAACATTAATCGTGAAAACAAATTTTATTCAGAGGCGGTATTCTCGAAAACTAATTATCTGCATAAAATTTTAAACTGTATATCCATTAATTGTTCGATTCTGACAATGTTCTTGATAAATTGCTGTAAGTGTGACGTCATCATCAAGGTTTTTACCAAAAGGGTTTCACCTGTTTGATCCTCTCTGGTAAGGGCGTTTCTGAATCCAAAAGAATTTTACTTAACAAATCGGTATATGCACACCCTTAGCTACACTTTCAATGTGCTTTTGGTTTTGACATGGCGCATGGCCGACTGTGGACTTCCTGTGTCATTTAAGCAAAATTTTCTTGAAATACGAGCTACTTGACAGATTTATGGAAAGTCGATAGCAAAATTTTATTCCGTTTTTCAATGGAGAAATCTCTCATGCTTATTTGCACTCTTTTTGCTTTCGAAAGCAGTCTGCCAGAACAAAGAAACAGAGAAATTTTCCTTACAAGGTGATAACGCTTTGTTTCGTCACGCTTCATTGTGTTCAATGTCTAAGTGATAAAAAGAAAATTTTTGAGTTTTTATTGAGTAAATTTTACGATTTCAACGGTTATAACGTTTCATCTGCACAAGTGGTGACCTTTCATTTTGAGGGACATAACTTTTTTTGTTCAGTATATATGACATATGTATCACTTGTACTAATCAAAAATTCGAATTTGAGGGCGTTGGATTTAGCTTACGTCACATATACAGTCCCAAATAGGGGGTACCTCTGTTTGACGAAATAACAAATAACGCTAATTGCGCAGTCTCATTAAAACTCGTTCAATCACACTCCTATTTTTACAAATCTTAAGACTGAGCCGGTACAAGGCTGCTGATTGGTCAAGTAAATTACAAAGTGTCCGTCTGGTGAAAGCAGGATCATATCCACGGTATAATTCTGACCCATTTTCGATGGGAGGATATTATACACAACAACTGTGCGCTTTTCGAGACCTTTGTCTAACCAGTGGGATGTTTGTGTACATGCAATCCGGATAACCATACCATTTGCTACCAGCATCACTTGCCCTTTGGTCTCGTTGATTTGTGTTGATTTTCATTTTGTCTTTTGATATTTTTTTTGTGTAACTTTTCCCTTTTGTGTCTCTTGCAGTATGTTTCTACTATCTGTTTTCATTTGGTTGTTTCAATGGAGATCCCCTCCTATCCTGTCTGACGAAGTGTATTTTGTATGGCGATGGGGGTTTCTTTTTATTGCGCAAAGGTGTTTTTCTTTGTAACATATATTCTCGACTTAAGAAATGCCTCAAATACTCATTAAAAACTAAACAGAAATATTTACGAAAGACTTTGCATCCTACATATCTTTCAAAATTAAAGACAAAGAGTATGTTATTGACAGAAAATATACTTGTTATTTGCAAAAACTTCAATACGAATGAAGAACCCGAATCTATTGAGAAACTTATCTAAATTCATGGGCTAATCTTCCATTCACTTTTGACATTTATAATAATCCGCATTTAGAACAGAGCCGTATATTACTTTTATAAGAGATATTCCTAATAGATAGAAAAAATATATAAGACCATTGTCGTAACAGATCATTCTAAATTTCGATTAAAAATGGAACAAGGATTGCGAAAGGCAAAACAATCAAAGAATTATTACTTTTTTCAAATAAAAGCGTTTATCATCCGAATACTTCTCGGATTTGATTTCAATTTGTGAAGGACAAAATAGTCATAGGTAATACCATTGTTTTTAGAAACAGTTCTTCGGACAAGTCAGGATCCGATCCAAGTTTAGGAAAATATTTCTTAACGTCAGACAGTGCATGCAATTTATAAACTGTGTTCTTTATCGTGCATTAACATCGACGGCGGGTGCGGCTAGCCAACAGGGGATGCTTACTCCTCCCGGGCACCTGATCCCACCTCTAGCTTGCTAGGGGTCCGTCGTTGCTCAAGATGGTGCTCTATTGTGAGTGCTGTTGAAATTATCGTCAGAATCTTCTTTAACTCATTAGAAAAAGAAATCCATAATATAATCTATTTCTATTCATAGAATGCCGAATTATGACACGTGAACACACTCAGAACAATATCTACATACATATCTACATACAGTTCGACGTGTGATCTATTCATGTTTAACACTTCCCTACTTAAATATCACAGTTGTGTATCCAGAATGAACAAGAAATTCTTATTTTGTGTTTCCACGGGGACATGTCTGTGTTATGTTAAACGTCTTCAAATTCAATAGCATCATTTTAGCACAGATAAAATTTGCAGCATGAACCAGACATGCACGTTTCGTGTACTTAACCCTCGTCAGTGATCCTCAAACCTAAACAATGTAATACGACCAAATATTGAGAAAATTATTATGTCCAAAATGAAGTCAGGATCCGATCCAAGTTTAGCAAAATATTCCTTAGAAAAAGAAATCCATAATATAATCTATTTCTATTCATAAAATGCCGTATAATGACACATGAACGCACTCAATCCAACATCTACATAATACGACCAAATGTTGAGAAAGTTATGTCCAAACTGTACCGAAGGACGTAGCAGGAAGGGTGGGATATGATGCTACAGGACCCACTTTTTAGACATTTAAGTAATTTTGTAAACAGAAATTTGCGAATGCGTCGAAAAAACGATCAACCAAAGTTGATCGAACTTGGCTACATGTGCCCTCGGGGACTCCTTGTCCACCAGCAGTGACACTTACCAAGTGGTACAAATGTTAAACGTCTTCAAATTCAATAGCATCATTTAAGCACAGATGACATTTGCAGCATGCATGGACCAGACACCACGTTTCGGGTACTTAACCCTTGTCAGTGATCCTCAAACCTAAACAATGTAATACGACCAAATATTGAGAAAGTTATTATGTCTAAAATGTACCGAAAGTCGTAGCAGGATGGGTGGGATATGATGACAAATATGGATAATGACCATATCCCTGTATACAGCACAAAATCGACAATTCAGAAAATCAGAAACGGAAGGCATACAAAATCAGAATAAAACATGAACCAAAGCAAACTAACAAAAACCTCCACCACATGAAAAGAAGCGAACCCCCGATATGGGAATGAGACCAGGTGCCCATGAAGAGTTAGTGCTGTTGAGATTACCGTCAGGATCTTCTTTAACTCATTTGTGTCCCACTTATGCCCTTTGCCGTGTGGAGCTCGTATAAAAGTTCCCCGCGAGGGTTTTGACAGTAAGTGTTTTGAATATTTTTTCCCTGACATTGTCGCCATAGCACTTTCTATATAGATGTGGCCTCAGACAGCGCATGCATTTTATATATTTTCATTTTCGTGTATGAACATCGACGGCGGGTGCGGCTAGCCAACAGGGGATGCTTTCTCCTCCCGGGCACCTGATCCCACCTCCAGCTTGCTAGGGGTCCGTCGATGCTCAATTTGGTGCTCTATTGTTAGTGCTGTTGAGATTACCGTCAGGATCTTCTTTAACTCATTAGTATCTCCTGCTTGCATGCAACAGGATGCTACAGGAACCACTTTTAGAAATTTTAAGTAATTTTTATAACAGAAATTTTCGAACGCGTTTATGTTAGACGTCTTTTAAATTTAATAGCATCATTTAAGATACAGATAAATTTGCAGCATGGAACAGACATGCATGTTTCGGGTATTTAAACCTCTTTCAGTGACCCTCAATCTAAACAAAGTAATATGACCAAAGAATGTGAAAGTTACTATGTCCAAAAATATACAGAAAGACGTAGCAGGGTAGATGGGATATGATTCTACAAGACCCACGTTTTGGAATTTTCAAGATATTTTGATACCAGAAATATTCGAATGCGTTGAATAAACGAATAACCGAAGTTGATCGAACTTGGCTACATGTCTCTATTAACAAGGCAAATAAAATCTATATTTTTTCTGCCGTGATATTTATATACAACTGTTTTCACTTGGTTTACAACCATGTCATTATTCGTAGTAAACCCACTATGCAAAATTCATACAAGCAACAAGCTGGATCAGTAAATGAAATTCGAACACAAAAGGCGAAGTAAGATTTAAAAGAGTTCAAGAAGAACCTGACGATAATCTCAATATCACTCACAAAAGAGCACAAAATTGGGCTTCGACGGACCCCTAGCAAGCTAGAGGTGGGACCAGGTACCCGAGAGGAGTAAGCATCCCATGTTGGCTAGCCGCACTCGTCGTCGATGTTCATGCACGAAAATCAAAACAATATATATATAATGCATGAAGTCTGTGGTTATGTCTATATAGAAAGTGTTATAACGACCATGTCAGAAAAAATTACAATCTTGAGAAAAAAGAGAACTTTCTCACGTGATCTAAATGAGTTAAAGGAGATCTTGACGATAATCTCAACAGCACTCACAATAGAGCACCAAGTTAAATCGACGGACCCCTAGCAAGCTAGAGGTGGGATCAGGTGCCCGGGAGGAGTTAGCATCCCCTGTTGGCTAGCCGCACCCTCCGCCGATGTTAATACACGAAAATGAACACAGTATATAAAATGCATGTACTGTCTGAGGTTATGTCTATATAGATCAGGGAAATATATTCAAAACACTTACTAAATGAACAATCTCCCGAGTCCAGTGCACGTGAGGAATGCACTGTAGGTAGTGCTGTTAAAACTAGGGTTACACTTCTAAAAACAATGCTATGGTTGAAAAGTGCAACGTTGATTTACCTTTTTATATGAATGTGTGAATTTAATAAGATACAGATAAACAAGAATATCCAGTATAAATTGGTCTTTCAGAGAGGGGATACAATATATTTGACCGATAAGAAAAAGCTGTGTTTGGCCACCATCGCCCAAAATGTATTTTTCATCTATCGAACATATTTTAATATCCCTTTATTCAAATGGCGCAAATTGATTTCTCAACCATACTCTCTACATTCCGAATTAAATTCTAGTGTCACCATCTTCATATTTATGTAATAATATGGAAGTATTACAACTCTATACCTTCATACAGAAAATTTCAAATCAATTATTATGCACCAGACACGTGTTTCGAATATTAAATCTTTATCTATGATGCTTCCAGCCAAATCGATTTTCAGTAAGTGACACCCTACCATCGCGAGCATCTTTTTAGTCTTTTTTCATATAAGATTTTCGCATAGAATTATATCTTAAGGGGGTCCAGAACAGTATCCGAAAGAACCCCATCGGAAAGCTCTGGATCAATTATGACGTCACAATAGAAACGGCGACATTGGCGCGTTTTTTCGCAAGAACGTCAGGATTAGGTAACGTAGAAATAAGGGGAAGGGGGTAACATTATCACTATAACTAAAAAACTGACGGTCAAATTTTAATAGGAATTTATCGGTGGTTCACGTGACATATGAAGAAGATAATATCAAGTTTTAACGGAAAATAAATGAAAGCGTTTCAGAGAAACGGACTTTATGATTATAAATTAGCAACGCAAAGACTTTTTGAAAATAGACATAAATTTATCTCCTTTCGACAATTTCTTTTAAAATATAATTGATCATGTATAATTCTATACATATCCGATTGCCCACATCATATCTAAATGAAAAATACAGAACTTGTTAATATTCTAGCTCTACAGACGATTTGTAACTGTTTTTCATTACCTAAAGTGTATCAATTATAACGTCATATTTACGGCCCACTTTTTGGGCTTTCAATGGGTATATATGTACATTTATAATTTTTAGGAAAATTAAATGACAGTTAAGTCTAGCTGTCCTGGACCTCCTTAAGTAAAGAAAACCCCTACTTGAATAATTGAGTTATTTGAAACGTCTTTATGAATCCAGTTCTAAACTTTCTAGAATGGCTTTTGCGTAAGATAATTTAGTGAGAGTATGGTAATGCTTTTTCTCTCAGGAGTCTGGTATCATTTTCTCATTGGAATGAGATGCTGTTTAAGAAAGGATTCATATATTTCACTACGCATTATTTCTATTGATTCTAATATTTTTTAAATAATCATTTCAAACCAAATTCATAGTTAAAACTTATTACGTCAATTAAATATTGTAAAAATAAACCCTCAGCCTTTACTATAGTTTTTATATCTGGGTTGAAAGAACACATGTTCGAGAAAAGATAGGAGAGAACGATGTGAAATGTTCAATAGTTCTAAAACATATGCACTTTGGGGTACTTTATATTTGATAACAAATATATTTTCAACATAGAAAGGAGTTACACAGTAAAGCTGATCTTACCAAAATTTGAGGATTTAAAAAAAACATAAAAACTATATTGTTCCTACCGCACAATCCATTCTTGCAAAAGTTGTAAGGTTCCGAACACTTGGTACATACTGGGCCAGTCTTGAATGCAGGTACCATTTTGTCACTAAAACAAATGAAAAAAAAAATTATTAGCTTAATAGTATTTTCAAATATCTTCAAGGATTTTATATCAAAGTATCTTTCAAGCATTCCATCTAAAAATAGAAACCAAAGGTTCACTGATTTTTGAAAGAGTTTAAACAAATAAATGTCACATTTGAATAAAACCATTTTCGAATTGTATGAACATTTGTATCTAATGAAACTATATCTGATTCTTTTGTTGTTATATTGTTTCTTCCAAATTCATGTAAAATACTAGAAAATATTTGAAGTAACTCATCAAACAATGTATGATAGTAGTGATTTTCTTCATCTTGCATGTATCGTAGGTGGAGGGACTGAAACTAGATATACTACCGGAAAACGAAACTGGGATACAAAAATTCGAATACAAACGGACACGGACAGGACAATATTTTCAATGACGTCATTTCGAAAAATGGGGACGTCAAGCCTGTTTTACCTTATCTCGTCCAATTTCTTAAAAGCAGAATATATCCCTGCTTATAGATATAGTTTCGTAAACCGTACAAATAGTAAAAGTAAAGACCAGTTTATCTGTTTCCGATACTGAATTCGGCTGGTCCATTTCAATCAGTGTCAACTTGACATCACTCCGAGTCAGAATAACACACATATCACAACGTTAATATGCAATTTTAATCATCATCGTAATATTTTTCTTCAAAAGTCATTTTTGCATTTTAAAAGTAAGTCGGTCAAACACTTGACGTCAACGCATCGAGTGGTACGTTGTACTGAAACTTGCCAGGACAATTCAAGCGCATTACTTTTAGCATTTATGTTGCCCAAGGTGTGAATATTTCAATGTTTCAAATGATTGCCGAAGGCGTCGAGTCAAATACGGGATATTTCCCCCATACTGTATACAACACTGTACAATAATCTTTTCATTATACGTATCATCGATGTTCTGTATCATTATGTGGGTGTGTTCCGCTTTCAGCAGTACAAAGTGGTCCTGCTTGAGATCTTTTCTATACCCTCTGTTCTCTCCAGGATACAAATCAAAGATAAACATACCCTCCTGAATATAAACAGAGAAGTACGTTGCTCTCCCTATCACCTGTATTGCATCCAGTCCTGTATGCACATCCAAATTTTGAATGTCTTGCATTGATCATCTGTAAAAAAAGAGGCAAAATTGTATAATATCGAAGTGTATGCACAATAACAACAAACCTATTTACTCGACCTTATACTGACTGAATTAAATTTTACATTCCTCTTGCCCATATTGGACTCTATCATTCTCTAGCAAAATATTGTGAATTTGTTGTAAATATGAATGATGTAAACTTATTTTTGTCCATTAAAAATTCAGGGGATGTGATTTACAAAATGAAATCTAGAATGTTCAAGCCAATACGATTTCTTCATACGACTTTTCAAATATGTACACCACTCTTCCTCACGACAAAATTAATGATAAATTTCCAAACTCATTAAATGGTGCTTTAATCGAGAGGGGAATCATTATATTTGCACATCTGAATCAAAGGGGTTTTTCCGCTACAGAATACAAATCATTGACATGTAATGACCTTTGTTTTGCCTTGTCCTTCCTCTTGGACAACATTTATGTAAGATTTGTTGAGAATATCTACAAGCAGGTTGAAGGGATCCCATTGGATACTAATTTTGGCCTCTTATTGCAGATTTATTTTTATACACGTATTAAAAAGAATTTATCCAAAATATTCAAAAGAAAAGAAAATATGATGATTTGAAATGTTTCATTACTTCTAGGTACCTAAATAATAATCTTACTTTCGACAAAAGAGATTATTTTGGATTCAACATAGTAAAATTTCCCTGGCTTGATAGTGTTGTCCTAGATTACCGTAATATGGTATCTACATTTCGCAGCTCATCCGGCATGGTAGAGCATGTACATGTACTAATGTTTTGGACTTTCATCGTATTTTACAAATTACCAAGAAACTTTGAGGTCAATGAATTCGCTTTCACAAACTAGTAAAGACTTTCTGGAAATTAAAAAAAAAAGTATTGTCAACTTCTTTTGAAATTCAGACATATACAAGCAACAGAGTATATTCTTTGGGTATTTCGCAGGCTGCATTTTATGTTGACATAAGTAACAAGATAAGAAGGATCAAAGGTAGACAGAATAACCATCAAAATGTGTTAGAATCAACAAACGCCTTTTGTACCGTGGATATAATTCTTGTCTCAAGACGGACACTTGGCTTGGTACTAGACCAATCTACAGCCTTGTACCAGCGCATTCTTAAGAATTGAACTCTGACTGACTTTGAAGAGAGGACTCCATGACGAGCCCTGTTCAAACCTCTTTAGAGAAGACAGGACCCCAACCACCTGTCACCTCTGAATGTCAGTCGGACTCCTCGGGTGATCATATGCATGAGCTAGCTACAGCCGGTAGAGCGCGGACTGTATTTCGTATGCCTTGTTTTTTTATATCCATTTACATGTACATCTTGGGCCCCTGTGTCATTCACGTTCATTTTACAGTGATGTTATTTTTCACAATTGTGCGTTCATCGAGACCTCTGGGTAATCGGAAAATGGGAGGGTTGTGCACATAATCTAGGATAACAACACCGTCTGCTACTGACGTGACAGATGACCATCTTAAGTCGGCACCGATTGCCCATTGGTCTCGTTGGTTTATGTATAGTCATTTGTGTTTGATGTTTCTGTGTGATTTGGCGTTCCTTGTACCACTTGCGTCTCTTTCTGTGCGTGTCTGTTTTGTGTTTTTTTTTTTGTTGGTGTTGCAACTAGGTGTTGTTGGAGATCCCATCCTTTCTTTTTTGCTCTTATACTTAGTATCTTTCCACAGCCCCACCGATTGCTTATTGGTCTCGTTTGTTTAAGTGTGTAGTAATTTATGTTTGATGTTTCAGCGTTTCTATTGTGAGTGCTGTTGAGATTATCGTCAGGATCTTCTTTAACTCATTGGTGTTCATTTTACCATTTCCGCCTCATTCTGTGCGTGTCTGCTTTGTGTTTTTGCTGTTGGTGCTACAACCAAATGTTGTTTGAGATCCGTCCTTTCTTTTAATTACGTATGTCTTGGTAGATATGAAACTCAAAAAATTCGTGAAATTACTTCGGCTCAAAATAGAGATAAATATTTCTGACTCACAGAAATCTTGTTTTCTCGCGTACAAATACACTGTTTGGTCTTTTAATTATTTCATTAATGGCAATGACGTTTCCAAAAGTAAAGATGTCTTGATAATTACCTTCAAAAAGTGTTTGCATTCTTCTAGATATAGGCATGTACCAAATTGTGGAAGGAAGTTTACTTTCTCAATCCGCCAGGAATGAAGAATTGTCGAAATAGTTCCATTGAACAAAGCACCTCTATTTATGTGCACATCGAGCACATCGTCCCTTGGTAAATAATGTTCATCACAAGAAAGTGTCTCTTCAGCTTCGCGATTAAGATCTATATCCCAAAGCTGAAATACATTAGTTCATCAAATATCAAAAATCATAAAATTGGTAGTAAGGCCTTAATCAAGTATTTTGCCCATCATTTTGATTCTCATGTTTTCTGTGAAGAAAAGCTCTGCATCTTTAAACTTAAAATAAGTTTGTCAACAAATATCAGATATAAAGTAATAAATACATGTAGTATATACAGATAAATTCTCGCATTCAGGAAAATAGAATAAGTTATTCGAAGGTATCTGGAGTTCGAGGCTAATTGACATTGCTTTCTAACTTCTCCTCTGAAATAGACATAGATACATTTCTTGCATCTGTAAATTGATGATTACGTTTAATATTGAATCTGAAGACGTTTAATATACTTCTTAAGGTCAACAGATTCTTATCTAACACAAAGCGGTTGATTTCAGAATTAAATCGAGTCCGGTGAAGCGTATTTTCCCTTACGGGGACTTTTCTAAAATCAGTGCATTTTATGTATAAATATGACACAATCTAATTAAAATCAGATCGATGTAATTAATAAACGGAAGCAAATCTACAAACAATGCCTTAGAGGTAGCCAATTTCGGGTCATATAACCTCATAAGGAACGTTTGTGCAGTGCAAATTTATGGAAGATTTTTGTGTATATTTTCATTATCAGATGGTAGCACTAATTTTGAAATAATCGAATTCCGTTTCACGGAAGATTTTATAATGACACTATTGTTGGTTTTTTTTTATAAGCTTCTTTTCTTGAATGGGACGATTAGAGGCTTTCATAAACCAAGTCTTGTATCCATTCCTTGTTGCAAAAGCACCCTCTTTTGTTGACCTTGCACTTTGACCTTCTGTTAAGATCCTGACAAAGATGCCGACGAGTGCATTTGTGTTTCACAAACACATCTCATTTCTTCTTTGCTTCATTAGTTCGGATACTGAACAATGCGGGAGCTTGATGAATTATTGGAAACAATGAATGAAAGTCAAACACAAAACCCGAAATTAGATTCCAAAAATCACAATCAAAACGCTGATAAATTCTTGAATAAAAATGAAATAGAACTTTCTCACGAGAAAAGAAAATGTGACAAAAACAAAGCTTCATAGAAACACGAAGGACAACTTAGTCCAATGAACACCCTTCGGAGTCCAGTGTAAGTACAGAATGCATTGTAGGATGTGCTTAAAAAGTGGTACATTGCTGTGGTACTGTTGACAGGCTGAACGATCGCCTTCATAGTATGCATTTTTAGAAGCGCATACGCATATTCAGGTATTCGTTCCACCTACGGTATGCATTCAAATATTACATGAATCATGTTAAATATATGACGCAAGTTATTGAATCTTAGTTAGTAGAATAAAATAAACATCAAAGAGGTACATTGTACCTATCAATTATTCAGTCTCGAAGTCGAGAAGGTAAGGCAAAATAATTAGAATTTCCTGAGGGACAGCTGCGAACCTCTAAATAAACAGTATTCCGAAGTGAGACCAGGTGCCCGGGGAGAGTCAGTGTTTGCATGCAATACTTCATTGCAACATGCTTTTTTAAAAACTTGTTTGAATATATTTCTATTATTTATAATCTAAAAACAAGGCGGAGTTTCACTCGTGGACGCGGTATGATAACCTAGAACAAGACAATTATCAAAAATGACTTTACACAATGCAACCCTAAATAAATTTGATGAAGAAATTACTAGTTGATGTATATGTTACAGGGAATAAGTGTAATAAGGAATTTCACGTAATTCCTGAAATTTAGGGAGTTCATGTAATCCCTGTTTCCATTAGTCATTACATGAATTCCTGAAATTGGCCAGGTATTTCATGTAATTCCTGATTTTTTTATGAATTTTTACACTTATTTCCTAACTTCGATTTTATCTTATTTTTGACATTTAAAATCAACGCTTTTCCACCCTTTGGATGCTGAATCTCCTCTTTGTCAAGTAACAATGAATGTCTATGCAAAATAAGTGAAAACATTTGAACTAGAACAGGTAATGTCTATAAAAATATTGCTCAAATTTCGAAGTCCATTTCACATTATCTTTGCAGAGAGGACAGAAAACCAAGTATCTTACGAAAAAAATAGTATTTAACCTTCATTAACTTTTCTTGATTTAGACAAAAAATTACCCAAGTTTTTTTTTTTTATTCTCTACTACCTTTTATCTGATATTATGAAAGGATTAAAGATACACAAAAATGACGTATATTATTTGGTGGTTAACGTACGTCCCCGTCCGACAGAAAGCCTAAGTTGTATACGTATGAAAGTTCATGAAACAAATCTAGCTAAATAAGTCCTGTCTCCATGGTCTTCCGGTAAAAACGTTGGGAAATTTCCATTTCTTCGTGTTTATCTAAATATTTATTGCAACAAGTTTCATTGAAATAGGTTAATAAGAACAAGACAATATAACATCATTGCACTTTGTTACGATAGCTGTATCATGTATATTGCCTTACATGATCCTATCAAGATTCCATACATACAACTGTGTCGAGTGCATTTACACAATGGGCAAAAATTATATGGAAGACCAAATCATGCTTAGCATAGTTTTTTAACATATCATTTTCCTATACCTACCTTAAAAGATATTTCTCTCGCTCAGTAATGGTATTATATATTTCATTAATATGAACACGAAAAATATTTATCACATCCCAATTTAATAATGTTTTAAAGTTTTTTGACAGTCAGGAAATAAGTATAAAAATGCTTAAATATTTTAGGAATTACACGTAATCCCTAATATTTTGGAGATTTCGTGTAATCCCTAAAATGACCAGGAATTACACGTAATCACTGAACCTTTCAGGAATTACATAAAATCCCTGATTACACTTATTCCCTGTAACATATACACAGTTTAATGGAAAATTGCAATTCCACAGATCCAAAAGCCTGCCAAGCTTAATAATCTGCTATTACGAAATATTGTACGAAAAAACAACACATAATAGAGTTAGATCTAAAGCAGTTTACAAGTATGAGGCACCACCCAAATTAACTTTTAACAGCGACACCCACGATGGATATATTTTTAACAAAGCTTCGATGGAGATTAAAATAAAACAATCAACTTAAGTTATCGTCGTTTATAGGTTGGCACTCAACAATGACTTTGGAAGTAGACTGCAAGTACATCTTCTTGTTAATGTTGATGACTTTCTGTGAACTGATTACAGAGGAGGTCCAAAGATGTTCATGGTCTAACAATATCATACTTTAGCGTTGCTCCGATCTAGTCAATAATGATAAACCCTTTCAACCTTGAACGTGTTTCAGAGTCGGACACTATTTTTCCAATAAATCTATGTAGCATTGTACCCATTCATAAATGTTTCTGCTTGCTTGTAGTACGTACCCAAGTCTACTTGATGGATTGTTCTTTTTAAAAGCAATACTAACCCGAACGAAACGAATTCAGTTTAATGTAAAAATAAAAGCAGCGCTTTAGAAGAATGTCTATACACTTCCTTAACCAGTGCCCCTTTAAATAATATTTTTGTAAGAAGTAAGCAAAATGATAAGGTTTCTGAGTCTGATGTCTGAGTCACAACCTCGAAAATTCTGCGAAGGAGATATTTTTGGGGCTCTCTACACCCAGTCCGGCTTTTGTGTTATCTTTTGTAGATCGAGACATCTAAAGTTATTTTCTTATTTTCACCGGTTTTTTTTTGGGGGGGGGGGGGGGTATGCTACTGAATCAACCCTAGAGGAAATTTGGAAGAAGGGAGGAGATCTCCAACAACACCCGTTGCAGCATCAACAGCAAAACACCCGATGCAAAAACACAAAAGACGAGTACAGCACGAGACGGAAAAGAGACACACGACATGTAAACATCAAACACAAAAGACTACACATAAACCGACGAGACCAATGGGCAACCGGTGCCGACTTTGGACGGCCATTTGTCACGCAAGTAGCAAATGGTGTGCAGAACCACGACTTCACGCACTCTCTACAGAAAACCACGCACTCTCTACAGAAAATGAACAAATAAATTTAAAAAAAATAATATATCAGAGGGCGCTACTGAAATCACTTTGGCTGGAAGCATCGCTGATGAGGATTAAATAACCGAAACACATGTCTGGTGCATAATAAATTGGTTCTTCTTTTTGTTTCGAGAAGGCATAGAGCTGGAACACTTCCGTATTATTGAAATTCTCATAAAAATCTTATTTTTTAGTAAAGTATAATCTTAATTCGATTACTTTAAGGAAATGCCTTATTTCGATTACTGTAAGGAAACGCTGACTCTCCCCGGGCACCTGATCTCACTTTGGAATGTTTTGTTATTGTCTCAGTTTGTTTGTCCAATACTATTTTAAAAGTGAGAATAACTTTCTCTCTTTCTGTATAATTTAAAAACAATGGGGTCGGACCTTTGCCCAGATATCAGAACCAGGACAAGAAACTAAAAAAATGAGTGTTAGTTGTATCACCCTGAACAAATTCGATGAAGACATAAGATGGACAATATATGCAATTCCATTGATCCCAAAGCCTGTCATGCATAATAATCACTTGTAGAACCTCGTATTGTAACAAACTTGAAAGTTTTCCGCCCTCGATCAAAACATCTTAAATGAGATGAGATAATAGATCATTAATTTTGTCCTGAGGTGTACATATTAGAGAAGTCGTATGAAGAAATCATATTGACTTGGAAATTTCCATATTTCATTTTGTCAATCACATCCCCTGAATTTTTTATAGACCAAAATACATATACATCGTTCCTCTTTAGAACCGTTTCACAATATCTAGTTACGTGTTTTTTAATAGCAGTAAGTGCTGACGTCAGATTTCTAGACAAAATTGTAGTGGAGCAGTTACTAGAATTAGCAATCGAAATTTGTAAGGAGACTTGTGCAGTTTCGGTATGCAATATAGTGTTGGGCGATCCAATTTAGAAATAGAGACATTGAATGAAGACATATCACTTTTATGCTTGTTCAAAATGTTAGATGCACTTTCATTGCTTTTGATATATGTATTAGTAGACGAAAGTTTCGAAACCAAAGTTGATACGTAGTAACGTTTTCAAACGATATTGATCAGTTGGTGCAAAGATGCATATACATTCCATTAGAGATAATGCATGACCTTTAAAATACATATTTTGCTCTTTGCTAAAAAAAATTAGCCTACTTGAGATTAACATATACCATATGACCCTTGTTCAGTAATGTATTGCTTCATTTTACCATTGACGCGCTTCATCATTCAATCGATAATAGTATTGTATTCATTCACAAACTACTCGTTCGGATTTTAATTATGACGTATCTTAGTCCATTTTCTTGGTCAATTGAAGGATATTCAACATGATTTTTATTCGAATCAATTAAGAAAATATATTTACCTGAAATACATCCCATTACAGATAAATCAACAACATAATATATAGTACAAATATAAAACCCTTTGGTGAAAGGCGTGCTCCTAATCAAAACATTGTCCAGAATGATTTTTGGACTACTTAAACCATATTCATTGCTCTTGAAAAGTGCTTACTTTTTTATTTGTTTACGATAACCCTTGCTTTGATGCTTTGACTATTTTCAAAAATTTAATTTTAATGTTTGTTTATAACTTAGCAGAGAGTGTTTGAGATATTGAGGTATAAGAAGGGAGGGGATCTTCAACAAGATATATGTATACATGTATTTCGATACATGATACGGTATGACACATGTATTTCGATTCTGATTTCTGATCGCTGATAAGGATTTAATAACCGAAACACATGTCTGGTGCATAATTAATTGGTTCTTAATTTTCTTCAAGAAGGTATAGAGTTGGAACACATCCGTATTATTGAAAAACTCATAAAAATCCAATTTTTAAATAAAGTATAATTTTATTTCAATTAAAGAAATGCCTTCTAATGTGTGTTTTAAGCAGGTACGCAGAAAGTTGAGGGGGATTCCCCCCGCGATTTCTTTCAATGCCATTTTAAAAGTGTGAATAATAAATCAGTGAATGAGCGTCAAATTCAAATTTTAAACCCAAAATCAGAGTCCGGATTTCACAATCAAAAGGCTTACAATTTTCTCATGACAAAAAATATCGGACAAACAATTTGAGACAGTAACACAACACAAAAAAAAACCACGTAGGCAAACATGAACAATCTACAGATGCGCTGCATTAATTATTTAAGTTTAAACACTTAAAAACATCGTAGGAATAAAGTTACAAATACGATTCAAGTCACCCTGAACAAATTCGATGAAGACAAGATGGACAATATATGCAATTCCATTGATCCCAAAGCCTGTCTTACACAATAATAACTTGAACCTCGTATAGTTACAAACTTGAAACATAGTGAATACTCGGTACTTCTTCCATTTTTATATGAATAATGAATATTAAAATATATATTCTATTATATCTTACAGTGCGCTATACGCGCATTCAAGCAACGTTTGTCTCCTCAGAAATACGCATTTGTAGTCAAATCTTTCAATATCCGTCTTGGATCAGTGGGCCTTAAGTATTGCTTTGACTTATATGGAATTATGTCGGAAAGGAGACCGAGTAAAAAGGAGTCTATGAAATTTTAAAGAATTTACAATGACCTGCTAACGCGAGAATGCATCCTAGAAAATACATATCTTGCCCTTCGCTTTAAAATAAGCCTACTAGACATTAACATATACCGTGGGACCCTTATTCAGATGGCAAATGTAGTGCTTCTTTTTACCATTGACGCGCTTCATAATTCAAGCGATAATAGTATTGGCTTCATTCACAAACTACTCGTTCGGACTTTAATTAGGACGTATCTAAGTCCATGTACGTGGTCAATTGATGGATACTCAACACGATTGTAATTGGAATCAATTCAGAAAATAAATTTACTTGAAATATACACATTTCCATTACAGTTAAATCAACAACATAATATAAAGTACAAATGTAAAACCCTTTGGTGAAAGGCGTGCTCCTAATCAAAACATTGTCCAGAATGATTTTTGGACTACTTAAACCATATTCATCGCTTTTGAAAAGCGCTTACTTTTTTATTTGTTTACAGTAACCCATGCTTTGATGCTCGGACTATTTTCAAATAATTGCTTCTCATGTTTGTTTTCAACTTAGCAGATTGTTTGAGATATTGAGGTATAAGAAGGGAGGGGATCTCCAAGAAGATATTTGTATACATGTATTTCGATACATGATACAGTATGATACATGTTTTTCGATTCTGATTTCGGGTTTTGTGTTTATGCCATGATTGAGACTGGCGTTACATTAAATGCCATTACCTCATCGTTAAATAATTTATGAAAAATATTGTGCTCGTGTTGTTGTTTCATGCTTATTACAGTAAACAAATCATGTTTTTGGTGAGAAAGGAATCACCAATATAAGGAAAGAATTAAAAGTTTGTATGGCATCTTATTTAATCTCTCTGCCAAACTGAAGTTTTCCTCAAGGTTTAGATATTTCCTCTAAGTTGAGTGATGCCTCAAATTAACGTTGTTTGAACTTATTTTTGGGATTTTCTTTAAGTTAAAAAAAACAATATTTGTCTTCAAACTATCAACAAACATAAAATAACGAAGTAAAACATAAATTTGTAATATGTGGAAACTCATATTTATGACTGAGGGACAATTTGAGGAAATTCGATGACTCTCCGCAAGTTTAGAAATATATTTCGTTTTCTTAGAATTTAAATTTTTGGAGCCCCTCAACTTTGAGGAAGTAGAGTGTTTTACTCCTAAAATGGATAAATCTAAATGGAATCATGAGGAAGTCCGAGGGTAAGTGTATGTATTCGGATGACATGCAAAATGTATCGAACTTATAAGACGCTGCTACATTGTAACTATGGTAACGATACATTGTTTCATCAAATCTTTCCTCAAAGTTTCCTCAGTTTGGAGCCCCTTAAATCATCTGAGGAGATTTCGAAAGGGATGATTTTAAGAAAACCTTATTTGAGGGAATCCTCAAGACCACTTGCAGTTGAGGAAATTCTCAATTTGATACGTTTTATACAAGTGAAGCCTGAATATAAATATAATTTATAAATAAGTTTATAAATCTCTCATATCGGGAGTTCGCTTCTTTTCATATGGTGGAGGTTTTTGTTTTTGTTTGCTTTGGTTCCTGTTTTATCCTGATTTTGTATGCCTTCGGTTTCTGATTTTCTGAATTATCGATTTTGTGCTGTAGACAGGGATATGGTCATTATCCATATTTGTCATTGTTAGTGATTTTGGTACGATTGTCCATGTCTCTGTTTATACCTTGACGTGCTCTATTACGGGCTGTATCATTGTGTCCATAAAACATATCCCATATGAGAGAGGAGACTTTAAAGTTATTTTCTACACCATCAATGAATGATTTGCAATAGTGTAGAATAGTAAAAGCCCCCTAGTTTAAGTGGGGCATGGCCCATTTTTTATTCAGGGGACATCCCTTTCACATAAAATCAGGGTCCATAAATTCCCCCGGGGGTGCAGGCATTGGGTAAGTAGCTCATGGTCTGATATCAAACTTAAGCGTTGCTCAGATCTAGTCAATAATGATAAACCCTTTCAACCTTGAACATGTTTCGGAGTCGGACTCTCTATTTTTCCCATAAATCTATGTAGCATATTGTACCCATTCATAAATGTTTCTACTTGTTTTTAATACGTACCCAAGTCCTCTTGATGGATCGTTCAATACTAACCCGAACAAAACTAATTCAGTTTAATGTAAAAATAAAAGCAGCTCTTTTGAACAATGTCTATACACTTCCTTAACCAGTGTCCCTATAAATAATATTTATCCCCTATAAATAATATTTATACAGGGATATGGTCATTATCCATATTTGTCATTTGAAAGAAGTAAAAAAATAAGGGTTCGAAGTTTGATGTCTGAGCCACAGCTTCGATAATTCTGCGAAGGAGATATTTTTTTGGGCTCTCTACACCCAGTCCGGTTTTTGTGTTACCTTTTGTCGATCGAGACATCTAAACTTATTTTCGTATTTCACAGGTTTTTTGTTTTGGATATGCTACTAAATCGACCCTAGAGGAAATTTTGGAAGCGCACACTCTCTCTACAGAAAATGAAAAAAATTAAATAATAAAAAAAATCATAGTGCGCTACTGAAATGAATTTATGCAACTCGTGAAACTCACTTTGGCTGGAAGCATCGCTGAAACAAGTGTCTGATGCATAATATTGGTTCTAAAGTTTCTTAAAGAAGGTATAGATTTGGAACACTTCCGTATTTTTACATAATAAAGTATTATCTTATTTGGATTACTGTATGGAAATGCTTTCTAATGTGTGTTTAAGCAGGTACGCAGAAAGTTGAGGGGGAATCCTCTCCCCCCCCCCCGCGATTTCGTTCATTACCATTTTAAAAGTGAGAATAATGAATCAGTGAATGAGAGTCCGGATTTCACAATCAAAAAGCTTACAATTTTCTCATGACAAAAAATATCGGACAAACAAACTAAGACAATAACACAACACACACAAAAACACGTAGGCAAACATAGTCACATGAACAATCTACATATAAATTGTATTAATCATTTAAGCTTAAACACTTTAAAATATCGTAAGAATACAGTAACAAACACGATTCATGTCATAGTATATTAGTAAGTCGAATCGAAAATGAAGATTTAAGCTTATTTATTAGAAATTTCTCTCTTTCTCTATATTTTAAAAACAATGGACCTTTGCCCCGGTATCCGCACCAGAACAAGAAACTTTAAAAAAAATTAATGTAAGTGGTATCACCCTGAAAAAATTTGATGAGGATATAAGATGGACAATATATGCAGTTCCATTGATCCCAAAGCCTGTCTTACATAATTATTACTTGTAGAACCTCATATGGATACAAACTTGAAATATAGTGAATACTTGGCACTTCTTCAATTTTTATAGGAAAAATAAATATTGAAATATATACTCTATTATAATTTACAGTACACCATACGCGCCAAATCTTGTGATATCCGTCTAGGATCAGTGAACCTTAAGTATTGCTTTGGCTTATTTGGAATTATGTCGGATAAGAGACCGATTAAAAAGGAGTCCGTGAAATTTTTAAGAGTATACAATGACCTGCTAACACGATAATGTCCTTGAGTCCTTGAGAATACATATCTTGCCCTTTGCTTTAAAATGAGCCTACTGGAGATTTATATATACCAGGTGACCCTTATTCAGATGGCAAATGTATTGCTTCATTTTACCATTGACGCTCTTCATCATTCAATCGATAATAGTATTGTATTCATTCACAAACTACTCGTTCAGATATAATAAGGAGATATCTTAGTCCATTTTCTTGGTCAATTGATGGATACTCAACATGATTTTAATACGTCATTTCGGAGATCCCAATTTCGTCAAAATGTATCATGTGACTTTCATCCTTTTATGACGTCATTTAGGGCATGTTTTGTTCAAAATGGCGTCGCTTATTACTAACTATTCATAGATGGATGTAAAAAGAGAATAAAGTGCTATATTTTCAAAAGAAACAGAAATATCAATAGATAAAAATAAATGAATGCAAAAAAATAGATAAATAAACCATAAAAAATAAATAAAAAGATAGAGATGGTCATATCATGGATAACTGTTCAAAGCCAAGGCGGTTGTACACCCCCTCCCTTTCTTATATTAATTTTTTTGAATGGACCAATGATTAATATGGTAATGATAGATATCTTAAAGAGAAGTCAGCTGCAGATAACCTCAAAAACGTCACCATACGATCCATTTTTAAGATAAGGTAAGGCCGGGAAAGTCGGGAAAAAAAGGGGGGGGGGAGTTGATGTTTTATACATTGTCGGTAACCCACGCTCTGTCGAATTTCATTTTGCGCAATCGATCATGGGTTTCCGAAGATAATTTTATGCAGAAATCATATTCCTATGAATTACGAATTTTTATTTCAAACATGATTTTTTTATGTATATTGACTTAAGAAATGAATCTTATATTTTTTCTGTTGATGCAGGTATCAACCGAAAAATTGGACAGAAAACTGCATCAATGCGCGTAGCGCGTTGATGCAAAAGTTTTCTGTCCAATTTTTCGGGTGATACCTGCATCAACAGAAAAAATATAAGATTCATTTCTTATCATTTAATTATGGAAAACAGACTGTTTTCTTGGATCTAAGAACGATCAATCACCGCACTTTATTTCGTAAGTCGAAAGATTTCGCAGTGATACGTCTGCCAAAACAAGTTATGGCAGCCGCCATGATTCAAACAGCGAACGGTCGTCTCTCTATATCTTTGGAATAAGGACTAGTTTGAGCAAATTCTACATGCACTGTTAATTTTTGAGTAAGTAGAAAAGAAATGGTACCCTTGAAATGATAAACAAATATCTACAAATTGTATTTTCAGCAACGAGTTCATTCGTGTTTGAGGGAACCCCCAGTTCTAAAAACAGTGCTATAAATAGACTTCCGTGAAAAATTGTGTTGATCGATGTATCAACAAAATTTCTCAGCCAATCAGAATCTTCGTTTCTTGAAAATGACAATGGAAATTAAATGATTAAATATTGACAAACCAAAGTAAAGGAAGCATAAATTCTTCTTCACGCAAGTCAATTTCCCGTATTCATTTGTAGCGTTACTAACCATAATAATGATTTTTATATATTGATTTTGCATATTTTATATTTATTCAAATCTACATGTAGACATTGTAATTAAAATGGAAGTACACAGGATTTTACCGTGTAGAAATATTATCGTTATACACATTTAAAGATGTATTCCCTGTATCTTCTAGAAATTAGAGTATATTATTTAATTTCATTATTTTTGTTTTATTGGGTAAAGAAACCTAGAAAAAAGTTCACTAGTCCAGGATATATAAACATAATGTCCAATTATGTTTGTTTACACGAATCTACGCATTTCGATTAGTCCAAAATACACGTTCATACACAAATGAACACGATATTTAAAATACCGGATGGGCCGGAACTACTTTCATCAAAATTATTCAATGTTGCTAAGATCGGCTTTTGAATGATAAAGTTGCAAAAAAACATGGAAATTTTATGACATTTTCGATGATGTAACGGTGTGAGAAGGATTGTACCTCATAGAAACTGTTTCAAACAATTTCTATGAGATACAATCCTTCTGAACCTATGAATCATTGAAACTAGAAACTTTTCTAGTATGCATTTTCACTGAGATGAAGAATTTAGAAAATATTATCAGCGAACAGAAAAAAAAGATCGATCAGGATGCACAGTATCGTCATGAATTTTCACAATATTAACTTGTCACTTATCTAATAACTAAGTCCTAGGAAGATATTCTGATACCAATAGATCATAATCATGCCGTTTTCTGAAAGTATTAGATCTATAAGTACAGAGAATCTGTATAAATGAGTTAAAGAAGATCCAGACGATAATCTCAACAGCACTCACAATAGAACACAAAATAAAGCATCGACGGACCCCTAGCAAGCCAGAGGTGGGACCAGGTGCCCGGGAGGAGTAAGCATCCCCAGTTGGCTAGCCGCACCCGCACTCCCACTTCCTGTGTGTACAATGCAAACACATAACTGCAATGTCAGCGAACTTTCTATATAGACACGACGTAAGACAGTGCATGAATTTTATATATTGTTTTCAGTTCCGTGCTTAAACATCGACGACGGATGCGGCTAGCCAACAGGGGATGCTTACTCCTCCCGGGCACCTGGTCCCACCTCTAGCTTGCTGGGGGTCCGTCGATGCTTAATTTTGTGCTCTATTGTGAGTGCTGTTGAGATTATCGTCAGGATCTTCTTTAACTCATTTGAACTGCAGAACGGGTCATCAAACAACTACGTCATATAATATGATGATGTAATGAACTAGCTACGTATTATTTCTATTTCATTTGGTAACTAGTTCGCCTACGGGCCCTACAGAGTTGATATTTTCATACGCAATGTACTTAATTACTTTTTCTTGTAGACCTATATATGTGTGAAATTTGTACACGGTTTTACACAATTTGTGATGCGACAAACCAAAGTTCATACTCCAATAAACTGTCAAAATTGAACAGTCAATTCTTAAATACCATGCATGTGTTTTGCCGGCGAATTCACAATGTTTACAATCACAATAATTATAAATAAACTCATGTCGTAAAAGGTGAGCTTTATCTCACGAAGCTATCTAGTCATCAATCTGGAAATGTTTGAAAGTTTGCTAACTACCTACTAAATAATCCGTGAAAATCTACCCTTATTTACCCTTAGTCAAGTTCAATAATCTATGTCGTTATTATTTTAAATTTGTAATCATGATACTGTGCATGCGTAACTTGGGGTTTTCCATTTTCGGTGTAAATATCGTGAGCCAGAAATATTTACAATAAACTATCTTTATAGTATGGTATCTTGAGGAGCTTGGTTGCAAAAATTTTGTTATTTACGGAAAGTTAATAACTTTGGTAATGCTAGAAAAATGCAGTTTGTGTTCTACAAGTTATATTTCATCCAATTTTTGACGAATACAGGGTCTACAAATTTAATTCAACACACAGTATACTGAAAGTGAGTTTTCTTATTACAAGTTTGATAAGAGATTTTACATTTTTTAACCTGCAAATTGAGCATAACCCGGGGGTAGGGTTGGTGGCCGCAGCACCCGGCCGCGATGATAGTGAGCTTTCTAGGCCCGGCAGCTTTCAAGGCTGGACTAATCTCATTCACACTGCATGGTTATATTCTTTGTTCAATATATTAGAGGAAGGAGAAAATGAACTTTCACAATTCATTTCATAGCATAACACTAAATGTAGATCAGTAATACAGCGATTCCTATTGAATCCCCCCCCCTTTTTTCCCCTCCGCATCATCCGCGTGGGATACAGGATTTTTAAATTCTAGAATTTATGGACATTTAGCAATCCGATGAACATTACAAAATCGTATACGTTTTAATTTCTCCGATTTAGAAAGGCATTTTTGGAAGACAGCGTCGTTTCTCATGTAATCAAAATATGCCCTAAGTTTAGTCTCGGTCACATGACCACGTAACCTTTTCGCGCCTCCTTACATAAGAGTTACATAAGAGTTTCAACATCTAGGAAACGTATTGGAATCAATTAAGAAAATAAATTTACCTGAAATATACACATTTCCATTACAGATAAATCAACAACATAATATATGGTACAAATATAGAATCCTTTGGTGAAAGGCGTGCTCCTAACCAAAACATTGTCCAGAATGATTTTTGCACTACTTAAACCATATTCATTGCCCTTGAAATTGCCTTCTGATTTCGGGTTTTATGTTCATGCCATGACTGAGACTGGCTTTACATTAAATGTCATTACCTCATTGTTGAATAATTCATAAAAATAATTTGCTCGTTTTGTTGTATCATGCTTATTAAAGTGAACAAATCATGTTTTTGTGTGAGACAAATCACCAATATAAGGAAAGAATTAACATGTTTCTATGGCATCTTATTTCACCTTTGCCAAACTTTTCAAAGTGAGATTTTTTGGAAATGTGAGCATTTTCCTCGAATATTTTTAATTTCCTCAATCAGTCTTGTTTTAAGGTATCCGTTGTACAAATAAATATCAAGTGTATCATATAGTTAGAATTACGGCATATCTTTACATGAATATACCATAATGCAACATAAAAGCTAGATTCAAACATCAAAGTTCAACATCCCAACCGCTAACTAATGAGTTAAAGAAGATCCTGACGACAATCTCAACAGCACTCACAATAGAGCACCAAATTGAACATCGACGGACCCCCAGCAAGCCAGAGGTGGGATCAGGTGCCCGGGAGGAGTAAGCATCCCCTGTTGGCATGCCGCACCCGCCGTCGATGTTCATGTACGAAAATGAAAAGAATATATAAAATACATACACTGTCCGAGGCCACGTCTATATAGAAAGTGCTATGGCGACAATGTCAGGGAATAATATTCAAAACACTTACTGTCAAACCCCTCGCGGGGAACTTTTTTACGAGCTCCACACGGCAAAGGGCATAAGTGTGACACAAATGAGTTAAAGAAGATCCTGACGACAATCTCAACAGCACTCACAATAGAGCACCAAATTGAACATCGACGGACCCCCAGCAAGCCAGAGGTGGGATCAGGTGCCCGGGAGGAGTAAGCATCCCCTGTTGGCATGCCGCACCCGCCGTCGATGTTCATGTACGAAAATGAAAAGAATATATAAAATACATACACTGTCCGAGGCCACGTCTATATAGAAAGTGCTATGGCGACAATGTCAGGGAATAATATTCAAAACACTTACTGTCAAACCCCTCGCGGGGAACTTTTTTACGAGCTCCACATGGCAAAGGGCATAAGTGTGATACAAATGAGTTAAAGAAGATCCTGACGACAATCTCAACAGCACTCACAATAGAGCACCAAATTGAACATCGACGGACCCCCAGCAAGCCACGGAAACTATCGAGACGCTGCCGAAGATTACCGAGATAATTTTAACCTTGTTTAAATGGACGAGACGTCAGCGAGATCTCCATTTGTACATTGGATACGTTAAACTTAATCAACCTGAAGTTTTCCTTAAGGTTAAGATATTTCCTCTAATGTGAGTCATGCCTCAAATTAACGTTGTTTGAACTTATTTTTGGGATTTTCTTTAAGTTTAAAAAATCTGTGGGAGCTCAATACCTTCCACCAATATTTGTCTTGAAACTATGAACAAGCATAAATACGGAAGTAAAACATCAATTTGTATTATGTGGAATGAAGAATGTGGATAAAGACCATATCCCAATACTCAGTACAAAATCGACAATTCAGAATATCACAAACCGAAGGCATACCAAATCAGGACAACAAGAACCAAAGCAAACAAAGAAAAACCTCCACCATATGAAAAGAAGCGAACTCCCAAATAAACTCATATTTAAGGCCGAGGGACGCGTTGAGGAAATTCGATGACTCTCCGCAAGTTTAGAAATATATTTCGTTTTCTTAGAAGTTAAATTTTTGGAGCCCCTAAACTTGGAGGAAGTAGAGTGTTCTACTCCTAAAAGGGATAAATCTAAATAGAATCATGAAGAAGTCCGAGGGTAAGTGCATGTATTCGGATGACATGCAAATTGTATTGAACGTATAAGACGCTGCTCCTTGGTAACTATGGTAACGATACAATGTTTCATCAAATCTTTCCTCAAAGTTTCCTCAGATTTGGAGCCCCTTATATCATCTGAGGAGGTTTCGAAAGGGACGATTTTAAGAAAACCTCAGATGAGGGAATCCTCAAGACCACTTGCAGTTGAGGAAATTCTCAATTTGATAAGTTTTATACAAGTGAAGCCTGAATCATTTAATTTCCATTGTCATTTTCAAGAAACGAAGATTCTGATTGGCTGAAAAATTTTGTTGATACATCGATCAACACAATTTTTCACGGAAGTCTATTTATAACACTATTTTTAGAACTGGGGGTTCCCTCAAACACGTTGCTGAAAATACAATTTGTTGGTGTTTGCTTATGATTTCAAGGGTACCATTTCTTTTCTACTTACTCAAAAATTAACAGTGCATGTAGAATTTGCTCAAACTGGTCCTTATTCCAAAGATATAGAGGGACGATAGTTCGCTGTTTGAATCATGGCGGCTGCCGTAACTTGTTTTGGCAGACATATCACTGCAAAACCTTCCGACTTACGAAATATAGTGCGGTGATTGATTGTTTATAGATCCAAGAAAACAGTCTGTTTTCCACAATTAAATGATAAGAAATGAATTATATATTTTTTCTGTTGATGCAGGTATCACCCGAAAAATTGGACAGAAAACTTTTGCATCAACGCGCTACGCGCATTGATGCAGTTTTCTGTCCAATTTTTCGGGTGATACCTGCATCAACAGAAAAAATATAAGATTCATTTCTTAACTATAAATATAATTTATATATAAGTTTGTTAGTGATTTTGATACGATTGTCCATGTCTCTGTCTATACCTTGACGTGCTCTATGACGTGCTGTATCATTGTATCCTTTTTGTTTCTCAATTTTAAGTGCTCCATTTTAATCACTCAAATGCTGTCTTCTGTCTAGTCCGTCGTTTCCTTATTTTACTCATATTTTAATTAAAACATGTAACATCCTTGTAACTTCATTTTTGACATCATTCATAGCTCATGGTTACTTCCTCGTTTTGTCGCGTCTAGTACCTTTAATGAAACATTATGCTATTTACCATGATACATATTGTCTTTAATGAGATATCAACACGCCATCATCCATTAATACTGCAAGTGTTTAAAACGATTATCGGCAGAAGAGTTTCTTTATTCATAAGAAGTAATTGAGTTTCTAATTATAGATTGAAAGCGAGTGAGGCATTTCTGATTTTAATACGATGGATAAGGACTTTATTCCCATGTTAATGACGTTACAATTATTCCAGCGGAATACACACGCATGCAACGAGAAAATGGGGAAACACAACAAAATTACATTATGAAAATACGGAAGTGTTCCAACTCTATACTGTCTTGAAGAAAATTTCAAACCAATTTATTATGCACCAGACACATATTTTGGATATTAAATCGTCAGTGATGCTTCCAGGCAAAGTAATTTAAGGCATGGCCAAAATTCATTTTAGTAGCGCCCTCTGATTATTTATTTTGGAAAATAAATTTATGCATTTACTTTCCAGAGAGTGTGCGGTTCCAAATTTCCGGTAGGGTCGATTTAGTAGCATATCCAAATAAAATTTTATGTTCAAAACAGCATTGGAGGGATGGTGCCAATATGATATTTTTGGATGAAATGACAAGTTTCCGCATAGCAAAATAATATTCATGATGTCAAATTAATAAAGTACGAAAACAAAGCTTCTTTCAGGCGACAAAGCTGGAAACAAGTAATAAATACACTTTAAAACATCCATGTCACGGGGAACGAGTTTAACTGCCCCATACTGCAAAAGGAAATAATGATGAAACAGACGGAGGTTTCAAAAACAATCTTATCAAATAAAACTCAAGCAAGGATAAATACCATTTAAACAAGAGGAACAGATTATCTCGACAGAATCCAATTAATAAACATTTCACTGCATTCCCCTTTACTTGTCATTTTCCTCAATGAATAGTTTTTTCTTAATTGATACCTTAATTAATAATGGAACACAATCGCTATGTAGATATTTCCTCTTTAGAATTTAAAATAATTCATCGACCCAATTGTTAAACATCACAGGAAACATACAAAACCTCCATCATATGAAAGGAAGCAAATTCACGATATGGGAGTGAGACCAGCGATATGGGAGTGAGACCAGCCTACCTATGACAAATATGGGTAATGACCACATCCCTGTATAGAGTACACAATCGATAATTCAGAAAATCAGAAACCGAAGGCATACAAAATCAGGATTAGCAGGCACACTCACCAGGTGGTACAAATGTTAAACGCCTTCAAATTTACTGGCAACATTTAAAAACAGCTGTATTAGTTAAGTACCCGAAACGTGCATGTCTGGTCCAAGCTGAAAATTTATCTGGTTTTACATGATGCTATCGAATTTGAAGACGTTTAACATTTGCAGCATGCACCAGACATGTACGCTTCGGGTACATAAACCTCATCATTAATCCTCAATCTAAACAATGTAATATGGCTGCACAATAATTTTTTGACTTTAGGATCATATCCTCGGTAAAACAGACGACTGACTATTTTCTACATTTGTTGTTGAAGTTTGAATCTGCCTTTGAACCTTCTACTTTTGTTTATAAGGTCATCGTAAAATCAAGGCAATGAAATCCCAAATGATGTAAATTTATTTTGACAAATCAAAAATTCAGGGGATGTGATTGACAAAATGAAAACTAAAAATTTCCAAGCCAATGCCGCCATTTCTTTTTGTTTTCGAAAAAGTATAAAAATGTTATTTATTTAATTGACTCTAAACAAGACAAGCGTTACATAACAGGAACGCCGTTTTTGGACACAAGTGTGTATGACAAAGGAGATGATTTTGGATTCAACATAGTAAAATTTCCCTGGCTTGGCGATGGTGTTCCTAGCTTACCGTCATGCGGTAACTACATTTCACAGCTCATCCGGTATGCTAGAGGATTTTCGTAGTAGAAATTAACAAATTACGAAGAAACTTTTAGGTCAAGGTTTTCGCTTTCACAAAATAGTAAAGACATGCTGGAAATTTTACAAAATATTATTGTCAACTTCTTTTGAAATTCGGACCAATACAAGCAATACAGCATATTACTGTGGGTATTTCACAACCTGCATTTTATGATGAAATAATTAACAAAATAAGAAGGATCAAAGGTAAACAGCATAACCATCGAAAATGCGTCAGAATTTTATACCGTGGATGTGATCCTAATATCACCAGACGGACACTAGGCTTGGTACTTGACCAATCTACAGTCTTGTACCAGCGCATTCTTAAGACATGCACTCTGACTGTGACAACGGGACTCCATGTTGGACCCTGTCCACACAACCCTCTTTAGAGAAGACAGGTCCCCGACCACCTGTCCTCTCTGAATGTCAGTCGGACACTTCTGGTGATAACATGCATGAGCTCGTTACAGCGGGCAGAGCAAGGACTGTATTACGTACGCCCACTTTTTATATCCATATATTCATCTTTGTTGCGTGGGTCCCTACGTTTTGCGGTCTTGTTTGTGTGTGGTCATCTAACAGTGTGGAGATTATTTTACACCATAATTGTATGTTCTTCGAGATCTCTGGGTAATCGGAACAGTGTGAGGGTTGTACGCACGTAATCCAGGATAATCACACATTCTGCTATTAAAGTCCATAGTCGGCATCAATTGCCTATTGGTCTTGTTGGTGTATGTTTAGTCATTTATGTCTGGTGTTTCTATGTGATTATGTGTTCATTGTACCATTTCCGTGTCTGCTTTGTGTTTTTGCAGTGGATGTTTAAGGGTTTTACTGTTGGTACTGCAACCGAGTGTTGTTGGAGATCCCCTCCTTTCTGTCATTAATTGGGCCATAGGTTATAGGTTATATGACCTAGGTCAAATTAACTTAAAGGGAGGGCGAGGCATCTATTTGTCAAAGTAAGGATCTGCTGTATTATGAATTCGGCAGAAGCTATTATGAAAATTATTTTGGTTCACTATCATTGATGCATCAAGAACTACTTCCGGGTTGAATTGATATGGCCTATATCCTTGAGTACAAGTTGTCATTGATGAGGACGTCACTCCCTAGCGACAGTAGTGTTACCCTCTTAGTCATCGTAAGGGTCACGGTTTTTCATCATTATGTTATCACAAATAACAACATTTGTAATTCTCTAGGACGATTATGTCTTTTGGTAAAGCTCAATGTCACAGATTCGTTTTTTTTTTCTCTTGACCAAACTTCATGAATTATCATTGTCGAAAGAAAGAACCTAATTGAATATCAAGGTCATAGGTATCAAGGTCGTAGGTATACTGTCAAGGTCATACTTAATAACTGATAGGTACTTTGATGTTTATGTATATTTCTCTTTTTACGATCGTGGCACTTACTTCAAGCCATCTAGACCTTACTTGTACGTCTTATAGGATGAATGTACAATTTTGATTTCTATTTCACATCATGCGTAAAGGCACGGTTCTATACTTGCTTCATAAATAGGCGTGTTTTGATGTGGGCGCTACAACCTAGTCTTGATGGCAACCTTTCCTGCAGAGGTAAGGATTTGTGACAAAGCAGCGATATCTGGACCATTTGATCGCATATGAAAAAAACACAAATTAAGACACTTGTATCAACTCTAAAGAATTAGTCTTTTAAATTTATTTTGTACTTACTAGTTTATTCATGTTCGCTACTGATTGTCCCCCGTGGTCTGTAGCAAAATGCCTTCTTAGCTCATTATGAAATTCGACGATAAAGTTTATATCTCTTTCCTCCAAACTTTGAGCGTGCGACACTGTACTTGTTAGTGCTGTGAAAAGAGATGTTTACTTTAGAAATTAAGGACATATACTGTTATTCAGTTGTATGATAGATATTCTTTGGATTTGAATACGTTTCACCTTATTGTATGTTACGCCCTGGTCACAACCCGCCGTGTGTGCTTTCAGGACGTGTGTGTTTGCGGAAGCTACGTGCGCTACGTTTTTCTGAAGACACAAGGAAGGAAGTGGCTAGAGCATGGAAGGAGTGTGTCACGCACGTCGCACGTACGGTTATATGGATGGTTACATGCATCATACATGGAGCTCAAAAAAGTAAGTGCATTGCACGTACTTACGACTAACGTGCAACTTGCTTACAACGTACTTTCTCCGTACGTCTTCTACGTTATCATAAGAATGTCAAATTGACACGTACTGCAGACGCATGGAGTTTCACGTACTTGCAACGTGCGTGTCGTACTTTTTGTTGAATTCTTAGCACGCAGGGAAAGTTCTGTATGTACTAAAGCTGCTACGTCCTGTCTGCGTGTTCCTTAATCCGCAAGGAGGACATACGGGACACGTACCGATAACGCACGGACACCGTACGGATACCCAAGGTTTGCCTACGTTTCTGCACGCAGACAGCACGTACGTCGGGTTGTGACCACCGCTTAAGTGATGTGTAGTGACACTTGATGTGGCTATGAGTACTTCCTGACTTGACTGATGCAGACATTTTCAGTTGCAACTATGGCAAATTCAAAATATTACTCTATATCTTTTTATTGGTGGATGATTTTCCTTAATTATTGGAATAGTAAATATTGTATATACTACGTATTAATTAAAGCGAAGAAATCGATAACTTTCCGTCCATACCTTTATGTAAAATGACCTTAAAAACTGTTCAAAGTATTTTCAAAAACTGTTCAAGGTACTTCATAATCCAAATCGGAGTTACCTTTGTTGTAAAATACTAGAAATACAGAATACTTCCAAATAGTTACTGTTTATTAGAGAATTACATGTAACAAAAGACATGGATAATATAATTTGCAACGACTTAACAGCCAAATCCCATGTAACAAGCACGGGTTTGAAGAAATCGACGATATGAAAATTCACATTTTTGGGTGCCAGTTACATAAATCTTATGCCAAACACCCTAATGCTAAAATATTCCCTAGATATAAAGTTTGAATAAAAATAAATCTTAGTCTGATGATGCATTTTCCCTACATGTCTTTATGACATATTCTTTTGTAACCTCATGTTGACAGTATATTCCTGGTGACAGCAGCAGACCAAAACGTAGCACGTAGTAAGATTGTGTTCAGTTTTCTCTTGGTATTCTCGAAAATGAATGTGTTCCAAGTCGTTATCTTCTGAAACAATTTTTCAAACCAATTGTTATGTACCAGAAACGTGTTAAGGTTAGTTAATCCTCGACAGTGGTACTTCAAACCTAAAGGAAAGGAATTGATTCAAATCTAAGTTCCGTTAGGTATCGTTGCGGCTTTTAACAGTCAGTAAAGATATTTGTGACAAACTGTGTAGAGAAACGAGCTGCATAATTTATGAAGAGCAATAGTCTAAAATATCCAACAATTTATACCATTTTAAATACAAAGGTTAACGAAAAGAAATAAATAATCATCAAAACTGATGATGGAAAATTTTGATATATATTTCATATCAAGTGCAATAACTCCATGAAACAAGCCGAATGATATTCCCTTGGACTTTAGTGGTTGAAATTATCAATTATATTACTATACGTTCTACAGTAAAAATGTTAAGTGAAGTCGAAATAGAGGAAATAAAAAAAAAGTTAATATGACCTTAATCACAACATTTTAGACAAAAAACCCTAATTGATTCCAAAAGTAATAACTGAAATAACTAAGATCTAGATTGTACAACCATGCGGTTGATTACTGACAACATTGTCCTCCCACTTATCCTCATGCCCGAGTTCTTGCTTGAACTTATCACATTATACAAGCGTTTCACCTCTTACTTGATAACATCAATGGAAGAAATCCGGAGCAGTCCTTTAGACACCACTAAGAAAGGGATTCGAAAATATTAAAAATCATTCTGATTATAAAGGGAATATTGTTAGCCTAAGTTTTAGCCTAATGTTTTTTATTATGCTTAAAGTAGTCAAACATTTGATCTGACATATTTCCTTCATTCGTAGGAATTGCATTCTTTAAAGAATAAGAGTATATAAGTACATATGACTCACTTATTTGAACAGTATATTTATATATAATGTCGAAGGGTTCCAACTCTATACCTTCTTGAAGAAAATTACAAACCAATTTCCATGCACCAGACACGTGTTTCGAATATTAAATTCTCATCAGTGATGCTTCTAGCGGAGCCACCAAAAATCATTTCAGTAGCGCGCTCTTTAATTTTTTGAATTCTGATTAACACATTTACATTACAGATAATGCGCGGCTCAATACAAATGGTCTTAAATGATGCTATTGAAATTGAAGACGTTTAACATATATATATATATCTACGAATCAATTTTCCGCATTAAATTCGTTCCACATTATGAAATATTGGGGTTTTTTCGGCAATCTGTAAACATTTTAGTTACATTTATTCAACTTCTCCGATAAAAAAATAAAAATTATATGTTATGACATGACTTTGTATAAATTAAAGAAGATCCTGACGATTATCTCAACAGCACTGATAGTAGAACACAAAATTGAGCATCGACGGACCCTTAGCAAGCCAGAGGTGGGATTTGGTGCCCAGGAGGAGTAAGCACCCCCCGTTTACTAGCCGCACCCGCCGTCGATGTTCACGCACGAAAATGAAAAAATATACAAAATACATGCACTGTCTGAGGTTATGTCTATATAGAAAGTATAACACCCGATGTACTAGTTAAGATGTAAATTTCATTTAATAAAACAAGGTTGTTTACGTTGTTCATGCCAAACGAATGTATATGATACCAAAACGAAAGTAGAGATGTTTAAATTAAAAGGTTTTCATATAGCCTCAGAACCATTTTATTTCACAAAGCGTGGTGTAACAAAAAATGCATGATTTAATGTCGTAAAATATTTTTCCTTACTACAGATGAAAAATTTAAAACTGTACAGAATCAAAAAAAAAAAAACGGAAGAAAGGAAGGACGTCTGAAAAAAAAGAAATCGTCATCAAAAATGAATTCATAAAAGTACTGGACAGTTCAGTATTCACTCTGCTTTTTGTCATCTGGAATCCTATTAAAACTATTGTATAGACTCCCTATTCTGCGAAATGCTCGTCCAATGGAAAACAATGCATTAAGTCAATTAATTGGTATTATTATTAATTACATGGCAAGAATTTGTTGAGAAAATTCCAATTTAAGGAAAACACTCTCAAAAAATAAAAAAAAACTGCTCTATATTATATTTTTCAATAATTTGTAAGCCCTTTAATTGTTATTTTTGGCTTCTTTGTGTAGTTTTGTGTTCCACTTTTGTTCAACGATTTATAGTTCTGATAATAAATAGTTTATTAAGCTTGATCAATAAGGCAATATGTTTCTATAATAAATATCAATCGTACTATCTAATAGATTGTAAAACAGCTCTGAGATTTTTAGGTAGCAATCCTTTACAAACTTATCAGCTTAAAATCGTTGAGAAAAGTAACAAAACAGAAAAGGAAATCAAAATGCATCGGATATAATAAATCTATTATTTAATTCAATTGGACTTTTATTACACTTCTACTACAATGTAATACAAATGTTCTGAATTATTGATGTATGAAATTATTTGATTCTTACCTGTGATAATAGCATATTTTGATAGAAAAAGGTATATTAATCCGTTTAACATATATCCGTTGAACATTTCACGTCTAATGAGCCGCATAATTTTCAGTTGTAAATGATCGCTAGAGTGCAAATGCTAAGAAATTTATACCTGATAATGTTCTGATGTAGGAGGTTAAAATCAGACAATAGATTAATGGAAAGGCGCGTTCATGAGGTTAAGGGTGGTCTTATTGAACGCTCTCTTTTATGATCTCTTTGAATGACATTTTGACGTTCTTAGTCAAATTATCAAACAATTAATTTACAAAAAGGATAAAGGTGGGCGAATGTACTATTTTCTCATTTAATTTCTTGTACAGTACGATATACTTTCTGAAAATACCATATTTTTCCATCGTTTTTTTATTCTTTTATTTTTACTTGGAATTCTTTGGATCCGCCAGGTTATATTTGTCTTTGAATTGAGTTACATACGGATGGGTATGTTTGCGTTTGCCTTATTATCCATACCTTCGTCTCATATATTCGTAGTTCTATTTTCAGTCGGATTGTGAAGCAATGTCGGTCTATGAAATGGTGAAGTCCGTCCGTCATTCTGTCGATCTCCTTCAAAATTTAGCTTTTGCGTTGAAGTCTGTTGGGATAAAACTATTAGGAGTGCCAATTTTAAACTTAACATGTTAATAGTCCATGATGAGATTAATTAATGCAGCAAAAAAGTTCACTTTTGATTTTAACATGTCAAATACATCATCTGTGTTTAAGCCAATAGGAAAACCTATGAGGATAAGCAACTTGAAACTTAACTTAGGGCAAAAATGGGACGAATCTGACCATCAAAACATCATCATTTAAGAACAGATTAATTCGCAGAATGGACCATACATGCACGTTTCTGGTACTTAACCCTCGTCAGTGATCCTTAATCTAAACAATGTAATTTGACCAGAGAGTGTGAAAGTTGTGTACCGAAAGACGTAGCAGGATGGGTGAGATATGATTTGAACCATCCAACCAAAGATTGTACTCTATGTCTTTCGAAATGAAAGTGACAGTTCTATCGAATTGAAGCGGCGGGTGTTGCAAGCAAGCAGGAGATGTTTGCTCTTCCTGGGTACCTAGTCTCACTCCCGTATTGGGAGTTTGCTTCTATGCACGTGGTGGAGGTTTTTGTTTGCTTTGGTTCCTGTTTTATCCTGATTTGTATGCCTTCGGTTTCTGATTTTCTGAATTATCGATTCGATTTTGTGCTGTATACAGGGACATGATCATTATCCATATTTATCATGCTACAGGACCCGTGTTTCAGATATTTCAAGCAATTTTGATAACAGAAATTCTCGTCTCGTATGCGTTGAAGGAACGACCAACCGAAGTTGATATAACATGGCTACATGTGCCCTCGGGGACTCCTTGTCCACCAGCAGTGATATTCACCAAGTGGTACAAATTGTAAACGTTTTCAAATTCAAAATCATCGTTTAAGACCAGATAAATCTGCAGCATGGACCAGACATTCGGATACTTAACCCTCGTCAGTGATATACTCAATCTATACAATGTAATATGACCAAAAGTGAAAGTTGTCATGTCCAAAAAATGTACCGAAAGACGTAGCAGGATTGGTGGCATATGATGCTACAGGACCGACGTTTTAGACATTTCAATTACATGATTTGTCTTGAAGCCAATGGTAAGAAAACAATGAGAAAAATTCGTGACAAGCATATTGGTTACAATGATTAAAGGTTGTGTTGACTGTTGAACTTTTGAATTTGAAGGTTGACCTTCTTTTGCATAACTTAACTATATCTCTTGAACCGTAAGGGGAGGGACTTAAATATTTCAGATGTGAATCCTTTGTGACAAGACCTTATTTTATTCAATACCTCCACCATCTACCTATTCTAGTTGACCTTTAAGTTAGGCGTACCTTTCTAAGAACTTCAAGCTTGATTATATCTCTTGAAGCGGCACGTTCCTCCTTCGGGCTCTTTAAGGTTTGATACCTGTAATTTAACCATACCTTCTTCTATAAAATCCGATATTTTCCCCGTTCGAGAGATACGGGCGTTCAAAGATTCAGCTGTAGCCACGTCCCTTCATGCATATTAATTACTGAGAAGGAGAGCTCGAGAACCAAGTGATTTGATACATGAACCGATTTAGTATATTTCCATGATAATTCTAAACAAGGCGACGTGAGATGGGTATCGCGTGTTTCTTCCGCATAGCATATAAAATGGTATCAATTAATTCTATTTAGGACCGATTATATCCAATCTGACTTGCAATGTTAAACATCTTCAAATTCAATAGCATCATATAAACTGTTAAGCGTCTTCGAATTCAATAGCATCATTTAAGACCTCATATATTTACAGCATGGACCAGACATGCACGTTTCGGGTACTAAACCCTCGTCAATGATCCTCAGTCTAAACAATGTAAAATGACCAAAAAGTATGAAAATTATTATGACCAAAAATGTAACGAAAGACGTAGCAGAATGGGTGGGATATGATGCAAGAGGACCCACGTTTTAGAAATTTTGCAACAGAAAATTTCAAATGCGTTGAAGAGACAGACGGTCAACCGAAGTTGATCGAACTTGGCTACATGTGCCCTCGGGGACTCTTGGCCCACCTGCAGTGACACTCACCAAGTAGTTCAAATGTTAAACGTCTTCAAATTCAATTTAAAACCTGATAAATTTACAGCATGGACCAGACATGCGCGTTTCAGGTACTAAATCCTCGTCAGTGATCCTCAGTCTAAACAATGAAATATGGCCAAAAAGTATGAAAATCATCAAGTCCAAAAATGTACCAAAAGACGTAGCAGAATGGGTGGGATATGATGCCACAGGACCCACATTTTAGAAATATCAAGACAATTTGTAACAGAAAAATTCATATGCGTTGAAGAGACAGACGATCAACCGAAGTTAATCGAACTCGGCTACATGTGCCCTCGGGGACTCTTGGTCCACCAGCAGTGGTACTCACCAAGACGTTTAAATGTTAAATGTCTTCAAATTCAATAGTACATCATTTTAAACCTGATAAATTTACAGCATGGACCAGACATGCACGTTTCGGGTACTAAACCCTGGTCAGTGATCCTCGGTCAATGTAATATGGCCAAAAAGTATGGAAATGACTATGTCCAAAAATCTACCAAAAAACAGGTAGCAGAATGGGTGTGATATGATGCTACAAGTCCAGCAAAAAATATTACTGTGTGGTGTGTGACAAGATTTAAGTCAATTTTAACAGACTTCCATCTATCCAAATTGTCTCCAATGTATACTTCCCGTTTTGCTCTTTCTCGGTCTATCTCCCTATTTCTTCTTTCTCTGTCCAAATCTGATTATCTGTATGTCCCTCGATCGTTTCCGTGGTGCACCCTACTCAGTTTTGATTTGTACATGAGTCACATCTCGCACGCGCGAGGGTTGGCCTATTCCAAACATGGGCACTTTGTGCGGCGCCACAAAAATTCGTTTTTAAATTCATTCATTGTGAAAGCTTTGAGGAGAGTTTGGTATTAACAGATAGTTTGTAAATTCTAAAAGAAGACATTTGCGCTATTTCTTTTTATGAAGTATATTTTCAAATAGAACTGTAGTCTGTATCTTCATAATTTTTTTAACGTCACATTGTTTTTCAATGAAGTGAATCGACAAATATGGAACGCCACAGCTGCCTTATGACAATCATAGTCATATCATTAAAGGACTGTGATATAACATATAGCTATCGTTCTATATCATTAAGGCATTTCGCTATACTATTCTGTCAATTCGCCATATCAATAAGGTGAAGCTATCTTCCCATATCATTAAGGCATTTCGCTATTATACTCAGTCAATGCACTATACTACTCTGTCAGTTCCCTTATCACCAAGGTGATTCTTTATACTATAAAGACTTATTGATGAAACATGAAGCCATCTTTCTATATCATTAAAGCATTTCTCTATACTATTCTGTCAATTCGCCATATCACTAAGGTGATTCCCTATACTTTAAAAGATACAATGTCCCTAGAATTTTTCATATTGAAAATGTAAAATTTATTCAAAAGGGTCTAGATAGAGGAACAGAGGAGACATAAAAAGTTTTACTTGAAAATATGCAGTAACGACCCTGATATTGTCGATTTCTTTTAAAGAATTAAATCTCCATGAACCTTTATTGTAAAAACTAAATACATCGCAGGTGGCGCTAGTGGAATGAATTAGGGCTGCGCACCCCAAATTCAAAATGACGTTTTTAAAGGCCTATTACTGTGAATGTATGCCTTTGATCCTCCTGAAAATTTAAATTTACACAAATGAGAATGTATACTTTCTCATGAAAAGACAGATTTTGCATTACACAATTTTGTAAAATTAATTTATTTTCAGGGACATCGTCCCTTTAAACTCTCTGATCGACAACATTTTTGTGGTGTTTGGAGGAAAGATCTTCCAAGAAAAATGTCGGAATTCCAATGGGAATAAATTGTACCCAACTCCTTGCCGACATTTTCCTTTACTCGTACGAAGCTGAATTCATTCAATCTTTGGTCTCTGAAGGAAAAAGATACTAAGCTTCTGACTTCATCTTCACTTACAGGTATATAGACGTTGAATTGTCCATCAATAATCCAAAATTCGCGGATTATCTCAGCAGTATCTATCATTCGGAGCTTGAAGTCAAAGAAACTACAGAGACAAATAATTCAGCATCCTATTTGGACATAATGTTGTCCTACGACAATGATGGTCACATGAACACCTCACTCTATGACAAACGTGACGACGTTAATTTTAGCATTATTAAGTTTCCTTTTCTGAGTAGCAACATCCCTTCATCGCATGCTTATGGCGTGTTCATATCTCAGTTGATACGCTATGCCAGTGCAAGTACCAAATATACGGATTTTGTTCTGAGAGCTAGGCGTCTTTCAGATAAGCTTCTCAGTCAGGGATATGTTTGTGACCAACAAACATCGTCACTGATGAAGTTCTACGGTCGATATGGGGAACTCGTCATACACTATGATGTCCCACTCCAGAATGGTTGATGATATTCTGTAATAGGCCATTTGAACCATCCAACCAGAGATTGTACTCTATGTCTTCCGAAATTGAAGTAACCGGATGTGACAATTCTACCGAATTGAAGCGACGGGTGTTGCATGCAAGCAGGAGATGCTTACTCTTCCTGGGCACCTGGGAGTTCGCTTCTTTTCATGTGGTGGATGTTTTTTTTTTTGTTTGCTTTGGTTTCTGTTTTATCCTGATTTTGTATTCTTTCGGTTTTTGATTTTCTAAATTATCGATTTTGTGCTGTATACAGGGATATGGTCATTATCCATATTTGTCATTTCAACCAAATCATAATGTCTATGATGTAGGTACCGGGCATTCCACGATTTAGCTACCATCAATCATTGCTTAAACACTGGTACCTACTTCCTAGTCATTTTCATTATTTCAACATTACACTGTATATTATACATATAGGATCTCATTTCATACGATGTATTATGAAACGAGTTGTGTGTTTTATATCCCCGAGCCAAGGCGAGGGGAATAAAACGCAAAACGAGTTTTATGATACATCGTATGAAATGAAAATTCATTTGATATTCTTTTTATCACATGACATTGCCGAAATATGTGTATTTCTAACATGAAATATCAACGTTTCCGAGAACTAAAGAGGCGAACCACGCCGTTATCTATAAGTCGTCTGCTACACCATGAGAAGTAGTGTCCCTATCGTATAGATATTCTGTGCGTAATAGAAAAGTATTTCAATTTTAAATAGTATTTTAATGCAAGAATTAATTCAACAACAACAATTTTAATCATTGATATTGACTGCGGGTCTGAATTTAACAGTTGACCGATATTTGAAAGGTCACATTTGTCAGGGTTTATGTGATTAGGTTCCAAACTTGACCTATCGCATTCAAGCAGAGCGATATGTAACGTGTTATCATATCACATATTTATGAAATGGCTTTATGAAACTGCCTAACGGGTGTATCATGTGATAAATTCAATGATGAAATTGCCGAATTTCCAGCATTTATCGATACATAACCGTCATGTTGAGTGTACAAATCCAACATGAACTGTGTTATTTGTTGATAATGAAGGATGTAAACATACGAATCGGCGTCGCCTGTCACCTTGACGGGATACAGGTACCTAATGGTACGTGGACCTGCTTTACACCAGTGGACTCTGTGAATTACTAAACAACAAACCACGGCTAAAATATCCATTACCGGTATAATCAATGTTATCGAAATCAAAGTGACATAATGACGATTTTTAAAATTTGTTTCCAACGACAGAATACAGAATAACCAAATAGCTTGACAATGATTAACTTTTTGAATTTTTAAATTAAAGTGTGTTTTTATAATTTATGTTGTGAAAGGAGACAAACTTTGAACATACATTCGCATTGATTTGAAAGGTCTAAATTTAAACATGACGTGTTCTATTTTTCCAGTATTGAATGATAAAATATTTCTATATCATATTTTTGTTATATCTTCAGCTTTTGTAGAAAAAAAACCTGTTTTTACATTTTCCGGATTGTAATAAAAGACAAACATTATTCAATTTGAAGACAGTCACATTAAGATTGACGATCCATACCAAAAGGCAAAGAATGACTAGTACGCAAGCACCTATTCAATCTTATTGTATTAGTAAGGTAACAAAAGAGGAGTGAGGAGGAGTTTTAATTGACATCGTCTTGATATAGCCATTAAATCATTCGATTATTTCTCTAGTGCTGTCCTTCATGGAAGAAGCTGGTATTGATAAACATCATTTATAAGGAAGAAAGGTGGGGATAACTCTTTTATAAGTATTTTAGGTTTGTGTTTCTGGTTTCATTTATAAGTTTGGTCTGAGGAGGTATATGGTACCGATATCGGAGTACGTCACATAGCGAACGAAGATTTATTTTATAAAAGTTAGGTAAATATGATATTTGGATGCAAACATGTTAAGATTGAAAACAAAATCCATTTGAAGACATATCAATATAATCAAACATAATATCCGTGACCCGGAACCAAAAAAGCTGTTTTTAAAGGAGGCCTAGGGAGATAAATTGGTTTGTAATTTTTGTGTCGCCTGCGAAGCAGAGCGACACTAGGGGATCACTTTGTGCGTTGTCCGTCTGTCTGTCACACTTGGTTGTCACATCCTATAATTTTTTACGGTACGTGATAGGGCGTCGATCCTTCACATGAGCATTCCTTGTGTCAAGACTTCTACACGTACCATGATATTTTACCTAGTGACCTTGACCTACTTTTCAAAACATCCAATATTGGCTATATATTTTGATTGGTAAGTGATAGGGCTTTAATATTTTACATGGGTATTCCTTATGAAAAACACTTTCTGCACATACTATAACTTTTGATCTCGTGACCTTGACATTTGACCTACTTGTAAGAAATATTATTGACTTTATCATTTGATTTGGTAAGTGATAGGGCTTAGATATTGTCAATATTGAAATATATGTTCTATAGTAATATATTTCACATGTGTGTACCTTGTGACAAGACCTTTCTATACATACCTTAATTTGTTATCTCTTGACCTAGATATTTGATCTACTTTAACAAAAATATGAGAGCTAAGCGTCTTTCAGATAAACTTCTCAGTCAGGGATATGTTTGTGACCGACTAATATCGTCACTGAGGAAGTTCTACGGTCGATACGGGGAACTCGTCATTCACTATGATGTCCCACTCTCCAGAATGGTTGGTGATATTCTGTCATAGACCATTTGAACCATCCAACCAAAGATTGTACTCTATGTCTTCCGAAATGGAAATAACCGGATGTGACAGTTCTACCGAATTGAAGCGGCGGGTGTTGCATGCAAGCAGGAGATGCTTACTCTTCCTGGGCACCTGGTCTCACTCCCATATCGGGAGTTCGCTTCTTTTCATATGGTGGAGGTTTTTGTTTGTTTGCTTTGGTTCCTGTTTGTCCTGATTTTGTATGCCTTCGGTTTCTGATTTTTGAATTATCGATTTTGTGCTGTATACAGGGATATGGTCATTATCCATATTTGTCATGATTGGCTATATCTTTGATTTGAAAGTGATATGGCTTTGTTATTCTCTTCATAAATTTTCAGCATGGACCAGACATGCACTTTTCGAATGACAAATATGGATAATGACCATATCCCTGTATACAGCACAAAATCGATAATTCAGAAAATCAGAAACCGAAGACATATAAAATCAGGATAACACAGGAACCAAAGCAAACAAATAAAATCCTCCACCATATGAAAAGAAGCGAGCTCCCGCTATAGGAGTGAGACCAGGTGCCCAGGAAGAGTAAGCATCTCCTGCTTGCATGCAACACCCGCCACTTCGATTCGGTAGAACTGGCACATCCGCTAACTTCCATTTCGGAAGACATAGAGTACAATCTTTGGTTGGATGGTTCTAATGGTCTATGACAGAATATCATCCACCATTCTGGAGAGTGGGACATCATAGTGTATGACGAGTTTCCCATATCGACCGTAGAACTTCCTCAGTGACGATGTTAGTCGGTCATAAACATACCCTGACTGAGAAGCTTATCTGAAAGACGCCTAGCTCTCAGAACAATATCCGTATATTTGGTACTTACTCTGGCATAGCGTATCAACTGAGATATGAACACGCCATAAGCAGGCGATGAAGGGATGTTGCTACTTAGAAAAGGAAAGTTTGTAATGCTGAAATTGAAGTCGTCACGTTTGTCATAGAGTGAGGTGTTCATGTGATCATCAGTGTCGTAGGACAACATTATGTCCAAATAGGATGCTGAATTATTTGTCTCTGTAGTTTCTTTGACTTCAAGCTCTGAAGGATAGATACTGCTCAGGTAATCCACGAATTATGGATTATTGATGGACAACACATCGTCTATGTATCTGTAAGTGAAGTTGAAGTCCGAAGCTAAGTATCTTTTGCCTTCAGAGACCAGAGATTGAATGAATTCAGCTTCGTACGAGTAAAGGCAAATGTCGGCAAGGAGTGGGGCACAATTGGTCCCCATTGGAATTCCGATAATTTGCTGGAAGACCTTTCCTCCAAACACCAGAAATATGTTGTCGATCAGAAAGGTTTACATCTGAATAATATCAGTTTCAGTGTACTTATTTTCAGAATCGGACTTTTCTTTCACAAAGTAGGTTTTGTCATAGTTAACAACAATACATTTGTATTTGCGATTACCGTTCTTACTTGTAAACGCATTACTTATAATTTTTGCGAGTCTTTCTTTCAATTTAGAATGTGGAATTGTAGTGTAAAGTGTCGAAAAATCAAAGGATTTGATCGAATGGACTCTACTAAAATGAATGGATTTCAGATGTTCTAAAAGTTCCTTCGAATTCTTTAAAATCCACATCTGGTTGATACCACTGCGAGAATATACTGTCGAACAGTATTTTTGAAGCCCAAATTTGATTTCAGATAAAACTTTGGTGAGTAAGATCGATACAGATTTGGTAGAACATTTTGAGGAACCAGCGATGAAACGTTGTTTGTACGGATTCTTATGCATTTTAGGTATGCAGTATAAGTTTGCAAATCTAAATCTAAATTGTTAGTGTCGAAGCCAAAGGAAGCAATAGCTGATCTGTGGTTATCTATTATTTCAGAGGCAGAAAGGTTTGTTTGGGTGTAAGTTGGATTTCCAGGTGTCGAATTTAAACCCAACTCTTTAACTAGACTGTCGAAATAGTACTTTTTGCAAGTAAATGTGTAATTATTCTAGGCTTTGTCCGCTGGTGTGATGACATAATGTTCTTGGAGGTAGGTAAGCTCTGTGATAACATCAGGGTCTTTTATATAAACTCGAATCAGGTGTTCACAGTTGATTTTAATCGGTTAATTCTAGATAAAAGTAACCCTCTGATGGATTTTATCCATTCGGAAAGGGTGTCGAGCTGTACATCCTCTTTCTTTGCCCAACGTCTTGTATATTCCTCACAAGAGTCCATGATAATTTTGACATTTTGGTTCCATGTAAAGGACATACTTTCTCTGTATTTGATACCCTTTTTGAACAATTCTCTTAACTTGTCGTTCTGGACTATACTAAGGTCTCCAGTAATAACGTGTCCACAAGGAGAGTAGTTGAAATCCGATGAAGACCATTCGCAAGGAAGTGGATGTAGTGAGGGATTACTTAAATCAGTACACTGCAGGAATCGTTTGTAATTGTAAATTTTAGATGCAACTGTTGGTGTGTAGCTACAGGAAATACAAGGAGTTTCTTTTCTTTTGAAATATGGTTGGATTTTTTGGTGACAGTTTTGTGATTCAAAATTTGACCAAGATTCAATTTATCAATACCTTTGTTTGCAAATCTTACTTTAATGAAAGGACGGTGTTATCTCCTCTGATTTATCTGATCTAACTGCTTTAAATAAACGAAAAGTAGAAATGTCCAGGATGACTCCTTGTAGTCTGTATTCTGGGGAACGTGTATCGGTATATATGAGGTCTTTCGTATATTCGTAGATTTCTTATCCCTCGTCAGTGATCCTCAGTCTAAATAATGAAATATGACCAAACAGTGAAAGTTATTATGTCCAAAGATGTGCCGAACGACGCAGTAGGATGGATGAGATATTATACTACAGTACTAACCTTTTAGAAATTTCAATAACTGAAATTTACGAATGTTTTGAAGAAACGAACAACCGAAGTTATTCGAATTTGGCAACATGTGCCCTCGGGAACTCCTGTTCCACCAGCAGTGACACTCACTAAGTGGTACAGATGTTAAACGTCTTCAAATTCAATAGCATCATTTAGTCGATTTAACAGCCTAATGTTACTTGTGGCCGACCTAGAAATGTCGGGAGTTCGCTTCTTTTCATATGGTGGATGTTTTTGTTTGTTTGCTTTGGTTTCTGTTTTATCCTGATTTTGTATTCTTTCGGTTTTTGATTTTCTAAATTATCGATTTTGTGCTGTATACAGGGATATGGTCATTATCCATATTTGTCATCTTTTCTATGAACGTTTTTAATGATTCTTATTTATGGAACAGTACTGAACGATTCTAGCTTGGTTGCCACTTTGGCAACCTTGGGTAACTCTTTATCGGCGGAATGAACTTATAAGCAAAATGACACCAGTTATGGCTTTCTTGACACTTAAAACCCTGAGAAGATGTGCTACACTTGATCAAGTAATTATTACATTTTACATGGTAGTAGGGGACAATTTGGTGGCCATTTTAAATTCCCCACTATAAGAAGAGTTGTCCCAGAAGCATGTCTCAGCGGAAAACAACCAAAACAGCAAAATAAATGTATTCTAGAACAATTGCAACTACAAATAAGATGTATTACACGAACGTTTTATTGAAATATTCACAAGGAGCTGATAAGATAAGACGTAAAATCTGCCCTTAACAGTGGAATTTTGAAAATTTTAAGATCTTCGGAGTATTTCATCGAAAAGTAAAACATACAAAATAATAATGAATATGTACCGTCATGCGGAAGAAATACGGCATGAGATTTAGGCCTAAAAACGGCCATTATCTTATAAGCTCTTTTACCATAATGAAGTAGAAATTTGATGGCCATCTTGAATTTTTAGTTATGAATGAACTCCGATTGTACAAATGATATCGGAAATGGGTTTGTTGACCTGATTCAATGTGCCACACTTAATATTTAAAGAAATAATTTAACTTCATCTATTGGTGGAATGTATTTGGTGGCCATTTTGAATTGCCAGAGTGGCAACCAAACTAGAATCGTTCAAAACTATCCCATAGGTATGAATCATAAAAAAGTAGGTTCAGAAATTTTCAAATCGACTAATTTAAGAACAGATAAATTTGATTTATTGAAGTGCCAAGAAATGATTGCGCATTGTAAATAATTCATGGCATATATAACTAGGGTGTGTGGACATATATCCTTGGGGTTTTTTGTTTTTTGTTTGTTTTTTTTGTTATTGTGTTATTTTGTTGTTGTTGTTTGTTTGTTTTTGTTTGGCTTGTAAGGATTGTTGCAAGTTGAAAAGAAATATATGACCTTGAGTTAACTGAAAAATAAATAATCCGGCTGGCTCTGCAAAACGTTTGCCAGCCCCCCCCCCCCCCTCCCCTCCATGGCATGACCTTGAACTAAGGTCATAGGTCAAAGATAGATACCGTATGACGATTTTCTAGGAACATCACCGTCAAACCAGGGAAAATTTACTATGTTGAATTCAAAATCATCTCTTTTGTCATAAACATATGAATCTCTCCAGGTTTGACTTTAACAGGTTAACAGGTTTGATTTTTAGGTCAAAAATGGCATTTCTGTGTTTGTAAAAATTGCCTTGTTTAGAGTCAATTCTTGTAGAGAAATAGCTTTTGTATACTCTCGAAGAACGTACATTTGTGTTGTAAAACAATCTCCTCAATGTTAGATGACCACACACAAACAAGACCGTAGGGGCCCAAGCAACACAAATGAATATATATATGCGTTCGTAATACAGTCCGTGCTCTGCCGGCTGTAGCGATCTCATGTATGTTATCACCCGAGGAGCCGAACTGACATTCAGAGGACAGGTGGTCGGGGCCCTGTCTTCTCGAAAGAGGTTTGGACAGGGCCCGTCATCGAGTCCCGTCGTCAGTCAGTCAGAGTGCAAGTCTTAAGAATGCGCTGGTACAAGACTGTAGATTGGTCAAGTACCAAGCCTAGTGTCCGTCTGATGACAGTAGGATCATATCCACAGTATTAAAACGTTTAATGATTCTGATGCATTTTCGATGGTTATGCTGTCTACCTTTGATCCTTCTTATTTTGTTTATCATATCACCATAAAATGCAGTTTGTGTAATACCCAAGGTAATGTACTCTGTTGCTTTATAGATCCGAATTTTAAAGAAGTTGACTAGTTTTTGCAAAATTTCCAGAAAGTCTTAACTAGTTTATGAAAGCGGAAACCTTGACTTAAACGCGCTTTGGTAATTTGTAAAGGGGTAGGGCCACGAAACCCCTTAATCGGCCCTGTTTCTTAACATTTGAATTAATTGATTATTTCTTATGACTTGATACTTTGTTGAGTTCTTTACTAAATTGTGTGTTTAGATTTTGTAAATAATGCATGTATCAGCATCTTTGAGCCCTTTGAAAACCCCAAAATCGGCAATTTTCCGTCAAATTGCTGCAAAACCTACATGTTTCTTTAAAATTAGCATTGGCCACATGCATCGAGAAACACGAAAAATTTACAAATGAAGGATAACCATTACATCTTCTTGTCATAAAAGTTTTTATTTTCTTTTGTTTCTCGACGAATGTAGCCATGTCCAAATTCTCCGCGAAAGACATAATTTCGAGCATTTCTGACCATGTTTTGTCAATAACGTCAAAATGACGTCACTTGATGACGTCATAAGTGTTCCTTTGATACTTCGGTCTGTGATTTGTTCCTTTTATTAAAAGCGGGAAACATTCATTATATTTTATGTGATATATCGAGTATTTCTCATCAGGTTTAATTTAAAGGAAAATTACAGGGCCGTTTTAAGGGCTTCGTGGCCCTACCCCTTTTTACCGTGAAAATCCAAAGTATTAGAGCAAGCTCTAGCGTGCCAGATGCGCTGTGATATGTAAATGTCGTATGAACACTTTCGTCAATCCAGGGGAAATTTACTATGTTGAATTTAAAATTCTCTTTTTTGTCATATATACTTGTATGAATCTTTCCGTTTACAATTTTGATATAAAGGTCTAAAAATGGTGTTGCTGTGTTTGTAACGTTTGCCTTGTTAAGTGTTAATTCTTGTGGATATATTTCATTCTTATATAATTCAAAAGCAGGATTGTCAATAGCTAGAATATTATCAAGATACCTAGAGGCATTATTGAAACATTTCAAATCATGAAATTTTCTTTGCTATTGAAGATTTGGATAAATTCCTTTTCGTAAGTGTATAAAAATAAATCTGCAACAAGTAAGTACCCTTAGGAATCCCTATAACTTGCTTGTATAGATCCTCACCAAATCTAACGTAAGCATTGTCCAAGAGGAAGGACAAGGCATTACATAGGTCACTACATGTCCATGATTTGTACGATTTGTAGTTTGTCGAGGAAAAGAAACCCTTTGATTCAGATATACAAATGTAATTTTTCCATTCTCGATGAAAACACCATTTAATGAGTTTAGATAATCGATCATTAATTATGTCACGAGGAAGTTTGGCATATTAGAGAAGTCGTAAGAAGAATTCGTATTGACTTGGAAATTTCCTGATTTCATTTTGTCAATTACATCCACTGAATTCTTAATAGACCTAAATTAATTTACGTCGTTCCCGTTTAGAACAATCTCACAATATCTAGTTACATGTTCTTTAGTAGCCGGGAGTGCTGACGTCAAATTTCCAGACAAAATTGTAGTTGAGAAGTTGCTAGATTTAGCAATAAATGGGAAGCAACATCCCTTCATCTGCTGCTTACGGCGTGTTCATATCTCAATTGATACCTCATGCTAGATCAATTGCGAAATGGCTCCAACTCTTTACCTTCTTTAAGAAAATTTCAAGCCAATTTTCATGCACAAGACACGTGTTCCGAATATTAAATTCTCATCAGTGATGCTTCCAGTGCTCTTCATAAGCAGCCCAAATTAATTTCACTAGCGCCCTCTGGTGTTATTTTTTAGAATTGAAATTTCTGCATTTCTACTTTACAGAGTGCCACCGGCAATTTGTTTGGAAACGATGTCCTATCAAGAAAAGGTAAATGCGTGGAGAGACAGAGGGACAATAAATCATAATGCCCCTGTTTTCGAGACATTAATATCTTGATACATACTAGATATTAGGAAGGTGAGGGATATAATTGATATCTCTTTGCTTGGTGGAACACACCTGAGAACAAACCTAAAGGCCACAATTTGCAGGGATTCAGTTAAAGGCATACGACGAGATGCTTGGGAGTTTGTAGCATAAAAAGGAACAACTCCTCTAAATGATAGAGTTGGAGAGTAATGGGAAAGTTCTCGATCAGCAAATCGATGATTACCAGCGGACTACCAGTATGTTCTCAGAGAAAGTTGAAAAAGAAATGCTTAAGGACAAAACAGAGGGAGGGCACTATTCAAAATATGAAAAAGAAGCATATTTTTTAAGGTGTGTACGAGAATGGAACGACGCCGAAGATACTCCTGGTATTCCAGCAGTCGAAAGATGCCGAATTTCATAAGGTTGTTATCATCAGATGTTGACTTTGGCATCTTTCCAAGCTACGGGAATGTCATCAAAAGAATCTCAAGAGAAACATATGTGGGTATATCTATGCAATATAGAGGTTAACCTTTACCTGTACAGCTTTTGCAAGAATGGTACTTACAATTGGAGGTCGATTTCAATACTATCATAAGAGACATTTATGTCTGAGGTTGATTATATGGACAACTACACCAGAAACAACTGTGACGACACATGGAGCTAAGATGCACATTAGAATGTAATACGTCTAAAGGTAGACAGCATAATAATCGAAAATACTTAGAATTATCAGACGCCTTTTATACTGTCGATATGATCCTAATTTCACCAGACGAACGCTAGCCTTGGTGCTAGACCAATCTACAGACTTGTACTAGCGCATTCTTACCGTAACGACTCCATGGCGGGCCCTGTTGAAACCTCTTTAGAGAAAACAGTGCCCCGTCCACTTGTCCTCTCTGAATGGCAGTCGGACTCCTCGGGTGCTAACATACATGAGCTCGCTACAGTGCACGGACTGTATTACGTACGCCCTCTTTTTATACATTTGTATCCATTAACATATTCATCTGTGTTGCTTGGGCCCCTGCGTTTTGTTGTCCTGTTTGTGTGGTCATCTAACAGTAAGGAAGTATTTTACACTGCAATTGTGCGTTCTTCTAGACCTTTTGGTAACCGGAACAACTACACCATTTGTTACTTGCGTAGCAGATGGCCCTCCTAAGTCGGCATCAGTTGCACATTGGACTCGTTGGTTCGTCTTCTCTGTGTTTTCACAGCGGGTGCGTTGCTGTTGGTACTGCGACCGGGTCTGGTTGGAAATCCCCTCCCTTCATTAGCAAAGCATACAAGATTAATGCGATACATATATATGATCACAAGAGGTAAAATTATAAGAAGTAAAATTTATGTATTTGGTGTTACTTTAAAATTACAGACAATTCTATAGAAATTCGATTGTCTGGTTATTCACGCTAAGGCGTTATTTTAAAGTTCATATAATAATGTCGAAGGGTTCCAACTCTCTACCTTCTGGAAGAAAATTCCAAACCAATTTACATGCACCGTTACAGGAAATTCAACATGCGTTTCGCCGATTCTCCACGTTATAGATCAGCTCAGTATGAAAGCAACGGTACATGCTCCATTCAGGATGAAGTGACCATTCTCTCAAGTACATTGATAGGATAGTTCAAAGGTAGAAACTTTTATGAAACTCTAGCAAATCATACTGAGTTATTTGTATTGTCGTCAACATTAATCGCACTGAAGTGAGTTTTCTACAAAATGCATCGTCATGTGTTGATTTAAATACCGACGATGTTTGAATTCCTTTTTGCAATTAGGAACGAAACGAACTGTAGTGCTTCCTATTAAAAAATTCATTGAAACTTTGCGTAATGTGTTACAAACACAATGCCTTTAAATAGCTAATATACAAATCTTTTACGACATAAGAAATATTAATAATCCATGTATATCATTTGTTCAGTAAGAAATAAATCAAATAATTGAGCGTACCGTACATCTAACACTTTGCAGTATGTCATCTTTTTTTAGCGTTTTAAAGATTTGCCACAATTTTGACACAGCCCGGGCCTAAAATACAATTTAGTTTCTTCGCTGTTAATCGACCGACTCACAAAAATTGCCGCGACTCAGAAGGTTTGCTTGCCATTTTCATTCTGATATAATTTTTTATTTGTTTTTTTTTCCCCGATATATCTTATAGGGTTTTGGAATGTCCCGTTTTGAGATAAGTTTATTCGAAACCTAGATCAAACAAAGCAATATCAATTTTATTGATGTCTACAAAAATGATATATGATTATCGTATTTCATGTACATGTACGACCGCGAAAAATCAATAACTATTTACTACAGTTCAATACCAAGAAATGACCATCAGATGGATTGTCCTTGTGATCATATGAATTGCTTAACAGGTTTAAAAGATAAATTATTCACCCTCTTCCGATCAATGATTCATCCGGCATCATTTTTGCCATTGAAGTACCTGTAACTCTCCCCCTTGAAATAGGTAACCGGCGTAAAGACGAGAACTGATGTCATCCTTGTAGCAAATGCAACACAAAGGCATCATACCAAGATCATGAATTGCTTATATTAAAAACAAAACACTGTCAGGGACAGCTAAAACGTAAAGGGTAAACTTCATTATGTTATGTGCATAAAACGTAGTACTACCTTGATGGACTAAAATCAACCCACCCCATTTATCGATCTGCATATTTATTTAGGCGGAAAACAATTCACCATTTGTTATTGTTCAAACCTTGGTAAAACGTGAGTCTTCAGATTCTGTCTGTTGCTTATGGATTCTATAGAAAATGGCTTCAGATTGCACCTAATATAGAGCTACTTCCGGGTTGAATCCCTGCGGGACCGTATTGAAACGGCCTTTATCACTGAGTGCAAGTTCATCAATGAATTGATTCATAATTTTCTTGAAGGAGGTGAAGGGGGCTCAAAACTTCACCATTTCATACTCAGGTCATTTAATGCAGGGTGTGTCATACATTATAACAGTTAAAATAAATCGACCCCTTTTCGTGCTCGCATTGGGTTTATGTGTTGAATATTATAGACAAAACCCTTGCTAACTTTGCCTGTATAGTGACCCGAGCATGCGCATGAAACTGTCTATTGATCTGAGTTTACTTCCGATGTTTATCAAACTTGAAATATGTGTTGCCAATAGTGCGAGGATACCATCTGCTGATTTAAAGGGTCAGGGATCAAACGTCAAGGGCACACTTGGCAATGATAGAACCCTATTGAAACTAATATCAAGATTTACTTTCAAAGTTTGATTTTCCAAAGTGAATTTTTCATTTTCAGAGACGACACCAATTAGAAGTCATGGTTAGGGTCAAGGTCACAGTTTGAAATAATATATATTCATTAATGACACTCTATTGTGAGTGTTGTTGAGATTATCGTCAGGATCTCCTTTAACTCATTTTTGTCACACTTATGCCCTTTGCTGTGTGGAGCTCGTAAAAAAGTTCCCCGCGAGGGGTTTGACAGTAAGTGTTTTGAATGTTTTTCCCTGACATTGTCGCCATAGAACTTTCTATATAGACTTAACCTCAGACAGTGCATGTATTTAATATATTGTTTTCATTTTCGTGCGCGAACATCGACGGCGGGTGCGGCTAGCCAACAGGGGATGCTTACTCCTCCCGGGCACCTGATCCCACCTCTAGCTTGCTAGGGTCCGTCGATGCTCAATTTGGTGCTCTATTGTGAGTGCTGTTGAGATTATCGTCAGGATCTCCTTTAACTCATTTGTGTCACACTATGTCCTTTGCCGTGTGGAGCTCGTAAAAAAGGGGTTTGACAGTAAATGTTTCGAATATTTTTCCCTGACATGGTCGCCATAGCACTTTCTATATAGACATGACCTCAGACAGTGCATGTATTTTATATATTGTTTTCATTTTCGTGCATGAACATCGACGGCGGGTGCGGCTAGCCAACAAGGGATGCTTACTCCTCCCGTGCACCTGGTCCCACCTCTGGCTTGCTAGGAGTCCGTCGATGCTCAATTTGGTGCTCTATTGTGTGTGCTGTTGCGATTTTTGTCAGAATCTTCTTTTTTTTTTTTAACTCATTGTAATTTAATATTCGTGCTCATCAAACTTTGCATGTGAGTTGCCAATAGTGAGATGGGGCATCCTTTGGTTCTCAAGATCAAGGACTAAAAGAAAAGGCATTGTGAAAAACTGGTTTATTTCTGATATTCTTTAGGGAATTGCCCAATGTCAAGGACTATTAACATTTATTGAATGATTTTAAAGGTCCGGATTCAAAGGTCAAGGTCACAGTTTGCAGAAACAGATCGATCTCATCGACAGCCCTTAGATAACAAATAATAGTGAATACAGATATTTGATAAATTTGTTGTTACGCGTTGAGGTGTCACGCTAAATAGAAAGTCTATAAAATATCTATCACTTTTGCATTTGTTTGAAAAAAAGCGCTCTTTGACCATCAGTCTGGTCGATTCAGTATGTTTCTATGGAAGAGTACAGTTAAATTTTAGACTCAGTCAATCTCCCAGCATGCAGAAAGAAACAATCATTTATAATGAAACTTATTTTGAAAATTCGTCCCAATACAATCAATACATAAAGGGATGAATAAAAGATCATATTTTACGTCAAGTCTATTGAATTACCATTCTAGACTTTACAATGCTATGCTTCAGTATGCTCTGGTCATCTTTTTTTTAATGCAAAGAATATTTAATATTATGCTTATACGTTGAGAATAGGAAGTCTTGTGTGGCAAAGTATTCATAGGTATTTTGATTAAGAAAAAAAATTTCCCTACCCATAGTTAAAAGGGTAGAGACGGTAAAAAGCGAACATAAAATAATTTATGTGTGGCCTCGTCATTTGATGACTTGTGATTGGCACTGTGTTCTGGCAGGTGATTTTTTGCGCAAATGTTCTACCACATTCATGACAACGAAATCCTTTGCCTCTGTGTATTCAACTAATTTGTCTCTCTAGCATTCCAAAGGATTTACTACAGTATGTTCAATCATATTTTATGCCGTATAAACTCCCTCCATATGTCTTCCTATTCCCTTTTGGAATGACACGTTTATGTACATAATGAACATGCATATCCGCCTTCATTGTGCTTAATCTTTTGATGGATGTTAAGTCCTTTTTTGGTCATGAAATACCTACAACAATCTGTACATGTGAAAGTCATACCTACAAAACAAAACGCTGTATAGTGTATCACAAAGATCAGACATTTACCAATTTAAGTCGCTCGCTTGCATCGCAAGATCTTATAAAAGGATAACTTATTCTGTATATATGTCTGACACACATAAATTGGCTATATACAATTATCATTCAAACTTGCATGGATGGAAAAACATGATATTCGACACCTTAAGACCACAATGGTATTCAATAAGGTCGAGACCACATAATTCATTCCAGTGCTTGAATAGATGACGTCATAATCAAAACAATCAAGCACAAGCATCATTGTTTCTCAAAAGTCTTATGAAAGCATGCGAAAATTCTTGATCAAAAAAGCATTCCATGAAGAGTTTTCTGAAAATCAAATTACAAAGTTTCAGACTAGCAAAATGTCTCCAATTATCATTTTTACTAAGCTCGTTTAATAACTCAACCTTAAGTTTTAAATCACGATCCAGTTCACCATTTAAGAATACGGAAGTGATCCAACTCTATACTTTACATGCACTATACTGATAGAAGACTTTGGCTTCAACATAGTTTATTTTCCTTGGTTTGATGGCGATGTTCCAAGATTGCCATCGTACGGGATGAAAAAGTTTCCGTCCAATTTTTTGGATGATAAATGCATCAACAGAAAAAATAAAATTCATTTCTTATCACTTTATATCCTCTAGTTATGGACAACAGACTGTTTACTTGGATCTAATAACAATCAATCCCTGCACTATATTTCGTAAGTTCGGGGGTCAGCGCAATGGTACAACTGCCTCCCAAGACGAAAACAAGTTAGGCAGCCGCCATGATTCAAGCAGCAATCGATGGTCTCTATCTTTGGAAGAAGAACCAGTTAGAGAAAATCCTACATGCACAGGTAATTTTAGTAAGTAGAAAAGAAAAGATGTCCTTGAAATTTGAAGGAAACATCAAGAAATCGTATTTTCAGCTACGAGTTTATTCGTGTTTGAGGGAATCCCCGGTTCTAAAAATAGTGCTATAAATAGACATCCATGAAACATTTTGTTGATCGATTTATAAAAATCAATAAAATGATTTTCTTGTAAGTTGAAAGGGGGGGGGGGGGGGGGGGTTACACATTTTCATGTGAATGCACAGTATATACAATGTACATGTATATAAATAGGCTGCTTAATGAGAAAATCATCATATATTCCATAATAGCACATTCAAGACAAAGGTCATTCATACAGGTCAAGGTCATCTCACGCTGAAAAAAAAAATATTTCAATTCAAATGGTCTGAAATATAGATATCAACATGAAATGCGTTGATGAGAAATTGTGTACCAAACAAAAAAGGGGGTTGGGGTGCTTAAGACACTACTTTTGGGGAATATTTCGTTAAACATTCATCAACTGTTTTGCAGGATGTTGGCTTTCAGAAGAAAATCTTCAAGGTCATGTTAGAGTTAAAAGTCAAGGTCATTATAATCATTTCTGAAAGGTTAAAGACACTTAGAAAATCAATCTTTTGGTATCAAAATTATTATGTTCGGGGAACATCCATCAGTTTTACTGATTTTTATTACTATGGCCTTATAATCGTTATCGTTGCAACAAAGGATAAATTAGTAATTATCAAGTGGAAATTGTCATTTATTAAAGTGCGTGTATTTAGGTGACCATTGTCATCGAAAGATAGCATGAAGTAATATATCTGCCGGTGGATTATTTAGTCTTCGAGGATATCATTCGCCTAGTTTCAAAGTGTTTCGGCACGTAACTTCAAATGTATTTTTTAAGTTTCCGTTACAAAATGTAATAAAAAAAATTCTAAAAATTAAGAGAGCTGATTTTTAATTAGATTGAATAAGGGGTATCTTTCTGATGGCATAGCTCTGTACTTAGCTGATTCATTTGCAGAAATTTTAGTTAAGACTATTGCTCTTCATAATTTCATATTATTTTTTATTTCCTCTGTTTTGGCCTTGATCATCACCGATGAGACATAATTTGTTGAATGTGCAAAGTAATCTAATAATAGAGCATATATATCAATATTAACAATTAGATCTAAATATCACCAGAGTAAGTTAATGGTTTCTTTCACCTCTTGATTACACGGATAGATTCACAGTGCATTAGCACTTTTGAAAGGTGTCGCAATGGCTGTTCAAACCTTCAAATGTTACACCTTTTAAAATTCATAGCATTTAAGAACAGAAAAAATTTGCAGCTTGGACGAGACATGCACGTTTCGGGTATTTAACCCTTATCAGTGATCCTCGATTAAAATAATGAAATATGGCCAAAGACGGTGAAAGTTATTATGCCCAAAAATGACAGAAGTAAGGCACGGTCCATTTGATATTCTGGGGGGGGGGGGGGGGGGTTGTCGGAGCAAGAATTTTTTTCGCCCCGGACCGGAGCAAAATTATTTCTTTCTTGCAAAGTTGGAGCAAGGAATTTGTTTTAACAAAGTGATGCGCATATTAAGAATGTTTGTGTTTTATCAATAGAAATTATTTATATTTTTACTCAAAACTCTAAATATTAATATATTAGTTTATTTTAATGCAAGTATTCAAATCATTTTTAAACAGAGAGATAAAAGATTTTTACCATATAATTCTCAATATTTTATACAAGGTAGTACCTTGTATAAAATATTGAGAATTGTATATAATACGTATAAGAGGGTATGAGAGGAAAGTCTCCTAGACAAATTTTTAAGTCTAGAATTGTAAATTGGTGAATAACTGAAGTTAGACCTTTCAAGCTTACAAGAACATAAAATTAGACTCTATGGGATACATGCAATATGTATTAATATTGATAAGATATTTAAGCTTTTAAGGAAGCCCTTTTTCAATCACATACATGTTTAACTTTTGCCCTTTTTCAATCACATACATGTTTAACTTTGGCCCTTTTTCAATCACATACATGTTTAACTTTTGATAAATCTTCAAATCTATGAACTTCGCCTTTAGTGAATACTGTTTTGATATATAGAGAACTATGGCGTGCGAAGCGAGCCAAAAATTAATGATTCAATTTGAAAACTGCGGCGAGCGAAGCGAGCTGGAAATTTTTCGAGCATTTTAGCGAAATTTTATGGTAATTCTTAAAATTTAGATTATTTGTAAGAGCAAGATTATTTTTCATCTGTCACACCATAAGCGAATTAATTTTTTTTCATCAAAATTGCGAGCAAAATTATTTTTTTCGAAAAAAAACAAGCCCCCCCCCCCCCCGAATATAAAATGGACCGTGTCTAAGTAGCAGGGCGGATATGATGGTATAGAAGCCACTTTTCAGAAATTTGTGATTTTTTGTGAACAGAAGTTTCCGAATGTGTTTGAAGAAACGATCGGACTTGGCTACATATGGCCTCGGAGAATCCTGGCCCACCAGCAAAGAAACTCACCAAGTGGTACATATGTTACACGTCTTAAAGTTCATATCATTTAAGAAAAGATAAAGGATCCCGGACCTTAAGGAAAGGCTATTATAATCGGATTTTCGAATTTTCAAAATTTACTGAAATAATCATATAAATTGTTTGATCTATGTCTGAACAACAACTTTCATTTTCCTTTCTGCTAAGATATAACCCTACGCGCTTGCAAAATTTACTTAAACACACCCACCCTTCGTGAGCTTTGGTTAAACAGTGCACAAAAAACCCAGGTTGTTATGATGAATTTCACTTTAATAAGGTATGGGCGCAAAATAAAATGGCTAATTCAGACAAACTAGTGAAAGATAGATATACGACAAATTCTCCTTCAAAAGGAATTGGCCATTCTTTTTTGCGCCCATGTTGAAATTATAGAAAATCAGAGAAAAAATACAGTGCACAAAGTACAAATTAGCATGTAAAACGCCTTTTACATATATCGATCTATATATCTGCATTGATTTTAACCTGAGCGAGGGCGGTTTATCCTGATATTTCGGTTACCCCTCTTAACTGTATAGAAGCTACATAAATTGTGATGAGATTACAAACGAAATTTTCATAATTATTCTTACTCATAAAATGTTAAATTTTCTTCTGGTGTAAAAAGGGACACTAATTCTTAATAATCAATCGATATATAGATGATCCAAAAAGGGGCCTTAAGGTCCGGGATCCTTTGCAGTCTGGACCAGACAAAATTGAATCCGCGGTAACCTTATTTTTAACCCTCTTTTAAGATGGACGTCAATTTCAGTGAAGAATTAAACTAACAATTTTGTTGCCTATGTATAGACTACATGTCATAATTTGTGGTTTGTTAAGGGTGTGTACACAGGGCAAACGGACTTGCTGACGCATTTCAATTCATCAATAAGGGTCGACTTCTATCGCCTTGGGAGTAGGTATCCCTTTAAACAGTTTATATGTCTTTGATTATTGTAGCTACATTGAGTGTGGTCTACTTCAGGATAATTTTATGAGAAATAGATATTTGTTTAGCTTCATGTTCGATTTCCCTTGAAAGCTAAACTGTTCTTTTCAGTTTTTACCTCGTACATTTAATGAGTTCAAACGTACAAAGTCTCCGATTTAAGACCTATTTTCAGCGACCTTTTGTAAGCCGATCGACTGATCAATAACGTCTTTATTCAGCATTCTATAGTAACTGATATTTCATTTCTAGATGAGAACGCCTTACTTAACAAAAGCAGTCTACCTTTGATCCTTCTAATATTGTTTATCATATCAACATAAAAGACAGGTTGTGTAATACCCAAAGTAATGTTATCTGTTGCGTGTATAGATCCGAATTTTAATAGAAGTTGACTGTAAGTTTTGTAAAATTTCCAGAAAGTCTTAACTAGTTTATGAAAGCGGAAACATTGATCTAAAAGTTTTTTGGTAATTTGTAAATTTCTTCTGTTTAAATCCAAAATATCAGTACATGCTGTAGCGTACCGGATGAGCTGTAATATGTAAATGCCGTATGACGGTAATCACCGTCAAGCCAGGGGAAATTTACTATGTTAATCGTCTTTAAATTCAATAGCATCATATAAGACCAGATAAATTAACAGCACGTTTCGGGTACTTAACCCTCATCAGTGATCCTCAGTCTAATCAATGTAATATGGCCAAAAAGTGTGAAATTATTAATTCCAAAAATGTAGCGAAATATGTAGCAAAATGAGTGGGATATGATGCTACAGGACCCACGTTTTAGAAATTTCAAGAAATTTTGTACACAAAATTCGAAATGCGTTGAAGAGACAGACGATCAACCGAAGTTGATCGAACTTGGCTACATGTGCCCTCTTGGACCCTTGGTCCATTTGCAGTGACAGTCACCAAGTAGTGCAAATGTTAAACGTCTTTAAATTCAATAGCATCATTTAAGACCAGATAAATTAACAGCATCGATCAGACATGCGCGTTTCGGGTACTTAACCCTAATCAGTGATCCTCAGTCTAAAGAATGTAATATGGCCAAAAAGTGTGAAATTATTATGTCCAAAATTAAACAGAAAGATGTAGCAAAATGGGTGGGATATGATGCTACAGGACCCACGTTTTAGGAATTTCAAGAAATTATGTACATGTTGAATCATAAATCATCCCTTTTGTCATATAGGCTTGCATGAATCTTTCCGTTTACAATTTTGATATTTAGGTCCAAAAATGGTGTTTCTGTATTTGTAACGTTTGCCTTCTTAAGTGTTAATTCTTGTAGATAAATTTCATTCCTATATAATTCAAAAGTAGGATTGTCAATAGTTAGAAAATCATCCAGATACCTAGAAGTATTATTGAAACCTTTCAGATCATGACATTTTCTTTGCTTTCGAAGATTTTGGATAAATTCTTTTTCATAAGTATATAAAAATAAATCTGCAACAAAAGGCTTACAGTTAGTACCGATAGGAATTCCTACAACCTGCTTGTATAGATGATCTCCTCACCAAATCTAATATAAATATTGTCCAAGAGGAAGGACACGGCATTACATAGGTCACTACATGTCCATAATTTGTAGTCTGTCGAGGAAAAGAAACCCTTCGATTAAGATGTATAAATGTAAGTTTTCCGCTCTCGAACAAAACACCATTTAATAAGATTAGATAATCGATCATTAATTTGTTCATGAGGAAGTGTGGTGTACATATTAGAGAAATCGTATGAAGAAATCGTATTGGCTTGGAAATTTCCAGATTTCATTTCGTCAATCACATCCCCTAAATTCTTAATAGACAAAAATAAATTTAGTCTTGTACCAGCGTATTCTTAAGACTTACACTCTGACGACGGGATTCCATGACGGGCCTTGTCCAAACCTCTTTAGAGAAGACAGGGCCTCGATCACTGTCCTCTCTTAATGTCAGTCGGACTCCTCGGGTGATAACATACATGAGCTTGCTACAGCCGGCAGAGCACGGACTGTGTTACGTACGCCCTCTTTTTATACCCATTTACATATTCATTTGTGTTGATTGGGTCCTTGCGTTTTGTGGTCTTGTTTGTGTGTGGTCATCTGAGGAGGCTGTTTTACACCACAATTGTGCGTTCTTTGAGACCTCTTGATAATCGGAAAAGTGGTAGGGTTGTGCGCACGTAATCCAGGATAACCACACCGTCTGATGCTGACGTGACAGATGGCCGTCCTAAGTCGGCACCGTTTGCCCATTGGTCTCGTTGATTTATGTGTAGTCATTTATGTTTCTATGTGATTTGGCGTTTATTGTATCATTCTGTGCGTGTCTGCTTTGTGTTTTTGCAGTGGGTGTTTTGCTGTTGGTGCTGCAACCGAGTGTTGTTGGAGAGCCCCTCCTTTCTTCTTATGTAACATTATTTCCTTGATCCATTTTATTTTATATTTAAAAATAAGTCAAAAGGAGAAAGAAAAACCGCCTTATACGGAAAGCGTTTTCAAAATTATAACATCTAAGAGGACAGAATTCGGACGAAATATCATTAAGATTCAATTCTTGGTAAACTGTTTACCACTGACATAGTTTTTAAAGTTTAGAATAATGCGGAAGGGTTCAAACTCTATACCTTCCTGAAGAAAATTTAAAACCAATTTATTATGCACCGGACACGTGTTTCGAATATTAAATTTTCATCAGTGATGCTTCCAGCCAGTGAAAAGGAAATTATCTCCAGCATGACCACCCTGCATTCATCCAGCGAAATAAACCCACAAGAAAGTGATACATAAATGACATCATACACATCGCAAAAAGACACAACAATATTCATAAGACCATCATACAAAACAATCGTAACAGACGTACAGAAATATTAAACATTGATGACAACACATAAAAGGAAGGAGACCAATGTGCACCCGACGCCGACTTTGGACAGCCATCTGCTTTTAGCAAATAGTGTGGTTATTAGGATTACGTGCGCACACGTCATTCCAGCCAAAGTGCTTTACTATTTCACAAGCCACCCAAATTCATTTCACTAGCGCCATCGGGTTTAAGTTTTAGAATTTAATTACGGTGTATTTACTTTACAGAGAATACGCGGTTCCAAATTTCCTGTAGGGTCGATTCAGTAGCATATCCTAATAAAATCTATGTTCCAAATAGCATTGGAGGGATTGTGCTAAGATGTAAACCTCCTTTAATTTTGATATTTGTAGAATGACAAATATGGATAATGACCATATCCCTGTCTACAGTACAAAATCGATAATTCAGAAAATCAGAAACCGAAGGCATACAAAATCAGGACAAAACAGGAACCAAAGCAAACAAAAACAAAAACCTCCACCCTATGAAAAGAAGCGAACTCCCGATATGAGAGTGAGACCAGGTGCCCAGGAAGAGTAAGCATCTCCTGCTTGCATGCAACACCCGTCGCTTCAATTCGGTAGAACTGTCACATCCGGTTACTTCCATTTTGGAAGATATAGAGTACAATCTTTGGTTGGATGGTTCAAATGGTCTATGACAGAATATCATCCACCATTCTGGATAGTGGGACATCATAGTGTATGACGAGTTCCCCATATCGACCGTAGAACTTCCTCAGTGACGATGTTAGTCGGTCACAAACATATCCCTGACTGAGAAGCTTATCTGAAAGACGCCTAGCTCTCAGAACAAAATCCGTATATTTGGTACTTGCTCTGGCATAGCGTATCAACTGAGATATGAACACGTCATAAGCAGGCGATGAAGGGATGTTGCTACTCAGAAAAGGAAAGGTCGTAATGCTGAAATTGAAGTCGTCACGTTTGTCATAGAGTGAGGTGTTCATGTGACCATCAGTGTCGTAGGACAACATTATGTCCAAATAGGATGCTGAATTATTTGTCTCTGTAGTTTCTTTGACTTCAAGCTCCGAAGGATAGATACTGCTCAGAATTTTGGATTATTGATGGACAACACATCGTCTATGTATCTGTAAGTGAAGTTGAAGTCAGAAGCTAAGTATCTTTTCCCTTCAGAGACCAAAGATTGAATGAATTCAGCTTCGTACGAGTAAAGGAAAATGTCGGCAAGTTATACATGTAAATTGATTTGGAATTTTCTTCAAGAAGATAGAGAGTTGGAACCCTTCGACATTATACATGATTCACGGATAGGATACTGAATACTTGTAGAAAGCTTAAATATGAAATAACGAAGGTACTTTTTATTACACAAAATTCTACAAATTAACGTACTTGCAAGAGCAAAGAAATGAGGGAACCTTCAACAAGACTCGGTAGCAGTGTAAGTGGCTGCTACTTTTCAAACAAACAATGATAAATATGGATAATGACCATGTCCCATTATAAAGCATAAAATCGAATTCAGAAAATCATAAATCTAAGGCATACAAAATCAGGATAAAACAGGAACCAAAGCAAACAAACTAAAACCTCCACCACATGAAAAGAAGCGACATCCCAATATGGGATTGAGACCAGGGGCAGTGAACTTTCTTCGTTCAATAAATCCAGTTCCCAGCTCTGCTCATACAGAGCATCCTTTGGACAGAAATACCTTACTCTGTATTGCACCAGACATGCATGGTTTGGATGATGAATCATCAGTGGTGCTTTAACTTAATATCCGAAACACGTGTCTGGTGCATTATAAATTGGTTTTAAATTTGTATTTAAAGTTATAGAATTGGAACCCTTCCGTATTATTTAAACCAAAATAGAAGTTTTAGTTTACTTTAGCGCCCCCTACATTAATTTTGAAACCGCAGAGTGAGTCGGTTCGAATTTTACTAAGCGTATTCAAAGGCATTATTAAGTCAACATTCTTTTTCTAAGTTTTATCTTTACATCGTATATATAACTTACAAAATTCGGATTCATCGCTGGTTGGTGCATTGGTTAAAATATTACTAGTCAATTCATAGCATCCATATCCATATTTGTCATCATACAAGAACCGATAAATTTGCAGCATGAACCAGACATGCACGTTTCGGGTACTTTACAAGCTAAAAAATATATAACAAGAAATCACTCAAAGAAAGCGGCGGGTGTTGCATGCAAGCAGGAGATGCTTACTCTTCCTGGGCACCTGGTCTCACTCTATCGGGAGTCCGCTTCTTTTCATGTGGTGGAGGTGTTTGTTTGTTTGCTTTGGTTTCTGTTTTATCCTGATTTTGTATGCCTTCGGTTTCTGATTTTCAGAATAATCGATTTTGTGCTGTATACAGGGATATGGTCATTATCCATATTTGTCATCCATAAGGGACATATCTCTCTTTCTAGCATCAACATTCTCAAATTTTAAATTGAGAGACTTTAATCAACCATCCAGTATATCGCAATTTACGATGTAATATAACTGATTGAAGCGTTCATATGAAAATCTGAAATAATTACAACATAAACAGATAACGTGTTAATCGGGAAATGAATGCAACGTACGTAACGTAAGGAAAATTGAAAGGGTTAGTGATGCAAATAAAGATGTTTTCTTATTTGTAGAACTGGGTAAAAATGCCAGAAATTTGTTGCTAAAAGAAATTACAAAAAGTGTTGAAATTCGTTCATTTGATTTTTATGTTACTTTTTGTTGTGGATATACAATTTCACAAGTTAGAAACTTTGTATGAAATGAAATAAAGTTTTAGCATAATTAAGAATAAGATAGATGTCGCCATGTCGATGAGCCTACTTCTTCACCTGTAATTTATGTTCATGTAAATGCTGATCCGTCAACCACAATTAACAATATTATACCTTAGAATTAAAAGTCTGATTCCTAATCAACTTCAATTAATTTACTTAAATTTTTTACTAAATTCAATTAAACTCTTTTTGATTAATCTGAATTTAAAGACGCAAACACATACCTCGATAATGAATTTAAGTAAAGCTAACTCATTTTTAATTAGTTGTTGACGGTTCAGCATGAATAAAAGATATATCTTTCAATAAACGGTGGAGTCGGATGGCTAAAGGGGAGGATGGAGGCCATTTAAAAAAAAAAAAAAAAAAAAAAAAAAAAAAAAAAGTTTTAGCATAATTACCCAATTCACTGATCATTTAAAAATTTCTTTATTTTACGCAAAAATAACGAAAATTATTCAAGTTAAGGTAAAAATATTGAAGATGCTGAATATCACCATTTTTTCAAACACACAGTAATATTAACTCCTTGGGAAGACTTTTCAAAATATTGACGAAAAGGTATATGTCCGTGTTCAAATAAGAGTGAACAAATACGCCAATTTTTGCCATCCTGTAGTTTTCGTGAAAAAGTGTCAGCGCTGTATAATTTTCCTCATTTTGATTGGAATTTAAACAACTTATAGTTTTTCGGTATACAGTCAATTATGTTCCATACGTAAAACGAAATTTATGGGTTATTTCTGATATAAGAGAAATCCGAACAGTTCAAAAGCACTTTTTATAGAAATTATGTCGAAGCATTTTCTTACGCATACTTCATTTGGTTTAGATGAAATTGTCAAACTTATCCGATTTTACGTGTGTAATGAATTGAATTCTTCAATAGAGTAAGAAATGATACATTGACCATGATAAATTAAAATATTTATAGAAATCAAGCTCAATGAGTGTTAAAACAGGAGATGCCCAAGAATAGTCCAATATCGTGACCAATGACGCACTCTAAATGGTGTTTAGTATAAACCATATTTTATTCAAAAGATGAAAGGATTAGGAAACAGACAGAGCCTATTTAATTCCTCGAGAGAACCCCACTCTTTTAATTTCATTGTCTATACTTCCCGGCTTTTTCAGTGTTGTCCGTTGTTTGTTGCGTGTGTCTTGTTGGGCATCTACCCTTTATCTAACATACATGTATAAATGTTTCAGCAGAAGGTTTCAGTGAAAAAGGGTATACAGTGAAGTTTTATTCATTTCATTTAAAAATTCACTTAAGGAGGTATTGAACACTTGACGCCAAATTCAATTTTTCTCAAAATTTCTGAAATTATTCATTTCTTGTCTGTCCTTCATCATACAAACTTACATTTGATTCTATCCACAGGAAAAATTTCCATGAGACTTTGAAATATGCATTTTTCAACGTACCCGTGAATTTCTTGATGACGTCATAATATTAATGCTATTGGAAATTAATTTTAATTTAACTTCCAAAATATTCATAAATGTATTGCTCTAACATATGGAAAAGATTAGCTGAATTGTGTTATAAACAAAGGCAGGATTCTTCAATAAAAGATGACACCGTCGCTGAAAAAATTGCAATTTCGAGCCAATTGACTGTAGTTGATAGGTGATTATTAGGAATCCTGTGGTTCAATCCTTGTCAAAAACTAAGAAAATTTTCAACGATGTCCAGATAAGACTTCAGTATTAAATGAGAAAATTAAATTTGGGATTAAAATTTTACAAAGCTTTATATTTTCCAATTTTTTCTTCCAAATTCGTTCATTTTCAATGAAGTGACATCCGCTTCCTTGTTATATAAATTTGTCGACGACTACACTAAGATAAAAATTGAATTTTTTATTTCATACATGTAAAGTTTCAATGCGATACGTTTTGTATTAATGTTTTAATTGCATTTTGAATGGGATAGTTTGTGACGCCATTTTCCCCCGATAACGTTGAAATGACGTCGTGGTTAGCTCATGGATAAAACTCCTAAAGTCCACAATTTTGAAAATCGCTATAATTCCTTCAAATTACGTCGAAAATTATTCAAACTTCATCAGGATACTCAAATTTGTATATCAATCAGGGTATCAAATGTTTTAAGGAAGTAGGGACTGCACTTTTCCTAGGAAGTGAGAAAGCAAATAATACTGCCGCCATCTTGGTGTTGAATCCCTCCTTAAGCCGCGTGGGTTGTCCCCTTTCTTTTGAGCATCTACATTGAGCGTTTAAAAATACTTGATCACACAGACTCTACAGACGGACAGCACAATACTGTTAAGCCACCGTTCCACTGCAATCCCGCTGTACCTGCGACCATTCCCGACCGCAATTTTCACAAGAGCTGGTAAAACTTTCCTGACCTTTTCATTTTTTTCTTAACATCACGCTCTATTCCCGACCGATTCCCGATCCATTTATGACCGATTCACGTTTCATCGCGGACTTACTCACGCTTTACCCGCTCTACTCACGATCATATTGCCGACCAAGTCCCGTTCTATCCGATCCAACTCCGATCTATTCCCGACCAAAACCCGATCTATTCCCGATGCAATCCCGATCTATTACCGACTGTCCCGACGCATTCCCGCTTAAAACAAAAATTCTGACTTAAACTGATCTCATTTGTCATCCAATGATCCTCTCGGCCAAGAAGAACCCTATATTTCTCGTTTTAACCAAGCCTTACCCAAAAGTGTCGCGATCAAAATTAAAAAAAAATCCTTACTTAAAAATGGCATTGGATAGCCAAGAATCGTCACCGCGACATTTTGATAATAAGTATTTTGAACAAATCAATATCAGAAAATGAATGAAATATGCACAGATCCTATTTGAAGCGTCGTTTGGTCGTAACTTGGTCATATAGAGCGTGAATAGGTCGCAAGATGGTCATGAAAAGGTCTTAGCAAGATCAGCAAACATTGAATCTGTAGTGGATAGATCGTGGTCAGAGCAATAAATAGACGGGTAAAGATCGGGAACAGGGCGTAATTAAAGCGTATCTTATGCGTGAAGAGAGCGGGGTTAAGTTAAATGCCGATCAGACCACGCTCAAGCCACGCTCTTTCCCGACCAGGACACGATTAACCTAGGCTGTACCCCCGCCTATCCCGACCAAGCGCCGGTTATTTCACGACCAAAAAGAGAGCGGGAAAGTTTCCCGTATTTTTTCAACCGGTTGAAAGAATACGGTAAACTTTTCCCGACCTCTAAAGCGTTCCCGCTCTAATACCGATCGATTTTGGACCAACATACGCTGTACCAGACCAAGATACGACTAAGAGCCGTTCTCTCCCGACCTGGCAATTTTCGAGGTCGGGAATGAACGTAAGTACAGCGGGATTGCAGTGGAACGGGGGCTTTACACGTCGCATATAAATAATAGAGAAATGTTCCTCTCTCTTGCCGTCTTGAAGAAAATTCAAACCAATTTTAATGCACCAGATAAGTGATCCGAATAGTAAATCATTATCAGTGGTACTTAATTGAATGCTGAAGTGATTTTCAGATACAGTCCAATTCCTTTTTTCAACAGCGCCCTCTAGTTTTATTTTTGGAATTTCAATTTGTGCATTTTTCCAAGAGTGCGCGGCTCCAAATTTCCTGCAGGGTCGATTCAGTATCATACGTGTAAACGCTTTATCAGCTCACCTCGACGAAGTAGAATGGGAGGCTTATGCAGTCACCCCGGCGTCGGGGTCCGCACTAAAGTTAAGGAAAACGGGGCACCTGTGGTCCCAGCGTCGTATAAGTTATACATAACCAAATTTTCAACGATGATGTAACTATGGATGCTTACAGCATTGCAAGCTGCATCTGGCACATATTTCATACTAGAACGACCAGGTTAAGTAAAAGAGGACAGCCTATTATAAGTCGTAGATCATCCAAACTTGTAAGGTCTTCTGGTGGTCCATTTCAAGCCCATTTTGAGTTCTAGATCTACCAAATTTGTATTTGTGGTGCACCTTATATGCTTCTTGCAATGCATGGTCCCAGATCAACTATACTTGTGTGGCTGGTGCATTATAGGATGCTTACTTCAATGCATGGTAGGAATGCTGTAATTGACCTTTATTTCACGGTTGAACTATCAGATTAAGTACATGGGACAGGTCAATTTCCAGCCTATTCTATGTCTTCGATCAATCAATTTCGTGCTGCATCTGACCTATATTTCACCCTCAAGTAAAATAAGACATCTTCATTTCCAGCTGACTTTAAAGTCCTTTCTTTAGTGATGCATCTGAAAATACTAGGTGCAATGTAGGTACAGATGCTGCTCATGTGATTATATTGCCATCGAGGTGAGTTTTTTCATCTCTGATAGCACTATGTTTTCTTTAGTAAACATTTTTTACTGCTGAGAATAGAATGCATTGTTTTACTCCGATGTGAAATGTAGCTTCTATGGAGATGATCGCCAACAAGATTAAGTTCAGAGTCATGACCTATATTAATCCAACTAATCGTGCGAGTGACAAGTTATTTCTTCCTGATAATCTGAAATCTAAACTGCCTGGCGTGGGTGGTATCAATCACATATCTATTCCCTGTATAGCTAAAAGGTTCTTTGTGTAAATGTAAGATTAATTAGTGATACAAGGGCATATATTTTCCTTGTTTCATGCGTTGAATGATCTGAACTGGCTTCGTTAAATTTAGTCAATGTTCAACTCTTCCGGGTTTCAATGAATGACATAATGGCAAACTTTTTTTTACCTTTCTTTTTTCTTTCAGTAGTTATATTCTTTGTCTGCGTCTTCTTTTATCCATTTGAAAGACTATTTTATCACTCTATTGATATTATTCCTAACAAGTAGCCTTTAACAACGGAATCATAAGTAAGGACTATTCCATGATTTACTTTACTGCTTAATAAAGTCTTATTTATTCATTAATATAAATTTATTCTGCTACAATGAAGATCATTTCCCAGTCATTTGACGCTATAAACGAATATTGGCGTTGAATTGAAATACTATACTGTCTTTATCTTTGTAATTTTGATATAAATTACACAGCTTTTTTCTTTCCTCATACGAAAGAAATCGATAACCGGACGGATGAGACAAAACAGGAGTACAAATCTTAAGCAGATATCATACATGGACTGATCCTTTTACATGTTATCATCGGTTCGTGATTTCTGCCCATAATACATCTCCAATAAGGAAATCCGGAGAGTCCATATTGTGCCCCTAGAGAGCAAAACTCCGGAAAAATAATATTTAAATGCAATGCACCTGATAAGTATGTTTCGAGAAAAAAAGGATTACGATCTGTGGTACTACTGATAAACATAGGGTCATCAGAGATGACAGCGCTCGCCTCGACGGTATCATTGTCTCATGACCAGCATCTGTACCTACATTGCACAAAGTATTTCCAGATGCATCCACATAAGTTTGGTTCATAAACAATTCATAGAAGGCTGAAAATGAAGATTCTGATTTTTATCATACCTGGTCAATCAAGCGTGAAATATAGGTCAGATGCAGCATCTGTACAGTGCATTGTAGTAGGCATCCTCAGATACACCACTCACACAAGTTTTTTTTTTATTGATCTAGGTCTTAAAATAGGCCGGAAATGGACCTGTTCCATTTAACTTAACCTGATTGCTCAAGCATGGAATGTGGGTAAGATGCAGCATCAGTACCATGCATTGCATTAAGCATCCTTAGATGCATCATCCAAACAAGTTTGGTTGATGTAGGACTTAGGTTAAGAAGGAATGAACCTGTCCCATTTTACTCAACCTAGTCACTCAAGCATGAAATGTAGGTCAGATGAAGCCTCCGTACCATGCATTGTTATAAGCATTCTTAGACGCATTAACTACACAACTCTGACCTAGGACTTATAGTAAGGTAGGAATGAGCATGTCCCATTTACCTAACCTTCCGACTCAAGCATGAAATGTGGTTCAGATGCAGCCTCCATACCATGCATTACAGTATGCATCCTCAGATGCATCATCCATACAAGTTTGGTTGATGGAGGACTTATACATGTAGCAAGGCTGGAATGGACCTGTCCCATTTTACCCAACCTGCTCACTCAAGCGTAAAATGAAGGTAAGATGTAGCGTGCATTGTCGTAAGCATCCTCAGATGCATCATCCATGCAAGTTTAGTTGGTGTAGGACTTATAGCAAGGCGGGAATGGACCTGTCACATTTTACATAACTGCTCACTCAAGCATGAAATGAAGGTCGGATGAAGTCTCCGTACCATGCATTGTTGTACGTATCCTCAGATGCATCATCCATGCAAGTTTGGTTGGTGTAGAACTTATAGCAAGGCGGGGATGGACCTGTCCCATTTTACCCAACCTGCTCACTCAAGCATGATATGTAGGTTAGATGAAGCCTTCGTACCATGCATTGTTATAAGCATCCTCAGATGCATCATCCATGCAAGTTTGGTTGGTGTAGAACTTATAGCAAGGCGGGAATTGACCTGTCCCATTCTACCTTACCTGCTCACTCAAGCATGAAATGTAGATCAGATGCAGTCTCCGTACCATGCATTGTTGTAAGCATTCTAAGCATAGGCCCCCCTCTACTTTGTCGAGGTGAGCTAAAAATGTTTCAAAACAGACATACTAATTTATTCAAAGTTTAAGACCAAATTACAGGGACTCTGCTCTGTGGGCTGTTTGTTATTTAATACGAAATTTATCGTGGATGGTTAAGTAAAAAAAAAGAACACAATAACATTAAGATAAACAAGCAAATAAACAGACACAGAATATAAACAAAACATTGTGATAATTATAAAATAACACTGGTGTTCTGTCTAACTTTCAATAATAATCAAAATAGAATGTTCCGAAAAATGTATCTCGTTTGTCGCATGTTTGATCCTTAATAAAAATTATTTGATCTTGAACTCCTTTGATCCTTTAGTCTTCGTTCCTGTAAGTTTGATAATTGTATGTGCAATTCAAGTTATACCAATTTACACGAATTGAATGTATGACTGAAGACAGATCGGACAGAGTTATTCCTACATGTCGTCTGCATAGCAAGCGACGCCCATGAATATCACCAACAACTAATACAAATCTACCATAGAATCAAGAACGGCAACACATAAAAAGAGGCCGAAAACTCAGTTCATAAGTCAACTTGATTTGCTTTATCTGATAAATGAAACATCAAGTGGTCTTTTAAATACCTTAACGAGCTGGGGTATCTCGTCAACAGGAGATGTTTACTCTTCCTAGGCACTTGTTGTCACATCAAGTTTTCGGAATTTCACTTCTGCTTTTTCAGTAAATTGTTTTATTGATTTTTTCCCAATTTCATAAAGTACTTCTGTTCACGGTGTTCGGAAAAGATAGCAATTTTGGATACATCTGGCGATTCGAAATATCCATTTTTTTTTTGGGGGGGGGGATTTAGAAATTGGTCTTATTCTTAATTCTGACACCGGAGCCAATGAACGAAACACTGTTCTTAAATATATACCGAGAGAAATGATATAAGTTTACATCCTTTTTAGTCATACTAACTAAGATACTATAACTTGCATCATCTTCCTGTATGTAACATGATTCATGTGATATTTGAATATATTAAAACTATACTAATCAGTAGAGCGCCGCTTTTAACAGCGCCACCTACAATGCTTACCGTAATTTCACTGGACTCTGGAGACTGCTCATTAGATAGACTTAATAATCCAGTCCTCTGGCAAACGCTACAGGAGACTGAATCACAGTATCATTGTTACAGAAAGAAGTCGGACAAAACCGTTGCCGAACGATTTTTCCATAAAACAGACCTTTTATATTCATTTTCTTGCAGGTGACACTTGATCACGACCCGCCGAGTCCGCTTCTAGGAAGTCCGTGTTTTGGAAAGGCTACGGATGCTACGCTTGTTCTGAACGAGTAAGGAAAAAAATGGCAAGAGCACGGAAGGTGTGCGTCAACGCACGTCACACACATGGTTACATATATATGATTTGTTAAAACTATCTCTACCAACCTTGCGTTTTCTTTCCTTTCTATTGCATTTTTATGCGAATATTTTACTCCCTACCTCATCAAACATGCAATCTGAGTTACTGAAAACCAACCAAGCAAAATGAAGGATACAAATATCACGGTTTTTTTTTCCTTCAGTGCTCAGATACTAATAGCCATGATCCATACATCAGCTCCAAATGTGTTAACGTTATATGTCAGTGATCGTGATTTCTTGAGTTATTGGATTAATAGTCAAACTAGGAATGGTCTGGTTTTAATCATGCTTCATTAGATGTAACTGGAGCTTCAGATCATTTTTATATGGCCCGTTTGATCATCGTCGCACATTTTCATACGTTTATTGTGAATATCAAATTCTCGTGAATATATACATTTTAAAATCATTTTTATTTGGTAAACTTGCAAATATTCGATACGAAAAGTGGACAAATGGTCAAGTTATATGATGAATGATTTTTAAAAGTTTAAGATGTAGCTAAGCTTTCTTTGCTACTACCGTTAATTGGGAGGTAAAGCGAAGAGAAACCCTCACCGACCTCCCGTCGAGCGAGTATTTTTTTTTTTTACATGGATTAAGATTTCATTTAATTTCCATTGTCATTTTCAAGAAACGAAGATTCTGATTGGCTGAGAAATTTTGTTGATACATCGATCAGCACAATTTGTCACGGAAGTCTTTTTATAGCACTATTTTTAGAACCGGGGGTTCCCTCAAACACGAAAAAATACAATTTGTTAATGTTTATCATTCAAGGCTACCATTTCTTTTCTACTTACTCAAAAATTAACAGTGCATGTAGAATTTGCTCAAACTGGTCCTTATTCCAAAGATATAGAGAGACGATCGTTCGCTGTTTGAATCATGGCGGCTGCCATAACTTGTTTTGGCAGACGTATCACTGCGAAACCCTCCGACTTGCGAAAATAGTGCGGTAATTGATTGGTTTTAGATCCAAGAAAACAGTCCGTTTTCCATAAATAGATGATAATTAAATGATAAGAAATGAATCTTATATTTTTTCTGTTGATGCAGGTATCACCCGAAAAATTGGACAGAAAACTTTTGCATCAACGCGTCAACAGAAAAAAATATAAGATTAATTTCTTAAATACATGTACCATCTTTATTATCATAAAAAAAATATTATATAAAAAAAAAAACCAACAAAAAACAAGGAGTCGATGGTCGATATACATGTATAAAGTGCAGTGCATGTTTGTAGACATAGTTATTTTGTTAGAATGTTAGTATGCGTTGTCAATGTTGTCAAAAATGATCTTATCTAGAGCACCAATTAACAAAGGAAAGAGAGAAATAAGTTGTAGGAAGTAGATAAAAGGGTTGAGAAGGGGAAGGGGTGTATAATAAGACCGATTTAGTTTCACTTGCATAGAACTTTCTTAATTAGTAAGTAAAGATGCCCAACCTTGCCACAAATCATTAAATTAATTAAGACTGCTTTGTTTCTTTGTTACACATTTTTCAACATTGATGAAAATTTAACGTCATTGATTAGTTTGCGAATGGAAAGTGTATCTTGTAGACATTTTAACTTGTGTATAAACAGTTTAGCTATCATAAGATTTTATTTTGGACAATAGACTTTTTTGAAAATTACCGAATAGGAAATGACTCATTCTTATATCCACATCGGTATTGTGATTAGCACAAAATTGTTCAAACAGTGATAATGGATGTTTAACTTTTTCACATTCCCAGAAAAAATGAAGTATCGTTTCTCTGTGAGTTCCACAAAAAGTTATTTACTTTCTTTATCCTGCCTTTTGATTGGTTGGTTCTCCGAACTTTTCGTTTGCCTGTTTCGTGAGGTAGGTAGCTAAAAATTTGCAAAAATGGATTGACGAAGCGAGAAAAAAATATGCATGATGTAGGTAGTGATAGTTAGTTTGTGTTGCCTTTAAGGAGGGTTTGAACACCAAGATGGCGGCGGCACAATTTGCTTTCTCGCTTCCTAGGAAAAGTACAGTTTTAACTCCCTTAAAACATTTGATACTTTGATTGATATACGCATTAGAGTATCCTGATGAAGTTTGAATAATTTCCGGCGTCATTTGTAGAAATTATGGCGATTTTCGAAATTTAGGACTTTGGGAGTTTTATCCATGAGCAAACCACGACGTCATTTCGACGTAATCGGGAAAAATGGCGTCACAAACCTTCGCATTCAAAATGCAATAAAAACATTATTGATAAACGTATTGTATTGAAACTTAGCATGTATAAAATAGAAAATTAAAGCTTCATTACAATGTATTCGTTGACAAATTTACTTTACTGGAAAGCGGATGTCACTTCATTGAAAATGGACGATTTTGGAAGAAAAAATTGAAAAATATAAAGCCTTGTAATATTTTAATCCTGAATTCAATTTTTCCCATTTAATCATGAAATCATCTCTGGACATTCTTGATAATTTTGATAGTTTTTGACAAAGATTCATCCACAGGATTCCTAATAATTAACTAGCAACTACATTAAATTGGCCCGAAATTGCAATTTTTTAGCGACAGTGTCATCTTTTATTCAAGTATCCTGCCTAAGTTTAAAACACAATTAATTTTCTCTTTTCCATACGTAAGTGCAATATATTTATGGTTATTTTGGAAGTTAAATCAAAATTAATTTCCAATAGGTTTACGAGAACTGGAATGACACTTTCAATATTATGACGTCATCAAGAAATTCACGAAAACGTCGACAAATGCATATTTCAAAGTCTCGTAGAAAATTTTCCTGTGGATAGAATCAAATGTAAGTTTGTATAGTCAAGGACAGACAAGATATATATAATATTAGAAATTTTTAGAAAAATTGAATTTGGCGTCCAAGTGTTCAATAACTCCTTAAAACATCGATATTTAAAGTCTATAGTATCGAGAAATCGTTGGACAACGAATTTATCCGACTCCGTTTGGCAACTATGATATTGAGATTCAGTCTCTTGAAGCGTTTGTCAAGGGACTGGATTACTCAGTCTATTCATTAGATAAAGTTGTCCTTCGTGTATCTTTGGAGCTGCTGTCTCCGTCTGTTTGTCCTATTTTCTCGTGAGAAAGTTCTGTGATATATATTTTTCAAGACCTATGTAAGCCTTTTGATTGTGAGGTTTGGTATCGGATTTCGGATTTTGTGTTTGACATTTACTGATTGCATTATTAAATCAAACTGGAGCGGTTTATGAAATCATGACAATGATCATTATTTTAAGCTCTGCTGATTGTTTTTTTTTTTTTCATTGAAATTGATCAGTTTTATGTCTAGTTTTTCATTGAAATTGATCAGTTTAATATCTAGTTTAAAGTTTATATATCGTAGTTTTATTTAAAGATATGGAAAAGAAGGAAGGGGATCTCCAATCAGGCCCTGTTGCAGTTCAAACAGCAAAACACCCGATGCAAAAACACAGAGACGAGCACAGCAAGATACGAAAAAGAGACATACGACATAGAAACATCAAACACAAAAGACTACACATAAACTAACGAGACCAATGGGAAACCGATGCCGACTTAGAAAGGCCATTTGCAGAGTATGGTATTGAAAATTAGACTTCTGATTTACGTTATTAGTTATAAAGCAATGGAGGTGAATTAAGAAACCTTCGCAATAAAGTATTTTTATATTCATGAAACATTAAACGTCTTCAAATTAAATACCAAGAATGAAATCCTTCAACACGTCTTCAAATTCACAGCATCATATTAAAACAGATAAATTTGCAGGATGGACCAGACTCTAAAAAAGTAACAGGAAAGGCGGCGGATGCTTAAATTGTAATATGAACGTTTCCACGCTAGAACAAAGCATATTTATATACGTACCATCGATCAGTGCTTAATATAAACATATTATTATATTTCACATAATACCTATCAGTTTACATATTGAATTGTGTAAGAAAAACGCAATCAAAGTGAAAAGGTATTGAAATTCAATTATCAAAGATGGACAACAAGTGCACATTTATTTTCACGACAACAAATATGCATGTACGTGAAAATAAACACGGCAACCTGTATTTCTACGGTAACCTTTTCATGTGTTACACATAAATGCGAGACATAGACCAAATCACGGCTCTAAAGTGAATATAATTGGAGAAATGTACAGGGAATAATTGATCCTATGTTAAACGTCTTTTAATTCAATAGCATCATTTATAACCTGATAAATTAATAGCATGGACCAGACATGCACGTTTCGGGTACTAAACCCTCGTCAGTGATCCTCAGTCTAAACAATGTAATATGGCAAAAAAGTATGAAAATTACTATGTCCAAAAATGTACCAAAAGACGAAGCAGTATGCTAGAATTGACCCGAGACCCTTCAAAACCACTTCAAATCCCGTTTTTGTCATACTCGTCGCAGAAATTGGCGATTGTGTCTGCGGTAACCGTCCTCCCCAAATACTTTGCCCGGGATTGGCACAGAAACTATAAAATTTTAGGCTGTATTTCATATATCATTCAGACATGGTTTTTCTTCACTTTAAAGCGGAATTCCGCTTCCAGAATCTGTAATTTCCGCTCGATTATAATAATTTCCGCTCTTTCGTAAATTCCGGAATTTGGCGAATCCGTTATAGAATCGATGTTTTACTTTTGCCGCTTTGCGATGTATCGTGATTTCTCATTGGTCAATACGGAACTATTCGACCAATCAACGATTAGTATTCATCCGAAACTCAGACCAAAGGAAATTCGCGATCGTTCCAGCGGATCTGGTCTGCCGGATCGATCTTTTCGTTTTAAGATGTCTAAAAGCTTAGGGTCAGTGGTCCAGAGGGGGTCGTGGACGTAAGAGCCATCGACTCCGGCGTTAAGAATCCATGGAAGTGGGAATGGATGAAGAGGGCTGTGGATGGTGAACCACTCTCTAAAAGCATACGAAAGATCAATGTCAAGGGATTGGCATTGTGTATTATTTGTAATAAGCAAATCAACTACAGCGGGAGGGGTTTGAACAGCCTGGATCAACACTTAAAGAAAAGATTCACCGAGATAATGTGAAAGTACTGAACTCAAACTTCAGACTCTCAAGTATGTGTGAATTCTATTTACATTTGCACTACATTCTTTTTCTATAACAAGTCTTTCTGGAAACTTTTTTCAGCCACTAACCCGAAGAAAAATTTGACAAGTTTTTTGAATAGTTTTTAGATTTGAGGATCACTGACGAGGGTTAAGTACCCGAAGCGTGCATGTCTGGTCCATGTTGCCAATTTACCTGTTCTTAAATGATGCTATTCAATATGAAGACGTTTACATTCTTAATGAATTTCTACTGGCATGGCACTAACTTTTGGTAGCCTCGGGGCGTGGGCAAGTGAGTTTGGGGAAAAACTGTGACAATACCGCAGCATTGAAGTAGAATTTTCTTTAATGAATTGTATATATTGTAACAGACTTATGAAGATATTAACAGAAAATTGATAAATTGCCCCCTTTTTTGTAGATGTATTTGGAACTCCTAAAGTGTCAGTCCAAGAAAGCCCATATGGTATAAATCCAGTGTTCCAAATAAACGGTGTAAGTTTTTTGAATAGTTTCTTAATGAATTTCTACTGGCATGGCACTAACTTTTGGTAGCCTCGGGGCTTGGGCAAGTGAGTTTGGGGAAAAACTGTGACAATACCGCAGCATTGAAGTAGAATTTTCTTTAATGAATTGTATATACATGTATTGTAACAGACTTATGAAGATATTAACAGAAAATTGATAAATTGCCCCCTTTTTTGTAGATGTATTTGGAACTCCTAAAGTGTCAGTCCAAGAAAGCCCTTATGGTATAAATCCAGTGTTCCAAATAAACGGTGTAGATAAGGAGATAAAAGCAACATCACTCCCTTGGAGGACGTGTCATAAATTCAAAAGCAATGTTACTTAGTTTTGCAGCAGAGCACTCGCTATCCTTCTCGCTTATTCCGAGCATTATCGAGTTGACCAAAGCTCTATCTTCAGACAAAAAAGCGCTAGATTCCTTAAATATGAATCGCACAACAGCATCATATTTGACAAAATACGGAGTGGGTGAAACATTTGAACAATTCATAACATCTTTGATGAGGAAAGTACATTTTTCATTGAATATCGATGAGAGTACGAGCAATAACTTTCAAAGAGTTTTGACAATCCTTGTGAGTTTCTACTGCCCAGTGATGAAGCAAGTTAAAGTGTCTCATTTTGCATCAGTTTCGTGTATCAAAGTGGACAGTGAAACTCTCTATAAGCAAATAGTTGAGTTGTTGGAGAAAAAAGAAATTCCATGGAGCAACTTGTTATCCATTCTTATGGATTCTTGCAATGTAATGAGGGGCTCTAAACAGGGTTAGAGACGAGGATTCGTAAAGAGAAGGCGCCAAATCTACTTGATATTGACGGAGATGTGTGTCATCACGTCCATAATGCTGCTAAAGCATTTTGCAAGCCATTTAATAATTTCATTGAGCAAATGTTCAATGACTTATTTAACGACTTTAAGTGGTCAGCAGATTTAAGAGAGATGTTCCAAGAAGTATGTTGTATATGCAATGTGAAGTACACCATGCCACAGAGGTATGTCAGTCATCGATGGCTATCTGTCTATGACATAACCTTAGACACATTAAGACTTTTTGATTGCTTCACTTTCTTCTACTTTCCATGGATATCTGAATCTGTGTCAGAAAGGTCAAAATTCCTGCCCGTGACAGTAGAGATTTTTCACAGACTTGGAATCTCGGAGGCATCCTGAAACAGACTACATGAAATCAGAACAGTAAGTGTTTTTATATATGCATGTTAGCATGTCATGTTTCTTATCATTATTTGTTATTTTTAGACCGTTTAGCATGTTACTGATACCAGTTATTTAGAAATTGGATCAAAAGTTGAAGCATTGATATTAACAGATTTTTATTATTACATTTTTGTAGACAGTTGAACTGTGCAACAGTGTCAGTTCTTTTGCATGTTAATTAATTTGTTTGAATGAAACACTATGTTTTTTTCAGATTTATGTTAGCAGTTTGTCAGTCAACAGACTTATCTAACTTCAGTTCCGAAGTGAAAGGTGATAACTTTTGACTTTTTCATTCAATATATAAGCAATTATAACTGCATTTTTCCTGATATTTACCCTGATGTTTATGCCGAAGAATGCTTGTTTAAAAATCAATTTATTGTTACAGTAAAGAGATTTTGTGATTATTCATCTAATTATATTAATCAGGAACTACAAAAGAAAAAGCTGACAAAGGAAGGGAAAGAAAGGAAACAAAGGATTGCTGATAAACTTTTTGAAGAAAGAAAACTTGCAAAGCTGGTCCTTGGACTATATGCATAAGTTTTTCCTCTGTTAAAGAGTTTTGTAATGCTCTTTGAAACAAAGGAACCTCTCATACACTTTTGCATGAGGAACAGGTAAAATTTACTCTGCTATTTCAGTGATTGATAGGGACAGTGGCAATGCACCATAGTCCCAATAATTTGCAAGATGGCCCATAAAGTCTCGGTACTTTTTTAAGAAATTTCATAAAATCATGGAAAATGGCCCTTTCACAAAATTTCCTTCCCAATCACTGCTGTTTTAGCCTTGATTCTGTTCATTATCTCTGTTGCCAGAGCAGATAGAAATATTTTGTTTGCCTTATGGTGTTTAATAAAATTTCAGGTTAGACTCCTGAAGGAGTTTCTTGTGTGTTACATCAAGCCTGACAAAATCAAGGAGGCCACATCATCTGCAAAATTGAAGAATTTGGATATTACAAGCCAAACTAGCAAGCTAAGTCCAGAAAATATGTTTATAGGGAGGAAAGCCAATGCAATTATAGAGAAGTCAAAGAAGGATTATGTGGTCAAGGGGTTCTTGAAGCAAGTAAGTGCATGCATCATTCAGTTCATAAATTGAAACTTATACATGTATCATGATAATTTAATTTAAATTTCTGTTATCCTGTAGGACATTTCATACACTCTAATATACTCTTGAAGGTTAATGAAGCATACACTCTGTGTGGTAAAGTTCTGCAGGAGAAGTTGCCTCTCACAAATCTACTACTTAGAGCTCTTGGAGCTATCCATCCTAATGCCAGGGGACATGTAGTGACTTTGAATTACATGCAAAAGCTACCTACATTGGCAACAACAGTATTGAATGAAGAGGAGAGAGAAACCTATGACAAAGAAATCAGAAAGTATAACATTGATGAGTCTTTGCCTGAATTTGAAGACAACTCTAGAATTGATCGATGGTGGGGGAAAGATGAAGTCATTAAAACATACTCAACTCTCTGCAAATTAATACAGGCTCTACTCAGTTGTTTTCATGCCCCCCAGGTAGAGTCATCATTTAATGTGATGAATGATGTCATTGACAATAATTCAGGAAGACTAAATATTAAAACATTCAGTGCCATCCAGACAATAAAATATCATTTGAAGGCTTACACATGTAGGAATAAAAACAGCACTTCAATACTTTGAGAAAAAAGATTATTTGCATGAAGTTGTAGACAGAGATCTTTGCAGAAACATGATTCATTCCAAGCAGGAATATTCTAAAGACTTAGAGAAACAAAGAGAAGAAAAATGCGCTCAGAAAAGAAAACTAAATATCTCAGACAGTCAAGTTAATTCCAAACGAAAAGCAAAGGAAATTTTAGTGAATGCTGCTAAAAAAGCCAAAACAGCCCATGTCAGAAAATTAATAAAACAGTGTTGATTTGTACCTAAAATGAAATAAAAACTTGCTATACCCATTTATTTCATCATAAATTCTTTTGATATAACAACTCCTTAAAGCTGTATTTTAGGCCCAAGAAAGCTGTTCTGAAGGGTCTTTAATGATGAAAATCATCGTTTTCGGCCGGGGCCCCCTGGATCCCCTGATATAGGGGCGCTGCCCCTATATACCCCGCTGGGGGAGGACCCCCCAGACCTCCCTTCAGCTTTTTTGTTCATTCAGTAGAATCATGTCTGATCATTTATCTCTTACAATGCATAAAAGGTATCTGCGCGTATTGGTATTTTGATGGAAAGAGAATTTTCTTTCAAATTGATTAAAACTAACCTCCACGCGGGCAAATGCCCGCCATTTTAATCGTCTACGACAAACGTGCCGAGGACGTCGTTTCTACAACCTGATTCAGAGTTTGTGCGGCGGCGCAAAAACTCATATCAGTTTCGCCAACTACAACGAACTGACTACGATTTCTAAAGATGATTATCTTAATATCCGAAATCGGGAATGCACGAATGTGAATATGTACAAAAAAGTTACAGCACAACAAGAAAGCGATGTTAAGTTTTACATTTAATTGTATTGCGGCTGATAAGGTAGTAAGTAGATGACCGTATATTTTCTTAAAAGAAATGCTTATATGAGAAAAAGTGGTCGAACGATTTCATGGATATGGGCGTATTGCACATCGGTTTATATCATAAGTCCGTTCGATAAATAGGCATTACTTTGAAATGCCCTTCACCTCAATCAAAAAGTTAACATTGCTGTTTACGATTAGAGAAGCTGTAATTAAGTTGCATTGTTGAACCAATTTAAGTACAGACTCACCTTTTATAGATGGAGGTTTAGCACCACAAAAGTATGGAAAATTGTATCGTTCCTCTTGTCTTCTCTGAAAGTTGTTCGCACTCCTCGTGTGATGGTCTGCATTCGCCCGCTCCAATCTTAATTCTAACATATGAATTATTACTGTCTGATTTGTTTGTGTATTATTTCGAAATGAGGCGGCTGATAAAAACACAGCATTTTTTGGTTCTTCGAGAAAAATTGGGAGGGATGTACGTATTCCTAATAACCACACTATTGGCTATAAACAAGACCCATAAGTCTTGATTGTTTATGTTAAGTCTCTTGTATCTCGATATTGTCGTTGGTATTTAGTCTGCTTTTTGTACCCCCTGTTGTGCTTTTCGCATTTTGGCGTTTCGATGGTACTGCAACCGAGTCTTGTAAGAAATCGCTTCTTCACTATCACAATAAAACGTTTTTGTAAGGGGAAATTTTAATTAAGCAATAAATACACAGGAAGACGTAATTAAAATGTTTAACGATCTTATTGTTAATTCAGGGAAAGAGGCATCTCAATCCTATTCTACAATGGGATACATTGTTGACTTGCTATAAATAATCGATTTTTAAGATACTTCCTTTCAGGAATGAGTTAAAGATCCTGACGACAATCTCAACAGCACTCGCAATAGAGCACAAAATCGAACATCGATGGACCCCTAGCAAGCTGGAGCTGGGACAAGGTGCCCAGGAGGAGTAAGCATCCCCTGTTTGGCTAGCCGCACCTAGGAAATCTCTTATTGTTAACTGTCTCTTATTGGTAATTGCTTCAATTGAGATACCACCTCTTTGCAACCTACCTCAAAATATAGTGCTTTTTCTTATTTAGGAATTTGCTGTCTCACACATGCAAAATGCAAGAACAAGGATATTGTCCTTCTAGGAAAAAAATTCAATTTCATGTAAAGTAAATGTATCACAAAAATCAATGATATATTTCTTGCTTTCACTGCACATTGATGGTGTAATAATATATTACTTCTGATAATAGCAACTTATAAGAGTTGTCTTCCTTATATTTAAGACGAAACGAGAGTAGAAACGAAGCATGATCTTGTTGAAAGAAATATGAAATTCTGGGTATTGAAATGAGAATTTTTGGAAATTACCAGCACTAATAAACTTAAAGTTGCGCTTGAACTACATGCAACCGCTCTTTTATCAAATATATTGTAGACTGTAAGTACTTTAGACATGCATGCATGGTCTTTTTAGTTTCTATAGAACCCAACGGGTTAATTAATTTAAGACACTGCTCCAAGTTTAAGTCATGAGAAAAAATTGTAATTTAAAGTATACCACTTATAATAAATAAAAACAGTTTGTGCTGTTTATAGAACAAATTGAGCACATAGATATGAATATTTTATTTTTAAGCTTCAAACGCACGTTGTCGTAGTAAAGTTTCCTGACCGGGCGGAGTTAATTCAATCAAGCGAGTGAGACGAGTCAATTAAAATTTATGATAGATAGACTATGGATTGCATATATTAGTGATTAGAGTAAATACTCGCTACCTGTAATTTTATAGCTTATAACACCTGGTCAGAAGTAAACTCTTCAGATGACCAGGTGAAAATAAGCCCCGGCCCCGTCAGGTCAGTTTGCCACGACCAAATATGCATCGTATGTTAAAACAAACCATCAGCATTTTTAAAATACCTTAACAATAAAATGATTCAACATTCATCTGCTGACTATAAATTTTGAAAAGAAGTATCTCTCAGGACCTTCAGTTCTTTGATTTTTTCTCGGAGTGCAGAAAAAATGGTTTAAAAGTCTTCAAGATGGTATAGAGTTGGAACACTTCCGAATTATTATTATGAACACTTATTTCTTGATGCAGTGTGGAGCAGTTAAAATCATTCCTCGTGACTTTATGTTTAGAAGTGTATTAATTACTTCTTTCCAGCACTGTCGTATGAAAAAGCTTTGTTTTGGTCCTTTATCGATTTGGCATCATATATATTATTTGGTTGTTTCCGAAACTTGTCATTCCATTAAAAAAAATCATCGAAATTAGAGGATCTTAGCACAATCCCTCCAATGCTATTTTGAACATAGATTTTATTTGGACATGCTACTGAATCAATCCTACAGGAAATTCGGAGCCGCGCACTCTCTGTAAAGTTAATGTACAAATCTAAATTCAAAACATTAAAGAGGGCGCTACGCTACTAAAATGAATTATGGCGGCTCCGCTACAAGCATCACTGATGAGAGTTTAATATTTGAAACACGTGTCTGGTGCAGAAAAATGGTTTGAAATTTTCTTCAAGGTATAGAGTTGGAACACTTCCGTATTATTGGCACAATTTATCGGTTGAAACCCAAGGTAAAAATAATAAATCCGTTTTATTCTTCATGTTTTCGGACATATCACACTTGGAAAGGACTGTGTCACCGAAGCAAAGTTTTGATTTTATTCCGATGAACTTAGAATAATTTCTGTGAAAAATTTATTTGTTTTAATGTCTGAAAATACATATCTAAAGCTCTTGATAATCATTTCGCCCATTTAGTGGTCAGGTTTTTATTTTCTAAATACACCTGATTTCTTTTATATGACCCCTTAAGTACGAAGTGCACAGTAAGGAAGTAATTCGAAATTCCAACGATATAGTAACACCACAATGTAGAACAGCGTATCATTTCAACAGTTTCCTCCTTTCTTCTGTAAGATTATGGAACTCCCTTCCCAACCACTTGAAAGACATTGACACTGTATCATCCTTTAAAGCAGCTCTTTCCGAATTTTATTATAACTCTAAAGTCCCAGCGTATTATTCTGTTGGAAACCGTAAAGCACAAATCTTACATGCAAGGTTACGGATGGATTGCTCCTCACTTAAATACTATTTATACGTCAAAAGTATAGAAACTGATCCCAGATGTACTTGCGGCGAAATTGAAAATTCAACACATTATATGTCCACACTTTACTCGACAACGTCAAAATTTATTTAATGAACTTGGTCAAACCTATAGTGTAAAAGTTCTCTTATTTGGAGATCAAAATAAATCGTATGAATTTAACGAAAAAATCTTCAAATGTGTTCAATCATACATCATTGACACAAAAAGGTTTTAATGACTATATACATGTACTGCTTATATTTTCTAAAGTTTACTTTTTTTCATGCCTTATGTTTTCCTGTGTACACAATCTTCCCATTGATAAACATGCTTAATGTAATACATGTTCAATCCTATTTTCTCACGATTATTTTTCTTTCATATACATGATACACACTTAGTTAAGACAGTTTACTACTATTGGTAGTCCTTATCTACATTTACTTATACTGTATTATTGAAAACTGGATGTTCGCCATCTTATTTTTTCTATATTAATTACATTTACAGAATTAGTTTTTCTTTTTCATTGTTAAGCTCTCTATGATTAACAGTTTCCTTAAAAATCACATATATTATAATGTTTTGATCTCTGATTGGTGTAATTTATATAATACAGGAGAGAAATTTATATAAGCTTTAAGCTTTCTTTTCAATCCTACTAGATTAGATACTATTACCTGCATTGTATACGTAACATGTTTCATGTGATATTCGAATAAATATGTTTAAACTAAGGAAGTAAGAAGTACGTCAACTTGAAAAATGTCTATTAAGTTTTCATGTTTTTTTTTCCTAGCACGGAGGGACAGTAGTGGATAAACAGTCATTAAATATATATTCATTGTTGACTATTCTCAGGAATACTATTCATAGATAATATCTTCCTGTATATGTTTTTTTTCAGCTAATTGTTATGCAGCATCCTGTTGTCTCTTCCCTATGGTCAATAATGGCGGACATGGCTTCACTTTTGTTTATTTTACAGCTTCTATTGCATCGCTTAAGAAATCTTGTAATAAAATGAGAACGCAAACTGCACAATTATCATGCAACATGTTCATTTCAATTTGAATTCAACTTGACCCCATTCTATGTAGAAGTTCGATGGGTTTTTTTTTCAAATTTTGTTGTGGAGTTTCCGTTGGTCAAAATTTATATTATTTATTTTCAGTTTGATTGTCAAGGGAGTCGAGGCACCGTGGTGAACGTGCTAGCTTCTAGTGCCCGAAGTCACGGGTTCGAATCTCGCTTGCAAATGGCTTTGTTTTTATTATTCAAAATATTAATCTAATTTCTTGGAAATTTCATTGTTACATGGTTGTTACAATGGTTTGTATGCCTATTGAATGAGTCTTTTTCTTTATATTGAACTTTGTATTTGACTTACTTATTTTATTCTTCATACCCGTAAAAAAGGAGGGGATCTCCAACAACACCAGCTTGGAGCCCCACAGCAAAACCCCAAAACAACCAATGCAAAAACACAAAGCAGACAAGCACAGAAAGAGACACATAAGGGACAAGGAACGTAAACGCACAACACAGAAACATCAAACACAAAGGACTACATATAAACCAACGAGACCAATGGGCAACCGGTGCCGACTTAGGACGGCCATCTGCCACGGAAATAGCAGAAGGTGTCACAGTGGTTATCCTGGATTACGTGCGCACAACCCTCCCACTTTTCCGATTACCCAGAGGTCTCGAAGAACGTACAACGTAACAAAACACACAAATTACACATATTTATCATATTTATACATATGAACAACCAGATTGGTACTTTAATTCCCTTTTCTAGAAGCGCCCTTTTTCAACTAAAAACATGCGTGTTGAATAAAGTCTTCAATTTGCAGGTTACAATTGTTGTCTCGGCATACCTTTATATAGAGCATATGCATTGTGATATCCCTCCAATGCTATTTTGAACATAGATTTTATTTGGATATGCTACTGAATCGACCCCATAGGAAATTTGGAGCCGAGCACTCTCTGTAATGTAAATGTACAAATCTAAATTCAAAAAATTAAAGAGGGCGCTACTGATTTCATTTTTGGTGGCTCCGCTAGAAGCATCACTGATGAGAATTTAATATTCGAAACACGTATCTGGTGCGTGGAAATTGGTTTGGAATTTTCTTCAAGAAGGAATAGAGTTGGAACCCTTCGACATAATAACGATATTTTCATACGAAAATGCAACACATTCAATTTCTAGCGTTTCATCTCGGCAAATTATTGTGGTTGTACATATATAATGAATCTAAGATGACGTTTGATTTAAGAATTTTCATTTTATTCACTTTTTGCATTGTGTGTGTGAATGATTCATTGAAGACAGTTTTTTTGTCATGTTTTGTCAGTCCTTCTGTGATATGATTTTCTACGTAGTGGATTAATGTCATATGTTTTGCATTCATATTTTTTTAAAATAGTCGTTTTAGTTCGCCAGTCTATTTCCGTTATATGTCTGCCTAATAAGACAAAAACGTTATTTACACCAAACCACTTGTCACGAATTGTCTGCAGGCCGTGTTGATCTCGCGCGTTTTAAGATTCTGTAGTTTGCTGACACAGAGAGACCAATTAGATATCATAAGGAAGCCTCGCTTACATTTTCTTTTTCGTTGCAGGAAGAGGACAAGACTGTACTTAACTTAGATTAACATTCACCTAGAAATTATATTATTGTATTTCAGATATATATAACACACTTCATTCTACATTTCTTTTCCGTTCGACACCTATCATTAAGGGTATGCTACGAATGAATCAATCTTTTGAAATTACGGATTTTTCATTTCGATTTGTAATTGTGAAACAAAGCAATCAAAATATCATATATATTTCGTCATTGAAAACAAAATATGTCGCCAGAAGTGAGATACAGGCCCAAAGATACGATAGTAGTCTTCCATATTTATCGTCAGGCACGGTCCATTTGATTTTTATCATGCAAAGTTAGAGAGAGAATTATTTTCCAACAAGTCATATGGATATTAAGAATGTTTGTGTTTTATCGATAGAAAATTCTTTATTTTTACCTAAAACTCTTTAAGCAAAAATTTAATTCACTTCTAAACAGAAAAATAAAAGATTTTTTTTCAATATAATCCTCAGTAAACATAATTTATATAAGGTACATGTTAGAGGGTCTGAGGGGAGCAGACCTCTCCTCTTTTACGATTTTAACGTATTTTTTACGATTTTCGAACTTTAATTATGCCCTACACTTTTCCTATTCAAATTTATGACTCAAACTTCCTTTTTAGCAAATTGACGTTTTCGATTTTTTGAGAGCTTGATTAAACAAATGTCTTCATTGCATATTCAGACATAAATTCAATATCAATGATTAAAATTGTTGTTGATGAAATAATTATTGCATTAAAGTACTAAAAAAAATTGAACTAGTTTTTTCTTTACGCACAGAAAATCTATACGATGTGGAGCTACTTCCCATGACGTAGCACACGACCTTTATCATGGCGTAGTTCGCCTCTTTTTCTCAGAAACGTTGATTTCATGTTGGAAATACACATTTTTTTTGTTTTTGCAGAATCATGTGAGAAAAAGAATATAACACACACAACTCGTTTCATAATACTATGAGTACATCGTATGAAATGAAAAATTCATTTGAGATTCTATATTTCTTAATTCAGAGTTGGGCTGGTTACAATCATTTTTTTTTTTTTTTTTTTTGTTCAAAGGTTATCATATCTGATATGAGCGAAACTCCCCTTGTTTTTAGACAGTAGTAGAGTCTTCATAGCCACAAAGAATGACCTCATCACAACTGAGATTAAGACGTCGTCAGACTGTGAGGTAACGTGGGCCTCAATCAACGTTCAAGGCTCTAGACAGCTTATCATAGGATCCTTTTATAGAAGTCCATCAAGCCCTATTTGTAAACTTGATCAGCTTGATAACTCACTTCACCAAATAACATCCGACATCAACAGTAATTCCCCTCATATCATCTTGGGCGGAGATTTCAACCTACCATCTATTAACTGGGACAATCTAGAGACCAACCAAACACCACAGTATGGGAGATCAATGAATGACAAAATGTTAGAGATTGCCTCAGACTTTAACATGGAACAAATGGTGAAGCAGCCCACTAGAGAAGACAACACCCTAGATCTTGTATTTACAACAAATCCAGGAGTAGTAAAAAACATCGAGGTACACCCTGGTATGAGTGACCATCAAATAGTCATCACTGACATTGACATGAAAGCAACCACCTGCAAGAAAAAGTCACGAAAGATCTATATATATAAAAAAGCAGATATGGAAAGCCTGAGAACAGATATTAAGTCCAAGCTCACTGAAAGATTAGGAAGTACTTTTAAAGACCACTCAGTAGAAGAGAACTGGAGTTATCTAAAAGACACCATTCATAGAGCTGCAGAGGTACATATACCACAGAAGACCATCAGTGGAAAGCAGCATGTGCCCTGGATGAACCAATCTATAAAGCGATTGATAAGACAACGACAACGCAGATATAACGCAGCAAAAAGACACAACACACCTGACAGCTGGAAAAAATACAGGGAAGCCAGAAACACCGTACGGAAGAGAATGACAGAGGCACATGATGAATACATCCGGGGAATCCTGAACCAAAACACAGAAACTGATAAACCATCCATGGGAAAACAGTTCTGGAAATATGTTAAGTCCAGGAAAAAAGATACAGTCCCAATCAGTGCTCTAAAGGACCAAGATGGAAACACAGTTATCGACAGCTCAGGAAAGGCCCAAATATTGAACCATCAATATGATAGTGTGTTCACAGACGAGGATCTTAATAACACCCCCGACCTCGGATACAGTAACACCCCAAGTATAGAAGCACTACATATAACAGAGAAAGGAGTTGGCCTTCTACTCAAAAAGCTCGATACCACCAAAGCAACAGGACCAGACTTGCTACCAACCCGAATACTCAAAGAGGCATCAGATGAGATCACACCATTCCTCACATCCATATTTAACCAGTCCATAACATTAGGAGAAATACCATCTGACTGGAAGCTAGCAAATATTACAGCTATCTACAAAAAAGGTGACAAAACTCAGGCAGTAAACTACAGACCAGTGTCCCTGACATCAATATGTTGCAAAGTGATGGAACACATAGTCTACCACCACATTATGGTCCATCTGGAAGACCACAATATATTAGCCGATCACCAACATGGTTTTAGGAAGCATCGCTCATTTGAGACACAACTCATAAACACCATTGAATCAATAGCCAGATCACTAGACCATAGAGAACAAGTGGATATGCTGGTCGTGGACTTCTCAAAGGCATTTGACACCGTGCCGCACCAACGCCTACTTCTTAAGATGAGTCATTATGGTATTAGGGGGAGAGTATTAGACTGGATAACAGCATGGCTCACCAACCGAAAGCAGAGAGTCTGTCTGGACGGAGAGATGAGCAGCATGACACCAGTCCGCTCAGGGGTACCGCAGGGCACCGTGCTCGGGCCGCTGTGCTTCCTCCTATATATCAACGACATAGACAAGTCTACATCATCATCAGTCCGTCTATTTGCCGATGACTCCCTAGTGTATAGGACAATAGACAACCACCAATCCTGTGTCCAACTACAACGTGACCTTGACCAACTGGTAGAATGGGCAAACACATGGCAGATGAAATTCCACCCTTCCAAGTGCTTCATCCTCAGGGTCACAAGAAAGCGCCAGCCTATAGTCTACCACTACAAAATGATGGGCCACCAGTTGGAGACAGTGGACCACTACCCATATCTAGGTGTAGAAATTTCCGATAAGATGAGATGGGACCATCATATCTCCAAGATTACAGGCAAGGCCAATAAGACACTAGGCTTCATCCGGAGAAATCTTGGCAAGTGTCCAGCTGACATCAAGGACAAAGCCTACAAATCGCTTGTACGCCCTCACCTAGAATATGCATCAGCAGTTTGGGATCCATACAGACAACACCAAATCAAACAGATAGAGATTAACAACGCAGAGCTGCCCGGTTTGTTACAAACAACTACAGCCGGGAACCGGGAACTGTGACCAACATCATGCAGTCTCTCGGCTGGCCTACCCTTGAAACACGCAGAAAAGGGGCCAGGCTCATCCTATTCTACAAGATCTTGAATGGAGAAGCAAGTGTGACCATACCAGATTACATCAGGAGATCAGATGTTCAGACCAGACAGCACCACAAAGACAGATTTTCACGGCTAAGCACCTCAACAGACGCCTATAAGTACAGCTTCATCCCAAGGACTATCGTTGACTGGAACCAGCTGCCAGAAGAGGTCATCCAGGCACCTTCCACCGAAGTTTTTCGGGAGAGGGTGTGGAAGTTCATGGTGTAAGCCTGAAGATTGATGTTTTAACCAGTTTTTAAAAATTTTTAACCTGTGTGTGCTGGTTGGCATGCGTTTTATCATATCTGCAATATGGATTCCGGCTGCAGATTACCAACATAGAAGTAGAAGAAGAAGTAAATAATACGTTGGGAAAACATTTAAGGAGGTATTGAACACTTTGAAGCCAAATTCAATTTTTCTCAAAATTTATGAAATTATTCATTTCTAGTCTGTCCTTCATCATACAAACTTACATTTGATTCTATCCACAGGAAAAATTTCTATGAGACTTTGAAATATGCATTTTTCAACGTATCCGTGAATTTCTTGATGACGTCATAATATTAAAAGTGTCATTCCGGTTCTCTTAATGCTAATGGAAATTAATTTTGATTTAACTTCCAAAATATTCATAAATGTATTGCTCTTACATGAGGAAAAGATTAAATGAATTGTGTTATAAACAAAGGCAGGATACCGGAATAATAGATGACACAGTCGCTCAAAAAATTGCAATTTCGAGCCAATTGACTCTAGTTGATAGGTGATTATTAGAAATCCTGTGGATCAATCCTTTTCAAAAACTAAAAGAATGATCAACAATGTACAGAGATGATTTCATGATTAAATGAGAAAAATTGAATTTGGGATAAAAATTTTACGAAGCTTTTTATTTTCAAACTTTTTCTTCCAAATTGGTCCATTTTCAATGAAGTGACATCCGCTTCCTTGTTATGTAAATTTGTCAACGAATACACAAAAATAAAAATTGAATTTACTATTTTCTACATGTAAAGTTTCAATGCAATACGTTTTGTATTCATGTTTTAATTGCATTTTGAATGCGATCGTTTGTGACGCCATTTTCCCCCGATAACGTCGAAATGACGTCGTGGTTGATTCATGGATAAAACTACCAAAATCCATAATTTTGAAAAATGCTATAATTTCTTCAAATTACGTCGGAAATTATTCAAACTTCATCAGGATACTCAAATATGTATATCAAACAGTGTATCAAATGTTTTAAGGAAGTAAGGACTGTACTTTTCCTAGGAAGTGAGAAAAACAAATAATGCCGCCGCCATCTTGGTGTTGAATCCCTCCTTAATAAGTCTTAATAAGCTTCCTTTTTGTACCTACCAAGGAAGATGATTCATGTGATATTAGAATGTGTAAAAAATACCACAGTACCGCTTTTTAAGCGCCACCTACAATGCATTCCGTACTTTCACTGAACTCGGGAGATTGGTTATTCCATAGGCGCTCGTGGCAAAGATATTTTTTCTGCCTGTGCTTAAACCTACGTAGACTAAATTATCCAGTCTCTCCGCTGCCGCTAATAGACTAAATTATCCAGTCTCTCCGCTGCCGCTATTAGCGGCAGCGGAGAGACTGGATAATTGAGTCTATAACCTACGGTGGTTTCCCGGTCAGCTGTTTCTATGTTTACATCATAGTATCGATAGACAGAAGAAAGGAGAAAGAAGAAAGGCGCGCAAGTTGGGCCGCCATCTTGTTCTCGACTCAGGGGATACACATCGTTTCTTTTTACACTTGCACATCACTTACCTTTATAAATCGGACATTAGCAACCCTCTTTTATCAAAATACAGCTTAGAAAAATAATTTCCCAGCACAACACGCATTAATCAAGAAATCAACAGTTTCTTTGAATATCGATCGGTAGGCACTCTCTTGTAACGGAAGTTTACAGATGCGAAACGAAGACAATGCAGAAGACTTCCGAAGTATAAGGAAAAGTCTAGAAATACACCGAAAAATTCCGCGAAATTCAAATATGATTATGATACTACTTCATGTGGTAAATATTCGATATGGAAAGACCTTTTCAGAAGGAGAATTTTCAGCTACCAACCTATTTTTCTTGGCTGTATTTTGATAAAAGAGGGTTGCTAATGCCCGATTTATAAAGGTAAGTGATGTGTAAGTGTAAAAAGAAACGATGTGTATCCCCTGAGTCGAGAACAAGATGGTGGCCCAACTTGCGCGCCTTTCATCTTTCTCCTTTCTTCTGTCTATCGGCACTATGATGTAAACATAGAAACAGCTGACCGGGAAACCACCGTAGGTTAAAGCACAGGCAGAAAAAATTATCTTTGCCACGAGCGCCTATGGTTTATTCTAGAAAGCTGTGTTATTGTCCCATTCTGTTTGTCCTATTTTCTTTTCTCGTGAGAAAGGTTTTTTCTATTTTTTTTTTCATTTTCATCCCAATTTGTAAGCATTTTGATTGTGAATTTTGGAATTTGATTGTGTGTTTGACTTTCATTCACTGTCATGTTTTCTCATAGACTACTCTGCAATCTGAAAGTTATAATTGTTTTGATCGATTAATGATACTAAGCGCGTACAAATTGTTTAGAACCGCGAAACACACATTTTCCTGCAATTCCGTCCTTAAATCAGTGATAACAACAAAACACTTAGCATTGTCGGGTATGAGGAGTCATCGGCCTGTTACGTCACATTTCTTGAAGGCGTAAAAGTGGGTCACTTGCATCTTCCCAACATTTCATCATCGGGGGCAAATGTGTTCAGATTATAAGGAATTGATGCGCGTATTTTATTGAGTCGTGTGGTTCCCTTTTGCCGAAACAAAATGACTTTGCGAAAATTGACGTACGTTAATATTGGTAATTTATGGGAAACGAACAAGAAGTGCAAAAATAACACACTAGAAAGGAGTAAAATTGTGTGACTAGAATTTCATGATTCTTCTGTTGTATCAAAGGATAGTGAAGTCGCTCAAGTAACAAGATAATTTAACCTGAAATTAAAGAAGGAGACGTCACAAGTTCACTTCCTCGATTTAACTTAATATATAATGGACGTTCAAGGAAAAGATATCAAACATCCTTATGATACCTGACACAACACGCACATTTACATTTTAAAAACGCAAACAACAAAAAAATAATCCTGTAAATCGACATAGATACATACGATTTGTCAATTTCAGAACTACGACATGAAATCTCCGTGACTTTAAAGAAGAGGGAAGAGAAAAGGCTTTAAAACTTTCAGTATTTTTAAAATAGTTTACATTGTTTTAAGGCAAAGCTTGCGTGGAGCTTTAGAAATTGATGTAGGAAAGAGTACAAAAGGAAGCCCTAAAGGATTTATCTTAATTGTCTGACGACTTCAACTATTTCATGGGGATTGATAAAAACATTTAATTCATTGCTTTAGATATCAAACAATCACGAAACTCCATTTAAAGTTTTATCTTTTGATTATTACAGGGAAGCGGAGACAACAAGGAAATCGTATGAAACTTATTATTTTTACTTCCCTCTATTCAGATGATTGGCATCAAAGGATGTATTTTATCTGAAAGTTAAAAACGGCACTGGTTTATGAGATAATATCAGTAGAAGTTCTTAGGAATTTAGGACAATCGGATTCACTCATGTTTTCAGAGGCGGGATTCCTTTGACAAAGTATTATCTTGATCTCATCAAAAGGAATATAGGCCATACATTCTCTCTTTATGCATCCTATAAGCAGTTTAAAAAGATAAAGCTTTCCCTCAAACAAGGAGTTTTCCAAGAAATAAAACAACGATCTGTAGGCGTTCGCATAATTTCTTGTTCACGTTATATAATGTTATAACCAATACCTCATTGTGTCACTATTGGACAAATTTGAATGGACTTCCTGTTACAATGTACTATAATAGAATGAGGATGGCGTAAATTCTTGTTCCTGAACTGCATAGATGATAAAAAGTTCTATCTCCTACGAAGGTTTGAAGTGTTTATGAAAGGTCTGGGCTATAAGGTGAAAGATATTTAGACCGAAGTGTATTGAAAATTATGTCATTCGTGAATAATTTATAAATCTCATTTATTTTAATATCTGATGTTTGCTGGCTGACTTTTTCAGAAAGCTTCCTTAAAGGCTTAAATAATGTATAATGTATTACTGTAAATAGATGCATGTATCACTTTGGAGTCTAATTTTATACACAAGCTTTGAAGGAGAACTTCAGTTTTTCTCAAGTTTACAATTCTAAATTTGAAAATTTGTCTAGAAGCCCCCCCCCCCCCCCCTCAGACTCAGTCATACTTGTACCTTATATTAATTTTGTTTATTGAAGATTATATTGTAAAATTCTTTTATTTAGAAGTGAATCAAATTTTTGCACACGAAAAAAGAAATCTTTTTGAGTTTTCAGACAAAAAATAAAGAATTTCTATTGATAAAACACAAACATTCTTATAGAAATGTTTGGAAAAAATTTTTCTTGCTCTGACGAAAAACCCAAGCGCCCCCCCCCCCCCCCGCCTCACCCCAATAGCAAATGGACTGTGCCTAAATATTTTGTCACAAATTGGCATTATTCCAAACGTAGTGTAATCATTCTTTTGAAGAATGGACATTCTATTGGTTCTTGGTCGTTTTGACTTGGGGCTGTTCGTTTATACCTGTTTATCTGAGCGTTTTCCTTTTTTGGTTCCTAGAAAGGAGTTTATATTTAGATGTGGCTGACACATTTTAAGGGCAGAACCTGGAAGATATGAGAATGTGTATATAAATAATAGAATATAATTTATTTTGAGATGAATTATACAACTTTAACGTCCATATTGGACTTGTGCATTTTCAGAATCATCAAACGCCTCTTATACCGTGGATATGATCCTAATGTCACCAGACGGACACTAGGCTTGGTACTTGACCAATCTACAGTCTTGTACCAGCGCATCCTTAATACTTGCACGCTGACTGACTGTGACAACGGGACTCCATGACGGGCCCTGTCCAAACCTCTTTAGAGAAGACAGGGCCCCGACCACCTGTCCTCTCTGAATGTCAGTCGGACTCCTCGGGTGATAACATACATTAGCTCGCTACAGCCGGCAGAGCACAGGTCGTATTACGCATGCCCTCTTTTTATATCAATTTACATATTCATCTGTGTTGCTTGGGCCCCTGCGTTTTGCGGTCTTGTTTGTGTGTGGTCATCTGACAGTGAGGAGGTTGTTTTACACCACAATTGTACGTTCTTCGAGACCTCTGGGTAATCGGAATAGTGGGAGGGTTGTGCGCACGTAATCCAGGATAACCACACCGTCTGCTACTCACGAGGCAGATGGCCGTCCTAAGTCGGCACCGTTTACCCATTGGTCTCGTTGGTTTATGTGTAGTCATTTGTGTTTTATGTTTTTCTGTGATTTGACGTTCATTGTACTACTGCGTCTCTTTCTGTGCGTGTCATTTTTGTGTTTTACAGTGGGTGTTTTGGGAGGTTGCTGTTGATGCTGCAACTAGGTGTTGTTGGAGATCCCCTACTTTCTTCCTAAAAGGGATATGAATTTGTGTGTTTGTTTCTATAAAAGAAAACAAAAATACTTTTTTTTCTTGCTGAACAACAAGAAATTTTTGTTTCCTGTTGTTCAAAGGAGGTGCAAAGAAAGAATATGTTAACGTATACAATGTACAAATGGAGATCTCGCTGACGTCTCGTCCATTTAAACAGTGTTGAAATTATCTCGGTAATCTTCGGCAGTGTCTCGATAGTTTCCGTGGCTTGAGTGACGGTCGGCATGTTAACCTTTGATGATAGAAACCATTTTTTTTTTTTTGTTGCATTATTTATATTTAGGTAAAAATATGCCATGATTGTAACTATATTAAATACTTGATATTTATTTGTACAACGGATACCTTAAACGTCTTCAAATTCAACAGCATCATTTAAGAACAGATAAATTTCAACATGGACGAGACATGCACGTTTCGGGTACTTAATCCTCGTCAGTGATCCTCAATCTAAACAATGTAATATGGTCAAAAAGTGTGAAAGTTATTATGTCCATAACTGTACCGAAAGAGGTGGCAGGATGGATGGGATACGATGCTACAGGACCCACGTTCTAGAAATTTCAAGAAATGTTGATAACATATTTTCGAATGCGTTGAAGAAACGATGAACAAGTCTTGTATGCCAATGTTAACCAATCAAGAAGACGTAAAACAATATCATGTCATATTGTTTAATCAGGATGTAACGTCGATTCTGATTGGCTCGAGCGCGAGTCATTTTCCGATAATGACCGCTGATCGAAGATTATGACTCGGTGTGCTATTTGTAATGATTTCATTATTTACGATATAAATTAGGATAGTTATTTTGTTTAATTTTAAAAGTTTAGATACACTTTTCACAAAAAAGTTCAAATAATTGTTGAATTCTTAATAAAAAGTAACATGTTCATATTGTTTTTAATCATTATTTTAATCATATGTAGTTGGCCTCGGTCATCATGTCATTACAATGACATAATAACCTCGACGAAGTCCTTATTTGTATAATAATTATTCGTTGTTGTTTGAATTTGATTGCACTTGGGCTGATCCGAGGCAGTTGACCCTGTCCTTTATCGACCAGCGGACTCCCAAATAGGTGCAGATGTTATAAATAAAGTCGGTAAACTCATATGGACGTCATAGGAACAACTCTTTTTAGGGTTGTCACCGTGGCGTAGCGGTATGAGCGGCCTGCTTTGTATGCTAGGCGAAGCCGCTGTACGGAGTTTACCGACTTTATAATAATTATAATTGTACTTTTCAACCTACTCAGTTGAAATTCAGTTTAGGGTCCCCTCGATTTGTACAAATGGACTAAAGTGAAATATGTAAATTTCACAAGATTGATAACGCTCATTTTGAATTCATGACAAGAAGGAATTCAAAATACACAAATACAATGTAAGCGTGTAAATAAAATACAAATTTCCGCTTTCAGTCATAAAATCACAATATTATTCTGATAACACGGTATAGGTGCAAATTTCATATTTGTCATGGGCTGACATCCAAGTACCATCCCTCCCAATATATTTGAATTTACTACCCTGCAGGAAATTATGGACGGCACAATCTTTGCAGGATAGATGCACTAATTTAAATTCAAAGGCAAGGACTTCGGGCTTGGCTTGGTTGAATTTGACTGTGGCTGAGGGTCATTTTGGTTTGGAGGTGTAACTGGTGGTTTGCTGTCCGAGGCGCGTGTATGATGCATTGGGTTAGCTAAGGATTTTTTATACCCCACCGAAAATTGGCAATTACGTGCAGAGTTATTCCTCTTGAAAAATAGAAAAATTCAATTGATATTGTTTCCGGACATTTTAAGGAAGCCCGTTACAGAGAATCGATTCATTTCTTGGATTAACCTTTTTCACCAAGAAATACAGGTCAAGATTGAATATGTCTCATGTCCCACAATTACGTGCAAAGTTATGCTCCATGAAACTTCTTTTTATATCCATTTACATATTCATCTGTGTTGCTTGGGCCCCTGTGTTTTGCGGTCTTGTTTGTGTGTGGTCATCTGACAGTGAGGAGGTTGTTTTACACCACAGTTGTACGTTCTTCGAGACCTCTGGGTAATCGGAAAAATGGGAGGGTTGTGCGCACGTAATCCAGGATAACCATACCTTCTGCTATTTCCGTGGCAGATGGCCGTCCTAAGTCGGCACCGGTTGCCCATTGGTCTCGTTGGTTTATGTGTAGTTCTTTGTGTTTGATGTTTCTGTGTTGTGCGTTGACGTTCCTTGTCCCTTGCGCGTCTCTTTTTGTGCTTGTCTGTTTTGTGTTTTTGCATTGGGTGTTTTGGGGTTTTGCTGTGGGTGCTACAACTTGGTGTTGTTGGAGATCCCCTCCTTTGTTTTAGAAAAATTCAATATTTTGCAGTTTCTGGACATGAAACCAGGAAAACCGTTACAGAGAATGAATTTAACATTTATTACATAATAAGAATACATATGGCTTTATATAAGAAATACAGATCAACTTCAAGATCATGTTGCTGAATTTTGTATGCAATTATGCCCCTTGAAATTTTATATATAGTAATGCTTTCAGTAACTTCATTGCTTATATGTGAAATATGCCGGTGATGCTTTCAGTTGCCTCATTGCTTATGTGTGATATACACCGGGTGGGGGTATCATTGATCCTTAAATCAATATTTTGTTTTTCATTTCAATGCGGTGACCGGTTGCATTTCCATCTTCTTGAAATTAATCATAGTTACGAATTTAGGTATAGTAAGTTTCCTTTCATCGTGATATTTCATAAAGTATAAATGGTCATTTTCGCATAATTTCTACTTCTAAAGATTCAAACATCAGAATATTTATTAGACTCTTTAAAAATGAGAGAATTAGAAATTCGAACTTCGAGTAAATTTTTGTGTCAAAATGTTAATTTTTTGCATAAATTATCGTGCTATTTATAGAAATAGTCATTTTACTCAAAAACTAATTCGGGTACATGTTGGTTTGACTGCTTTATGATAAAGCAATACTGTAGCTCTTTACATAGAGAAAGAAATTGTGCATCTGGCGATCTTCTAGCTGTTAATAAAAATAGCGAGTTTTTGCCATGGCAACCAGCAAAATCGTATTTAAAAGGAAATACTCTCCTTACAACTGTTTATTTTATCAGAATTTCTCAATGCTTTAATTCATACATAAGCTACAAGAATCCAGAGCAATAAGGGTATAAATGAATTTTAGAAATGACAAATATGGATAATGACCATATCCCTGTATACAGCACAAAATCGGTTATTCAGAAAATCAGAAACCGAAGGCATACAAAATCAGGATAATACAGAAACCAAAGCAAACAAGCAAAAACCTCCACCATATGAAAAGAAGCGAACTCCCGATATGGGAGTGAGACCAGGTGCCCAGGAAGAGTCAGCATCTCCTGCTTCGAGCAACACCCGCCGTTTCAATTTGGTAGAACTGTCACATCCGGTTACTTCCATTTCGGAAGACATAGAGTACAATCTTTCATGCATTGCAGAGGTATGTAAAGTTATGTGGTATTCTCTGAAAAGACGAAAATGTTAAAATAGGCCAAAAATGGATGTTTATAGCCAAACAACGAGACGGGCAAATTTTGATTTTATAGTCTAAAGAGTTCGAGGAGATGTTCCTCTACATGTGGACATATCCATCTTTCTTCTACCTCATTTCTATTTAAAGTCGCCACCCTGACCTTAAAAGTTCTACGCTTACTCACTTGTTACATATATAAGTTAATATTTACAGGATGACAGAATGGTAAAATTCACTCGAGAGAAACACATTACATTACATTTTTAAACGTCTTCAAATTCAATAGCATCATTTAAGAACAGATACATTTCAGCATGGACCAGACATGCACGTTTCAGGTTCCTAACCCTCGTCGGTGATCTCAATCTAAACAAAGTAATATGGCCAAAGAGTATTCAAGTTATTTTGTCCAAAAAATGTACCAAAAGACATAGCAGGACGGATGGTATATGATGCTACACGACTCACGTTTTAGAAATTTCAAGAAAATTTTATAACAGAAATTTTCAAATGTATATGTTATGGACGAATGCCGCCCGATCATAAAAGAGATAAGACTGTAGAAAACTATAATCGACGCTACATTCAACTGAATCCATCAAAAGCTGTTATAATAAAATATTCAACTGACATGTTGTTCCTATACTATGTGGCATACAGAAATTATAACGGAATATACAACATCCCTTAAAGTACAATATTGAGAATTTATGAAACAAGTAGAATTATAGAATTCAAAGTTATTGTGAATTGTTAAGAGAAAAACGTTATATCCATACATATAAGTTGAAATTGGAAAGTTTACAAATTAAAAAATATATATATAGAAAGGCAACATTTTTCTTTTGAAATTCAACCATGCTCTTAAAGACGACTCCTTTTGGCGGCATTACTTTGTTTGGTATATTCCCCGTATCGTTCTGATAATTTTGTTTTATATCTATTAGTCATGAGTCTAGTTGAATGTCTTTTATCCTAAGAAACTTCTTCGTTCTTTAAGGCATTTGAGATCACTCTTTCCAGAATGATCAGTGATTGTGATTGAATGGCCGTCAACATTTCCAAACAATAAAACGGAAGTGTAAAGACATCTTAACCCGATATGTTCATCAATATGTACATCGAGACAATCACGGAATATTACATTTTTTTCTTTTTTCTTATTTCAATCAAAAGTACAATTAAGATAACTGATTTCATATGTTGGAATTGAATTTGAATTATGCAAGAAAGCTTAATGATAAATTTGGAACTCTTAAAGTTACAAATGGTTTTGCAGGGATTTATCTGTCGATAACGAAATTTTACCGTAAATGGGTTTTATATACTACCATTTCAACATCCATATAATACTAGCATAAATTATTTCTCAAATTATTGTTTAAGAGAAGTTTTTATTCTCAGGAACATACGATTTCGGTAAACTTCGGAAATACAGTATGTAGAAATATGTACCCTATTGAGCTAGGTAAGAGTGAGCAAGCTACAGCCTACAGCGATCAGCCAATCGCTTGAATTAACTTTACATCGTGGGATTACTACGAAACATGTAGTAAACCACGTGTATACTTTCACTTATTCGCTGTCTTTTTTCAAATTCTCACGATAGAAAAAATAACATATTACTTACTTGAGGTCGTATTTTTGAATTGTAAATAAAATGTTGATCTCGTATGAAGATATTAAAGTTCGTTCAGATAACCATGTTAAACGTGAAAAATCGAACACTTTCAAATGACTGTCTGGTATGACGCTTGGATGGAAGTCAAGGGTAGGATGCTACACATGTACGTTTGTCTACAAAATCCTGCATGAAGATTTTCTTTTATTTAGTTAATATTATTTTTTTTTTCATATTTGATATAAACTTTGAATATATGTAAACGTATCAAAATAATATAAATAAATATGTATACACATCAAACTGATATCTATACATCTTATGAATATAACAATGAAACTATTTGTACATATACATGTACAATGTAGATCTCTTTTTCGCTAATTTCTCGTCCGACTTAAATTTCAATGCACGGCCGTCCTCTAATGTCTCCATCTGTCCAATGCCCTGCTAATACGATTTTTTCTTTATATTTTTTATACACTTTTCTTTTCAGATTCTGATAATACCTGTTGTCGATTCCTTTTCGTTCCATGTTATCCTCCGCCATGTTGTTTTGTTTTGCTACAGTACTAGTCTTATGGTATGAATATGCCATTGATTTAAAACGAGTTATGGGCCGTTTTTGGCTACCCAAAACTGGAGCTCGGATTGAATGAACGCGCGTTTGTGATTGGCTAATATTCACATGAGTGAAAGTACAATAGATAGACTTTCAGGTCGTATATTAATTTCTAATTAATTATGACATGAACAGAAATTATATGGGTTTTATAGCGAGGGGTACCTATCAAATTTTAATTTTTCACTTTTTCACTTTTTTATTCATTCTAAATTTAGAGGATGAAAAGCAACGGTAACCCCCATTTTTTATAACATTAAATGGTAGATAAATTATTGTTCTGTCTTATGATAAATGACTCATTTTTGAAATCGCCGATTTTCACAGAAGTATGGAAGCCCAGCTGGGAAAACCCTTATAATGGAAGTCTATGGAAAATTTTCGGGATTTGAATTACCTTAATCATATCTAAATAGGAATGAGATTTTGGTCAATTTGATACCAAACGATGCCTCTGGACTTATTTATTATTTCTTTGTACAAAAGTGTGGTGTTCAAAGCAAACTTTATGATTTGTAGGCCATTTACGTAATATACTGGAGAAAGGAAGGGGGGTGTTTCCTGAATTGTGAAACCGGAAGCAGTTCCTTTTCTTGCTTTATTTTTAGTCTTTTTGACAGTAAATTGATGTTTATAAACGAAGAATATATAAAAAAAAAATTCTGGAAGCGTATCTGTTGATATCCAGCGACCCAAAGTTTAGGCATCAAAAACACATAAAATTGACTAAAATAATGAGAAAAGTACCATTAATTTTCAGACAAAAAGTTATCTTGTAACTTTTTTCACCTAGAATGAATTATAACTATTTCACGATATATTTTCATATTGTTTGACCAAATTTAGAAATCTCAAAATGACGAGATTTTGTCACGAAAGACAGGATGTCGAATTTTCTAAAAATTTCACAATTTTTTTTCGGAGTTATTCCCCTTACATAGGGTTGGTATGCCCCCTGCGTCGTTTTAATTAATTCTGAAAACTTCTACTATAATTGATGAAAGAATTAATATATTAAGTTTGAATTTTACATCGATGTTCTTCCACCTAGACAACTTCGTGCAAGTATACCCCCATAAAATAATTGCAATTTTTACGAGTATGTCACATTTATAAAATGGCATGTTGCATACAATTGGTATTTGAAGGAAACTTTCTTTGTAAGAATGAGAAGTGTGGACTGCAATCTATCTTTTCAGCAAGCATTCTCATCGTTGCCTTCGATAGTTTCATGGAATTTGTTCGATTTCTGGAAGTATGGTGCGCAAACATCGCCAACGTTCTTCAAGATGAGATAACTCCTGTTACACTTATTGTTTTCTCTCGGTCTCTTGACATGAAGAAAGAGTAAAGATAGAATATTACATTGATAGTAAATGTGACAACGTATACTTCAAATATTTTCCTATAAATCAATTTACAATACAAAAATGTCATTAACTTTTGGCAATTTTTTTTATCAATTACGTACTAAAAAGGGGGGTAGGCTTGATTAAGAACCCATAATTTTCCTGTTTAGGTATGTTTGATAGTAATGACTATTGATTTAAACTCAGGATAGAATAGAATAACAAGAAAATACCAAGATGACACAATTTGTCAAATGCAGGTCATTTCACATTTTTGCTTTAGGTATGAATATGCCATTGATTTAAAACGAGTTATGGGCCGTTTTTGGCTACCCAAAACTGGAGCTCGGATTGAATGAACGCGCGTTTGTGATTGGCTAATATTCACATGAGTGAAAGTACAATAGATAGACTTTCAGGTCGTATATTAGTTTCTAATTAATTATGACATGAACAGAAATTATATGGGTTTTATAGCGAGGGGTACCTGTCAAATTTTAATTTTTCACTTTTTCACTTTTTTATTCATTCTAAATTTAGAGGATGAAAAGCAACGGTAACCCCCATTTTTTATAACATTAAATGGTAGATAAATTATTGTTCTGTCTTATGATAAATGACTCATTTTTGAAATCGCCGATTTTCACAGAAGTATGGAAGCCCAACTGGGAAAACCCTTATAATGAAAGTCTATGGAAAATTTTCGGGATTTGAATTACCTTAATCATATCTTATACAAATAAGTGCTTACACGTGTTTCATTCGTTCTTCCTGGTAGAATTCTAGGTTATATATGGCTAACCCATTTTATACCCGAAACGTGCATGTCTGGTCCATGTTGCAAATTTATCTGTTCTTAAATGATGCTTCTGAATTTGAAGACGTTTAACAATTATAAGCATAATTTATCATATTTCGGTAGCGAGGGCATAAATGATTGATAAAACCAGCTAGTTTGTAATTTTAAGTATGCTAGACTCACTTCCATGAAAAAAAATTGACAAAATACTGTATTCATGGTTTGATCTTTACGAGACCATTTGTAACTTTAACAAGAGAAAGACAATAAGATGTTTTTTCATACGGGAATAATTAGAATCTAGAGGAGGAGTTCTTGTATATAGAAAAATAGTTGCCAGAGTCATCTAATGCTCGACTGAATAGCATAATGTCTTTAATGTTAAACTTCTTCAAATTCAATAGCATCATTTAAGAACAGATAAATTTGCAGCATGGACAAGACATGTACGTTTCGGGTACTTAACCCTCGTCAGTGATCCTCAATCTAAACAATGTGTTGTGGCCAAAGAGTGTGAAAATTATCATTCCAAAAATGTACCGAAAGACGTAGCAGGATGGGTGGGATATGATGCTACAGGACCCACGTTTGAGAAATTTCAAGAAATTGTGATAACAGAAATTTTTTAATGCCAATTTCTTAAGCTGATTTTTTCCCTAATTTATATAATAAGACACAATTGTATACTTATGTAGCACCTATACTTTGCTCAATGTTTAATGTCTTTAAATTCATTATATTAGCTTCTAAAGGCGCTCAAGCGGAAAAATTAGGTCAAGGTTATTCTATGAAAGTTTTAGTAAAGATACATTCAATTTGAAAGTTTGGAACATGTAGAAGTTATAGTTAGCTAAATATATGCATTTAAAGGCAAAATAATAAAGGCGGAAAAAGTAGGTCAAATTCATTTTATGAAAGTTTGATTAAAGATACATCCAACATGAAAGTTTGGAACATGTAGCACTTATACTTTGCTCAATATTGGCTTTCAAAGGCAAAATTACTCAGGCGGAAAAGGAAGGTCATGGTCATTTTATGACATCATTTTATGACAGTTTGATCAAGATGCATCCTTCATGTAAGTTTGGGAGATGTAACACTTTTACTTTACTTAATATGGGCCATTAAGGCATTACGTGTATAATGAGGGATACTTGGTTCACCCATTCATTGAGTTTGCAATTCTAAACTTATGACATAGTTATAAAATAAAAAAAAATATTGAAATTTTTTCACCAATGCGTTTTTGAAAAAAAGTTAACTCCTATAAGAGTTATTGGCCCTCAGAGTTTACATTGAAGTCTTTGGAAAAATTAATATTTAAGCCATATTTTCCAAGAAAATGAAGGGGGCTCAAGCATGGATGGATAAAAAATTTCTAAAAATTAATATTTATCAAATTTCACTGAGAAATCTCAAGTTCACCGTTTAGATCTTTCGCATTTAATTTTCAAAGTTTTCTCCATCAAGGGGAGATTACTCCAAAAAATGACCCTATTTAAACAGATCTTTTTTTTCAATACCTACCTTGATAGTAGAAAAGTTTGTGCAACATCAAAAGCGATATAGAAATGTGAAATAATTCATACTTATAACTTCAATATTTTGAAGATGATTTCATTCATTACACACCTAATACCTTAAAGGCAAAATATTGTTATCTTAACATTTACCTTATCATCTCAACATTTGCCTTATCATTTGAAATAATTTTAAAAATCCCAACCCCAGGGGCTACATTCTGTACATCTGGTAATATTAGACAAAGTATAATTAAACATTAACAACAAAAAGAATCAACAGAATATGAATATAGAAAAGGAAATTGTGTGATCTGAACATTTACCTTATCATCTAGTTCGGCCGACGCCGGGGGTATAGCAATAGCTCTTTTGCACTAAAGTGCAGTCGAGCTAAAAATGGAAACAGGCGAAGAATTTAATCTTAAAATAATGATAAATTCCCACTAATTGTATAAGGTTTGTTTCTTAGAAAATTTGCAAACTAAGAAAAAAGCTTTTTAATAGACATCAAAACAATCCCATGTAAATTATGATGATTAAGTGGTTGTACTTTAAACCTCAGTGAGTGAAAAGTAAGATTTGAACTTTCTCTATTTTTTTAGACTGGAAAATTTAAAGGAGATGAATATGTTATCAAGGAATGAATTTTCAGTAACAGCTCCCTTCTCCTTCGTCGTCAGGGCCTTCATAAGGAAAAACACTAAAGTGCAGTCGAGGTAAAAATGGAAACAGGCGAAGAATTTTATCATAAAATAATGATAATTTCCCATTAATTGTAAAAGGTTTGTTTCTTAGAAAATCTGCAAACTAAGAAAAAAGCTTTTTAGAAAGACTTCAAAACAATCCCATGTCATTATCGTGATTAAATGGTAACACTTTAAACCTCAGTACGGGAAAACTAAGATTTGAATTATCTGGTTTTTTTACTTGAAAATTTAAAGAAGATAAATATGTTATGGAGGAATGGATTTTCAACAACATCCCCCTTCTCCTTCGTCGCCAGGGCTGTACACCCAATAAGGGTCGTGTTTGTAATATTGTCACAGACAATATAAAGTCATGACTTGCTTGAAAAGATCACTAGGCTGAATTCTAAGTTCTATATTTATTTACATATATACATGGTACTATGAGTTGCACAGAGGTACACGCTAGCTGGAAGACTGACCAGCACGTGGGCATGCACATATAAGATGCTAAATAATCACATGACTGGCTAACTTAGATATTACAGTGTTCAATGAACTTTTGACCGGAATATTAATGAGATTTTATTAACCAATCAGAACGTCCGTTTCATAGAACATTCGAGGACTTATATTTGGTTCAGATGTTGCATACACGTTCCCATTTCAATTTTAACTTCAAATTAATTTTTCAGTTATTAACTGACCATAATCGGAAGTGCCGTTTTGTATGAAAGAAAATCACATAAAACACTGTCTGTAAAATACAATCTTGCTGGCGTGCACTTTGCGGTCATGGGCGCCGCCATTATTTGATTTTTCCCCATCCCGATTATAAAATAGTTTTGGTAATTAGATATGCCTGGTCCATGCCGCAAATTTATCTGTTATTAAATGATGCTAGTTTTAATCAGACTGGTTGTATTCAGACTGAACAAATATATACATAGAATTGGCATTGGAGGGATTACTGATGACTATCCCAGCATACATTGGAAAATAAACCGCACGGTTACAAATTGGCAGTTTACCTATGTTTGACCCATAGAACTTTTAGAACATCTGAAATCCACTCATTTTAGTAGAGTCCATTCGATCAAAGCCTTTGATTTTTCGACACTTTACACTACAATTCCACATTCTAAATTGAAAGAAAGACTCGCAAAAATTATAAGTAATGCGTTTACAAGTAAGAACGGTAATCGCAAATACAAATTTATTGTTGTTAAATATGACAAAACCTACTTTGTAAAAGAAAAGTCAGATTCGGAAAATAAGTACACTGAAACAGACATTATTCAGATGTTAAACTTTCTGATCGACAACATTTTTGTGGTGTTTGGAGGAAAGGTCTTCCAGCAAATTGTCGGAATTCCAGTGGGGACCAATTGTGCCCTACTCCTTGCCGACATTTTTCTTTACTCGTACGAAGCTGAATTCATTCAATCTTTGGTCTCTGAAGGGAAAAGATACTTAGCTTCTGACTTCAACTTCACTTACAGATACATAGACGATGTGTTGTCCATCAATAATCCAAAATTCGCGGATTACCTGAGCAGTATCTATCCTTCGGAGCTTGAAGTCAAAGAAACTACAGAGACAAATAATTCAGCATCCTATTTGGACATAATGTTGTCCTACGACACTGATGGTCACATGAACACCTCACTCTATGACAAACGTGACGACTTCAATTTCAGAATTACGAACTTTCCTTTTCTGAGTAGCAACATCCCTTCATCGCCTGCTTATGGCGTGTTCATATCTCAGTTGATACGCTATGCCAGAGCAAGTACCCAATATACGGATTTTGTTCTGAGAGCTAGGCGTCTTTCAGATAAGCTTCTTAGTCAAGGATATGTTTGTGACCGACTAACATCGTCACTGAGGAAGTTCTACGGTCGATATGTGGAACTTGTCATACACTATGATGTCCCACTATCCAGAATGGTGGATGATATTCTGTCATAGACCATTTGAACCATCCAACCAAAGATTGTACTCTATATCTTCCAAAATGGAAGTAACCGGATGTGACAGTTCTACCGAATTGAAGCGACGGGTGTCGCATGCAAGCAGGAGATGCTTACTCTTCCTGGGCACCTGGTCTCACTCTCATATCGGGAGTTCGCTTCTTTTGATATGGTAGAGGTTTTTGTTTGCTTTGGTTCCTGTTTTATCCTGATTTTGTATGCCTTCGGTTTCTGATTTTCTGAATTATCGATTTTGTACTGTAGACAGGGATATGGTCATTATCCATATTTGTCATTGTATAAACAAATATTCATCTTGATACTAAGACATTTTCACTCGCCTGAGCCAAAGGCCCAAAGTGAGCTTTTGTTTCTTCAACGCATTCGAAAATTTATGTAATCAAAATTTCTTGAAATTTCTAAAACCCTATTTCTATTTTTATCCCCAAAATGACTAAATCAAATCAACAGAGAGTTCTTTGTCTCAGTACACCAAATCTGCATGGTAAAAAAGTTCCCTGCTTACGTTGTTTTGAACCCCCTCCTTTCTTACATATAATTTCTCAATTTTCTGACAAAAAATATAAAAATACGTTACATATGTGAAAGAATATACTTTCTTCTTAAAGCATCTGAAATTTCAAAACATTTTGATTAAAAATAGATTTTTACCTTAGACCTTGACCTATGACCTTGAAATCAATAAGTTCGTCGCCTCATTATACTCAATCCACATGGTAGGGGAGCTGTAACGATAAGGCGTAAAATCTGCCCTGAAAAGTCGAAATTTAAAAATGGGAAATTTGAAGACATTTTTCAGTAGAAATATCAACTAACTTAATGCATGACAAATATGGATAATGACCATATCCCTGTCTACAATACAAAATCGATAATTCAGAAAATCAGAATCCGAAGGCATACAAAATCAGGAGAAAACAGGAACAAAAGCAAACAAAAACAAAAACCTCCACCATATGAAAAGAAGCGAACTCCCGATATGAGAGTGAGACCAGGTGCCCAGGAAGAGTAAGCATCTCCTGCTTGCATGCAACACCCGTCGCTTCAATTCGGTAGAACTGTCACATCCGGTTACTTCCATTTGGAAGATATAGAGTACAATCTTTGGTTGGATGGTTCAAATGGTCTATGACAGAATATCATCCACCATTCTGGATAGTGGGACATCATAGTGTATGACGAGTTCCCCATATCGACCGTAGAACTTCCTCAGTGACGATGTTAGTCGGTCACAAACATATCCCTGACTGAGAAGCTTATCTGAAAGACGCTTAGCTCTCAGAACAAAATCCGTATAATTGGTACTTGCTCTGGCATAGCGTATCAACTGAGATATGAACACGCCATAAGCAGGCGATGAAGGGATGTTGCTACTCAGAAAAGGAAAATTCGTAATGCTGAAATTGAAGTCGTCACGTTTGTCATAGAGTGAGGTGTTCAACAATACCGATATTTTGGTTAAAATGTTCGGGTTTTTTTTTTTTTCCTATAGAAAATCAATGGAAAACGGAAAATGTTTCTACAATATTGTTCCACCCCTAGTTACAAAATGCCACTTTTACCAAAGGTACATATCATTAATACCAATTTTCTGACCAAGTGTGTTACTGTAACTCGGGAACAATGTCCCATCGACGATAAAAAAAAAGGGGGGTAAGGGCAATTTTTTAAAGAATCTTTAAAGCGGTTAGATAGATAAAAAATGCTCATTTATTCTTGCTATACAATGAAAAAATCTATTCTGAGTGGATTCCGATGAAATATACAAAATACACGAATGAAACAAAGGAGGGGATCTCCAACAACACCAGGTTGTGGCATTCACAGCACAACCCCAATACATCCAATGCAAAAACACAAAGCAGACAAGCACAAAGAGACGCGTAAGGGACAAGGAACGTCAACGCACAACACAGAAACATCAAACACAAAGGACTACACATAAACCAACGAGACCAATGGGCAACCGGTGCCGACTTAGGACGGCCATCTGCCACGGAAATAGCAGAAGGTATGGTTATCCTGGATTACGTGCGCACAACCCTCCCACTTTTCCGATTACCCAGAGGTCTCGAAGAACGTACAATTGTGGTGTAAAACAAACGATGTTATTGAAATAAACGATATAAAGATGTTTATTTCTACACAGTTCTTGAGAGCTTACAATGTAACTATTTAGTACAAAATATAAAGGTTTTCAGTTTCTGGATTGCGTGTTTAACCGACTGCGTTGACATTCTGGTTTCGAAGTTATTTTTTCTTTTCCATTCTTAAAATAACAGGGGATTAAAACATAAAATACTTAAAATTAATGTAAAAAATGCATTTTTTTAATTTTCGCTCGCTATTTGACGTTAATTTTCAGACATTGTTAGCCCCTACATATGCAAGCCGTAATTATCAAATCTTACATCAATTTTTTTAAACGAAATACTTATGAGAAATCTTCTAATATATAATATTTTTATCTTGAACAAAACTTTTTCTTTAAAGGAAGGAAAGCGCATGAGAAATAATCGAAAGATTTCAGGGATAAATCCAGCCCTTATTCTTTCAACTCCTTTGAAGTTCCTAGCTCAACTGGTATGGGCTCTATCTTGTTTACATGGGTCGAACGAAAGGACGGACAGGCATCGCTGTACGATGATACGTCTAAAGACGGGCGTATAAAAACTTTGAGTGAACAGGAAGGATGTATAACTCAAGCTTGTTCATTTCAATAAAATCCAACGTCTTATTTTTACTCTTTTTTTTCGAGTCACTAGTATGTATGACAAATATGGATAATGACCATATCCCTGTATACAGCACAAAATCGATAATTCAGAAAATCAGAAACCGAAGGCATACAAAATCAGGACAAAACAGGAACCAAAGCAAACAAACAAAACCCTCCACCATATGAAAAGAAGCAAACTCCCGATATTGGATGTTTATGTATGTTTATGTAGAATCTGAGTTTTGTTTATTCTACGCTCCCTTGGTGAAATGTATTGCCCAAATTTAGTCTATCTTAGAAATAATCAGGTAATAAAGGAATGCTTATTGAATTTTTTTCACAAGGCACATTAGCATTAAAAATCCAATGCACTCTAAGATAACTGATGTTCTGAGATGAGTGTTATGGTCCTGGGCTTCTTGATTCTTATAGAATAATGAAATAAGGTACATGTATAAAATTTACTCCCGAAACCTCAAGTTCTTGGTAACAAAGTTTCTTTCCAGAAATGGGCCTTACACGAACCCCCTCCCCCCACTCCAGCTAAACGTTTAAATATGATTTTTTCCTGCTCCTCAAAGGATTTGCAGACAATGAAATGTCTTGTATGCCAATACTAAGCAATAAGGTAAACGTAAAACAATCCCATGTAATAATTGTAATTAAATGTTTTTGTTTTACCTACTCAGGAAGAAAAGGGAAAGATCTCCAGCAGATCACCCTGCATTAGCTTACAATGATCTCCAGCATGACCACCCTGCATCAGCTAACAAGTATTTTTGGTCCCTACAGTTTGTACAAAAATCGACAAAAACGAAATATGTTAGTTTCACGAGATTTGAATATATTACAAGAAATGACTCAAATTTAAGCTTGCAAATTAAAACCATTTTATCGCAACTTAACTTACAACTCACATTCAGTACAATATAAGGACAACACTTTGACATAAATCAGAGTTACGGTTTTAGGTATAGTAAGTTTCTTTTCATTTTAATTGTGAAATTTCATAAGGTACAATTCTTTTTCTTGTGTTCATCCTACAAGGTTACATTACTAGTCCATTCGATACTTATTTACTATTTTTTATTTACAAAACCAGAAAAAATTATTTTTAAGAAAAAAATGATAACAGTAACCTAGTTTTAAATAAATCTCCCCAAAATACATATAAAAATGTATTTGGCGATGGAAAATTAACATCAGGGCGATCATCCAAGGGATATATTGTGGGAAACAATTATCGACGCTATACATTCAATTTCATTCACCAAATACAATTATTAGAAGAATAATAAATGATATATTGTATTCAATGCATTCGAAAATTTGTAATCAAAATTTCTTGAAATTTCTAAAACCTGGATCCTGTAGAATAATATTCCATCCATCCTGCTACGTCTTTCGGTGCAGTTTTGGACATAATAACGTTCACACTCTTTGACCAAGTAGATGACAAATATGGATAATGACCATACCCCTGCAAACAGCACAAAATCGATAATTCAGAAAATCAGAAACCGAAGGCATACAAAATCAGGAGAAAACAGGAACCAAAGCAAACAAACAAAAACCTCCACCATATGAAAAAAAGTGAATTCTCGATATGGGAGTGAGACCAGGTGCCCAGGAAGAGTAAGCATCTCCTGCTTGCATGCAACACCCGTCGCTTCAATTCGGTAGAATTATCACATCCGGTTTCTTCCATTTCGGAAGACACAGAGTACAAACTTTGGTTGGATGGTTCAAATGGTCTATGACAGAATATCATCCACCATTCTGGAGAGTGGGACATCATAGTGTATGACGAGTTCCACATATCGACAGTAGAACTTCCTCAGTGACTATGTTAGTCGGTCACATACATATCCCTGACTGAGAAGCTTATCTGAAAGACGCCTAGCTCTCAGAACAAAATCCGTATATTTGGTACTTGCTCTGGCAAAGCGTATCAACTGAGATATGAACACGCCACAAGCAGGCGATGAAGGGATGTTGCTACTCAGAAAAGAAAAGTTTGTAATGGCGAAATTGAAGTCGTCACGTTTGTCATAGAGTGAGGTGTTCATGTGACCATCAGTGTCGTAGGACAACGTTATGTCCAAATAGGATGCTGAATTATTTGTCTCTGTAGTTTCTTTGACTTCAAGCTTCAATCTCTACTGCTGAGATAATCCGCGAATTTTGGATTATTGATGGACTACACATCGTCTATGTATCTGTAAGTAAAGTTAAAGTCAGAAGCTAAGTATCATTTCCCCTCTGAGACCAACTATTGAATGAATTCAGCTTCGTACAAGTAAAGGAAAATGTCGGCAAGGAGTGGGGGCACAATTGGTCCCCATTGGAATTCCGACAATTTGCTGAAAAACCTTCCTCCAAACACCACAAAAATGTTGTCGATCAGAAAGTTTAAAGGGTGTCGAGCTGTACATCCTCTTTCTTTGCATATTCCTCACAAGAGTCCATGATAATTTTGACATTTTGGTTCCATGTAAAGGACATACTTTCTCTGTAACTGGGACCCTTTTTAAACATTTCTCTCAACTTGTCGTTCTTGACTAAACTAAGGTCATCAGTAATAACGTGTCCACAAGGAGAGTAGTTGAAATCCAATGAAGAACATTCACAAGGAAGTGGATGTAGTGAGGGATTACTTAAATCAATACACTGCAATAATCGTTTGTAATTGTAAATTTTAGATGTAACTGTTGGTGTGTAGCTATTTGATATACAAGGAGTTTCTTTTCTTTTGAAATAAGGTGGGATGTTTTCTGTGACAGTTTTGTGATTCAAAACTTGACCAAGATTCAATTTATCAATACCTTTGTTTGCAAATCTTACTTTAATGAAAGGACGATTTGTTTTCTCCTCTGATTTATCTTATCTAACTGCGTGAAATAAACGAAAAGTAGAATTGTACAAGATGACTCCTTGTAGTCTGTATTCTAGGGGTCGTGTACAATGTTTAGATTGAGAATCACTGACGAGGGTTAAGTACAAGAAACATGTATATCTGGTCCATGCTGCAAATTTATCTGTTCTTAAATGATGCTATTGAATTCAAATAACAATTCTCTGTAAGGACCAAAAGAATTTCAATTGCACGGCAGTTTTTCCGTCACTTTTTTTTCAAAAGTACCCTATACCCTTTGAATTGGGAAAAACAGCGACAAAACATTGAAACTGGGAATTTTTCTTAAGTATTGATTTTACACACAAAGCTATCAACATGTAAAGAATAACTAATGCAGGAAGTTAGAGGAAGTAATATTCATCATTTCAATAACTATATCAATGATACAGCAATGCACAATGTGGAATCAGATAAGTCAGAGTCGGAGTCTGGTGACTTTGCTATTTTACTACTATTTGAAATTGTATCAGTCTTGCCATCGGTGACTTCGTGGATACAGGATGGAGTTGTGTCATGACTTCCATGAACTGTGACCTCAGTCTCCGAGACAGAGCAAGCTACGTCGACGTTAACGTTCACATCAACTTCTTTTTCATTCCCCTGTATGGCGGAATCTGTCTGATGATCTGATACAGGAGTACGGTTTGATGGCGTTTGCTTTTTAAAAGCATCACTAATTTTAGTCAGACCCTTTGCGTCTTTCGGTCGGGGCCTTTTTGTGTAATATTTCGCATTGTGCGACATCGTTGATTTCTTTACTTTAATTTCAGCATCACGATCACTTGAAACCAGTTTACTTCAACTCGGATGATTTAAGCCTTTGAGAGACTTGGGTATCGGAATGAAAAATTTGAAACATTTTCGGTCGGTTTTTTACGGACAAGTCGACAGTTTACTAATTGGGAATTTCGGTCATTTTTTGGAGGAAAATTTCGCTAAATTTCACGAGGGGAAATTGCCGATTATCGGTATAAAAATACTTCAAATGTAAACACTGGCACGCGGAAATGACATGTCACAAATTTGAAGATTGTTGATATGGAAAGTTTATACGATGTATTGAGATTAAAATTACTTTCCTTTTTACAAATACAGTTTTCCGAAATGTGCATGTCTGGTCCATGCTATAAATGTATCTGCTGTAAAATGATGCTGATGAATTTGAAGACGTTGAACATTCGTTGCCACGTAAACTATGTCTGAAATTTTAAGTATCTGGAGAATACTGATAATAAGGCATTTTCAGAAGGTCCGTTTCCTTGATTACAGGTATTGTAGTCAACTAAAATATCCTGATTGCTTTCCTTATATATTTCATAGTATAAATACTAATGAGTTAAAGAAGATCCTGACGACAGCACTCTCAATAGAGCACCAACTTGAGCATCGACGGACGCCTAGCAAGCTAGATATGGAACCAGGTGCTCGGGAGGAGTAAGCAGCCTCTTTTTGGCTAGCCGCAACCGCCGTCGATGTTTACGCACGAAAATGAAAATAATATATCTACAAAACATGAAATCTCTGAGGTTACGTCTATATAGAAAGTGCTAAGCGCTATGGCGACCATGTCAGGGAAAAACATTCAAAACACTTAATGTTAAACGTCTTTAAATTCAATGTCACACCACTCGCGGGGAATTTTTTTTACGGGTTCAACACGGCATATGGCATAAGTGTGACACAAATAAGATAAAGAATATCCTTACGACAATATCAACAGTTCTCTCAATCGAGCACCAACTTGAACATCGACGGTCCCCTAGTAAGCTAGAGGTGGGACCAGGTCCCCTGTTTCGCTAGCCGCACCCGCCGTCGATGTTCATGCACGAAAATGAAAAAAATATCTGCAAAACATGCACTGTCTTAGGTTATGTCTATATTGAAAGTGCTATGACGACCATGTCGGGGAAAAACATTCAAAACACTTACTGTCAAACCCAACGCGGCGACTTTTTTTACGAGGTCCACACGGCAAAGGGTATAAATGTGACTCAAATCAGAAGGAGTCGAACCGCATGCTCTGAATGACTGGAAAAACGTCATTTTAGATATAACGGATATTCGAATAGATAACTTCCATAAAAACCCTCATCTTTTTTCAAAATCCACGTTCCAAATCAGAAAGATATTTCAAATCCAAACTAAGTAAATTACATGAAAAATATGTCTTTGCACCAGCTGATAAAGCAGCCAACAACACCATTATCATTTGAAAACGTTACTACATATCAACTTTTGTTTCGGAACTTTCGTCTACTAATACATATATCAAAAGCAATGAAAGTGCATCTAACATTTTAAGCAAGCATAACAGTGAACTGTCTTCATTCAATATCTCTATTTCTAAATTGGATCTCCCAACACTATATTGCATACAGAAACTGCACAAGTCTCCTTACAAATTTCGATTTATTGCTAATTCTAGTAACTGCTCCACTACAATTTTGTCTAGAAATCTGACGTCAGCACTTACTGCTATTAAAGAACACATAACTAAATATTGTGAAACGGTTCTAAACAGGAACGATGTAAATTTATTTTGGTCTATTAAGAATTCAGGGGATGTGATTGACAAAATGAAATCTGGAAATTTCCAAGCCAATACGATTTCTTCATACGACTTCTCTAATATGTACACCACACTTCCTCGTGACAAAATTAATGATCGATTATCTAATCTCATTAAATGGTGTTTTGATCGAGAGCGAAAAACTTACATTTGTACCTCTGAATCGAAGGGTTTCTTTTCCTCGACAGACTACAAATCATACAACTCATGGACATGTAGTGACCTGTGTAATGCCTTGTCCTTCCTCTTGGACAATATTTATGTTAGATTTGGTGAGGATCTATACAAGCAGGTTGTAGGAATTCCTATGTGTACTAACTGTGCGCCTCTTGTTGCAGATTTATTTTTATACACTTATGAAAAAGAAATTATCCAAAATCTTCAAAAGCAAAGAAAATTCGATGATCTGAAATGTTTCAATAATACTTCTAGGTATCTGGATGACATTCTAACCATTGACAATCCTGCTTTTGAACTATATAAGAATGTAATTTATCCACAAGAATTAACACTTAACAAGGCAAACCTTTCAAATACAGAAACACCGTTTTGGACCTAGATATCAAAATTGTAAACGGTAAGATTCATACAAGTGTATATGACAAAGGGGGTGATTTTGGATTCAACATAGTAAATTTCCCCTGGCTTGACGGTGATGTTCCAAGATTACCGTCATGCGGCATTTACATATCACAGCTCATCCGGTACGCTAGAGCATGTACTGATATTTTGGATTTTCACAGTATAAATTTACAAATTACCAAAAACCTTTTAGGTCAAGGTTTCCGCTTTCATAAACTAGTTAAGACTTTCTGGAAATTTTACAAAACTTACAGTCAACTTCTTTTAAAATTCGGATCTATACATGCAACAGAGTACATTACTATGGGTATTACACAACCTGTCTTTTATGGTGATATGATAAACAAAATAAAAAGGATCAAAGGTAGGCAGCATAACTACGAAAATGCGTCAGAATCATCAAACGCCTTTTATACCGTGGATATGATCCTAATGTCACAAGACGGATACTAGGCTTGGTACTTGACCAATCTACAGTCTTGTACAAGCGCATCCTTGAGACTTGCACTCTGACTGACTGTGACGACGGGACTCCATGACGGGCCCTGTCTAAACCTCTTTAGAGAAGACGGGCCCCCGACCACCTTTCCTCTCTGAATGTCAGTCGGACTCCTCGGGTGATTACATACATGAGCTCGCTACAGCCGGCAGAGCACGGACTGTATTACGCATGCCCTCTTTTTATATCCATTTACATATTCATCTGTGTCTCTGGGGCCTCAACGTTTCGCGGTCTTGTTTGTCTGATGTCATCTTACAGTGAGGAGGTTGTTTTACACCATAATTGTACGTTCTTCGAGACCTCTGGGTAATCGGAGAAGTGAGAGGGTTGTGCGCACGTAATCCAGGATAACCACACCATTTCCTACTGGCGTGACAAATGGCCGTCCAAAGTCGGCACCGGTTGCCCATTGGTCACGTAGGTTTATGTGTAGTCTTTTGTGTTTGATGTTTACATGTCGTGTGTCTCTTTTCCGTCTCGTGCTGTACTCGTCTTTTGTGTTTTTGCATCGGGTGTTTTTGGTGTTTTGCTGTTGATGCTGCAACGGGGTCTTGTTGGAGATATCCTCCCTTCTCAAATGAGATAAAGAAGATCCTGACGACAATCTCAACAGCACAAACAATAGAGCACAAATTTGAGCATCGAAATGACAAAATATTCTTGCAACAGCTATTCTTGTTGTCGATGTGCTCATAATGTAGAAATTCTACCAATTCTAAAGAGGACCCATTTAAGACCGAAAAAGCCCTTAAACTTGAATGATTTTGCTCAATTTCAAAGGCAAAAATGTTGAAATGTCTGCTTGACTGGAATTTGAATGTCAGTTATCTTTTGAATATAACCCTCGAATTTTAAGGAAACGTATGTTAAACATGGGTGGGACCTCTTTATTTTTTTTCAAAATGGTTTGAAATATGGTTACCATTGTGACATTTAGTTCAATACTATTATACATAGAGTATTTACTGATGGAATTTAAGCTGGCCCTTACATACTGTATACGTAGAATAATTCGCTGTGTATTCAATTTCGTTACTTTTGCGGTCGGCCTAATACCAAAAACATAATTTAAAGACGGATTATCTGTGAATGACACCGATCATGGAACTTTATTATTGATACCCAAAATAGCGGTTATCTAACGTTTATCGTCCAGACCTTTGATAGTAACCTGCTTTGCCCCACACGTGCTCATTATTCATTCACCCACTGGGACCTATTTACGCTGGTTTCGTCCCAATTAATTATTAGGTCGACAGGGATATCGTATTTCTTAACATCCATAGCTATACGCTGGTGAAAATTCTTCTTTTTATTTTTTAAGTCACTATGTATTGTTTTGACGGTTTGAGTGCCTTTTCGTTTGGTAAAGCCAATGTGCCTTAAAGAAGATTGTCATCATGTCCTTGTTATTTCAATGCTTCTCCCATTTTCACAGAGCAAATATTTCTCATTATGAGTTGCTACCCCTTTCGCCACACCGATCACAATAGCTGTATTAACAACTCTGCCATCTCGAAGATTTTTAACATAATCCACGACTTCAGCATCGTATTCTCTAAAAGAATAATAGAATCTATCACCCCTTTGTACAGGGACAGGGAAATCCCGCCCAAGTATCAAAGATTTGCAGTCCACGGCGAGGCTTGTCGAGTCGTGGACGTTGCAAATCTTTGATACGAGGGTTTTGTGTTTGACTTTCATTCACTGATCTGTACTATGTGTCATTCGACATCGTTAATGTACTTTACATGAGAGGGACTATGGAACAAAAACTCATTGTGAAAAATGTCATGTCAAAACATATGAATTGAAATCGGAGTTTAATCTGTATAATTATTTTAAAAGATGAACTTTTTTTTTTCTTTTAAAATTCTATCATAATTGTAAAGACGATTGTTTTTTTTATGACATTACTTGTTGAGAATGTACACCTGATCTTTCTGATCATTTTGTTTCGTTGATTTTCTTTTTATTTATTTATTTTTATTCTAATGGGATATATTAATGGAACGATGTTTGCTAAGTTGATACTACAAAGAAATGGCAGTGCTTTCTGACATAGATTTTTAATAAGTATAAATATGTCTCTAATTTCGATGTTTCATAGTATTGAGGTGTCAGTCCGTCCATCTGTCCATTCTTCCGTCCCGTAAACAAGATAAAAACCCAACAATTTGAGCTAGGAAATTTAAATTTATTTATTTCGATCGATTTTCAAGGTAAGGGGTCAAAATCGGTTTAAACTGTATTTATTTGAAAAAAAAAAATAATACAAGTGACAAAATATAAACAACATTAGATTGGAAAACAAGTGGAGGTCCACTTATGTGAATTCCTCTCTCTATGGGGGTCTATTGGGGCTCTAAGGGGTCAAAATTCAGTGCCATTTTAAGGATTCAATTAGATATTTTGGTGAACATATTTCTAGAATACATTTAAACATGTTTTGAAACTTTGTATACTAAGTCTTATAAGTTATACATGTAGTGCTGTTGAGATTTTGGTCAGGATCTTCTTTAACTCATGTAGGAAAAGGCATGATCACATATGTAACTGGCTTTCATATCTCTCATATTTGAGAAACTACAGGAAAGAGGGGTTTCTTAGAAAGCAAAGGAGTCTTATTTGTCCACATTGAACATGGACATAAATACAATCCTATGTCATTAAAATACATAATAGGATACACTTTTAAGTTACGTCAGTTAAAACTTAAGGTAGATTGTACCTCTGGTCAAAACTTGGGTAAAATAATGCATGGATACCCCATATTTTCTTTTCATATTATTGAACATTTGATAAAGCTAATACAGATTTTTGATTAAAAATGTTTTTACAATGTTAAAAATGTGAATTTTTGTAAGGAAGTAATATTAAAGTTGGGATCATTCGAATCTATAGACGATAAAGATATCCCTAAATTTTAGGGTCTATTTGAATTTTTTTTCAAAGATGACATTCAGAATATAAGCTCTCACGACCAGACGTGCGAGCTACCTTAAATTCAAGTCCTCTCTATTGAAAATATAATGAAGAAAAATATATAATCATTGGGATAACACTTGTGAATTGGCATCGGGGGGGGGATCATCGATGACGATACTATTAAATAAAAAAAGGAGATGAGGATATACATGAAGGGAGGAGATCTCCAACAAGACCCCGCTGCAGCATCAACAGTAAAACACCAAAACACCCGATGGAAAAACACAAAAGACGAGTACAGCACGAGACGGAAAAGAGACACACGACATGTGAACATCAAACACAAAAGACTACACATAAACCGAGGAGACCAATGGGTAACCGGTGCCGACTTTGGACGACCATTTGTCACGCAAGTAGCAATGTACCATTTGTACTTCAATCGTACTCTTTTTAAAGATGCCTTCTTTTTGTTTCAGATTCTATTAGTTTTAGATCCGTATAATGTAACCATCTATCTATGTATACTGCTAGGCCCTCGTATGAGTGTTCTAAGCAGACCTCAGAGCCTAGTTAGTTGTCATTTTCTTTCAAAAATATTCATATTTTCATTTCATTTCCAATTCTAAACGTCTTCAAACTCAATAGACATTTTTCATCGTGACGAACTTAGTACGTCGAACTTCGTACTTCGCACTTCGAACATTGAAGAAAAAGTGGCGTAGCTGCCGTTCGCGTATAAAATCATAGGCGGATTCATCTACATTTTGATTAATATACTCAATGGAATGGTATATTGGACTTCCTGTAAAACTGCCGTGCTTTTTTCAGCAACCAACTTATGAAATTAAAGTGCGAAGTTCGAAGTGCGCAGTGCGAAGTTCGTCACGGTGAAAAAAGTCTAATAGCATCATGTAGAAACAGATTAATTTACAGCATGGACTAGACATGTAGTTTCGGATACTTAACCCTCGTCGTTGATCCTCAATCTAAGCAATGTGATATGGCCAAAGAGTTTGAAAGTTATTATGTTCAAAAATGTACCGAAAAGGATGGATGGGATATGATGCTACAGGAGACACGTTTTAGAAATTTCAAGAAATTTTGATAACAGAAATTTTCAAATGCGTTGAAGAAACTATCAACCGAAGTTGATCGAACTTGGCTAAACGTGCCCTCGGGGACTCCTGGTCCACCAGTAGTGACACTCACCAAGAGGTACAAATGTTAAACATCTTCAAATTCACACATTAGTTTTTCGCTCTTGTAGGAGTTATTTCAGAACCGATTTTCGGTAAGTTGATTATTAAGTAGTGTAAAACTACGGCAGGGAATTTTCCTGAAATAGATTTTTCATATTTTTTTAATTGAAAGAAAAGTACAAATGAAAATTAACTACATGTGTTGGAATTGAATTTAATCAACAACATAATGGCTGAAGAAAAATTAGTTCGGAATTACTCTGATGGACTGAAAAAAAATTAATGTTAAACGTTTTTAAATTCAATAGCATCATTTAAAACCTGATAAATTTACAGCATGGACCAGACATGCACGTTTCGGATACTAAACCCTCGTCAGTGATCCTCAGTCTAAACAATGGAATATGGCCAAAAAGTATGAAAATTATTATGTCCAAAAATGTACCAAAAGACGTAGCAGAATGGGTGGGATATGATTTTACAGGACCCACGTTTTAGAAATTTTGTAACAGAAAATTTCAAATGCGTTGAAAAGACAGACGATCAACCAAAGTTGATCGAACTTGGCTTCATGTGGCCTCGGGGACTCTTGGTCCACCAGCAGTGACACTCACCAAGTAGTTCAAATGTTAAACGTCTTAAATTCAATAGCATCATTTAAAACCTGATAAATTTACAGCATGGACCAGACATGCACGTTTCGGGTACTAAACACTAGTATTTTTTTCCCGATAATAAATCGGAAACTAAGCAGTCTACTATAAGTATGAAGAAAAAACAAACAGATACTCAGAAAGACCATGTTGTGGTTACAACAGGGAAACACAAACACAATAGATAAAAACATAACAGCACTAGAAAGCAGTAATCAAACATGAGGCTATCAACAATAAAGATTTTGACGGGGGACTTTTCATGTTAGGGTAAAGTAAAAAAAAAAATAAACCCCAAAATTCCAAACAATAGGCATACAAATTATTGAGAAATATAAAACTGAGTTTGTTCACATAAAAAGCGAACAAACAGACGGAGACAAAATCAGAACCATAAAAGGACATCGCTATCTAATGAATAATCCTCATAGAGTCATATAAGCCGGATCAAATTATGGAGGTAACTCGGCGTCGTCAACAATATCGTCATGTGTTTGCCAAGTAATAACCCAAACGTCTCCGACTTCACTTTATTTTCTTTGCTCAACGTTGAAGCCTTGTGTTTAGAACTCACCGACTTAAAATCTAAAACACTGAATTACCGTACTTTGGCTTCATTGGTAAAGATTCATTGTTTGGTTACTGTAATTGCCAGATGTATTAAGAATGAACATGAAAGAAGTACCCATCAGTTATTTAGTCTCAGCAAAATCATTAGAATTTCCATTGGATCAGTTGCGAACCTCGAAATGATTAACATTCCTAAATGAGACTGTGTGTCCGAGAGAGTCAGCGTCTCCTGTTTGCATATGCAACACCTGTCGTTATAGCTCCATGAAAAGTTTGAAAACTCGGTGATTATCTCGATGTACATATTGATATACATATACGGTGTACATAAGAGGTACATATAGATATGTCTTTTTTGTTGATGATGAGTTAAAGAAGATCCTGACAATAATCTCAACAGAACTCACAATAGAGCAGCAAATTGAGCATCGACGGAGCCCTAGCAAGCCAGAGGTGGGACCAGGTGCCCGGGAGGAGTAAGCATCCCCTGTTGGCTAGCCGCACCCGCCGTCGATGATCATGCACGAAAATGAAAACATATAAAAACATGAACTGCACTGTCTGAGGTCATTTCTATATAGAAAGTGCTATGGCGATCATGTCAGGGAAAATATTTAAAAACACTCATTGTCAAACCCCTCGCGGGGAACTTTTTAACGAGCTCTACACGGCAACGGGCATAAGTGTAACACAAATGAGTTATAGAAGATCCTGACAATAATCTCAACAGCACTCACAATAGAACACCAAATTGAGCATCGACGGACCCCTAGTAAGCCAGAGGTGGGACCAGGTGCCCGGGAGGAGTAAGCATCCACAATTGGCTAGCCGCACCCGCCGTCGATGGTCATGCACGAAAATGAAAACATATAAAAACATGAACTGCACTGCCTGAGGTCATTTCTACATGTATATAGAAAGTGCTATGGCGATCATGTCAGGGGAAAATATTCAAAACACTTACTGTCACCATTCAATCGCAATCCAGAATATCACTGATCATTCTGGAAAGAGGGATCTGATATGCTTTGATTATATCTTAGTAGCGATATAGAGAGTCGTTCAAATGGAACACTTCGTATTTATCTGTCGCTGAAAATAAATCTATAACAACGAATGAATTGACTAATTTCAAGCTTGACTCCAGAAATGACCCCTAAAGATATATTAAAGACCTAGCTAAAAGACCATCAGTCAAAAAAATCATACCAAAGCTGAAACAACGTGAAACTGTATACACCCATTCTAAATGTATATTTAGCAAAAGTAATGTATTAATTATGACGAAAACCAGTTTTGGAGGTAGTGATGACAGCAGGCTTACGAACAAAAAATTACTGTTTTCACTGTTTTCTGTAATACGTTCGTCCTTAATAACTATTCTGAACTTCTTTCAACATTTGGGACAACTCCATCAGAGTATGCATCATTTGGAATTTCATTTCCTTCATTTCACGGTGACCTAGTAAACAAAATCAGAAGGATCAAAGGCAGATAAACTTCAACCACAATGTAAGAAAATAGTCGGTGTCCTCTGTCCTATCTGAAAGTTGGTCAGACTTCTCGGGTGATTGATATTGAGCTCGCTTCAGCCAGAAAAGCACAGACTGTTATACGCATGCCATAGATATTTCTAGATCCATTTACATAGAATTTGTGTAACAAGAGGCCGCTGCGTTTAGCTGTCTCCTTATGAAGTTTTATGTTTATACAACAATTGTGCGTCTATTGAGACCTATGTGTATCCAGATAAGTGGGAGGGTTGTGCTAACGTAATCCGGATAACCACACCATTTGCGTATAGCAGATGGCCGTCCAAAGTCGGCGCCGGGTGCACATTGGGATCCTTTCTTTTATGTGTTGTCATTAATGTGTTATGTTTCTGTACGTCTTTTTCGATTGTTTTGTATGATGTCATTTATGTGTCACTTTCTTGTGGTTTTGTCTCGCTTGGTGAGTTCAGGGTGGTCATGATGGGGATCATTCCCTTTTCTTAAGAAAGTCAATGGCAAAATATGGCCATCCAAGAAAACAAGGGACAGACATGTTTTTAAACATTTTTCTGAGAATAGAGTAGAATATACTCCGTTTACAGTAATCTTACCAAGACGATTTGAAGTTGAATGCCAAATATTTACATTGCAAGTTGATTTCCAACTGTAGAAGGCCTCGTTTAAATATGAATTCGATGTAGATGGCGCGATCGAAATGAATTTATGCGGCAAATATTCTCATTATAATAAGGACTTATTTTCTTCCGGTTGTTTATCAATAGTTAAACTTCATCGTGATGATATTTTACAAATAAAAAATATCCAGTCATTTTGAAATTAAAGCGTACATTTTTATCCTTTGGAATGGATTATTTCTTGTCCTTCCTGGTAGGGAGAATTGACACGCATGAAACATAATTTTCATTCCGTTTCTGTGAAAATTCGACGATGTTTTAAAAAATGTGAAAAAAAAACCATTTGTATGTCTCTGAATGTAAATGTCTGTTAATGACAAAGGTCTAACTAAGAAGGTTTATACACCACTTATAGAACAATAAGTGAAGACAGCACATCAAGGAAAGGAAAACCTTTTCCGGGGCATAACTCCTTCCCCTATGCATGGATTTCAATAATATCTCGCACAAATGTTGCTTAGGACATAAGGGTGTGTCATGACCTTGAATCGATATCAAAGGTCTAGGTTACAATAGACACCTTAAATAAAAACTTTAAAATAATAAACGGGGCATACAATGTAACTCCTCCCATGTATATGGATCTCAATATTTGACACAAATGTTCCTGAGGACCCAAGGGTAAGGATGTGTCTTGACCTTGAGAGGCTATCAAAAAATTAAATAAGAACAAAAGTTGCGCTGAAGACCACATGATAAACGAAATATTTATTACATGTAAAGACGATTTATCACCCATACTTTGTAAGTTATTTAACATTGTACTGGATTCCGGTATATTTCCCGAGGCTTGGAGTAAAGGCTGTATTTCTCCTATCTATAAGAAAGGAAATGAAAATGATCCGAACAATTATAGAGGCATAACGGTAATCAGTTGCTTAGGGAAAATCTTTACTTCAATTTTAAATAAAAGACTGTCAGACTGGGACACTGAAAATAACATAATAACTGATGCACAATTTGGTTTCAAGAAAAATTTTGGGAACAGTTGATGCAATATTTGCATTACAATCCTTAGTTAATCGTACACTTAAGAAAAAGAATCGTTTATATTGCTGTTTCATAGACTACAAAAAGGCTTTTGACACTATAGATAGAGGGAAATTATGGACAAAATTAATAAAATTAGGAGTAACCGGGAAAATGCTCAGAATCCTTAGATCCTTGTACGATAATATGAAATCATGCATGAAATATAAAGGCTTTTTGTCAGATTACTTTCAAAATAAATCGGGTCTTTTGCAGGGGGAGGTAACCTCGCCCATACTTTACTCCTTATATGTAAATGATTTTGAAAATTACTTTATAAATAATAACTGTGCTTCATTGGATATTCAGGACATAAATTTATTTATTCTAATGTACGCTGACGACACTTGTCTCATAGCACAATCGCCTTCTGAATTACAAACTATGCTCGATACTCTAAAAATCTACTGTGATGACTGGAACCTAAGTGTAAATGTATCTAAAACCAAAATTATGATATTCAGGAATGGAGGTACTTTAAGACGGGATGAAAATTGGAAATATGAGGGTAAAACCATTGAAAATGTCAACCAATTTAGCTATCTTGGAATGTGTTTTAACTTTAATGGAAAATTTAACATGACACAAAAACGACTTGCTGAACAAAGTAGAAAAGCATTATTCTGTTTAAATACTTCACTGAGAAAATGTAAATTTAATATTGAAACAAAGTTATCAGTCTTTGACACATATATTAACAGTATTCTTTCCTATGCCTCCGAGGTCTGGGACTTCCATAAAGCCAACGAAATAGAAAAAGTTCATTTGTCCTTCTTGAAGAAAATTCTTGGTGTCAAAAAAAGTACAGCTAGCTCTTCAATATATTGTGAAACCGGAAGGTACCCTCTACTCATCTATAGGAAACTAAGAATTTTTAAATACTGGATTAAACTTAAAACTACTAATAACTGCATCCTAGAAGCATGCTACAAGGATATGATAGATAATGATGACATTTGGATTATTAATCTTAAAAACGAACTTAACCAAATAGGTCTCAACCATTTATTTAATGAAACAGTCACAACAACGAATACCTTTCATCTGATTAAACAAAGGATATTAGATATATATAAACAGAAAATTTTAGCTGATGTAGGAGAACGTCAAAGGGACATATTTTCAAACATCTAATTGATTATTTTGACCTTCAATATTATCTCAGAAAACCAATTGAAACTAAATACAGAATAGAACTAGACTTAGACTTTCCTCTCATAAACTGAATATTGAAACTGGTAGATATGTAAATGACCTCAGAAATAATCGTAAATGCAATAATTGTACCCTTGACGATATAGAGGACGAATTTCATTTTGTATTAAAATGTCCATTTTACTCTTCTCTTAGGAAAAAGTACATTAAACAATATTATTACAAACGACCAAGTGTTTTCAAACTCATTCAGCTTTTAACTGTCCGCAATGTGACAGAATTAAACAATTTAGGTAAATTCCTTTATATCGCATCAAAACTTAGAAATTCAAGTCTGACTCAATAAGTTATTATTATTCTAATAATTTGTAAATTGTGTCTTTTTCTGACTTTGAATTTTGAGAGAATTTCGGGTGGTCATGTTTTCACTTGAGGTTTTCTCAATGTTTAAAGTCAGAAAAAGACAATTGGTACGCTTTTTACATCTCATTCTAATTGTGTCATTTGATAGTCGCTACATATCTTTGTCTCTTATTTATGCGTATGTCCTTTCCTTCTCAACATAGTATATGATTTATAAGTTATGTATGACTTTGATTATTTGGTACATCTTTATTAAATCTCACTCTATTATATCTCACTCTCTATGTCATATGATAGTCGCTACGATTTACTTTTGTTTTGTTTTGTTTTTTTTTCCTGATTCACATGTATTCTATCTTCTCTTCAACAAAGTCTATTCTCACTTTCTTCCTTTATTATACATCTGTGGCTCTGTTTAACATATTGGATTTTATTTGCCTCCAGTAATATACCTATATATATATATACGTATTTGATATGCACTCCACTTTTGCGTTATGCCATTATATATATATATATATATATATATATATATATATATATATATATATATGAATTATCATTGTACTCATTGTAACCGATAAATCGTATGATTTAAGGAATAAAGTATCTGTATCTATCTGTACCTTGAACCAAAGTCATAGACCAAAGGTTAATATCACATTAGACACCATTAGTAAAACATTGTCCAGGGCAAAACTGCTCCCCCTGTGCACGTATTTCATTAATATCTCACATATGTTCCCTAGGCCCTAAGAGTGTGTCATGACCTTGAACCAAGGTCAAATTTCAAGGTCACATTATACACTATGGATGGAACCTTGTCCGTGTCATAATTTCATCCCCTGTACATAGATTTTAAAAAATATTTCACAGAATCGTCCCGTAGGACCTTAGGGTGTCTCATGACCTTGAACCAAGGTCAAAAGTCAAGGTCACAATAGACATTTGATCCAAGATAACTTTTTAAAGAATATTGCTGCGGGGGTATAAATTTGCGTCCCGTTTGAGGCAATGATCTAGTTTATCTTGAATTATGAATGGAGTTTCATGTTAAATACACCCTGACTTTAGTGCCTTCTGCAGGTGTGTAGCCAGAGTACTTTTCAAGTGGAAGCACTTATTTCAGACAGGGGGTCTAGAAGTCATTTTGAGGACCAAAATGGCGAAGACCTGATCAATGGGGATTTTGGGAGTGAATTAAGCTCCCGGAAGCTAATGGATTTTACACAGTTCCAAGGCAGATTACTACATTCGATATGACCCTTTGTTCACATTTTGTTTATATAATTTTTCTTTTTGCAAAACGATGTGGAAGCACCTGCGTACGTGTATATGCGTATCCCTGGCTACGCGCATGTTATGGGCTGGGAAAACATTTTCGCCGGAATTCCCCTATGTGCTGAATAAAAGGTATCACACTGTTGGTAAAAAATATCGGAAATGTACAAATAACATATAGAATCAATAAAATTTAACTTTGAACCTGATCTTTTCTTTTATGCAATCTACAAACCGATTTGAAAATATGTAAAAATTGGAAAATTTTCGATGAGGACGTAGGGGTCGCGTAAAAAAGCGAGAGAAAAAAAAAAGACATGCATGACCCCCTTTTTCTGTTCATTTTTATACGTGCCAAAGATGTCGCAAGTGAAAAAGACCAAGTCTATAAACTTTTGGGCAAATTCATTAATCATACAAAGAAGGTTATTTTTTTTCCTGTAGTTACCCCTCTAAGAAACAATTCTCTTTTGTGTCGTTCTTGGTTGAACGGAACTTATGTGCGAGGCACATAATTGTCAAATATTGACAGCGCGTTTAAACCATAAAGAAGAAGAACTAACTCACCGGGTACAACGCAGCATTACGGGGACTTGTAATGCTGTGACCAGGGGGCTTGTTTTGAAGCGACGAAAGACAGACCAAAGTTACTGTGCCAGCTTCAATAGCTCCAGAAATAAGATATATAGGCTCCTAAAACCGATCATATGGAACTCAGCAAATATCAAGGAATGTTCCCTTGTGGTTAATTTCTTTTTACGTTCGTTTGTTCTTTCAAACACTTCAACACTATTTCGCGAGTTGGACGATCCAATAGGAAAATTATTTCAATAGGACATAAATCGCTTAAAATTGGATTTTACACATATATGTTCTCCCTTAACCGGAGGTGTGTAAAATTGTCATTTATTCCTATTTTGAATGCTTTCATGAAGCAATACAGCGTAATAAATGAAATATTCAGCAATTTTCTGATGCTTTGTATGGGGGCCTGTTTCGGTGTTATGTATGGGTGTATGCTCATTGATCTAAAATGCAACTGTTTCAAAGGCTTGAAATGATTTTTTATTTTTTCTAATCGTAAATATTGCCACTATCTGACGTGAACAACACACGTCAATCGAGATCATCTTGCAGTTCCAAAACAACGTTCCAACTACTTAAATGGGATTTTTTTTATTCAGACAAATGTGAAGAATGTAGCGTAGCATTTGTCACTTTCCGTTACTCGCAGGTTCGTCCGATTGACCACCATACTTTTAGTGTCACATTGCATTCTTTTTTATTTGACATCAGTTAATATTCTTTTATCGATGAGCGAAGCGATCCGGAAGGTTTTTGGACAAAATTTGCGACAAATTCCTTCGATCTAGAGGGTATTGCAGAAAACTCTAAGAAAGGAAGCTACAATGAATTAAGTCATCAAAGGAAGGAGGAACAGAGGTTTTTATTCTTCAATGTTCCTGCTACAATAAAATAATGAGAAGTGTTTATGTATAATATACAATTATGGACTTTTAACTCGATGCAAATGATGTGATATTGACTTACTGTGAAAATATTGACCGAGGCGAAGACTATATCAATATTTTCATAGTAAGTCAAGGTTCATTGTTTTATTCTATAATTTCATATTTGATTTACATAAAAAACGTCGCCATTTGCAGAATTTAGTTGGGGTAATCCCGGTCTATTTTTAGACCGACGTATATAATGATTTATCCAGGAGCGTCGTCGACGTTATCAGCCAATCAGAGCGTCGCTATTTATAGTTTTTGCATTATAGACGTAGAACAAATTATTAGCTTAAAAAAAGCTTGTCCGGCTTCAGCAATCATTTTAAAGTGGTAAGGAACCAATCTTTTTCACTGGAGAGGGGGAGGGGTTACTCTTCACAACTTCAGTTATACATGTAATTGAACCATAGACGTATGAATGGAACAATTATTAAAACTAGAAAGGTTTCTTGTTGCGGTTGCAACAAGAGTGTCTTCCTCCTATACAATTTTTGGTTTGGAAATATGAAGGACGTCACATTACATGTATTTATACTATATATTTAAGTTTTCAAATAGCAGTAACATTAAATTTTCAAACCGATAATTGTTGGTGAGCAACCATTTGATTTGGGGGGGGGGGGGGGGGGGGGGGGCAGGAATTCTATTGCCAGCCGGTAAAATTTTTTCAGCAATTTTCTGAGCAGGCCATTTTTTTCAGCCATTACCAGAGTCGGAGAAAAATTTTCGCCGGTTCTTCGGGCCGGATTTAAACAAATTGTCAAATGTTGTGAATGTCTGTGTAAGTTAAACTCCTCGCTGTTACAGAGTATGAGTTAATAACCGTTCCTTCAGATGTCTCTTTGCAATTAGCGAATTTCAGACAGATTGTATGATGTTTAAATAGAACCTTTTCTAGATTTTTGTGCCTATGCGTATTAGGTCTCTGGTAGATACAGCTATGTGAACAGTTTGTATTTATATTAATTAATTTTTTGACTTTAAATTGTCTGGCACAAAGGGCCAGCAAAAATTTCCATATCATGCAATGTATCCTTACTTTTGCATGGTCCGGGAAAAAAAAAATTGCCGGCCCTTTGGGCCGGAATATTTTTTTCAGCATTTTTCAGAGCCGGGATTTTTTTTTTTTGCAAATTCTTCCTGCCCCCTTCCCCCATAAAAAAGGCGAGCTCGTAGCTGTAAAACCAATTTTCTTGAGAAGAGAAATGGTAATAACAAGTTACGTTCAATATATATATATAAATACCATGAGGTTCTCGCTGTGCAGGTTCAAATTTGGAACCCCCTCCCCCCTTCCCTTTTTTCAAAGTTTATTTTGAATTTCCATCATGGCGACATCGTTCAATATAAACAGAACTGTTTTCGAAAAACGAGGGGAGGGAAGAATGTTGGAGAAATTGTTCATCAATTTGTAAATAAACCAACCGAAAATTATGTTCGAACGTTTGCTAGAATTAGAAATTAAACTTGATGTTCAAAATATAGTTATTGAAGTTTAGAAACAGGTTTGTAGGTTAGAAATCGGAATCAAACTACCACTTTTTATGCCCCCGGAATCAAAGATTCGGGGGCATATAGTTTTTGGCCTGTCCGTCTGTTTGTCTGTTTGTCTGTTTGTCTGTTTGTCTGTTTGTCTGTCTGTTTGTCCGAAAAACTTTAACATTGGACATAACTTTTGAATGGGAAGTGATAGGGCTTTCATATTTCACATGTGTATTCCTTGTCACAAGACCTTTCCATGGATACCAAAATTTTTGACCTCGTGACCTTGACCTTGACCTTTGACCTACTTTTCAAAAACTTTAACATTGGGCATAACTTTTGAATGGGAAGTGATAGGGCTTTCATATTTCACATGTGTATTCCTTCCATTGATACCAAAATTTTTGACCTCGTGACCTTCACCTTGACCTTTGACCTACTTTTCAAAAACTTTAACATTGGGCATAACTTTTGAATGGGAAGTGATAGGGCTTTCATATTTCATATGTGTATTCCTTGTGACAAGATCTTTCCATTGATACAAAAGTTTTTGACCTCGTGACCTTGACCTTGACCTTTGACCTACTTTTCAAAAACTTTAACATTGGGCATAACTTTTGAATGGGAAGTGATAGGGCTTTCATATTTCACATGTGTATTCCTTGTGACAAGACCTTTCCATTGATACCAAAATTTTTGACCTCATGACCTTGACCTTGACCTTTGACCTACTTTTCAAAAACTTTAACATTGGGCATAACTTTTGAATGGGGAGTGATAGGGCTTTCATATTTCACATGTGTATTCCTTGTGACAAGACCTTTCCATTGATACCAAAATTTTTGACCTGGTGACCTTGCCCTTTGACCTTTGACCTAGTTTTCAAAAACTTTAACATTGGGCATAACTTTTGAATGGGAAATGATAGGGCTTTCATATTTCACATGTGTATTCCTTGTGACAAGACCTTTCCATTGATACCAAAGTTTTTGACCTCGTGACCTTGACCTTGACCTGTGACCTACTTTTCAAAATTTTTAACATTGGGCATAAATTTTGAATGGGAAGTGATAGGGCTTTCATATTTCACATGTGTATTCCTTGTGACAAGACCTGTCCATTGCTACCAAAATTTTTGACATCGTGAACTTGACCTTGACCTTTGACCTACTTTTCAAAAACTTTAACATTGGGCATAACTTTTGAATGGGAAGTGATAGGGCTTTCATATTTCACATGTGTATTCCTTGTGACAAGAACTTTCCATTGATACCAACATTTATGACCTCATGACCTTGACCTTGACCTTTGACCTACTTTTCAAAAACTTTAACATTTGGCATAACTTTTGAATGGTAAGTGATAGGGCTTTCATATTTCATATGTGTATTCCTTGTGACAAGACCTTTCCACTGATACCAAAATTTTTGACCTCGTGACCTTGACCTTTGACGTTTTAACCCAGTGACCTCACATACATGTACTTAACAGAAAATAGTGTTCATACTAACAAAGATGCCACCGGGGGCATTCGTGTTTCACAAACACAGGCTTTATTGTGTGTAAATTCTGGTTTGTAGCTGATCTCTTCTAAATTAATCAACTGTTTTAAAATCAAATTGTGTATATCGAAATGTATTTATGAAATGCATATTCATCATTGCCGTGAAATCGGAATTTGAAAATCTCAACACTGCTTTTCTCGAGTCGGACTCGGACTACCAATTTTAGTGTGCGCCCGATCTGTTGGCGTGAAGGTGTATCGAAATACCCAACTCAAAATTTCGATGCTCATATCTTTTCAACAGTAAGAGATAGGAAAAATCAGAAAGACTAAATAAGACAGATATATGGATAAAAAATAATAATATTGAAATCTTTAGGAAACTTCATAAGCTTAATTTTTGTTTACTATTATAAGCAAAAAAGTGTCTTCCTCCTATGAACTTCTGAATTTGGAAATATGAAGGACGGTGAAGGACGTCATCGTAATAAATCGTTACAGTGTGCATCTAGCATTTCATATCTTGCATGGCTGTCGACTTTAAAGAATGGAAATTGTAGATAGCAAAATACGAGATATTTAAGCTTACAAATAGCAAAACATGAAATTTTTGGTCCTTTTGAGTAATTCGACGCTCCCGTCAAATATTTGAATCTACTAAAAAACATGATAAAAAAAATAACAGAGACCAAAAATAAAAAAGACCAATCTAGCTTTTACTCCAAACGTAACGTTGGAGAACTTTCATTGTCCTAGCTTACAGGGTTCTTGAGAAATCGCTGATCCAATTTTCCACGGTTACGAAAACAATAGGTCTTCCGACGGAAGTCGGAAGTCGGAAGACCTAATGAAACCAATGATGATAAGTTGTTTCAAGAAAAACGACGATTTTCAAGTGTACGAGTTATCGGCGCTACTTTGCATGTGTACACTTACACAGTGCGCTAAAAGAAAAACACCTGTTCTATATATAGCGCTGTATGCGCATGAACTGGCTGTATTATGAAACATTCCTGCATATTAGCGCGCCAAAGGAAGTTTGCACTAAAAGTAGGACTCAAATACGAGATCGTACGACTGAAGTACTGAACCAGATATCGTGTTCTCAAAGTCGGTCCCGGAACACCCCGACTAAGATCATGACGTTATCTTCGTTAGCAGTTGGCCTTTTCCGTCGAATTCTCCCACATGAGACTGAGAACTCTCACTGGGGTGAGATAAATCGATCTCACCCTCTGACGTCATCGATCTCACCCTCTGACGTCATCGCTACCAAACCTACGTTATGGAAGTAAAGCAAACTGGTGATTTTAAAAAACGTAAAAATGTATCAGCTTCTATAGCTCCAGAAATCAGACGCCTGGCTAGGGTACTGTAATCAGGGCATACCCTGGCACCAGAAATTCCTTTCATTACCAATGTGTAAATCTAAATTTCTTGGCATTTGATCTTTGGAAAATACCATCAATTGCTTTTGTTTTACAGATGATAATTTTCATGCTTGCTGCCACTGGAAACGGAAGAAAACCGTGTGATTGCCCGTATGCTACCTCCTCGGAGTATGTGCGGAAGTAAAACCATCCCTAGTGTGTCCGGCTTGAGGAAGCCTGACAATCAGTGAATGAAAGTCAAACAGAAAAGCTGAAATCAGATTTCAAAAATCACATTCAAAAGGCTTACAAATGTTTGAAAAAAATTTAAAAACAGAACTTTCTCACACGAAAAGAAAGGAATACTTTTTTCTCGTACACTGGAAAGGCTGATTCCCCTTTTCAGCGGTGCTAGAGTAATAAAATCTAGCACCACTTTTAGTTCCGGATAGAAAAAAATATCAGTCGAGGATGGGATTGATCAAGTCCTAACCGAGGCGTTAGCCGGGGATGGGACGATGATCATCCCACCCGAGACTGATATTTTTCTATCCGGAACTCAAATGTGGTGCTTGATTATTTTTCTCGCACATTGAAACCTCCAAATTCCTCTTGTTTATGCGTCATAAGGTCTGAACGTCATGCTAAATGTATGTGCACATGAAATCATAAAGGAACAATCACAATCAGTGCCGGATCAGGGATACCGGATCGAATTCTCCCACATGAGACTGAGAACTCTCACTGGGGTGAGATAAATCGATCTCACCCTCTGACGTCATCGATCTCACCCTCTGACGTCATCGCTACCAAACCTACGTTATGGAAGTAAAGCAAACTGGTGATTTTAAAAAACGTAAAAATGTATCAGCTTCTATAGCTCCAGAAATCAGACGCCTGGCTAGGGTACTGTAATCAGGGCATACCCTGGCACCAGAAATTCCTTTCATTACCAATGTGTAAATCTAAATTTCTTGGCATTTGATCTTTGGAAAATACCATCAATTGCTTTTGTTTTACAGATGATAATTTTCAGTTTCCATACATCACAATATTCCATAAAAAAGTCAAATAAGGAAAACAAAACGGGAGATGCATTCTCATCTTGTCTGAATATTCAACATTGAAAGGGAAGTGATCACCACTATAAAAAAATCTGGATTTAATACTTTGATACATCTTCAAAATAACAAGAAACATTTTTCCATTATTTATCGAATTCCCCAGCCCCACAAGATCCTGTTGTACGGAATATCAGGAACGGTTTGGTTTTAAAGTTTGTCTTCTTGCAATGGCGGCCTCCATGAATTTTTGTCCTGGTGGAGCCGAGTTTGATGACGACTTTGACGACGATGGTTTTATGTTTGGAGACGAGGAAGAGAGAAGTGAAAAGGTTCCTATCCTTTTTTAAGTAAAGAGTTTGAACTTATACTGTGGTGACTACGTTTTCATAAACTTGATTTGTTCAGTGATCTAAACTGGCCTACACTCCAAGAACGCCGACTCAGAACCAGACTCATCTTCCTTTACAAAATAACACACAATTTAGTAGCAATATATCCACAAGACCTATTATTCCCACTTGATAGCAGAACACGACACAAAAACCTGCTTGGATTCCAACAAATACGCACTCACAAAGACACATACAAATACTCATTTTATCCTCGCACAGTCAAACAATGGAATTGTCTCCCACAACATATAGCTTCTGCAGACACTGTTGAACTCTTCAGAGAACAGGTTACGATACCTGTTCTCCGATCTCTCTATTTTTGATCCTAACATAATAATTGTAAATAGTTTTAAATTTTTCTGTATTATAAATTTTTTAACCCCAGCCACCATGCCTAAGCACATAATTGTCAAATATTGACAGCATGTTTAAACCATAAAGAAGAAGAAGAAGAAGTGCAGCACAGGGGTGCCCCCTGTGAGCGCAGTGATAAATCCACCCAAGGCCCTAAAACCAGACACAGTCTTTTAAACTTTTACTGTAAATATCTGTTAACATATTTTACCTTTTAAGAGCACTTATACCCACCCAAATTTTAACTTTGCTTTGACGTGCACGCTGCACACAATCGCCGCGAGAGGGTGTTGCAACTTGCAGGATATGAGTTAGATGGATAGATTGAGTATAATCCCTGTATTTAAAAAATATTTTGCTTTCCGGGGATAAGGCCTGAAATCGGGATATAATAGCACCCCGGGTTGTCAAGATAAATGTCACATGTTCAACATTTTTTCCAATTTCTCAAGAATTTGGAAAACAGCTTCCTCTTACTGTTATTGCATGTAGAAGAGATGTATAACTAGACCAATAAATGACACTTATTTGTAGGCACCATTTTGTGGCATCATGTTCCGAAGCCGAATTTATGATGGCTATATCTCTTGAACCATAAGTGGTATAAAAGGCTTTAAAGGCCGGGGTCGACCTACTTATTTTACCATGTGTTAAACAATTAAGCGTATACGGCATGTGGGCACGGCCTTACAGCAGAGAGATACCACGCGCTGCAGCATGTAAACAAACAATCACGTTATAACACGTGTAAAGCTACTCTCAGATCTAGGGCTGGGACGATAGGGGTCTCGAGCGTATCGATACATATCACGATATAGTGTCTACGATACGATATGTATCACGATATTTCTGATGTTTATTGCTATAATGAGGATTCATGAGGCTGTATAGAATGAAACTCAAGGATAACATTAAAATATTCTGATAAAGACTATATTTTTTCTAGATCCTGGAATAATCAAGATTTACAAAATCCCAAGCAATTAAACAAACTTTTCAAACTTTGAACAATAACATCACCATGATCACAAGTTATTACTGATAGACAGAGGCGAGTTAGCTACAAGTCAAGCTACAAGAACAAATCTGTTCCCTTTGCAATTATGTTTCCACCTTAACATGTATTTATACTCTTTTTTGTATGTTCATTTTCTCAGTAACTGCATCAACAAGACAAGCCATGAATTGGTAAATAAGAGGGCCTCGTGCTCTCAGTTTGAAAATGAAAAGTTCATGAATTTATGTAACCCCCCTCCTCCTTTTTTCAATACATGGAATTACATTTTATATCTCTCTTTTCAGTTCCCCTTCCTATTTACATGTAAATAATCCGTCACTGAATTTTTTTTCATGAGGAAATCTTATTAAAAAGTATAACAATCATAACACACGCTCCTTTCTCTACAATATTGAAAGGATCCGATTACAGCATAATTGTTCTTTAAATGTGTTTGATTTTATTCGATGGATACATCCTGCACTTTGATTTTTTTTTTAGGACAAACGGTTTTCCGTCTCTGTACGATTTATTTTATGTACATGTATTAACAAAATTTTGAGAGAGAGAGCGAGAGAGAGCATGTGCGTTAACCACGTGGACGGTTTTCCGTCTCTGTATGTTTTATTTTATGTACATGTATTAACAAAATTTTGAGAGAGAGAGCGAGAGAGAGCATGTGCGTTAACCACGTGGACGTAATCTACTAATCTTTTATGATTTTATTCTCGAGTTAAAGTTGTCGCTGACGTGAATAGAAAATATAATAGATATGTATAAAGATCGTAGTAGACAGACATTTTTTTTTTCTTCTTTTTCAAAAGAATGTTTCCGACGTTCAATCAAGGATTGACACGAGTCGGTTTTATATTAAAAATTTACAAAGTTAAGTTACTAGCATAACATACGATTTCAGAACTCTTTCTTTCAGATAAATATATGAAATCATCTTAAATGGAAGAGATTTAGTTCGTACGCCAGTATCTCAAAAAATCGATGATAAATGATTAAAATGAATGGATCATGTACGCATGAATAGCTACTGGACATAAGTTATTTCATGCCGTTTTCACGTTGCTCTCACTCTCACCCACTCTATGATCCAGGCATCCGGTACTTTCTCTGGACAATAGTATCTCACAAAATTGTAAATATTAACGAGATATCACACGCGTTTCAGTAGCCTCCCTTAGACAAGAATTTTTAAGAAATCTCCACGCTGAAGATTTCCGATTTTCGTAACTTAAAATGTCTTGATGTTCTGGCTTTGTTATAATCACTCAATCGGCAAGGCGACCCAATAGCTCAGAGGTAGAACTCTCGCCCACCATACGGGAAGTCCGTGGTTCGAGCCTGAGCGCAGGATTTAGATTCGTATGTTCAAATGTTTTTTTTTCTTTGGAAAGTAATGGTAAGCCTAGAGTGACCAACAATAGTCAAATTTTTGCTGAAATTGAACTTATTTGAAAATTTTGTTAAGACTTTTTTACTTACATACATATGTCGTATCTATTCAGAAATAAGTCAGGTGTCAGTAAAGTGTTTGAATGTAGAGAAACTTATAATATAGTTACCCATATGGTACATGTAATATCATTACACATGTGCACACACTGTCGTGTTATCACACAAAATCTGTATTTGGTTCTATTCATTTACATATTGACATCTTTGTGAGTGAAGGAACACTGCTGTGATATATCAAAAAGATGATAATATAAATTAGGATGCTTTTGTCTTTGGTCACATGGAAAAGAAAGATAACTCGAATTGCACTTTTAATTTTTTACATGATAATTTACACATTCAGTCAGATTTTGCAACATATGATGTGGTCATTGAATGATTTCTTTCTATAAGAATTTACACAATATGATGAGGGAATCATATGTGAAGTTTCATTTGAAAATCTTGGGCTGAAAAAATAATATAGCCAAAAAATGAGCATTTCCATTACAATCAATGGATGGCTAAAAAGTCTGATCAATTTCAAAATCTCAAAATTTTGGATGGTGACCTCCTAATATTGTCCCTTACATCTGAATTAAATTAGGAAATCAGAATTATGCTTTTTTTCTGAAAATAAATGTTGTATAACACGAAACGTGTGATATCACCTTAAGATACAGATTCTGAAAACTTTACTGTCGCCGCTTTAAATTTTTTAAACGAACATGAGTTTGAGTAGACAAAATATCTGTAGGATTCCTGCTAGCCGTGGAAACGGACAACGACACGGATCAACAAAATATCCAAATGCCATAATGATTGGTCGTTTCTACGGCTAGATTCCCACAAACAACAGGCTGCATATGAGTATGCATTTCTGAAAAAAAAATTAGAAGCGCATACGCATATCCAGGTGATCTTTCCGCCTGTACTGCAAGGTATATGCATGTAAAATTGACAATTATACTGTAATGCATTGTGCGACGGAGCAAACATAGGGAGATTAGTCAAGAAAAACATCTTTACCCTTTTAAGTCAATAAGTCACACGTTTCAGTTAGCCCGAAGCTTTCAATCGACAAAGTTAGCGAGCGTTTTCATGCCTTTGAATTGAGTTAAAAAATACCTAACGTCTTGGTACTCTTACTGCTTCAGTTGTTATAAAACACTATAAAAACATTTGTTCCTTTTCGTCTTGCATAAATCTCCGTGTAAAACTTGCAATTGTCTTGCCATGGACATTCCTATTAGTCTAAGCCCAGGATGTTAAAACAACATGAAAGTGGCTAATTACTTCCCATATCACTAAACAAAAATCACAAACAAAATTATCGTGTCAAGGTGTAACAAATCTTGACTGACCCGCCGAAATTGCATGAATTGACAGCTATGCCATACTTTTCACTTTCAGACCATGACCATGATGACCTTTGACAATGCAGCCTTGACCTTGAACTTGACCTACTTTTCTCTATTGACCATAATGATACCTTTCATTTGAGACCTTGACTTTGACCAAATGACCTTGACCTTGAAGTTTGACCTCCTTTCCAAAAAACATTAACTTTGGCTATATCTGGTTCAGCCTCCATATTTCAATTGTAGGTTCTGCATTTAAAGACATTTTAATGAAATCTTGATGTTTGACCTATTGACCTTAACTTTGAAGTTTGGTATATACGGTACTTTTCAAAAATCTCAAACTTGACTCTATCTCTTGAAGCCTAAGGGGTAAAGGCTTTCATATTTCACATGAAGATTCCTTATGACAAGACCATTTATTTGAGACAGTGTCCTTGAACTTTGACCTACCGTGTACATTTCAAAGAAAATAAAATTGGCTATATCTCTTGAACTATAAGGGGTAGGGTTTTAATATTTCACTCACCCTTTCACAATACCTTAGACAAATAATAATAGCACAAATGCCACTTCACAATGGCCATACTGTCTATAGCTGTTTAGGGTATATTCTGTTGCATATGTTACATTTGGGGAGCATATAGAGATATGCATGGCATTAATCAGATTGAATATAAAGACAGTTTATTAAAAAGAAGTAAATAACAAATTCTAATTATTAGAATGCAATGTGTAAACATGTACCTAACTTACCTAATATACATTGAATGTTTTACTTTGCAGACTGTAAATTTGTTACCAATAATATCAACAACAACAGATCTAAACCAGCGAGGTGGCTTTGGATGTCCGTCACCTAAGACTAAAAGTAAACAAGAAGTTCTTCAAAGAAAACAGGTAGTGAAAAATGTCGGCATCGATGACTTCAGAACAGCAATTCTACGGAATAACATGGAAGGAGTTAAAAGATTTATTGATGAGGGTGAGTCTTATTTTAAAATAATCAAGTAGAATACAAAAAAATCTTTCATTAATAATCCCTTTTGTGCAGAATTTGATCTGTGCACTTTCAAACAAAGGTATTCAAGCTTATTTTAGAATTAAAGGTCAAGGTTGTTAATGTAAACTATAGCTTTAAAGAAATAGGCCATTCATGATCACTTGCACCTGAAGTATCATATTGTAAAAACACAGCTTATGTAAGATTTTTAATTTAAGGTTGTGGGATTCTATATACATTTTTCAGGGTTCAGTCCAGATACAGTTTTAAAATGTGAATGGACACCAATAATGTATGCCGCCAACAATGCTTCCCCCAAAATTACAGAATATCTTATACAGAAAGGAGCAAATGTCAACAGTCATAAAGGTAATAATCTTAAACAGAAAGGGGCAAATATCAACAGTCATAAAGGTAATAATCTTAAACAGAAAGGGGCAAATTTCAACAGTCATAAAGGTAATAATCTTAAACAGAAAGGGGCAAATGTCAACAGTCATAAAGGTAATAATCTTAAACAGAAAGGGGCAAATGTCAACAGTTATAAAGGTAATAATCTTAAACAGAAAGGGGCAAATGTCAACAATCATAAAGGTAATAATCTTAAACAGAAAGGGGCAAATATCAACAGTCATAAAGGTAATAATCTGAAACAGAAAGGGGCAAATGTCAACAGTCATAAAGGTTATAATGTTAAAAAGAAAGGGGCAAATGTCAACATTCATAAAGGTAATAATCTTAAACAGAAAGGGACAAATGTCAGCAGTCATAAAGGTAATAATCTTAAACAGAAAGGAGCAAATGTAAACATTCATAAAAAAGGGGCAAATGTCAACATTCATAAAGGTAATAATCTTAAACAAAAAGGGGCAAATGTCAACAGTCATTAAGGTAATAATGTTAAACAGAAAGGGGCAAATGTCAACATTCATAAAGGTAATAATCTTAAACAGAAAGGGGCAAATATCAACAGTCATAAAGGTAATAATCTTAAACAGAAAGGGGCAAATGTCAACAGTCATAAAGGTAATAATCTGAAACAGAATGGGGCATATATCATCAGTCATAAAGGTAATAGTCTTAAACAGAAAGGGGCATATATCATCAGTCATAAAGGTAATAGTCTTAAACAGAAAGGGGCAAATATCAACAGTCATAAAGGTAATAATCTTAAACAGAAAGGGGCAAATATCAACAGTCATAAAGGTAATAATCTTAAACAGAAAGGGGCAAATGTCAACATTCATAAAGGTAATAATCTTAAACAGAAAGGGGCAAATGTCAACAATCATAAAGGTAATAATCTTAAACAGAAAGGGGCAAATGTAAACAGTCAGAAAGGTAATAATCTTAAACAGAAAGGGGCAAATGTCAATATTCATAAAAAGAAAGGGGCAAATGTCAACATTCATAAAGGTAATAATCTTAAACAGAAAGGAGCAAATATCAACAGTCATAAAGGTAATAATCTTAAACAGAAAGGGGCAAATGTCAACAGTCATAAAGGTAATCTTATACAGAGAGGGGCAAATGTCAATAGTCATAAAGGAATCTTAAACAGAAAGGGGCAAATGTCAACAGTCATATAAGTAATGATTTTTTATTCAGAAAGGGGCAAATGTCAACAGATAATAATCTTATACAGAAAGGGGCAAATGTCAACAGTCATAAAGGTAATAATCTTATACAGAAAGGGGCAAATGTAAACAGTCATAAAGGTAATAATCTTAAACAGAAAGGGGCAAATGTCAACAGCCATAAAGGTAATAATCTTAAACAGAAAGGGGCAAATGTCAACAGTCATAAAGGTAATAATCTTAAACAGAAAGGGGCAAATGTCAACAGTCATAAAGGTAATAATCTTATACAGAAAGGGGCAAATATCAACAGCCATAAAGGTATTGATCTTTCTTAGTAGGAGAATCTTACCCAGAAAGGGGAGAATGTTAAGTATGAAGAGGCTAATTATATCCTCACTATCACAAAATCAGATTGATGCAGTAGAAGGGCAGTAGAATTGCTGTGATTGCTACCAAAGATATGGATGCAGTGTGATCTCGTAGAACACCATAGGGTTGCTGTTAAAGTGTGGTAGAGTTACAGTGTCTTCCTTGCAATTCTGGTTACTGATATTACTCAACATGATATCTATATAGTAAAGAGAAGTCATTGTTTCACCATTCAGTTTATAGGATGACTTATGGAGTTATAAAACCAGTATAACTGACTGTGGCCTCAGACAATTTGAATTTTTTTCACTCCATAAATCACCATATTAACCTCATCAGCTCTGTTCAATGAATTGTTCAATATACATGTACATATTTTTTTGTCAGACAAAACAATTCTGCAGCATAGTATATAAGCTATATAACCATTTCAACGTTTCATGGATTTTCCTGTTAATTCAGATATGTATTCTGTTCTGATGGCGGCATGTGGGTCAACAGCAGCGCGGGAAGATGATGTCTATAAATGTGTGAAGCTCCTTATAGATAATGGTGCTAATGTAAATGGACATGACAGGTCAGAGTTACAGAAATACACATTAATTATCGTAATGTTCACCTTTTTTCTGGTGTCGTGTTATAGAATATGATATGGCGTAATTGAAAATATAATGATCAACAGGTCAAGGTAAGAGAAATCTATAACAATATCACAGTATAAGCCCTCTGTTTGACAATAAATAGGTTTTTCATGTAATCCATAATTACTATGATCTACATGTATTTAGCGCATGCTAAAACTGAATAATTGATATTTAAAAGTGCGAAAGAGAGGAGATAATTTTTCTGTGAATGTGTCTTGAAGCTGATAATGACAGTTACACTGCATAAAATTCAATTTAGAGTGATAAACGTAAATCATCTGAAGTCGTCAGTGGACCGAATGGTTCCAAAAAGGAAGCCAAAAACAAAAAGAAGAAGGCACAGTCCGTCAAATTCAGTGGCACACTTGACAGCCTCAAAGGCAAACAAAGATGGAGCACCAATGGGCTGGACACCGCCATCTCCACATGATGACAGACCGACAAAAAAACCTAAATAACTCTATGTACTGTTATGTTGAATGACAAAAAAGTAATCATAATGAGAAATAAATTCAATTTATTATCATTGAATGAATAATATCCAATTAATAACATTAAATGTACAAGGTTTGAGAGAAAAAACAAAAAGAGGAAGATTATATGAATATGTAAAGCAACAAAAAAAAAATTATTTTACTCCAAGAAACACATTTTACAAAAGAATATGAGTCAATTGTGAAAATAGAATGGAATGGAAAAGCCATACATAGTTATGGAGAATCAAATAGTAGAGGTGTATCAATATTGTTAAAAAATGATCTAGATGTAGTTGTGAAAATGAAATTAAAATAGACAATGAAGGTAGATATATCAGTGTAAATATAAAACTCTATGAAAATATGTACTGCATCACAAATATATATGCACCAAATGATGAGCATAAAAGAAACACATTTTATAAAAATCTAAATAAACATATAATAGATTTCAGTAAAGGTATAAATATAATTGCAGGAGACTGGAATGAAATCCAACATGCAGATGACAGAAAGTCAAGAAAAACTAGATTTAAAAATAACTCAAATCTAAAACAACTAAAACAAAATCTTTATCTTATTGATGCATGGCTATTTAAAAATAAAAACAAAAATCAATTTACATGGAGAAGAAAAAATAATAGTACAGAGGCCAGTCGGATTGATTATATTTTAGTTACAAAGGATCTTATCCCTAAAATAATTTTTTCAGATATCAGACCAGCCCAAATTAAGTGTACAGATCATCAAGCAGTAACTCTAACAATGAATTTGAAAACAATAAAAAAGGGTAAAGGATACTGGAAGATCAACAATAGTCATCTGCAGGATGAAAATTACATTACAATGATAAAAAATACTCTAACAAATTATAAAAAATTGGAAAATATTGAAGCCCGTACAAAATGGGAACTATGTAAAATAGAAATTAAAGAAAGATCAATAAAATTTGGAAAGTTAATAAAAATACAAAAAACTAATAAAATAACCGAATTAGAAATAAAACTGAAATCAATGAATGAGCAAAACATAATTAATGAGGAAAAAGAACTATTAGAAAATGAACTAGAAAAAGAATATCAATACAAAGCAAAAGGAGCTCAAATACGTGCTAGAATTAAATGGACCGAAGAAGGAGAAACAAATTCAAAATACTTCTTTGCATTAGAAAAATCACGCCAGACAAATAAATGTATTACAAAATTATATGATAAAAATGGTAAAATCTTAACTAAACAAAGTGATATCCTAAATAGACAAAAGGAATTCTATGAACTACTTTACACATCAAACAATCCAAACATACAAAACATCAAGGAATTCATTCAAGAAACAAACATCATAAAAATAACTGAACAAGATAGTAACTCATGTGAAGGGAAATTAACAGAAACTGAATGTTGCAAAGCAATAAGCCAAATGAAACTAAATAAATCGCCAGGTACAGATGGATTGTCAATTGAATTTTATAGGGCATTTTGGTGTCAGTTAAAAGACCTACTTCTTGATTCACTCAATGAAGGTTATTCGAACATGGAATTAGCAAATTCTCAGCGAACCGGAATTCTTTCACTAATTTATAAAAAAAATGACCCTCTAGATTTACAAAATTGGAGACCAATAACATTATTGAACAATGACTATAAAATTGCTGCACGATGCTTAGCCAATAGAATTAAAGACATTTTACCTAAAATTGTAAGCACTGATCAAAATGGGTTTATTAGGGGAAGAAATATAAATTACAATATTAGATTAATACAAGACATCATCGACTATTCTGAAAAATTTGAGGTAACTGGATCAATCTTATTTCTAGACTTTGCTAAGGCATTTGATACAATAGAATGGGAATACATGTTTAATACTCTAACACATTTTGGCTTCAAAGAATCTTTCATACATTGGATAAAAACACTCTATAATAACATAACATGTAAAATCAATAATAATGGATGGATAAGTTCACCAATAACTATAAAAAGAGGAATTCGACAAGGTTGTCCATTAACAGCACTTCTTTTTGTTTTAACAGTAGAAACAATGGCAGCTAGGTTGAGACAAAGTAAAGACATAAAAGGAATAAGGATACATAACAATCAAGAGAAGGAATTTAAAATAAGTCAACTGGCAGATGACACAACCCTTTTTTTGCGCACAAAAGCTGATATAACAAAAGCACTTAACTTGATAGAGGAATTTGGTACTTTATCTGGGCTTATTTTGAACAGAAGTAAATGCCAAGGATTAAAACTAGGAGGGAAGGAAATAATAGAAGATGACTTTGAGGAAATAGATTGGGAATCAAAACTAATCAAAGCCTTAGGAATTTACTTTGGAAAAGATTGTGAAATTGCTATTAATGAAAATTGGGAAAGAAAAATTGTAAAAATAGAAAAAATAATAACAGCATGGTTTAAAAGAAAACTTACAATGATTGGTAAAATACAAATAATAAATAGTCTAATTATATCACAACTAACTCATCTAGTAACAGTCATGCCACTACCTAGTGTATTTTTGAAAAGAATCGGATCCCTCATCTACAAATTCCTATGGGACAATAAAAAAGAAAAATTAAAACGAAAAACTATCTCACAAAAATACGAAAATGGCGGTTTAAATTTAATAGACATATCAACTCATGCTAAAACAATGATAATAAGTTGGGTAAGGAAATTATTTGATGATACTGACCATCAATGGAAAACTATACCTAAATTTATTCTAAATTCTAAATTAATTCATTTGGCAACAATCTACTGCTTTTCAAAATGAATATAGATAAAATGGAAAATTTCAATCTATCTCTAAGCATGATTACATCATTTTATAAAACATTGATAAATACATGGATAGAAAGTGGAGGAGGTTAGTCAAATGAGCCACAAAGTATTACAGAAATAAGTTATGAAATAATTTGGGGAAACAAACATATCAAACACAAAAATAAACTCTTAGTGAACAAAAATTGGATAAAAAGTGGAATAAATATAATCCAAAATATACTTGATGAAGAAGGAAAAATATCAGAAAAAATAATTCTAGCTAAACTGAAAAATAAAACAAATTGGATATCAGAAGTGAATATAATCAAAAATAGTATACCCCAAAAGTGGCAAAATATATTACAAAATTCAGATGCAGTTAAATACAAATTCAAAGAGAAATCTCCTAAAATATACTCAAAGTTGACAAAAGCAATAGAAATAGAGAAATGTACAAATAAAATGATTTACACCATCTTTCTTACATTTTCTTATCTAAAACGAGAATTAAACATAAACAAATCATCAATTTCAAAAGCATTTGAATTCATTGCAAAAGAATTAGTTGAGAATAAAATAAAAATATTTAAATGGAAATTATTGCATAGAATTATACCAAATCAGGATCTTTTACATAAATGGAAAATTAGTGCTACCAACAATTGTAAATACTGTGGGGAAAAAGAAGACTACTACTTTATTAAATGTCCATATTATTCATCATTCAGAGATAACATTGATTCCTTATTTAAGTATCTAAGATTTGGTAAAGACATTTGGATCTTAAAAAACTTTTTGATAGGCTATAAAATTGAGGATAAAGACTACCATCGAATAAACATTATACTCTCACATATAGGATATGCAATCTATAGAGCCTATCACATAAGTGATGCAAAATCAAAACCAATAAATACATTATGGTTGTTTAAAGAGTCACTAGGATATCACATCATTTATCAAAATTATAAAAATGTGAAATTACCAGCTCTTATAAAACAGACAGCTAAATTTCTAAAACTAATTTAAGAAAAAATAAGAAGAAAAAGAAATAAACAAATACCCAGATAAATAAAGAAATAAATAAATCAACAAGTAAATAAATAAATAAATGAATAAATAAATATATATACTGAATAAACAAATCAACAAATAAATAAATCAATCAATGGTAAATAAATGAATTAAAAAATAAATCAAAAAAAAAAATAAATCAATCAACAAATAATAAATAAATAAATAAATAAACACATAAATAAACTATAAATAAATAAACAAATAAATAAATGAATAAATGAATAAAAATAAATGAATAAATACATAAATAAATAAATACATAAATTAATAAAACAGAACTGAGTTATAAATGATGTCCATATCTGTTGGTTAGATGAAATAACACTAAATTCTAAAACAATCTGTGGCAATCTCAAAATAACTGTCCATAAAAGTTCACAACAGCACTAATGTAAACAAATCCTCAACACTAAACACTGCTAAAGTCAGCAATAGCACTGTAAAATCCATAAAAGTTCATAGCACAACAGTACTAAAACCAGCCTGCATCAATGGTAATCTTCAGCTAATAAAAAAAGAAAGAAAGAAAAGTTATTACTACAGTACAGGATTGATTAATTAACTATTAATTTAGTAAACTGATTCTAACAAAAACAAAACGGAAAATCCCCTTATCTAAAAATAGAACTTACATAATATTTACCCTACACTAAACAGCAAGTGAAAATAAAAACAAAAACAAAGAAAACGTGAAAGTAATACAAAGCAATCTCAAAGAAAAAATTGAATGGAAATCGGTAAAAATATAAGTCAATAAACATAAAAAGCTAGTTAGAATAATACAGTAAATGCTATGCACATTATAATGAACCATACCTTACCCTCAACTAACACAAAAGCCAAAATACAGAATTGAATAAGGTAAAATGAATATCAGATTATACTTTCTACATAAAATTAACAGAGAGAGAGAGAGAGAGAGAGAGAGAAAGAGGGAGAGAGAGAGAAAGAGAGAGAGAGAGGTATACTTATTTTTTTTTGTTGTAATCTCTTGGCAGTCCTGTCAGCATAGTACTGTATATCTGGGTCCTCTAGGACGTGTCACGAAAGGGCATGAAGGGCTGAAAATACAAACATAATATTGAATACATTATGTCCATTAATGTTTATATACACGTTTAAACAAAATACATACAGAATATCAAATGCTCTTATATTTAAGTAGATAGCTTACCTTCTAAAAGAATCCAATTGACGTATCTCTACTCTGTATTCGATGTATACGTATACATGTGAAACCACGCCGTCCAAAAGTCTGCACTTCACGTGAATCACTTTTTGACCCTAATCGATCCATAGTGTTACGGTATAATTATGCCCTCGAAGGGGGTATTTGATATTCACAATAATTAGTTACGAATGGATATTTTCCTATAGTTATACATATATTTACGACAATATTATTTCTATATACCGGTATATTACAATATGCAAAATTAATCATTCAAAGGCACTAGTTAATGAAATTTACATTGAATAATATATATATATCCTTTTGACAATATATATAATTGAATCAAAAGTATAGTTCTAAAATGTTCTCTGATAGTGATATACCATACATATAGTTGTTTAAGATATGCACAATACTGGCCCGGTAATTGTGTTATATTGTTAAATGGGCAATATGTTATATATGTAATAAAACAAAAAAAAATTCAATTTGTAGGTTGTTACATATATGTGTCCAAAAAGGAGGTTTTTAGATATGTAGGAAGTGAGAAAGTGGCATTTTAAATCATAATGGCATAGAAAAATAGTAGTCATAGCAAATAAATTGACAGCTAACCAGGATCCGAGCAAAGTACAAACGTTTAAAACTTTTGATAATGACATATGATTGTGTTTGTGACTTGTAAGGGTACAATGGTTTATAAAAAGGGGAACTGATCCCAGGAATGGGGAAAATGGGTGAGGTCAGAAAATCTTGTAGAGCTTTTCCTCTGTAACTACATCTGTTACAAAACACTTGATGGTGTCATATGATAGGATAAGACTTGTTGTTTGTGCACATGAGTTTCAAAATGGGGACCTGACTCAAGGGGTGGGGTAGTGGTCATAAAATCTTGTCCAGGCTCCTGTTTCTAAATTACAGGGGTTAAAAACCTTTTGATGGTGTCATATGATAGGGTTCGACTTGTAGTTGTGCACAGGGTTTCAAAATGGGAAGGGGAATTTGATGGGGTCAGAAAATGTGACTAGTTGTGGAACTGGTTTTGAAAGTTTGGGTTTTACACCTTAGGTGAGGGAAATTAGAGGTCAAGTGATCAAGTAAGACTTGTAGTCTTGCATCTGGACTGCAAAGTTGCAGTCTGACCCAACTGGGGAGAGGGGAGATGAGCAGTACATGTATCAGAATTTTTTTTATTGGCTTCAGTAGAACAAAAACATTCAACTAGTATTGATATATTTTCATGGCTCCAATAAACAAGGACACAAAAAAAAAGAGAGAAATTGTGTATCATTCTGCCATCATTGTTGCTTTTCCATCACCTCCACATGGTTTTGATGCAGTATATCATGCACCTGTTAGTGTTGCCCTATTTTCTAGATAAAGAGATATTGCTTTGAAATCCCATTTGTTTGTTACTTGGTTAAGTACCATGACCTTTGATATTAGTGATCTTGTCTACTGGATTTAGTACCATGACCTATGATATAAGTGATCTTGTCTACTTAGATAGAGATATGACTTTGATACTACATGACTTGATCTTCATTTGGTATGGTTACCTTTGACTCGTTGACCATGCACCTTAATCCTCTTTTTTCAAAAACTGCAACAATGGGTATATAATATGAGCCAAGAAGTGATTATTACAAAGCTTTGATATTTCACAAGCAGATTCTTCATGTTTAGAGCTTTCATGTTGTATTATGGTCTTTGACTTTGATTTTTTTATCACATTTCAAAAGATAATGACTTGGCCATTTATATTTTATGGTTGCTGTAAGCGAATATGTGGAAAAAAATATAAAATCATGGGCACAGCTTAAGCTAAACTATGAGAACAATTTTGTTAAATTGTGGCCATAGTTTACTAAATTGTGCACACAGTTTATTAAAGCGTTCCCTCAGTTTAAGCTAAACTGTGCAAAGGATTTAGCTATTTCATATCCTCAGTTTACTAAACGGTACCCACATTTTGTTAGATTGTTCCCACAGTTTATGCTAAATTGTTCCTTCAGTTTACTAAATCATGCGCACAGTTTATAAAATTGTTCCCACAGTTTACTAAATCATGCGCACAGTTTATAAAATTGTTCCCACAGTTTACTAAATCATTTGCACAATTTCATCAATCGGAGACTCTGGATACAACATGTCAAAACGCTAAATTGTTTGGACAGTTTACTTAAACTGTGGAACAATTTAATAAAATATGTGCACAATTTAGTAAACTGTAGCCACTATTTAACATAAACTGTGGGAATGATTTAATAAACTGTGTGCACAAGTAAACTATGGGAACAAAATGATTGAATCGTTTGTGCAGTTTAGCTTTTGAACCAAGGGAAACGAAATTGTGCACATGATTTGGTAAACTATGGCCATGATTTAGCATAAACTGTAGGAAAGATTTAATAAACTGTACGCATAATTAAGTAAATTGTGACTACGACTTAACTAAACTGTGGCCACAATTTAATAATTTTTTTCCACATGTCCGCTGACAGTCAACATACTATTTTGAATTACAAGAGATAAATTGTATGATAGGCATATGGATTCTTTCTCTGGCTCATTCTTTTGACCTCCAAGTCTTGGAATTCAAAGGTGACCTTCTTTTGAATAAATTAAAGCTTTTTTCTTTATTCATATGATTTTTAGCTCACCTCGACGAAGTTGAGATGAGCTTATGCTATAACCCCGGTGTCCGCGTCCGCGTCTGCGTCCGCGTCCAGTTAAAGTTTTTGGGTAACTCAGTATCTGACAAAGTATTGATGCTACAGTAACCAAACTTGCACAAGTGATTCATCTTTGGATGCTGAGGTGAACCCATGCATCAGATGCTGCATCTGACCTACATTTTCCGGTTGAATGACTTTGTCAATGTCTGGTTAAAGTTTTTTGGGTAGCTCAGTATCTGATAAAGTACTGATGCTACAGTAACCAAACTTGCACAAGTGATTCATCTTTGGATGCTGAGGTGAACCCATGCATCGGATGCTGCATCTGACCTACATTTTCCGGTTGAATGACTTTGTCAATGTCTGGTTAAAGTTTTTGGGGTAGCTCAGTATCTGACAAAGTACTGATGCTACAGTAACCAAACTTGCACAAGTGATTCATCTTTGGATGCTGAGGTGAACCCATGCATCAGATGCTGCATCTGACCTACATTTACCGGTTGAATGACTTTGTCAATGTCTGGTTAAAGTTTTTGGGGTAGCTCAGTATCTGACAAAGTACCGATGCTACAGTAACCAAACTTGCACAAGTGATTCATCTTTGGATGCTGAGGTGAACCCATGCATCGGATGCAGCATCTGACCTACATTTTCCGGTTGAATGATTTTACCTTTAAAGGCCAATATTGAGCAAAGTATAAGTGCTACATAAACCAAACTTGCATATTAGATGTATCTTTGATCAAACTTTCAGAAAATGACCTTGACCTACTTTTTCCGCTTGAGTGATTTTGCCTTTAAAGGCTAATATTGTGCAAAGTATAAGTGCTACATGCACAAAACTTGCATATTGGATGTATCTTTGATCAAACTTTCATTAAATGACCTTGACCTACTTTTTCTGCTTGAGTGATTTTACCTTTAAAGTCCAATATTGAGCAAAGTATAAGTGCTACATGTACCAAACTTGCATATTAGATGTATCTTTGATCAAACTTTCATAAAATGACCTTGACCTACTTTTTCTGCTTGAGTGATTTTACCTTTAAAGTCCAATATTGAGCAAAGTATAAGTACTACATGTACCAAACTTGCATATTGGATGTATCTTTGATCAAACTTTCATAAAATGACCTTGACCTACTTTTTCCGCTTGAGTGATTTTACCTTTAAAGTCCAATATTGAGCAAAGTATAAGTGCTACATGTACCAAACTTGCATATTGGATGTATCTTTGATCAAACTTTCATAAAATGACCTTGACCTACTTTTTCCGCTTGAGTGATTTTGCCTTTAAAGGCTAATATTGAGCAAAGTATAAGAGCTACATGTACCAAACTTGCATATTGGATGTATCTTTGATCAAACTTTCATAAAATGACCTTGACCTACTTTTTTCCACTTGAGCGATTTTTCTTTTAAAGCCAATATACATGTACCTAGAGATATTTTTTTATTGAATTTTGCTGCCGCGAGGTGAGCTTCGTAATCTTTGATTACACTATGTTTTATGACATTCTGAAGCAGGAAATTGGTATTATCTGTTATTTTAATATCATAAATATCAATTCTGTTAACATTTCAAAATGAACACATATTAAGATATTTCACGAAGTATTTTTATGATTTGCAGAGTAGTAGTTGATCATCTTATACTTTAAATTTACACTTTCTATATTTTACAATCTTTAACCAGGTATCACATGTCACCTTTGATATACGCTGCTCGGGAGGGACGTGCAAGTGTTGTTGAGGTTTTATTGGACGCAGGTGCTGCTATAAACAAGCAGGATAGTAGAGGATGGACGGTATCTATATCAAGTTTATTTTAAAAATTGCCCAAAATTTTATCCAAAATCACAAAGTTTACCAAATTATTACTTCCACTCCAAAAGGTTTCAGTTTTCTTTATACTCAACCAATATGTAAATGTTATGCTACAAATTCAACACTTTTCTGTTCTATATCAGGATGGAAATAACAACTACATAGTTGTGGTTTGTTGTTCAGTGATCGTAGAGTCACATCAACCAATCAGATTACCATATTTGTTTTAAGGTATCCGATGTACAATAGGGCATTTTTCCATGCCTGGTAAGGTAATATAAACTATATATTTTCTGAAAGGTTATAAAGCCCACTTCTCAGAAATGATAATTTTGGGGCCAGAAAAACAAAGGGGAATAACTTATGAAGCATTGAAAATGTCTATTTTCTGTATATAACATATGCAAAATAACACAGTTGTACAAGAGTTTTTCCCCTTTGATTTTTAAGACCTGGGAGTCTTATATCTGAACTCAGGGCATCATTACCTTTCAGAAAATATATAGTTTATAGTACCTTACCAGGCATAAAATTTACCATACTTTACAATGGAGATGATTAAAACGTTATGTAAAATGACTCAATTGTACAACGGATACCTTAATAATACGACCTTGTGTAAATTTGGACAATAAACAATGTCCGTGTGTATGATAACTTTTAAATGTGTGTACTCAGAAAAAATTGGCAATGAATATCAAATGTAACAGGCATGTATTAATTTTACTGATATGATATATACTGTTTTGCTCATTCTACAGGCTTTAAGTTGGGCGTCCAGCAAAAATCATGTCAAAGTTGTGAAACTTCTAGTTGAGAGAAAAGCAGATATACATAAAAAACACTGCGATGGACAAAGTGTAATGGATATAGCTGTTACAGGAGATTTCCAAGAGGTAATTTTAACCTAACATGCTTAACGAGGGGTTTCTTTCAATCCTTAATCAGCTTATTGCCTAATATCCAATCATATCTGTTGGTAATGTGAATTTTACTGCATTATAATGTCATAGGTAGGCAACCCACCTATTGATTTGCTACAGTGTGAAGGGTTTATAACTCAACTCTGAATTTGTCTCAACAACTTGAATACAACTAATAGATCAGATGTGAAGCTATAGCAAAATACAGAGATTGCTTTGATTGACATCAGTCTATCAATTGACCCTTCTGATTGCAGGAAAATAAAGCAAAATTCCGTAACGTCGCAATGCTTTTATCTCGTACAAACAACCTTCGAACCTCGGTCAAACATCGAAATTGTATTGTGACGTTATGGAATTTCTCAAATTTTTCCTGCGTTCAGAAGGGTCAATTAACCTGTCTGTGTAGTTATCGCTCTTTCATAAACATGTACATATATAGATTGTATATGACTATCACTTATTCATATGCTCATAAGAATTGTCCAGCAGGTCAAGGATGATGAGACACAACAGCTTCCAGGTCAAGGTCACATAAACAATATCAAAGATTTGACATGCATCATGTACCTGTCTTTACAGTGTAGTTCTATGTGAATTTAAATCACATTATTGTTTTAACATTATCAAGCGACTTGAATTGATGCTCATTTTAATTTGTAGATAATGGCACTCTTGGGTGGTAAGCCTTTAGCTGAGATATATCCTGCTGGTGATAGGAACCTACTTCCCTCTGTACAACAACAATATACTACAAATAACAACAAAGAAATCTTTACGGACACATATAGTAATAATGAAGACCCAACAGACAGTCAGTAAGTGGGTTTATTAATTTATATTCTCTCATATGGGATAGACTCATCCTGTTTTGTACCAGTGCTGGAAAATTTGATACAGTACCCCTTATCTGGCACTGTTGGTTGTTGCTTTATGATGTCAAAGACGACCTGATATGGGTAATTTCACGTGTACAGAAATTTTGCATGACGTTCAGTCATTTTTGTGTCGCCTGCGAAGCATAGCAACACTTAGGGATCACTTTATCCTCTGTCGGTCTGTCACACTTGGATGTCACACCCTTTATAAAAGCGATTCCAAAGTATCTCTTTGTTTCGCAGGCGACACTTGCATTCCTTGGAATGATTTTTATGTGTAAACAAGAGGAAATTGAAGGTTTCAATGTGTTAGAAAAATAATCAAGCACAACATTTTTACAGTTTCTGATAGATAAATATCAGTCACAAGTGGGATGGATCAACAAGTCCCAGCCGAGGCATTATTCGAGGTTGGGACGTTGATAGATACCACCCTGGACTGATACATTTCTATCCGGAACTCAAAGTGGTGCTAGATTCTATTATTCCATCTTTTCGATATACAGACTTACTTCTCACTTGGGACGGTATCTGACGTAAACTCATTATGACGTAATGAAACGATGTATTTGATACATGTTTTCTTCGAAGTTTATGCTTGTTCCCATAGAATTTGATGACATCACAGTTACTTTATATCAGGTACCTTCCCAACTGAGAAGGGAACAGAAAGATTGAATACATTGAATAAGGCTACTAGCTTAGATAAATACATTTTTCACCCTCGAGTTTTTTCCCAACACATAAACATTGATCTACCATTATATGGAGGAAAAAGCATGTTTTTCACACCTACATACATAGGGTGAATGAAGAAATGCAAAGGTTAGAGTAAAAAACCTTTGAAGATGCACAGATGTCTGTTGAATACTGAAGTTGTATAAGGCAAGACTGTTTCCTTTATATTTAGTAACAATTGATGAGAGAAGTTGCTTAAGGCTAGACCGTTTCCTACATATTGTGACCTGTACTGAGTGACAATGTCAAAGTAGAAAAATGAGTTCACAGAATTTGAATACATGCACTTTTGTGAATTAATAATCAAAAAATGACATTTTCTATATGAAAAGCATCAATCTTAATAAAAATATTAAAGACTTATATGAAAGTGCATAAAAATATGAAAGACTTATATGAAAGTGCATAAAAATATGAAAGACTTATATGAAAGTGCATAATAATATTAAAGACTTATATGAAAGTGCATAGAAATATTAAAGACTTATATGAAAGTGCATAAAAATATTAAAGACTTATATAAAAGTGCATAAAAATATTAAAGACTTATTTGAAAGTGCATAAAAAATCAAATCAGTGTTGTAATCTAATGAATCCAAAAAATACAGAGAGGACTGAGTGGTTTCTACTGATTGGCAGATATAATTGCTGAAATACATGTAAAGATAATTCTATAACTGTACAGAAATAGAATTTAAAAAGAGGGAGTCCATTAGGTATTGCATAATGATTTCCCAAGGCAAGAATCAGCATAAATATGGTGGATGGCAAATGTTCCCGTGTGAGAAAAAGACAAATAGTGAAGAAAAAAAAACCAGGGATGTGTGGGTAGAATCTCTGCTCATTAAAAAGAAAAAGGAGTAACACAATTTAATAGAAAGGTCATGTTTTTAAAGTTCATTTTACGCAGATTTTATCGAAAGTTTGAATGTTATATTTTTCAGGAGTTCTGTTATGAAGTATGGGGAGCTGGAGTTATTTCTGTCTGGTCTTGACCTTGGTCATTTTATAGGTCTGTTTCAGCAGCATCAGATAGATTTTGCTACACTCTTACGGAGCTCAGATGACGACCTCTGTAAGGTCAGTTTTGTATTGACTTCATGAAATGAGTATATGTACCTGTCTTTGTTTTTTTAACACCACAGACATGTAAACAATGCACAGACAAGGACATTTTTTTATAGAACACAGAGCATAGAAGAGTTTATGTCGGCCGACCCGTTGTCCTAGTGAGGCTTGAACCAGCAACCATTCGGTCACTGGCCCTATGCTCTAGACCATGGCGCCGACATACATACCTGTCTTGATTATATCTTTTGATTTGATATTACTTAATTACTTTATTACATGCTAAAAATTAACTGAAAGTATCAATGGTTTATTCTATAATGCATTACCATACAGAAGAAGGGAAAGAGGGATAATTCTAACTTTGTTTGTGTTCTAGATGGGAATACAACAACTGGGTGTGAGGAAGAAGATACTGGATGGTATTCATGGTGTCCACAAGAAAGATTGGGAGAGATCTAGTCTGCCGTCCGTGGATAATTGCAAAAAACTCAGGTTTTACTTTTAGACTTTTACTATGGGGACATCTTGAAGCAACTCTAATTGTCCTCACTAAAGAATTAAGTTAGACTGATTGATGAAAATAGCAAAATACAATAAAAAAGACAATATGATCTGAGAAAAAGTTGAAGTCATATCAATGAATGATTTTGAATGGAAAATCACGAAGGTCACAACGCGCTAATCCCAAATAGACCGCTTTTGAGCGTTAGCGGTCAACTCACTGTGAGGTACACTCTATCAAACAACCAATCAGAAATAAGCAAAATTTGCAATAATTTCTGATCATTTAATAATATGTAAATGTTGACTAGGTAAGAGTATGTCAAATGGGCGTGACAATGAAAATCTACAGTAGCTTTTATCATTTACTAACAAATAATATATGTATGATCTTTGAAACCTATGAAGGGTGATTGATATGTTGTGAGCCTCGGTTTTCTTGCTTGCAGATAGATTGCTGATACATGAAGATTATCTCCAAAAAGGACAAACAATCAATGGCACATACTATGCTTCATTTGTTACACATTTACGGGAAAAATTTTAAAGTAAAGTGCTGCGGAAAGCTCACTAGTTAAAGGTGTGTTGTTCCATCAGGACAATGCTCCTGTTTACAAGTCTGCCACTGTCATGGCTGCCATTCATGATTGTGGCTTTAAATTGATTGAGCATCTACCGTAGTACCTGATCTTGTTCCATCAGACTTTCATCTTTTCCCAAAACTGAAAGCAGCTATTTCTGGCACCCACTTTCAGTCCAATGATGATGTCATACTTGCAGTGGATGGCTTTCAGACCAGTCAAGATAAGGAGTTCTTTAAAAGTGGTATTGAGACCCTTATACACCAGTGGCAAAAGTGTGTAGATATTGAAGGGGATTATGTAGAAAAATAATGCAAAATATCTGATAAAATTCAAATCCTTAAATACGAGGCTCACAACATATCAATTAGCCTCGTAAGTCAGTATACTCATTGTTCATGTAACTTTTTACTTGTAGCTGTGCTGACGCTGTAGCCATCATGTCTAACATCAGTAAGCACACCAAGTACATCTCCAGTACATTAACCTATATCTGTGGTCAGATGTCTGCAAGTAGTGAGATGATCAAACCTCAGGTAAGATATGTAGACCAAACCTCTGTCCATACAGTATATAAACTTGTCACAAATGTCACCTTGGCAAGAGGCAAATTGTCAAAAGTCAATTTTTCACTTTTTGGTGCTCCTCTTTGATCATAAATCTACACAATCTGTAAAATTTCTATTGCAGAAATGTACATGTATGTTTTTAAAGTTTACCTTGGCCGTTTCTGTTATAGTATTTCTTAATGGTTAAGGAAGAGAGGAAGCTCATTTTCATTTCACAAAAAACAGATCATAGAATATGCATATTAAAATTACAATACACTTAATTATAAGCAAATAAACTGAGAGGTTTAAGTCTCTCTGAGATTTGAAGGGGAAGGCGAAATCCTTTTTACGATGTGATTCTGAAATTCAGTAAACCCTGCATAATTCTACAACAGGATGGTATTACAGTGAAGGACTTGCAAACACACACCAGGTCAACAATTAGACATGTAGAATTACTCCAGAAAGAAGTTTGCCAACTTGATACCACTATATCTAAGGTAAACATGTGCATACTGTCAAATGAGTATATGTTCTAATAATTATGGAGGTACATGTATCTACTAAGGGTCTTGAGATGTTTTTTATGCCCCCGGAATCAAAAATTCGGGGGCATATAGTTTTTGGCCTGTCCGTCTGTTTGTCTGTCTGTTTGTCCGAAAAACTTTAACATTGGACATAATTTTTGATAGGTAAGTGATAGGGCTTTGATATTTCACATGTGTATTCTTTGTGACAAGACCTTTCCATTGATACCAAAATTTTTGACCTCGTGACCTTGACCTTGACCTTTGACCTACTATTCAAAAACTTTAACATTGGACATAACTTTTGAATGGTAAGTGATAGGGGTTTCATATTTCATATGTGTATTCTTTGTAACAAGACCTTTCCATTGATACCAAAATTTTTGACCTCGTCACCTTGACCTTGACCTTTGACCTACTTTTCAAAAACTTTAACATTGGGCATAACTTTTGATAGGTAAGTGATAAGGCTTTGATATTTCACATGTGTATTCCTTGTGACAAGACCTTTCCATTGATACCAAAATGTTTGACCTTGTGACCTTGACCTTGACCTTTGACATATCTTTCAAAAACTTCAACATTGGGCATAACTCTTGAATGGTAAGTGATAGGGCTTTCATATTTGACTTGTGTGTTCCTTGTGACAAGACCTTTCCATTGATACCAAAATTTTTGACCTCGTGACCATGACCTTGACCTTTGACCTATCTTTCAAAATCTTTAACATTGGGCATAATTTTTGAATGGTAAGTTATAGTTCTTTAATATTTTACACGTGTATTTCTTATGTTAAAACCTTTCTATTGATACCAAAATTTTTTATCTTGACATTGACCTTTGACTTACTTTACAAAAACTTTCAAAAGGTGTTTATACTAACAAAGATGCCACCGGGGGCATTCATGTTTCACAAACACAGGCTTTATTCTTTTTGGAGGCTTCTAGCATAACATAAGCATAATTTTCTTCTCTTTCGTTACATCAACTGATATGAAAAGTAGAAAATATGTTCATTAAATTGCTTCAAAATGAACTCATTGTATGGATGTGGCATCTAGTAATATAAGAATCAAAGTACCCTATTAAAAAATGTAATAAACTTGAAGTAATTACTGTTGTTTTCTTAAAACAAGATGACTTATGTCACAGTAAATAAAAAGTCCATGTACGGGTAATACAGTAAATAAAAAGTCCATGTACGGGTAATACTTTTACACAAGTTCTTACATGTAAGCAGTGCCTCTTTTAAGTTCATATTTGAATTTTATATTAATTTAGTTCCCCGTTTGTCTAGTAGTTTTTGTTATAATATATTATGAAATACAAGTTCCAACACTGGATCATAACTGACAAATATGTTACTCACAACATTACTCACTTAAGGGGGTCCAGAACAGTATCCAAAAGAACCCCATCGGAAAGCTCTAGAACAATTATGATGTCATAATAGAAATGGTGACATTTGCGCATTTTTCGCAAGAACGTCAGCATTAGGTAACGTAAAAATAAGGGGGAGAGGGTAACAAAATCACTATAACTTAAAAACTGGCAGTCAAATTTCAATAGGAACTTATTGGTGTTTAACTTGACATATGAAGAAAATGATATCAAGTTTTTACGGAAAATAAATGATAGGGTTTCAGATAAACAGACTTTATTATCAAAAATTAACAACTTATAGATTTTCTGAAAATGGACATTACGGTAATTTATTTCCTTTTGACACTTTCTTTTAAAAGTCTTAGTGATCGCCATACTACATACATTAAAATAATTCTATACACATCCTATTGTCTATTTCATATCTAAATGAAAAATACAGTATTTGATAGTTTTCTGCCTCCACAGAAGATTTGTAACTGTTTTCCGTTCCCAAAAGTGTATTTATTCTTACGTCACATTTACGGCCCATTCTGGGGCTTTCAAGGGGTATATATGTACGAACGTAGCTTCAAAACTGAAGGTAAAAAAATGATGAAACTTTGCATAAAGAAAAAGTGTGTTTCGATTATTAACATTTATAATTTTTAGAAAAATTAAATTATATGATCGTTGTTAAGTCTGTTCTGGACCTCCTTAAGTTGGAGGATTTTGAAGAAGTGCCTGTTTACTTTTACATCGAATTGATGTAAATTTTTCCACCATTGGCATCTGGGGTTTTTTAATGCCGTTACAAATAAAGGGCGAGGGGATCTGAATGCTATCCATTTTGGTCATAATTCCAGCTACATACATGTTTAACCTGACATATTTTTGAATTTCAGCTTTTATCATCACAAAATTTGGATCCACCTGACATTGTCAATAAACGAAAAACAAAAAGGTCTCGTCTTAATTATAAAAGGTTACTTACAGTGACGGTTATGTCCAGTGCTATATGTATTGTGATTTATAAGAGGCAGGACATACAAAAGGTGCTTAGTAGTATTTTCCATGTGACATGAGTTAATTTGAAGATATTTAAACTAATGGTGCTATATCTGGATTGATTTCAATGATTTTGTATGGTAAACCTGGAAGAATATTAAGACCTGCATACTCTGTAGAACTTTCTGTATTTTTTCTATCATTCAAAAAAATTACATTCTTCAGGTAATTATTTTTCAAGTCTAAACAACTCTGTTTTAATAGTAACAACATCAATAAACTTGTAACAGTGTAATGGAGAAAACATTGTAACAAGAATTTCATTTCCAAATTTACTGAGATATCAAATGGTGTAGGTGCATGTAGATTGATATTTGAGTAAAAGATTGTAATTTCAGTATAATTGTATTGTGAAAGGTACAATTATTTTTAATTAATGTGATGATCAAGCTTGACATGGTGTCTTTTATTTTGTATTTGAAAGATATGAGTACTTTTATTTAGATTTGATTTGAAAATATTGGGACTGCACTGTCTAACTATAAGCAGATGAAAAAAATATATATATGAACTGTGTTTTAAGTTGTTTCACTTCAGTAAACATCGTTAGGAAGATCCGAAGACTGATGAAATTAGTTGGATGTAAAAAAGGATTCATTATGTAGAGATTGTTTTACTATAGAATTTGTTATAAGTCCATTTTATTACAAGCATGGATTAACTGTAGCCATGTTCATTATAAATGATTTTTACAATGTTTACCTAACAATACAAAGGCATCTTCTGTATACTATAATAGGGGGATCTTAGAAGAACCATGTGTATTAGGATAAGTAGAAGTGTTGTGCACACCTAATCAGGTTTATCTTAGGTTTTGCTTTTAATATAGCAAATGACAATCAAAAATCCCCTCCAAACCACATTTGTCTCCTTTCCTTGATGTGTTATTCTTCATGATTCATGGTGTCTTTTGTTGTTTGTGATTCGGTTCTCTGGGTGCAGATGTACTCTTTGACCTACTTCCAAAACTTCAACTTGGGCTGTATATTGTCAACTATTAGGGATAGGGCATTGGTATTTCACATGTAGATTCTGCTTGACAGGACCTTTTGTTTGAGACCTTGACCTTTGACCTAGTGACTTTGACCTTGAACTTTGACATACATGTACTTTTCAATAACTTATACCTAGTACTAACCTAGGCTGTATCTTTTGTTCTCTAAGGGATCATAAGATATATATTACATGCATAGACTTCTTTTGACAATACTTTTTGGATCTTGGAATTTATATGTTTTTTGACAAAAACCTGCTAAGGCGAGATATGTAATCTTTGATTACCCTATGTAGTAATTTATTAGATGATATACATACACACTGTATTTTCATTGAGTATTAAGGAACGGTCAAACATGATGAAATTCAAAACTAAATTTGGGTCAAGGTTACCCTCAGTCAAGGTCACATATTCATGTCAAACATTTGAAGATCAATATTGATGTTCCTAAGCAGAATAGTCTTAGTGTATTATGTATTGAGTTGTGAAAAATATTTTGATCTTGGAATTGTACTTTATATACCTCATTTTTTCATGCCCTGATGTTGAGCAGCATTTGGCTTGTTTTTCTATAGGTTCTGTCTGTCATTCTGCATCACTCAAATAAAAGAGGCATAACATTATATATGTAAACATATTTGACATTTGCATTCTCTCCATCTAGGCCTTTTTATTGGTAGAATTGTTGGACCTGGACTTTCATGTAGGACCTATTTTAAAATTTGACATTTACTTTGACTGCCAAAAGATGCACCTTGTGACAGACCTGACTGCCACAAAAAAGTTTGACCTTGTGACATTCACAATTTGACATGCTGTGTAAAATCTTTTCAAAACAACAATTTTTAAATAGGCTTATCAAGAATTAGACATATTATTTATATTTTTAATGATAAGTCCTTTTTATTTCTATTGTATATACATGTATCTAATGACAAACCCTGAATTATAATACCTATGTATTGTACCAGTTTGGCCTTGTGCTTGAAACCTTAGAATTTGGCATATCTTTGAATAATGAATGATAGGTCTATCACACTTAACATACATAGGCATTCCTTCTGAATGAATACTGTATCAAATATTGTGTACCTGTTGACCTGAAAAATGCGATTTGTGAATTCCATTTATTCATTAAAGAGGCATTAGTGTTTCACAAACAAATCTTTTTCTTCTTTTGTTGTTGAAGAAATGCATCTAAGATTTGTTAATAAATGATGTTTTACAAAACCTTGGACTGACAACTGCTGTTATATGTGTACAGAATAAAAAAGCCAATTTGAGCTCACATGAACCAAATGTGTGTACGTTATCAGGGTCTGCCCTCCAGCTTGCTTCTGTCCATTGTCCATCGTTGATGCTAATTTAAAACATTTTTGACTTTTCTACAACCGTTTCATGGAATGATGATATACTTTACGGGAAGCAAGAGGTCCTTTCCAGTTTGTCTTTCTAAACCAGATATATCAACAAATATTTTTAAAAGTATTGACCAGCATATTTTGACTTCATCTTTACTACTGCGACATTGAAATACACCACACTTTACAGGAAGCAAGTACTCGAGGTCACCCAAGGTAGCTTATGTTCTGTCCATACACATATCTGCTACTTGGAATTTTTCAAAACCTAGTGAGGATGTAAGCAGTGGAGATTTATATACATAGTAGTTTCTACCTAATCTGTACATAGGTATGACTACCAAAGGAATTAATTGGGTGACGCATCTCTGATTTCTGGGCAGCAAACCTTACAGAAAGCAATGAATCAAGTCCCCTTAGTTACAATTTGATTACATATTTGTTTCTCTACAAAGATGGTCATAAACAAAGAATTTCACTAAATTTCCAAGATTACAAGTACAGTACTTGAGGCTCCCTACAAAGTCGTTTTCTACCCAATCCATGAACGAGTATGGCCGCCAATGACTGAGATTTGCTGCAGATTCTTTATTTGAACTCGACATCCATTGCATTTGATTTTTTAAAATTACTGTAAAAGTAAAACAATAAGTATTCTATGTCCTATACAAAGTATACCTGCTTGCCCCCATCACATTAAAGGTATCGTAAGGTCTGGGCCAGATGCTGATTTATCTTAACTCTGCAACAATTGCACAGAATTTCATGAGATCTTACAAGAAGCAATCAATCGAAATCCACAAGAGATGTGTATTCGGACCTTATCTGTCCTAAGGAATCGGATTGGATAACGTGCTTTCGACTTGTGCTCTGCGTGGAGTGTAACATGCAGGGAATCACGGAATGGAGGTTCTATACTAATGGTTTCTTTTTCAAACCTTTACATTAAGAAATACAAGACATCCGTATGGTTTAATGGCATGTATTCGACTAATGCAAAACATGTAAAAGAAAATTTACTGAAATAGATGTCCGCAACACATTTATTTTGCTGATGCGTTATCGACTTAAATATTATTTCCGATTGCTGAGCTGAGAAGCCCTCCTCCAATACTTGGCTTTTCGGCTTGACTAAACTCACTGGATCGTCAGTTACATGCTTGTTGTGTCGCCTGCGAAGCATAGCGACACTTAGGGATCACTTTGTCTGTTGTCCGTCTGTCCGTCCGTCTGTCTGTCTGTCACACTTTGGGTGTCACAGCCCATAACTTTTGATTGGTAAGTGATAGGGCTTTGATATTTCACATGTGTATTCCTTGTGACAAGACCTTCCTACGCATACCATAATTTTTGACCTAGTGACCTTGACCTACATATTTGACCTACTTTTCAAAAAAATTAAGAATGGATATATCTTTTGATTGGTAGGTGATAGGGCTTTGATATTTCACATGTACAATCCTTGTGGCAAGACCTTTCTACACATATCATTAGTTTTGACCTTGTGACCTTGACCTAGATATTTGACCTACTTTTGAAAAAAAAGATAAGATTTGCTATATCTTTTGATTGGTAAGTGATAGGGCTTTGATATTTCACATATGTATTCCTTGTGACAAGACCTTCCTACACATACAATAATTTTTGACCTAGTGACCTTGACCTACATATTTGACCTACTTTTCAAAAAAAAATTAAGAATGGATATATCTTTTTATTGGTAAGTGTTAGGACTTTGTTATTTCACATGTGCAATTCTTGTGGCAAGACCTTTCTACACATACCATAATTTTTGACCTTGTGACCTTGACCTAGATATTTGACCTACTTTTGAAAAAAAGATAAGATTCGCTATATCTTTTGATTGGTAAGTGATAGGGCTTCGATATTTCACATGTGTATTCCTTCTGACAAGACCTTTCTACACAGACCATTAAATTTGACCTTTTGACCTTGATCTAGATATTTGACCTATTTTTCAAGAAAAGTAATATTGGCTATATCTTTTGATTGGTAGGTGATAGGGCTTTGATATTTCACATGTATTTTCCTTGTAACAATGCCATTCTACACATACCATTATTTTCTTACCTTTTGACCTTGACCTACATATTTGACCTACTTTTCAAAAAAATTAAGAATGGATATATCTTTTGATTGGTAAGTGATAGGGCTTTGGTATTTCACATGTGTATTCCTTGTGACAAGACCTTTCTACACAGACCATAAAATTTGACCTTTTGACCTTGATCTAGATATTTGACCTAGACCTACTTTTCAAGAATTTTGATCCACTTTCTGGAATAACAATCAAACCGCTTCGCAGGCGACACAAGCATTCCTTGGATTGCTATTTTATATTTTATAAAGATGGCACCCAGGATCAATATGATTCATTCTGAACAAATTTATGATCGAGTCCTGTTATCAAATGAATGTAAAATTAATGTGACTGTCAATCAGTGAATGAAACCCTAAATCGCATTCCTTAAAAATCACAATCAAAAGGCTTACACATTTTTGAAAAAAAAATATGAAACAGAACTTTCTCACCAGAAAAGATTGCTTCACAGAAACACGACGGACAACTTTATCTAATGAGTCCAGTGCATTGTAGGTGACGCTTTGATAGCGGTGCCGCCGCACCAACCAGCACAGCCCAAACATCACACGAATCGTGTTAAATAAACAAAACACCAGGTCGCTGCACCCACAGCAAAACCCCAAAACACCCAATGCAAAAACACAATGGAGACAAGCACTTAAAGAGTCACACAAGGGACAAGGAACGTCAACGCACAACACAGAAACATCAAACACATAGGATTACACATAAATCAACGAGACCAATGGGCAACCGGTGCCTACTTTGGACGGCCATCTGCCACGGAAATTGCAGAAGGTGTTGTTATCTTGGATTACGTGCGCACAACCCTCTCACTTTTCCGATTACCCAGAGGTCTCGAAGAACGTATAATTGTGGTGTAAAACAACCTCCTCACTGTCAGATAACCACACACAAACAAGACCGCAAAACGCAGGGGCCCAAGCAACACAGATAAATATGTAAATGGATATAAAAAGAGGGCGTACGTAATACAATCCGTGCTGTGCTGCCGCAAGCTCATGTAAATTCAAATTCATTTATTGTATTAACTCGATACAAAGTCATCCTGCATATAAAAGTAACAACACATTTATACACTCATACTCACATTGTGATCTATATGTACATTTGAACCTCCAGGGGTCGAGCTTCTTGAATTTAATACATCGTGTACAAAATGATCCAAACTATTTATCAAATTCATGTCGCCATTATTGAAAATAAAACTCATTTTACTTTCTTAGTCCAGATAAATAAGATTTGGACATTTGTCAAAAAGTATATCGAGGAATTTCTTCCTTTGTTGTTTATACGCCGAACAACGTAAAATTACATGTTTTTCGTCTTCAATCTCTCCTGTACTACACTTATCACATATGTTATCACCCGAGGTGTCCGACTGACATTCAGAGAGGACAGGTGGTCGGGGCCCTGTCTTCTCTAAGGAGGTTTGTCAGGGCCCGTCATGGAGTCCTGTCGTCACAGTCAGTCAGAGTGCAAGTTTTAAGAATGCGATGGTACAAGACTGTATTTTGGTCAGGGACGTATATAACTAAAGTTATATACGTCCCTGGTTTGGTCAAGTACCAAGCCTAGTGTTCGTCTGGTGACATTAGGATCATATCCAAGGTATAAAAGGCGTTTGATGATTCTGACTCATTTTCGATAGTTATGTTGTCTATCTTTGATCCTTCTTATCTTGTTAATTATGTCACCATAAAATGCAGGTTGTGAAATACCCAAAGTAATATACTCTGTTGCCTGTATTGGTCCGAATTTCAGAAGAAGTTGACAATGATTTTTGTAAAATTTCCAAAAAGTCTGTACTAGTGTATGAAAGCGAAAACCTTGTCCTAAAAGTTTCTTGGTTATTTGTGAATTTCTACTACGAAAATCCAAAACATCAGTACATGCTCTAGCATACCGGATGAGCTGTGAAATATAGATACCATAGGATGGTAATCTAGGAACATCACCGTCAAGCCAATTAATACACAATATGATTCAAGTTGTAGTATCCAAGTTAGTAGGACCAGAAAAGGGAAGTCCAAATGTTTAACGTCTTCAAATTCATTAGCATCATTCTAGAGCAGATTAATTTACAGCATGGACCAGACATGCGCGTTTCGGTTATTTAACCCTCGTCAGTGATCCTCAATCTAAACAATGTAATATGGCAAAAATCTGTGAAAATGATGTCCTTAAGCTCACCTCAATTTCCCTCTTCGTATTATTCAAAAACAAAGGGGCTGTTTCGCTCATTGGCCTCGATACCTAGAACGTGACGTCCGACTTCAACTTCAAAATTACTTCCTATATCCTTAGTAATAACATTCCTGCCTATGATGTATTGATGTCGTAATTGGTTCGCTATTTCAAATAATATCGAAGGGTTCCAACTCTCTACCTTCTTGAAGAAAATTCCAAACCAATTTACATGCATCAGACACGTGTTTCGAATATTAAATTCTCATCAGTGATGCTTTCAGCGGAGCCACCAAAAATAATTTCATTAGCGCCCTCTTTAATTTTTTGAAGATAGATTTTTACATTTACTTTACAGAGAGTGCGCGGCTCAAACTTTCCTGTAGGGTCGATTTAGTAGCATATCCAAATAAAATCTATGTTCAAAATAGCATTGGAGGGATGGTGCTAAGATGTTAAACTCCTTTAATTTCGATGATATTTATCGGTGAAATGGCTAGTTTCCGAAATAGCAAAAATATATATATATATGATGTCACATTGATAAAAGGCCAAAACAAAGCTTCTTTCAGGCGACAGAGCTGGAAAGAAGTAATAAATACACTTGACAAACATCAGGCCATGGGGAACGAAATTACAACTACTTCTCTCTGAGCGCAACGGGATACTAACCGAAGAATTAACTAATATCTCTTATAGATTATGAGTTATGTCTTATTATGTCAAATGTCTTCAAATTCAGTGGCACGTTTTGGATACTTAACCCTCGTCAGTGCTCCTCAATCTAAACAATAAAATATGGCCAAAGAGTTTGAAAGTTACTATGTCAAAAAAAAGGAGTGAATGATTTGCTTTTTCAAGGATTTAAAGGAGAGTCTCGACTATGATGAATTTAATCCTCTTCATGTTGAAAGCTTTAAGTTTTGTTTCACTAACTTGATTCAAGCCAAACATGACAGAGTATTAGTGCATCACATGATAAAGCCTCCGAATTTCATTTGTTAGCACGCGGGGTCTATGAGAGAATAGTGCCCAACACCCGGGCACTATTGCTTTTTGCTTAACAGAGTTACATCCCTAAGCAACGTTTATATCTCAAGTAAATTGGAATTGATTAATTTATGCTACAGTCATTTAATGCACTAAATCCATTAATGCCCGTTTGTGTAGGTACTATTTTCTCATAGTATTGCTTTTAGAAGGCAAATAGTGCCCTCCCTGATGCTCGGGCACTATTCATACCATTTCAAAGAAATGCACACAGGCACCAAATGGAAAGCCAGATATAATATACTTTGTTCCTGAAGTATTTTGAGGAAATTATTTTGGAAAGAAAGTTGACAAAAAGATGTTGACATATATTATGAAATGTACGGTTCACCTAGGGCAGTATGTCGACAAGAATTTCAAGACTTGGTTATTTCAAGCCTAACCCTCTGGCTCCAATAGCTGTATATGACGCACTTGAGCTAACGAAACTTTTGAACACTAAGACGTGTAATGGCATGACGTCACCAGATTACATATTCTTCATTATTACCAGTATCTTTTTCAAAAGACAAATTCATAAGTTGTCATTAACATGTCCATGCCATAATTTGCAATACTGTGTACTAGGTAGATTAATGTCAAGTTGTCGTACAATATGAGCATCTGAAGAAAGTGTGTTTGATTTTCTTTATTTGTAATTTAGTAATACAGAAGTGTTCCAGCTCTATAATTTCAAACCAGTTTGTTATGCACCAGACACGTGTTTCGGATATTAAATCCTCATCAGTGATGCTTTCAACCAAAGTGCTTTTAGACACAGCCAAAATTCATTTTAGTAACATTTTAGTGTTCTTTATATAAATAACAATTCATTCCTAAGAGCTGACTCCCATTTTTCTTTAGCTCACCAGAGCGAAGCTCAAGTGAGCTTCATTCGTTATATAAAATAAACTTTTCACATTTCCAACCCTTTCTCAAGAACCATAGAAGGGACTTGATGGTACTTGGATGGAATGAAGTAATTATGGTCCCCTTTACAATGTAAGTGTTGTTTATTCGTCCGGATCAGTCAACTTGAGGCGCCACCACAGACAAAAGTGGGTCATGGAGATACCCTCAGTTGACAATTTCTTCAGAACAATATATAAACATACCGAAAGCATCAGGATGTTTAAACATTTGTTGGTATTTTTGGTTCCACTCCAAAGTCAAGTCTTTAAAGCAAAGGAGGGGATCTCCAACAACACCAGGTTGCAGCACCCACAGCAAAACCCCAAAACACCCAATGCAAAAACACAAAGCAGACAAACACAAAGAGACGCGTAAGGGACAAGGAACGTCAACGCGCAACACAGAAACATCAAACACAAAGGATTACACATAAACCAACGAGACCAATGGGCAACCGGTGCCGACTTAGGACGGCCATCTGCCACGGAAATAGCAGAAGGTATGGTTATCCTGGATTACGTGCGCACAACCCTCCCACTTATCCGATTACCCAGAGGTCTCGAAGAACGTACAATTGTGGTGTAAAACAACCTCCTCACTGTCAGATGACCACACACAAAGAAGACCGCAAAACGCAGGGGCCCAAGCAACACAGATGAATATGTTAATGGATATAAAAAGAGGGCGTACGTAATACAATCCGTGCTATGCCACCGCGAGCTCATGTATGTTATTACCCGAGGAGTCCGACTGACATTCAGAGAGGACAGGTGGTCGGGGCCCTATCTTCTCTAAAGAGGTTTGGACAGGCCCCGTCATGGAGTCCCGTCGTCACAGTCAGTCAGAGTGCAAGTTTTAAGAATGCGCTTGTACAAGACTGTAAATTGGTCAAGTACCAAGCCTAGTGTCCTTCTGGTGACATTAGGATCATACCCACGGTATAAAAGGCGTTTGATGATTCTGACGCATTTTCGATAGTGATGTTGTCTATCTTTGATCCTTCTTATCTTGTTAATAATGTCACCATAAAATGCAGGTTGTGAAATACCCAAAGTAATATACTCTGTTGCCTATATTGGTCCGAATTTCAGAAGAAGTTGACAATAATTTTTGTAAAATTTCCAAAAAGTCTTTACTAGTTTGAGAAAGCGAAAACTTTGTCCTAAAAGTTTCTTGGTAATTTGTAAATTTCTACTATGAAAATCCAAAACATCAGTACATGCTCTAGCATACCGGATGAGCTGTGAAATATAGATACCATAGGACGGTAATCTAGGAACATCACCGTCAAGCCAGGGGAAATTTACTATGTTAAATCCAAAATCATCTCTTTTGTCATACACACTTGTATGGATCTCTCCATTAACAATTTTGATATTTAGGTCCAAAAATGGTGGCGGTTTCTCTTTAAAATCTTTATAAACCTCAAAATGAAAGTTGCCTTCAACGCTTTATAATGGATTCTCTGTAAAAACCTAAAACAGCTGGACACGGCATGTCATTATTTTGATGAAACTATCTGTAACTATCATACTTAATAAAAATACAATGAAAACAAACCATATTGATATATTTGAACCACGGTTACTATGGTAACGGGCTCAATCTATTTGACACCCTCATATATAGGAGAAATAAGACATATTGTGGCATTCTATTGTCATGGAAACCATGGTCAAAACTTAATTTATAAACACAAAAACTTTTCTTTGTAAGTTCAATTCTAAGAATAATAACTTTTGATGGGAGGGGATTATAAGGTAGTTGTTAATATTTAGTCAAAATATGTGAAAATTAAGCAAAAATGAGGTCATTTTAAGGGTAATTTTTTTGCCTATTTTTGACTATTTTGAAGGTTGAAACCCATAATTTGGCATGCGCTATGGGTATTTGATGTCACCTTGACAAAATTAATATCCAAAGCTGGAAAAATCAAGAAATAAAATTTATGGCGAACTCACCAGTTTGTCATGAATACCCATAAAAAACCGTTGCTATAGCAACTTTGAATCAATATTTCCGTAAACTGCATATTTAAAAACATTGTTTTCCCCATTTGCGAGTCCTGTGATAATGAAATAGCATACCTGTATACAAATTACATTTATCATTATTACTTGAGCTTCAAATTATTTCAAGGTCATCTGTCCAGATCTCTAACTTCAGACTAAAATTTACACAAAAATCAGGATTTCCAATTATTTTGTATTGATTTCTTTAACTTATTTCATTAGATATTTTTATTTTAAATATTTACAGTTGAACAACCGATCAGAAGAAGTAGAATTCATTACAGTTGTGTTAAATTGTATTTCACGTCAATGCATGACATACTTTCAATAAGAGCATAAAATTGAGATTTTCTAAATTTTTCTCGTGGAATATATGACATTTATTTGGGTCTACAATAGACTATGATAATTTTGATACTCATCCCAACAAATAATGTATTTATCATACTTTCACTTCTAATTGATTGTTTTACCAAAGTTCCATACCGTTTACTGTTAATCATGTCTCTTTTTAGTGAAAAATCACAAAATTTGGCCAGAAAATAGCAAATATTTTTCAATGACCTTGAATACATCTAAATACCAAGTTTTGTAACGATAGCAGGCATACATCTTTAGAAATAAGCTTTTTACTTATGACAGGTATTTACACCTTCATACCAAATGTTGCCATGGTAACCTATTTCAAAGGCAAATGAACAGAAAAATCTCATTTCTACATTAATTTCCTTCGATCCCTATGACGTCCTAGGATAATACTATTCAGGAAATAGGCAACTGTAATTCAAATCTTGTGCAACTGCATTATTACGCGTTTCAAAAGTAAGTGAAATATAGGTAAATTGGCCGAAAATGGCACATTTTGAATAGGTAATTTTTCTTGAAACTGATGCAAATTTACATGACATACAGAAAGAAGGAACATTGAATAACTAAATTAAATTAACTGAAGTGGATTTAAATATTCTATTCAGGAAATTACAGATACATTCATCATTCGTTTCAATGGTAATGGGATGCATAAAAATGCCTTGTTTAAAGGGGTTTTTACACAAAAACCTTGGTTACCATGGCAACGGAACATCAGAGAAAAAACGGAAGGTCATTTCGTTCTTAGGACATCATATACACCTTGTACAAAAAAAATACCAAATCTGAGACATGTCATGGCAAAACATGTCTGATTTTTTAGGTTTTTACAGAGAATCCGTATTAAATACCAATAAGGTTCTTTGTCATCTTAGAGTCAATACATGCAGAAAATCCGAAATTCCTTGCTCAACGGTTTGGTTTCTATCTTATTTAATAATGTTATGTCTTTTGTCCTGTGCATTACACGATGTACAATGTATTATGACTTATGCATTATGGCTTATGTATTATGACCTTTATATTGTCACTTATTTTTATGTATCATGTCTTGTGTATTATGACTTATGTTTAATGACTTATAAACGTTATTTTCAGAATTTAGATATGATGTCACATTGATAAAGGGCCAAAACGAAGCTTCTTTCAGGTGACAGAGATGGGATTGGTATATTATTGCCAAACTATGGATTTGTCTATGAAAAAAAGATACTGGTAACAATAAAGAATATGTCATCTGGTGACGCCATGCCATTACACGTATCATTGTTCAAATGTTTCGTCAATGAGTTCTAGCAATTCCCTGTATAGCTCAAGTGCGTCATATATAGCTATTGGAACCACAAGGTTAGGCTTGAAATAACCAAGTCTTGAAATTCCTGTCGACATACTGTCCTAGGTGAACCGTTCATTTCACAACATATATACAACATCTTTGGTTAACTTCTTTCCAAAATCATTTCCTCAAAATACTTCAGGAACAAAGTACTAATATATCAAATCTGGCTTTGAGCTGAGTTGAGTTTTCCGTTCCGTTGTCATAAAGCTGAAATATTTAACAACGCCAAGTGTCTCCGCGGTGCTTTGAACAATGTTAAACTCTTCAAATTCATTTTAAAGCAGATTTTACAGCATAGACCAGACATGCACGTTTCTGGTATTAAACCCTCGTCAGTGATCCTCAATCTAAACAATGACATATGGCCGAAATTTGTGAAAATTATGTTCAAAATATACCGAAATACATACCAAGGGTTATGATGCTACAGGACCCAGATTTCAGAAATTTTAGAAAATGTTTTTAACAGAAAATTTCGAATGCGTTTGAAGAAACGACCAACCGAAATTGATTGAACTTGGCTACATGTGCCCTCGGGACTCCTAGTCCACTAGCAGTGACACTCACCAAGTTGTACAAATGTTCAACATCAAATTCATTAGCATCATTTAAACGCAGATAACTTTACAGCATGGACCAGACATGCACGTTTCGGGTATTAAACCAGTGTAATACATGGCTATGACTGCGAAATTGTTGTTTCTCTGTGAAACTTCTAACCAACGTATTCTTCTGCTTCTACAATTAATGGCACCATGTATACAAGGGTTTCAGTTCGTCATACCCGTCCATGGGTTCTTGACTTTCTTCTGCCAAGTCAATGCGCCTTCCGAATTATAAATAGTAATCCTCTCTCTTTTTATGTCATAACTTTGAATTAAATGGTGATTGAATGGCTGTCATCTTCACCAAACAAGACATCCTTACCTGATCTGTACATCAAAATGTACATCGAGACAATCGCCGAATTTGACAGGCTTCCATGGAGCTGTTGCATGCAATCAAGAGACGCTGACTCTCCCCGGGCACCTTTTCTCACTTCGGAATGTTGTTCATCCCGGGGTTCGTAACCGTTCCGATGGGAATTCTCATGATTTGGCCTTTAGTTACCTTCTCGACTTTGAGACTGGATAAATGTTAGGTACTTCTTTCATGTTTTTTTATAAGACATAAATCATAATTTTAACACATTTCTAAATCAAAAGACATAACGCAAAAGTCGTAAGGCAAAAGAAGAAGTCATAAGACTGAAGTCATAAGTCAAAAGACAGAAGTCATAACTTCTAAGACAAATGTCCCCAATCGGCTTCCGTAATTAATAGAGAACACGCCAGAAATGACCTAAATTTTGTAACAGGTAAAAGAATAAAAATATATTCAATTTTACGTGAAGATAGCGTTCTGCCAAAATATAACTACTTTTAAATCTTGGAATAATGTTGTCCAGAGCTTGACATCACCTACATGACATGTACTTGTGAACGCACTGAGCTTCGTACGCTGTTCTTAGTGTCTTTGTACTTTTCAGCTTAAATAAATTAAATATGTATAATAATGATTTAACATAGGGAAATTATAAGCAGCGGGTGTAATAATTACTCCTTGCCATAAATCTGACCAACTTGCATTGTACATCTTACGACTACAATACTTTTACTGCTTTTCTCTATTAACCATGACATTGAAAACATACGGCGCTCTCTGATACGAGTAGGTTTATATAGTGCATCAATTGAAATAATTTGTAAGAGAGGTGAATGCGGTATATATGATCATACTGATCATGTTATATTATGTAAAGTACATATAACACTGATGTTTCTATTAAATGTGTATGTTAGTGTGGTTTATATACTAGATCGGCTATTCATTTATGAAAACAGTGAATGTTAATGTGAAAAAAGAGAGCATCTCAACCGGTCCACCTGTTCATTTTACTGATATGGAGAACACATAAAAAGTCCTTCAGAAGTACTTTGTTCGCCTGTTTGCATGTCCGTATATTCAAGCATGAGACTCAGAATTATTTAGTCTTCCCTTCCCTTGATGACTTCAATAGAAACCGAGGAGCTTTCAGCTATACACTTTGTCTCTTCTGATGATGATATCCCAGTTCGCTTCAGCTAACGGAGCACGTACTTTTGTTTGTTCCATCATCTTGTAAACGCCCAAGAGGTTTTCTATAAACTTTTACTCTGTCACGAGTGTCCTTACACTTGTTACAATTCACATCTGCGATGGCATCATGCTAAAAGAACAGTTATACTAGTATCATAAGTATGTATGACACATGTATATTCTAGGGTTGTAACAATTTATCGATATATTTCGATATTTGATAAATTTGTTGTGTATCGCGATACAAAAGACGTATCGCAATATATCGCGCCCTTATAAATTATAAGAAGAAATCGCTTGGATTTAAGTCAGTTTGATAGAAAACAAGCGACCCATGGTTCATATCGCTCGCAATTGACATTAATAATTATGACAAAAGCAATCAAAATGATTCGTTGACTTCTGTGTGTTTCTTTTGACGCAAACGGACAATTGAACACCTCACTGTACGACAATGTGATGATTTCAGCTTGCACATACATGCACTAGTAACTAACTTTCCTTTCATTAGTAGTGGAATTATGTCTTTCTCCTGATTATGACGTTTCTCAGCTGATACGGTACGCCAAGGCATGTTCCAAATATGAAGATTCGGACAACATGCAAGTAAGCTACATTGTACTTGTTCAGGGTTATATTACAACGGCTGAAATCATCATTGAGGAAGTTAGGATACATGTATAAAGGTATATCAGTTCCTCCCTTTCCAGAAAGATCAGTGACATTCTTGATTGCATTTGAATGGCTGTCATTATCACCGAACAAAAATATTTACCTGATATCTGTACATCACTGATTTGACAAGTTTTCGTGGAGCTGTTGCGACGGCTGTTGCATGTTGAAAAGCTTACTCTCCCCGGGCATCTGGTCTCACCTCGGAATGTTATTCATTCCCATGTTTGCAACCATTCCAATGGAAATTCTAATGGTTTTGCCTTGTCTTCTCGGTTTTGAGACTGAATAACTGATAGGTACTTCTTTGATGTGTATTTCAAGCAAATGACATTGACGTACTACCAGTATGTGAAATTGAAGTTCAAGTTGAAGTTTGAATTGAAATCCAATTAGGAAATATGAACAGTATGGAAAAACATACAAAGAGTAACCTGATTTTACGTCAAAATGATAATAAGAGGTCTAAGGGGGCCACGTCGCTCACCTGAGTTGCAGACAACAGAATGATAGTGGAAAATTTGTAGGAGGCCCTTGAGTATTTGCTTCCATAAGATTTCGTGAAATTCTGTGCAGAGAGGTAAAAATAGGTCTGCCAATCAGAGCCCTTGGTAGCCATATATTTGTTGACAGTTTGACACGAAAAACACAAACTTGGCAGAGGACCTTGAGTGTCTTGCTTTCTGAAAGGTTTCATGAAATTATGTACAGCAGTTGCAGACGAGAAGTCGAAATTGCGTCAGCAAATCAGAGCCCTCAGCAGCCATATTTGCATATCGACTGGCATGAAAAATACAAACTTGGTAGAGGACCTTGAGTACTTGCTTCCTGTGAGTTTTTGTAAAATTCTGTACAACGGTTGCAGTGGAGAAGTTGAAAATTTGTCAGCCAATCAGAGCCCACATCGGGCATATTTGTTGACCGATCGGCACGAAAAACACAAACTTGGTTGAGGACCTTACGTACTTTTTTTTTTTTTTTTTTTTTTTTTTTTTATTACATTTTCTGACATAAATAGCAACATATATAGACATTACAAGACATTCATACCTTTCACACTCCTTTCACACACATAGATGCAAGTATAAATAATTTTATGAGAAAAAGCATACGTATAATGTAAGTATAGATATTTTTATGAGAACAAGCATATAAAATTGCATATTTTTGTAGATAATGGTTAAGATAATGATCAGTTAAATTGTATTGGCATTGATGCAAAATTTCCCCATTTCTCATGAAATTTCTCAATTTTCATATTTTTCTTCAGTATGTAATAATCCATTTCAATATAACGTTTTATATACTGCTTTACTCCTATGATATGTGGTAGGTTATAATTCATTTTTTGCTGATACATATATTTTTTAACAAGACAAATTATCAAATTAAATGTTTTATATCTTTTGCCAAATTTTCCAAAAATCACATCTGTAATGTTACAAGTATAGTCATAGTCTAAACAAACGGTATTTATCCAATTGAAAACTTCTTCCATAAAATCTGCTGTAATTTGACATGTAAAAAATAGATGGCTAATTGTTTCTGGATGGTTATTACAAAAAGAGCAAGCATTAGAATCAAATATTCTCATTTTAAAAAGAAGATTATTAGTTCCAATTATTCGGTGAATAATTCGAAAGTGAAACCATCTTAATGTAATATCATTTGATATAGATTTCACTAAATTATTGTGCTGTTTCCACCATTGATTTCCTGGATGAAATTCTAATTCATGTTCCCATTTAGATTCACTGTTTGGTTTTTCATAATTATTGAATACAAAAATATCGTAAAAATCTTTTGAGCCCTTTTCGTGTTTCATTAAAATTTCAATGAATTTTTGTCTAAAAGGTAGGTTTCTTGTTAGAAAAATTACATCTATCATCGAGCAGATTTTCCTAATTGAATTAGTTATTCCGTAAAATAAAGTAAAGGCTGGCTTAAAATCAAATTTGTTACAAAAGTTATCAAAACTAATTATTTTGCCATCATCGTCAAAGAAGTCATAAATATATAAGATTCCTTTATCTGCCCATTCTCTGTAAAAGATTGGTTTTCCATCTACTTTAATATTTGAATTGAACCAAAGAGCATGAAATAATAATGGGTCATTCTTGTCAATAAGATTTCTGAATTCATAAAAAGATAAGAAAACATCTTTCCAAAAAGGATTTCTGATTTTTTCGATTAAATGTTTGTAAAAATAATTACCTAAATTTTGGTATAAGTCAAAGCTACTAGGAAGAGTATCAATCAACAGATTTAGCCATGAAATATTATCCTTGCTTATCATAATTCTACGAATCCAAGTAATTTTAAGACTTTTGATAAATGAGTTTACACAAATCATCCGCATACCACCATTAGAATAATCTTGAATCAAAGTTTTTCTAGCAATTCTGTCTTTTTTACCGTTCCAAATAAATTTGAAAAATATGCTTTCTAATACTTTAATCATTATTTGTGGTGGATTTGGTAAAGCTATAAATAAATGTATTAATTTTGGTAACAGGATTGATTTTACTACTGTGATTTTTCCGGAAGTACTTATCATTCGTCTATTCCATGAAGTAATTAGGCGTCTAATTTCAGCAATTTTTTCATCGAAATTTATTTTTATAATATTAGACAAATCGACAGAGAATTTAACTCCAAGAAAAGTAAATGGTTCTTGTGTCCATGTCAAATCATATTCCTTGCAAAAATAATTTACCGAATCTGAATCTTTTAGTGAACCTATTTTAATACAGGAAGTTTTTTGGAAATTTGGTTTAAGGCCGGAAAATTTGGAAAATTGCTCAATCAATGAAAGTGTGTTTTTAAGTGAGTTTTCGCTACCATCTAGAAGTATAGCTGTATCGTCTGCATACTGCAACAACTTATATTCTTTATTCATGATACTTATTCCCTTAATGTCCTTATTTTTTCTTATCATAGCCCCCATTATTTCTGCACAAAAAAGAAATATATATGATGATACAGGGTCCCCCTGCCTACAGCCTCGTCCAATTTTGAAGAAGTTAGAATAAATCCCATTCTGAATAACACACAATTTAAAATCATGGAAAAAAATACGTACTTGCTTCCTGTGAGGTTTCGTGAAATTTTGAGCAGCGGTTGCAGAGGAGAAGTCGAAAATTCGTCAGCCAATCAGAGCCCTCAGCGGCCATATTTGTTGACAAATCGGCACGAAAAAGACAAACTTAGTAGAGGACCTTGAGTACTTGCTTCCTATAAGATTTCGTGAAATTCTATGCAGCGGTTGCAGAGGAGAAGTCGAAAATGTAAAAAATTAACGACGGACGGCGCGTTATTACAATAGCTCACTTGAGCTTCGACCAGGTGAGCAAAAAATGAAAAGACTCAATATACCGCAATACAGCTGATAAAATATCTCAGTATATCGCGATTCTTTTTCGGCGTATCGTTTCACCCCTAGTATATGTTCCACGAATAATGTACATAATTTTGTGCTTAAGTTTTCAATGAATAGAGTACCATCATAAAAATGTACGAATGATAATGACCAGATAATAGGCTTAAGATTCATACATGTATATAAAGTTAATATAGGCAGCACAAATACTTTATAGTGAAGGGTTTTACGTGAAAAATATTTTTTGTGTATCGCGTGATATGCTGTCGGGAATATTTGATAAGGTTTCATTAAGGTTTAAACTAGACTTGCTCAAGTCCTTATATCAAATAAAGTTATATGAAGAGAATTGCAATTATTAATTATTTTTTTCTAGTAGAAAGAAATGCCCCTTTTAAAACTATAAGAAGTGAGCAATTGGTTGCAGAGATATCATATCACAATTTTTGCTTGTAAGTAAAGAAATCTGTATTCAACTTTTAAATTATTTGAGATTATCGTCAGGATCTTCTTTAACTCATTGATATAAGGACTTGAGCAATGCTGGTTCTATAACATATAACCTCGCTGCGAGGCGCGTTAGCAGTATACCGGAGTCTTGTAGGCAGGACTAGGGCAAGTCTAGGTTTAAACAAGAAGATGTATAAAAGGAAACTAAAATGACTATCGTTTTTGAAAGTTTATTTTTTCAGAATATATTACATTTTTTCTCGTATCTCAAGATACACACGAATATTTTAAACAAATATGTACAAATCCATAATTATTATCACAGATATGTTTATAAAGCTTTGAATGCCTCAGGTCTCAGACAACTCCATTCATTACCGTTTGATATTTCATTTTCAATATCAAAAACATCGATGAATCTCAGAATTTGGATATGAAAATAGGTTCGCTCTCAGTGCTGAAACGTCGTCATGATCCTCACTCAGTTTAAAAAAAACGAAAAATAAAGAAAATTGAAATCACTGATACGGAACAAGTAAATAGCTATTAAAATTCGTATCATGATTAAAAAACTGAAGTAGAAATCGCAATTCAAAAAATCAAACCATTGTGGTGAGCGTTTCGTCTACGCGAATAATTGATATAGTTTGGGGTGGGATTTGGACCCTTACAAGTATGTACGTCCACACGGCGTGCGCACTCTTTACATTTCACTTTACAACACCAGTGAAATTTGCATTCACATTTTTCTATCAGTACAACTGTTTTAGTGTCGTAGCCCCGCCCACAACACATGATGTCACATCCGTCGGTCCCCAAGGAAGACTTATTACAGCGTCGCCCAGCGGTGCCTAACGAACCTACAACAGAAAACAATAGTATATAAATTCATATTATCTTGCATTAAAGTGAGTTAAGAATCGATCCAAGATCCAAATCTTCAATATTTCGCATTCTACGTTTTGTTCATCCCTGCTTTTGAGAAGGCACGAGGACATTATCCAGTTTGTCCGTCCGTCAATCTACCAGCCACAAATCTTTGAATAACCTTGATGACACATTTTGAATGGAAGTTTCCTTCTTTAATTAAATGTTTTCTGCTTTTTTTTTTAACCTTCACATTGCACATAGCTGTGGAATAGACAGCGAAAGGACTTTCATATTTCACAAACAATTTTTACAGACATTTTTTACACTTTTTTTACATTGTTGCTTTGATTTTGAGTTTGATGTGAATATCAAACCATGAGCATAACTTTTGAATGGGGTGAAATATGGCTTCCATGTGTCATTCTAAAGTAATCTTTCTTACAAGACCTTTCTTCTTTGAAAAAAAAAGCCCTTGGTGTTGTAAAATAACCTTGCACACACTTTTCAATAGTTGACTTTAAGGTCATATATACATCATTAGTTTTATGAAAGAATCGCTTATAACATTTTGCATTAGCATTTTACTTTAAAATGAGTTTCATGTATTATTTTTCTTGTGATTTTCATTTGTTTTGTTTTTCTTATTTTCGTTTATTAACGGGGGATTGACTTGCTTTTGCTTTGTTGGCATATTTGGTTTTCAGTAAATAATTCAGACATATTCATAAATGGAATACCTAGACCTGAAACGAATTTATAGATAAGAATTTATTATGACGAACACCCAAAGGAAATGGACCTTAATTCTCTTAAAAATCCTCCTTTTCTATGATTTCAGTCCTCTTTCCTATGTATTATGACTCCTTAATCGATTGTCAAAGTTTACATAAAGATAATCAAAATATTATTCAGATTTTGTCTATAATCTCATTCCTTGGGTAAACCATAGACATTTTCATTCTCAAAATAATAACAATGATTCATTGAAAGTAAAATTCTCTCGTGGAATAGACATTCTTCCCATTCAAATGTCAAGCAGTGGTGTGGATTATCACTGGTCAAGTAAACATTATGAGTGCCATGATTTGGATATAATCATCTGTGTCAATGAAACATGAAAACATCATACTTATGTCCAGTTGTATGTTTAATGTATTGTAAAATAATTTGAATTGGCCTGTCGATTAACAATTTTGTAAAAATGATCGTGTTGTACCGCCGATTTATGTACAAGAGGCGTCCTAAATATTCAATACTGAGGCATGGTTATAATAAGATAGTAGGTTTTAATTGCATGCCTTTGGTTCGTTTGGTATAGTGTTTCTATACCGATTTTCTTAGAACGGGGTTATCATTTTTTTTTTTTATCTATTTATTTTACTTCTTGCTCAGCGCAGTCAAATGTCAAGTAAAGGCCCGGTCACACTGCGCTTGACGGCTTGATCACGGCCAAATCACGTTCAAAAAAGGTCATCCGTGAAGCAGACGTTGTTGTGCGCTTTTAAGACGCGCTACAGACGATTTGTAGACGTGCTAGTACGCGGTAAAAAAATCTGAACGGCGTTGGACGCGGAAAAAAGTTTTGAACTGCTCAAAATTTTATACCGCGAACAACCACGGACATTGTACGTGGTAAAGACGTGCAACGCACGCGAAACACACGTGATAATCCGTGTTCCGGCAGTGATTAAGACTTGGAGAAGACGCGGTAAGACGCGAAAGCTTGAGCGGTCTATCACGGTCAGAGCACGGCCATTGCACGGGTGTTCCGCGTTGGTATCACGGGTAAAAGCGTGTGTATAGCGTCTTGTCACGAACGCGTTTAGTTTTAGACGTGGTTGGACGTTGTTTGCCGTGCTTAGGCAGTGTTTCAGCAGTGGAACAGCCGCCGGCGGTCATACCCCGTACAAAGCACAGTCATTGCAAAAATTACCACGTACGACCACGTCCAGCAGATTTTTGAACGTGATATGGACGTGGAGTGCAGTGTGACCGGGGCTTAAGCTGTAGTCAAAACGATCCGTCTTTTCACACTAAATTTTACCAATTTAAATTAATTTACCCCCTAAAATTATGTGTGAAGAGAATTAGCTTTCTATTTACAAGAGCAATTCTTTATGGTCAGTGATTGAGAGAAACAAGGGTCATGCCACATAGTCTCGTTGTCTTTTACAAAAAGCATATTTTTCTTGTGAATTTTGGACACGCATTGTGCAGATTGTACATAATCTTTATATTAGACAGACCTTTATCTCACATTTTCTGAGGTTCATACTCTTGAAAGTCTCTACTTTTTGAAAAAAGGTCCATTGGAATTGTAGAAAGTCCAGGAAAAAATGTCCATTCACAATTACTATAAACGTGTACAAATTGATTAATATATTATTGAATCTCCACATAAACTCACCTATACTGAGGTCATTGAGACAGTAATCTGGTGACGTCTCCAGATAAACTAAATCTTTCCTGGTCGGTCTTTTATAGTTTCTGTTTGCCACTATAAGTCCCGTTCCTTCCTGATTCATCATAACCTGGGTTGCACCGTTATATTTTCGTTTTATATAATCACCAACATGTCTGAAATTTTGCATTGCAAGCCAACACGTTCTTATTGTACACGCTCCGCTCACACCGTGACACTTACACGACAGCTTCATATTCTTACGAACTGCCTGGAAAAATAACATGTTGAATATTACTATAATGAATCGATAAAATTGGTGAGTTATATTTGAAACCATCAAAGTTTGTAAGTTATTTGAAACCATGAGTTTATGAACGAATGAATTCTGGATTCGATGAAGATAAAGTCTATCGAACGTTTTCCTAGACAAAATCTTAAGAATTTCATCACTTAAAACATCGATCTGTCTGGGTATATCTTTTTATTTTTTTCTCTGGGAAAATACTTCAGTTCTTGCTATAAATGAAAATGTCCATAAAGAAAGTATAACTGATAGTCGTGAATGATGATCAGGCTGCATATATATGAATATCTGAGCCTCTACCGACGGCCACCAACAAAATCAAAATGTAAATAAAATTGTTTTAATAAATGCAATTTGGAATGATACAGATTTTATGTTTTAGTGTTCATTTCCTTTTGTAAGAGTTAACGGGTTTTCTCATTATGGTACATATCAAAATATTTTGCTAACCCTTCGACCAGCTCTGTTATTTTGCAGATTCATTAAGGCACGTGCGTCGCGCACTCTCCTTTCCTTGGCATCAATGAACATCCGGGAAAAATGGCTGCCCCATCTGACATTATCACTACATCCTCCCCACTCGAACCAACCAAATCTGTCTCTACTTTTACCGTCTTTCGTGGGGTCACACCCACACTGGAGAAGTTCGCCCTTGCTGCATGCACGTGTAATAGCGTGCACGACACCGGCTGATGATATGGCGTATACAAACGCAGCCTCCCGGCTTCCTACTTAACAAATAGATATATACATTTGTTATTCATCTGAATTCGTCATTCAAAATATCAATGAAATAAGACAATTTTTTTCGATTGAATTCCTCATCTGAAGTTCAAATGCAGCGAATTATGTTGATGGCTACAGATGACCTGCGGATAACCACAACGCATTTGCGGATATAGCCAACGCTCTACAAACGAAATTCGGTTTGGTGGGATTATAACAAGTCATTCTAGTCTTCTATTCTATGTAATGTATCATCTTCACTAGTATAGCTTATGTATACATGTAACATTTCAATATACAAAATGACAGTTCAGCCTTTATCATTCGGAACAAAGCACAGAATCAATACATAAAAATAGGACCAATATGAATATTCAGGTAACAAATACGTAAACCCGATTTGTTTAGATGGCATTATTGAACATCACAACTGGATGGAAGAGAATACGAAGCACAGTCCACCGGGTCTTTCTTCAAAACAAGACATAAGATTGATAAACAAGAAAAAATAAATTCTTATTAACAAAATGGTATTTGTTGAAAACTTGTTTTCTGTATTTCAAAATTGTAATAAGGAATTCAATGTAGATGCCGCTACTAAAATAGATGATCTTAACGATGATAAAAATAGATTTATAATGATTTTTTTTACAATACATTTCTTTTTAGCTATTTTCAAACACCCAATTGTTTGACCCTTGATCTTGAAAATCGACAGACCTCTTCGTCTTCTGATAGTAGATAGACCTGCCTGAGCAACGAATTGTTGATTTTAAAATATGAATACTAGTATGTACTTTACTTCTTAGCTTCCGGTATTCGTTGCCTTGTCTGTAAAAGTGTGATTTTAATTTTTACAGATTTATTGTTTTAGGAACACTGTCGGACATTCTTGCTCCTCATCAATGATACAACTGGGTCAATGATCCGACAAATCATACATCAATAGGATAATAATTTGTTCATTAAAGAAAGTATGTAAATTCTTTAATAGCAAAATAGAACCTGTGCTTTGGTTAATTAGTTGCATTTAAAAGGACACATGCAAACGTTTAGCAAATACTATGAATTAAGGAAATTTGTAGGCAAAACTTCAAATGCATACACTTGAAAACCAATAATTTTACATGCTCTCAGTTGTATGCTACTTTACAAAGGTTTTCGGGTAATTGATTAAATTAACATGGAAATAATAAAACTCCGAGCTGCATATAACGCTGAAGATAATGGGACACCCTCAAATATTCCCCATTGTAGACTTTTTAGTATTGAAGGAGTACAACTTAATTATCAATCATAGCACACCATAATGAATTCTTTAAACATCTATAAACTTGAATTAAAAGAAGACAGTATCGGCATGAACGATCATATTCTGGGTCGCTTTTTCCACATTCTTGACTTGCGGCTATGCATAAATATTCAGGATATGTTTTCTTTTAATCAACGTCGTGTCGCTTTATTCCTTATAACAGCAAGGGGTAATCTTTAAGGCCGCCTTTTATTTTGTATGAGGTAATGTCGGATTCCATCGTCTCAATTTTAACGGATCGCCTTCCCACTGAGGACCGATATCTTTATATCTGTAATGTTAATAGCTAGGTCTTGAATGGGTACACAGAGCAAATATCAAACGAAGAACATCTCCTCAAATATTGACCATATCATTCTAGATGTATGAGTTTTTTAAAATTAAAAGTAGGACCGAACTTGGACGGAATTATAATGATGATGTGGTCCGTTCGTCGATCCCCATGGGCTTGTGGGGAAGATTTTAGGTTAAACAATGTGCTTTTTGTCCTGTACGTGATTTCAATATCTACCATGCAAAAAAAGAGAGACTTAATATAAATTTCCTTTAAAGGTCAAGAGGCAAGGTGACTGTTGCAACTATTTGTGCTATTTAAGAGGAGATATAAAGAACCTTATTGGTGTTCACATTCAAAAGGTCATTAGGTCACAGCTACATATAGACCTTAGATGACCTGATAGATGCCATTCACACTGAAGAAAATAAGAAATATCGGGTCTCCAAGTCAAAGGCTACAGCCTACACCAGGTCCAAAGGTTACTTCCTTTTTCACAAAGTAAGTACTTACGGATCAAGAATCTTTGAGATGTATATACATTACTAGCTAAAGGCTTTTGATTTCAATGTCATATATTAGGGTTAAAGCTTTGTAAAACATATATTGAGCAATACACAGACTAAACCTTACAATTTGCAATAAAATATCACTTAACAAAACAATAAAAAAAACCTCCAATCTCAGAAGCTAGTTGCACTTTTGTATTATGCAATCATACTTTATTCAGGAACTTGCCATTTTAGATTTTTTTTCTGCAACCTATGATCGAGGTATTTGTCATTTATCATATTAAAAAACAATTACGATTTTGGACTCTCATGTTGTGTATTATACAACCAAGATCACCACAGGTCGTCCTCTAATCTGGTTGACGGGGTTTGTTTTAGTTAGTTTATTTTGTATTTAGGAAAATCTATATCGGGACCCATTATCATCATAATTTACCAAAAAGTGCACTCAAATCTAATCAAGCAATAAAGGTATCATTATTCATGTATTTTCGTTCATATTTTCATTCACAAATTATGAAATCTTTTTAACAGCGTACATATTTGAATTCACATGTTAGGTTTATATTTGTCAGGAAATTACAAAATTCCCTTTTAATAAATCTTTTAGCTTGACACTAGACCTCGATTTCTTAAGCTGTTTATTAAAAACAACAAAAATAAATCTGCTTTCAAGCACTCTTCACGTGAGTTAAATCTATATAATACTGATTTCCGACTGAATTCAGACATTATTTTCCTTTGGCCATTTTGTAACAAAGTGAGCTATAACGCGATAAAATTTGTTTGTATTTGAATAATAGCGTGGCGTGAACTGGGGGTTAAAAGACATGATGATCGCAAGAAAATGTGCTAAATAAAAATATCAACATGAGAATTTGATCGAGTGTGTGACGGGGGCATATGTTTGTTTGTATTGGTCATTACTTTAGAGGTGTGACACTGGGAAAAGCAAATGGTCAAGTCTGACCAAAAGAAAATTTAATTACCGACGTGATTTGAAAGATTTAAACATTGAATGAACTTTTAGTTAGACACAGAATGCTGAGCAATCGAAAATTTCATTAGTTTGTAGTTTTGCTTTAAACTGGTTTTACCGCTAACAACAAACCAAGGCGATTGTAGGTGTCGCCTCTGGTTTTACTAAATAGGTTTAAGTGTAGGGAACAAAAACTAACTAAAAAACCAAGAAAGACCCCATTAAAACTTGTATGTCAATACGTAAAGGCATGGATACCATTGTGTGCCCGGCCCAGTACGTCCATCGGCTCTAGAATCATAGTTTATGGTGTGAAAATCCGGAATACAGGCGCACATCCCTCCCACTCATTTGAATACATTGAAGTTCCACAAAACAAACAACTGTTGTATGAACAGATGTGCTTTTCAATCTTTGGTGAAATTATTACCAAAATTTTTAGTGGATTTCCACCAATGGACATACAAAATACAGTCCATGCTCTGTTGCAGAAACGAGCTCATATGCAATTATTCAAGAAGTTCAACTAACTTTCACAAGGGACAGGCAATTATAATCTAGTATTCTCTGATTAGATTTAGACAGTGGAATCTTGATACTGCAATTTTATTCCAATTTCTACCAGACAGACCTATACTTTGTGGGTTGTGACATCATCTAATGCGCCTTAGATAGATGTCATTGTTCGTGTGGTCTAGATCTGCTTCCACAAAAAGTTACGAAAGGTGAGTGAAATAAAAAAAAAACACCGAAACATTCTGTTCTTTTCTTGTACTTAGCGTAAAGTTCCTTATTATGAATTGAAAAATATAATCTCCTATGTTTCTTTCACAAAATAGATATCGTTGCCAAATGTCAAATTATATTGTAAAGATAGGCGTTATCAAGAGATAAATTCGGTAACATTTTGGCATTCAAATCTCATGAAATTTTCTTGGAAAGCGATCCACCTGCCATAACGTATAGTTAAAGGTTCCCTCTTGGATTTCATTCCTTGAATTAATTTTGTTTATGGCGATGTCTTACAAAATGGCAAACAACCACGATGAGTGAAAATGATAAACAACATCTCGGGGAGTATGGGCGCGATGTCCTCGATTACATTTTATTATAAGGTGATTATAAAGTCTTTCAAAAATGCTAAGTTTCCGCCTTCATTGCGTTGAAAAATAGAAAAAGGTTCAATTAAAATTTATCTTAGCAAAAAGCATAATAGTTGAAATAAGACTCGACTTTGGTTTGCGAATCCAAGTGTTCATGCAGTGGCCAGTACTAAGCTTTCAGAATAATATGGTTCTAATGAGACAATTATGAAGACAAAAAGAGAAATGAGCGTCTTGAAATCTTGACGCTGATGTAGAAAGGAAAGATGACAAGCAATATTGTTATATGAGATGGCGAACATTTGTTCAGCACCTAGCAGTGATTTTTAACTCGGTTGAAGCTGTGAGGTCCAAAAATAATTAGCTTGTCTTTCATTCCAACAGCGTAAGCCTATTGTGTGTTAAGTCATTAATCATTCCGTTGAGATATGATATTGACTGTGGTACCATTCCCCTCTCGGTGAAATCAAAGCATCTTCAGGTTCTGTACCGAACCTCGTGCTTTCCCTGTTGGTGTAGTCATCTAGGCACACGAAGGAGTGCTTTTCAACTTTCCCATCATAATTGGAAAAATACACAATTTGATAAGGGGAGTCTACGACACATTAATTGGGAGAAGCAAGTCTTATAAAGAATTTCTGTCTTATATTAAGAATGTCTCTATTGAAAAAAAGATTTCCTCGTTCGGAGTCACATCTTACTAGAACGTGGGCTATGTACATCAGTTAGCGTCATCAGTGTAGGATCGGCGAATGAAAGTAAAACACAAAAGACGAAATCAGATTCCAAAAAAATCACAATAGAAATGCAAATAAATTCTTGAAAAAAAATATAAAACAGAACTTTTTCAAGAGAAAAGGAAAACTGGACAAATAGATGGAGACAATGACGCAACTCCATAGAAACACGAAATGCTTTGCAATGTTTAAACATATCTTTTAAAGAAAGTAGGACCAAAAAGGCAGCTTAAAGCTCTCTTCCCATTATTTAAAAACAGGGGGGTGGGGTGGGGTTGCTCATTGGCCACGGAGAACAAAGAACAAGAAAATGACCAAAATAATTGTAAGCAGCGCCACTATAAAATGCATTCATTGTTTTACCATTCTTTAAAATATTTGGTAGTTAGAGGTGTTATTATACATTTTTGGATAGCATTTGTAACTCATTGTAGATACTAGTACACCATCATTCAGAGCTGTAATGAGTCTTATGACCATTAAACTGGCCAAACCTATGATTCAATTATACAAAACCTTTATTATAATACCTTTCAACATGACTTTTCCAAATACAGATGAGTCCCTATCTAGAGTACTGCAGTTCCACCTATTTCCCCTGAACTGACTCTGGCATTCTTTGATGCCGTCCTTGACCCCTTCACTGAGACTGACCATGACCCCTGGATTCATCCTACATAATCGCCTCTGCTTGCCCACTAGTCCGGGAATGTTATCACACAGTACACCAGCACCTATGGCGTGTAAGGGAAGCTGACTAATAAACCTGTAATAAATAGGTAAAAGGATGGTAATTTATACGTAAGTGTGTATTAAAAACTTACAAAAATACAACGACCGAAGGAATATATGTGATTGGTTTGTCTCTCAAGCTTCCATATGGACAAATTCATTAAAACCATAAGTATTAATTTTGCTTGAATTACTGAAAAAAAGTTGTTCAAACAAGCAATAAACAAATGTCTGCTATATTTCGTGGTTACGATCATTTTCAACAGAATTGTAGTCCATTCGTGATTCACTCTTTTCATACATGGATTACCATCCCATATATTTTTTGCACAAAATTATCTTTTTTAATTGAACGTGTCAATTTCAAAATTCGCGAATTCGGTACCTTCAAGTACTACAAAATTAATGTGTACATGTATTATCTTTCTGAGTTGCAGTTGACTTGATTAAGTAAGACCAAGAGTTGTTATTTTCATCTTTAGGCGGCTAATTCGGTACGGAGAATAACTAATATCAGTCGAACACCTATACATAGAGTAAAATAAATTGTGCTACATTATAATCTTTTCAAGTCATCCAAAAAATGAAAAGGGCTTCGGGAAATGTGTATTGATACCCGATGAATCACATTACCATTTTCTTCACCTTTATCATACGTTTTGTTCCTTTTCCCGCCATGAAATCAATGTGATTTCATATACATCAAAGATATCTAAAACTTCGCCGCAATTGCCATCTCATTAATGATGTAAAAAATAGAAATCTTTGAGAGTTTTATCAATTGTAATCTTTCTATTCATAAAACATTTGGATAAGAAAGAAATAATTATAGAATGCGTCGGAGGAGACGCCTCGTTTTCGGAATCTAAATTGAGCGATAGTATCTCATTCGCAAAAATCTACAAATATCAGCTCTAAATAGAGTAAGCTCTCTCCAACAAAAAGGGAAATTAAAGTATTATACTACTAAAAATATTGTTGTGTTCCAGCGTGCTGTTGCTTCGAAATTCACGTACTCTATTTGCTGCAGATTCTCTTTTCTCATCAAAATGCCATTTCCTAGTTCCTTCCGTTTGTTAATTATAAAGAGATTGTATTCTTTATAAAGTTGATTACCGGAGATTGAGACTTATTAAGAACAATAATTAACTGATTAGGGTTCCAGTAATCGATGTCTATTTATACGGCTACTTAATGATTTATTGCATTTTTTTTAACTTTCCTTCTCTCGTTTCTTTTTATTTTATCTTTTGAAATATTTCAAAAATATCTAAGAGAAATAAAGCTGGAATCCAATGTAGAAGAAAATAAATAAACATATTTTACGGGAAAATAGTTATCGTTTTATTCTCAATGACAAGCATCTGATACGAGACCAAAACGAAAAATTTGAAATCTCTTGTCAGAGTAATTTTCCCAAAAATATTTCCGCTAACTGACAGTAAAATGAAAGGATTTATGTCTAGACAGTCTTAAATCATATACTGTGTGGACCAGATTTAGAATCATTGATTAAAAAAATAGCATAAACAAGTCAACGTTATCAAATTGATGACGTTCGGATAATTGAATGTAAATAAGTTAAACTTCTCAGTGCTTGCCCCCAATCTATATCAAGTTTACTGCAAAACAATGCATTATCAATTTGCAGCGTACATGTGCGCCTTTTCTTTTCTTCAGTCTACATTATACGACATGAAGTTGACGAAAGATATGATAATTAAGATATTTTTTTATCGCAATCGAAGCATTTTTATCTGCGATTACAGGTTCGAGATCAATGAAAATGAGAGAAGACGTTTTGATCCTTTCAGGATATAAACAATTATTTTCAAAATGCTTGCAAAATGTTCCTCTCGATTTTTTCTATTATCTTTTATGTTATACAGTAAATTTAAGGATCATGAAATTTGACGTAAGAGGTTGCAGTGCATGCTTTCTGCATCATTTAAATTACTCATACATGCATCTTACTTACCACCAGGTGCATTCGGTTGGAACTAGTAAAATTCCAATAAGAAGAAGATATGTCCAATATAGAATGCCACACGGAGCCATTTTATGGAATCCATTTGATACAATGTTTCTTGAAACCATCAGCATTCATTTATTTTGTCTTTTTAATAATTATTCACTTTTAACACTTTTTCAAATTTATATGGATAAAAATTTATGAACAATTTGTCTTAAAGGAAAAAAAAAATTCGGTAGCATCAACCCTTTTCTTGTTCCATTCTTGGACAATATAAATGACTATTTCTACATAAAGATAACACTTTACACTTCCAAATCATTCTCCAATCATTGACGAAAAATTTGTTCCTGTCGGGTTTTGTTGTTTAACCCGCACCTTCATATTTCCGATCATATACAATGTCATGCGTCATCGCGGTATGAAGGTGAAACTCCAACACTTTCTTATATCTCCCCCCTTGAATTTGAGGAATTCACCTTTTCCTATTACACTCCGTTGTTTGAGAAAACCATTATATTTTTACGGAGATTGACAGTGGGAAAGAGATTCCCACAATGAAATAATGTTTCTTTATTTTGAATATGGATTTGTAAACAATCTCATGGCGCATTTGTTCAACTTTGCTCCAAGGATAAACAAAATCATACAAATGCGATTTAGAATTAATAGGCGAATTCTCCTCCTTATTTGAGGTTAATGTGTCGCACTCGGACCCTCAGGTGTTTATGTATTGGATATCATAACTATATATTCACATTACTTTCTTTTCACACTTCGCCATGTGAACTATTGCCTCGTTTTAAATTAGATTTCCGACACTAATTCTGATTGGAGGAAGCTGATAGTATCAAAATAACGCCATTCCAAATGAGAAAAAGGTAGCAAAGATTGTTTAGATATTGGTTAAGCGTCTTCTCAATCGGAGACTGATTTCTCTTTGCTATGTGAAACCTCAGTTACACGTTGAAGAAGATAGTACATTTCTTTGAGCTAAAGATTCAACAATGACCGCTGTATTAAATACCACAGCGAATACCTGGAAATTTTAAGATGAGTTCGTTGACTTCCATCCACTGTTGAAATCAACAATCTGTAAAGAAGTTGCGTTTGTTTATTAATAAAGTAGTGAATTTCAAACACAACGAAAGTGTTCCTCTCATGATTGTATTAATTTTGTATCCTATCTCAGATCGCATGTCAGAGTTCTAAAAGATATCTGTGATATGACCAATAATAACAGATAGCCATGGTCTAAAGCCTTAATGGTTGCTAGCCTTTGAGACGAGGACTATTTCAGTGCAGGCGTTGGCTGGCAACCAGGCGGTATACTAGTCATGCAAGGAGTGATAAACATTTTGAAATCACACCTAACTGACAAAGCATCAATGAAGGTAGCCGAGTCATTAACATCGTAAACTCACTATATCAAACGTCTTTACACGATGTTCCCTACAGAAAATAAGAATGTATAAAAACTGATGATCAGTGACAATTGACGATCGGAAAAGATGGAACTTTGATATTTATTGTTTAAAGTCTAGACAGAAGCTTTCCTGGCCCCATTCTTAGATTCGATGAGGTGGTTGAAGACCTTGCTATCTCGGATGCCGTAAAATATTTCACGTGAAACCTTTTAAAAATAGAGGCTATATAGTACTTTGTGACGCCATCTCTTTAATATTTCATTTGAAAATACTTTTATATTATGCATTATGTGCCATTTACAGTACCAACACTGTTTTCCGAGATTCTCACAAAGAATTACTATTCATTTAAAACGTTTATATTATTTACCCATCGAGTCTAGAAACTTATGAAATATCGCACAGTGACCAAGGCCATCCATTTCCTCGCCGACACCATGTGTGATTCAAGTATAATGATTCAAAGTTACAGACAGGTGTGTTGTTCTTGTTATTCTCTCTCTCTCTCTCTCTCTCTCTCTCTTTGACGAGTACAAACATAAAAATATGGATAAAATCTTTTATAAAAAATGATAAAAATCAAATAGCTCTAATAAAAACACAAACACTCGTTCACACAATTTTTCGGCCCCTTGGCCTTTATCAAGTGTAAAAACGACAAAGTGAAACCCACCCTTGCTCCTCTAGCGTTCATTGCAAAATCAATTTGCAATGAACGCCAGAGGAGCAAGGGTGGATTTCACTTAGTCTTATTGTATACTTTGTCGTTTTTACACTTGATAAAGGCCAAGGGGCCGAAAATTTGTGTAAACGAGTGTTTGTGTGTGTATTTGTATTTCAATCTACTGCAAATAGCTCTAGGCAAATAAAACGAAACAGGCTACCATGTAAGCAATAGTGGACTCCTAACTGGTGGTGAGGCCATGTACCCAGGAAGGGTAGTCATTTCTCAGTAATCGCGTCAGTTTAAACTTACTAAATTGACCAAATCTATTCAAATTCTAAGAGAGTTTTAATATGGGAGATACTGATATAGACTGGACTACATACCGTTTCTTTCAAAGAAGTCATGGCTACTGCACTCTACAGACATACATGTATATTGTTTATTAATCTCTTTTAAGTACTCTAGATATTTTCTATCTTTCGCTACTCATGAAGAAGTTTTGATTATATATGTACATAGTTCTTTCTTACGTCAGACCTCCAGAGATGTTATAGGTCGACCTGTGCATTTAATAAATGTGTAATTTCAAGCTGTTTTACAGATGTTTCTGTGTTTTGACTGAGGTTTGATATTATGGAGGACTCACATTGTTATGACGGATGCGCAGAGTAATATCTGAATTTAATATATACGCAGTACTGGTATTACAATATTTTTAAAATCCGAACTGTGTGATGTCATTAGTTAGTGAAAAAATGCTAAGACTTGACGACAATGAAAAAAAACCCACTGCAAATGATGCCAAATTACAAAAAGTAAGTTTAAACCAAAAGTAACTTACTGAGATTTTTTATTGATGTTTTCTTTAAGAATAAAAAACTACGTTTTTTTTTCTTCTTTTGAATATGGAATTTCGGTAGAATTCTTAACTTGACTCTCTTTTGTGATTTTGGTAAAAAAAAAACTACCAAAAAGTCATCTAAGAAAACCAGTAGGCAACAAAATTTTAATCGATCTTCATTTGATTTTTTACCGGCCATATGATTGTAAATCACCATGATATTGTAACATCATAACCTGAGAAAATGTTACACACAGATCATGATGTGATAATATATCTCTTGAAGCATATTTTCTTAAATGATAGCATATAAAATCGCTTTGCCCAGCAGAGCTTTATCATGATGTTCTCTCTTCTTTTTTTTTTGCATAATTATGATTGTTCTTGGTTTTGTTTGTGTTATACGTTGTATTTATTGTTATTGTGTTCTTGCTTGCTTGCATGGTTCCATGCAAATTTGCAGCTCGATTTATTTCTTTTTTTTTTTTCTTTAATACAAAGAATACAGAATGTACTCTTGATATTATTTTGTTTGGACCATCATTTCTCTTTGGTCTTTCACTTTGGTTAAATTGTAAAATACACACAATAAGCTTATTAACAAAAATAGAAATAAACATGATAGTGTCAGTTGTATGCATGTCTGGGAGCAGGTCCCGTATGCAAAATAATTCCTCGTGAAAATGAAACTATAGAACAGTTTAGGTTGATAGTGATATGTTTATCATCCTCCATGAATGGTTGATAACGTCAATCCATCCGATCGTATCAACGTGGCATACGTATAACGGCATGACAATTTGTCACTAGATGATTATGCCAGTAAGATTTGATACAATGCATACTGCATGATTTATTACATCTTAGAATCTGTAGCAGAACAACTCTCATAACTTGAGTGTTTTGTGCTTTATCAAAAATGTCTACTACACCATTTTATATAACAAGGGTGTCATGTACTTTATTATATTAGGCGCACATTACTTGGGCAACAAAGAAAGTAACAACAAAATTGTACTCGTTGTTTTTTCTTTTTTTTTTTTTGTCAAAGGGGGTGTTCAAAACCTTAAATCACAGATTGACGAATTCCTATATTTTTTTTCTTAATCATGCATCAAAAATGTCCTGGATCTATTTGATACTTACTTGAATGACGACTTGATTATTTTTAATTTGGAAGTGTAAAGAAAAAGGAACCATATATCTTAGAAGATCATAAAGAATATTTTGGGAAAAAAACTTTAAAAGAAAGGAGGGGATATCCAACAACGTATGGTTGCAGTATCCACAGCAAAACCCCAATACACCCGATGCAAAAACACACAGCAGACACGAGCAGTTCACTAGACGCAAAAGGTACAAGAAACACCAAATCAAATAGAACACCAACACAAATGACTACACATAAACCAACGAGACCAACGGGTAATCGGTGCCGACTTAAGAAGGCCATTTATGCCACGCCAGTAGCAGACTGTGTAGTTATCCGGATCACGTGCGCACAACCCTCCCACTTTTCCGATTATCCAGAGGTCTCGAAAAACGTACAATTGTGGTGTAAAATAACCTCCTCATTGTAAGATGACCATGCAAACAGACAGCAGGGACCCAAAAAAGACAAAGATGGATATGCAAATGGATATAAAAACAGAAGGTGTACGAAATACAGTCCGTGATCTGCCGGCTTTTGCGAGCCCATGCATGTTATCACCTGAGGAGTGCGACTGAGATTCAGAGAGGACAGGTGGTCGGGGACCCGTCTTCTCTAAAGAGGTTTGGACAGGGTCCGTCATGGAGTCCTGTCGTCACAGTCAGTCAGAGTACAAAGCTTTAGATTGGTCCAGTACCAAGCCAAGTGTCCGTCTGGTGACAGAAGGATCACATTCAAGGTATAAAAGGTGTTTGATGATTACAACACAATTTCTATTTTAATTCTGTCTATCTATTTTGTTAATTATGTCACCATAAAATGAAGGTTGTAAAATACCCGGAGTAATATACTAAGTTGGTTGTATGGGTCCGTATTTCAAAAGAAGTTGACAATAGTTTTTTTTTTAATTTCCAAAATTTACTAGTTTGTGAAAGCAAAAAGCTTGACCTAAAAGTTTCTTCGTAATTTGTAAAAACCCAAAACATCAGTACATGCTCTAGCATACCGGATGAGCTGTGAAATGTAGATACCGTATGACGGTAATCTAGGAACATCACCGTCGAGCCATGGGACATTTTCTATGTTTACAAAAATAAAATCTTTATATGTGAATGAAGAAGAAATAACATTGTTTCATACTTGAAACCTAAAAAATATCTATTATTCAAGTTACCCTTTTTATAATGAGATATTTTGAGTTCACATCAGAATGTACCTAGTTTTTATTTTCGTCTTGATTAAGTCATTGTATGCGATCTTTAAAAAAATCAGCATTCAAAAATAACAATAGGAAAGCAGAGCATGCTCGTCGTTCAAAATGAACATGGACCATAAAAGTCCATCTACTATATAGGTCACGATTCATTCTTCCATTTAAAATGTTCGATATGGGGAATATTTAAAAATATGAAAAAAACGATCTGTCAATATCAAGTAAATGATGGACTCTGAGGTTAACAAGATTCTTAAAGTAGGAAAAATTAAAAAAAAAAGAATATACATGTAACTATGAATTTAGGATGAAGGAAAATAAGAATAAGATTAACATATTCAAATAATACTCACCATATTTCTTCAAATCCATGAACAAACCAGATATAATATATTAAAATCACTTTAATGATTCCTGCACTCAGATTCATTACAAGAACTTTGACTAACTTCGGAACTCATCGCGAAAACATTTACTTGGATGGCAAGTGTTCGAAAATCAACATTTTCATAGAGTATGCTTTATTCTTTGGACCCAATCTAGTCGATGAATGAAAACTGAACATTATGTGGATATCGCAATAACTATTCATACATGAAAACATATGGCAAGAGATATATACATGATCAAACTCAGTAACCTCGTCAAACTCAACAGCTAAAAGTCTTTTTGGAGGTTTATTACAAATTGACTATAATCAAATACAGACTTCCCAATGCCTTGTTATATTTTCTCCTTTATCTGGCTGGTATGCTACGGATATGAAATATTGGATTTCACTTGCAACGTAATTCTTTAATCACGAGCACAGACTGCAAATACTACATAACAAATGCAATCATCTTACAAGCGCGGTGGATAGCCATGTTTCTTTGATCTTCAAGGGGTAGCTAAGTTACTTCAACCTTATAGTGACATGGCGATAATTTGTAACTCTTCACATATTGACATGCCTCATATTGTAGTTTTTGATGTTACTACAGATGCATCAAAGCTTGTACTGCGTGGTAAGTGAGATGTTACATCTTACCGCTGATTGTGGTAATTGTCCGTGTGGACACGTCCTTTATTTTTTGTGATCCTACACTTTCATACCCATATATACATGTATTAAATCTTTCATCTTCAGAACATAAGCCATTATACTTCACACTAAAAGCTATTTTACAGATTAAAAACCTGTATTTATAATAACGGATGTGTTTAACTTACCTTTGCCTACTTCAAATGATTTGATTTTGAAACTTTACATTTTCTTCAAACGATCAAAGGACTATCTTAGATTAAAACGTACACGCTTTGTTCTTTCATTCTGGTGAAATCTTTTATATGAACCGTACAAAGCTATACAGAAGAAGCTTATTACTATATCTAGGGATAAGGATCTAGTGATTTTTCATGAAAATCCTCAAAACTGACCCCCTAAACTATGTCGATTAGGCAGTGAATAATAAATACATCGTTGATTTTTTTTATTTAGTTGAAAGACGACAGGATATAAACTTTCTTTTGTACTTAACCAGTTATCACATTTCCTATGAACAAAACAGAAAACGTCGGTCCTGTTACTACTGTTGGTATTTATTTATTTATTTATTTATCTTCTTTACAAAATAACGACGAAAATTGTGTTAATTTTCTTCGTACGATTCTTGGTTTTCTGCATTATAAGAGCTGCTCTGTTTGTTGGCCCCGACCACCTGTCCTCTCTGAATGTCAGTCGGACTCCTCGGGTGATCACATGCATAAACTCGCTACAGCCGGTTTGTAGGTTCATTTTACAGTGAGGATGTTATTTTACACCACATTTGTGCGTTCTACGAGACTTCTGGGTAATCGAAAAAGTGGGAGGGTTGTGTGCACGTAATCCGTATTACCACACCGTCTGCTACTTGCATGGCAGATGACCGTCCTAATTTGGCACCGGTTGCCCATTGGTCTCGTTGGTTTATGTGTGGTATTCTGTGGTCTTTTGCGTTTCATGTTTCTATGGTGTAAGTTGGTGTCCCTTGTCCCTTCTGCGTCTCTTTCTGTTGATGTCTGCTCTGTGTTTTTGCATGGGGTGTTTTGGGTTTTGCTGTGGGTGTTTTTTAAGATCCCCTCCTTTCTTGAATATGTCAACTAGAAGACGCTTTCTCTACTGTAGTACATTTTGTTTCGACTTCCCATTTCAAATTACTAGTGATTTCAAAATGATATCAAACGTATGACAGGTATATGCAAAACAGTCTAAGGTAAAAACGAAAAGAAAGAAAATTCGAACCAATTTTAATGCACCAGACACGAGTTCTGAATAGTAAAATTAATTAATTAAATACCGAAGTGATTTTCTGACACAGCCAAATGTATTTCAGTTGCGCCCTCTGGTTTTATTTTTTAAATCTAAGTTTGTGCATTCACTTTGCAAAGAGTGCGCGGCTAAGAATTTTCTTTAGGGTTGATTCAACAGCAAAGCTAAATAAAATGTATGACCAAAATAGCATTGGAGGGATGGTGCTAGGATGTTTCGATGATATTTTTGGGTGAAATGACAAGTTTTCGAAATAGGAAAATGATATATGATGTCAATTGATTAAGGAGCAAAGTGAAGCTTCTTTCAGACGACAGATCTGGAAATAAGTAATTATTACACATGAAACATAAAACATAAAAACATTTTTGACAAGAAAAGGACTAATTTCTGAAATAAGTAATTGAAGCATTACAATTTTTTATCTTTTCCAATTGTACCATTTTAGTACTAGGGGAACCTCATTCATCGTATAATTTTGAAAAAAAAAGTATTTTTACCGTTGTTTTAACTGATTGTCTTTATTCGAAATGTCCTAAAACACCTCCCCTAGAAGACGATTCATAAAAATTCCGTTATTAACAGATTTACATATCAAAGCTCATCCGGTACGCTAGGGTCTCGCGGAACACCTGTCTCGTAATGTCGCTTTGGGGAACGGGTGTTTTTCTTTTTTTCCAATCTGTTGCCATGGCAACCAACTTATTTAACATTTTATATCTTAATATTCGCAATACCCCCTCAAAGTACAACAACACATATAGACATTACTTTCTTCTAGCTTCCATGTGCCAGAACATTGAATGAGAACATACCCAAAATGACACTAAAATTATGCAAATTTGAGCAAAACCTACCCATTTTCAGGTCGCCATAGCTCAGGGAAAAAAATTTCCCACAAAATATGGTTGCTATGTATCTCTAGATAAAATCTGAAACTTTCAAATGGTACCAAATTACATACCTCTTCCGTGATTCATTTTCTCACAAATTTATCATCTATGAACAAGACTGCTATTTAATTTTCCCTCCATATTTCTTACCTATTTTCAGTACATGGCCAAAACAGCAAACCGAAAGTAAGCCGGCTGCATGGGAGTTTCTACACAGTTTCGGATCTGTCTAAGATGCCTATTTTCAGCAGAAAGTCCTCCCAAATTTATTTAAACTTTAAAAGTCAACATTTCCTATCATAATTTAAAGCAACTTTAAGTTTACTTAAAACAAGAATTTTGACAGTGGTCACTTTTTTAAAAGTCGCTACATGGAAAAGTCTAGAGGTGTTCCGCGAGACCTAGCGCATGTACAAATGATTTTGGTCTACATTATATTCGTACCAAATTATACTCTGTTCCTTTACGGAAGTTACACGAAATCTACGAATATACGAAGGACCGCACATTTACCAATACACGTTCCCCAGAATACAGACTACAAGGAGTCATCTAGGACATTTCTACTTTTCGTTATTTCAAGCAGTTAGATCAGATAAATTAGAGGAGAAAATTAACCGTCCTTTCATTAAAGTAAGATTGGCAAACAAAGTTATTGATAAATGGAATCTTGGTCAAATTTTGAATCACAAAACTATCACAGAAAAAATCCCACCATATTTCAAAAGAAAAGAAACTCCTTGTATTTCCTATAGCTACACACCAACAGTTGCATCTAAAATTTACAATTACAAACGATTCTTGCAGTGTATTGATTTAAGTAATCCCTCACTACATCCACTTCCTTGCGAATGTTCTTCATCGGATTTCAACTACTCTCAATCCATCAGAGTGTTACTTTTATCTAGAATTTACCGATTAAAATCAACTGTGAACACCAGATTCGAGTCTATATTTAAAGACCCTAATATTATCACAGAGCTTACCTACCTCCAAGAACATTATGTCATCACACCAGCGGATAAAGCCTCAAATAATTACGCGTTTATTTGCAAAAAGTACTATTTCGACAGTCTAGTTAAAGAGTTGGGTTTAAATTCGACACACGGAAATCCCACTTATACCCCAATAAACCTTTCTGCCTCTGAAATAATAGATAAACAAAAAGCAGCCCTTGCCTCCTTTGGCTTCGACACTAACAATTAAGATTAAGATTTACCATACTTATACTGCATACCTGAAATACATAAGAATCCGTACAAACAACGTTTCATCGCTGGTTCCTCAAAATGTTCTACCAAATCTATATCGATCTTACTCACCAAAGTTTTATCTGAAATCAAATCTGGGCATCTAAAATGTTCGACAGTATATTCTCGCAATGGTATCAACCAGATGTGGATTTTAAAGAATTCGAAGGAACTTTTAGAACATCTGAAATCCACTCATTTAAGTAGAGTCCATTCGATCAAAGCCTTTGATTTTTCGACACTTTACACTACAATTCCACTTTCTAAATTGAAAGAAAAACTCGCAAAAATTATAAGTAATGCGTTTACAAGTAAGAACGGTAATCGCAAATACAAATGTATTGCTGTGAACTATCACAAAACCTACTTTGTCAAAGAAAAGTCTGATTCTGAAAATAAGTACACTGAAACAGGTCTCGTCGGTTTATGTGTAGTCTTTTGTGTTTGATGTTTACATGTCGTGTGTCTCTTTTCCGTCTCGTGCTGTAATCGTCTTTTGTGTTTTTGCATCGGGTGTTTTGCTGTTGATGCTGCAACGGGGTCTTGTTGGAGATCTCCTCCCTTCTTTTATTCAGATGTTAAACTTTCTGATCGACAACATTTTTGTGGTGTTTGGAGGAAAGGTCTTCCAGCAAATTGTCGGAATTCCAATGGGGACCAATAGTGCCCCACTCCTTGTCGACATTTTCCTTTACTCGTACGAAGCTGAATTCATTCAATCTTTGGTCTCTGAAGGGAAAAGATACTTAGCTTCTGACTTCAACTTCACTTACAGATAAATAGACGATGTGTTGTCCATCAATAATCCAAAATTCGCGGATTACCTGAGCAGTATCTATCCTTCGGAGCTTGAAGTCAAAGAAACCACAGAGACAAATAATTCAGCATCCTATTTGGACATAATGTTGTCCTACGACACTGATGGTCACATGAACACCTCACTCTATGACAAACGTGACGACTTCAATTTCAGCATTACAAACTTTCCTTTTCTGAGTAGCAACATCAGTTCATCGCCTGAGTATGGCGTGTTCATATCTCAGTTGATACGCTATGTCAGAGCAAGTACCAAATATACGGATTTTGTTCTGAGAGCTAGGCGTCTTTCAGATAAGCTTGTCAGTCAGGGATGTGTTTGTGATCGACTAACATCGTCACTGAGGAAGTTCTACGGTCGATATGGGGAACTCGTCATACACTATGATGTCCCACTCTCCAGAATGGTGGATGATATTCTGTCATAGACCATTTGAACCATCCAACCAAAGATTGTACTCTATGTCTTCCGAAACGGAAGTAACCGGTTGTGACAGTTGTACCAAATTGAAGCGGCGGATGTTGCATGCAAGCAGGAGATGCTTACTCTTCCTGGGCACCTGGGATATCGGGAGTTCGCTTCTTTTCATATGGTGGAGGTTTTTGTTTGTTTGCTTTGGTTCCTGTTTTATCCTGATTTTGTATGCCTTCGGTTTCTGATTTTCTGAATTATCGATTTCGTGCTGTATACAGGTATATGGTCATTATCCATATTTGTCAATTTCACTTAATGATTTGAGATGTTTACAAAAATAAGAAAAAACACCGTTACTTTTGGTGGTCATGAGTGCATAGATATAGGGTATTGACGGAAAGCTTGCACATTGCACATTATGATCAGACAATTTGTATTGGTTTTTTTTTTTTTTTTTTTTTTTCTACTTTTTTACAGCTAAGCTATAGAAGAAGAGATCGAAATAAAAATGCAATACATAAATTGAAAACACTCTTTCGAAAACGAGCTAATTGTTGTGGAATTTTCAGACTGTATTTTTCAAAATTCGTTTTCATTGTATATCCTGAGTGTTCTAAGTTGATTCTTTATTTCAATGTATTATTGTGATCCGAATTCTAAATACGTGCGGACAAAATGTCTCTCAAAAGGTCGTTCTAACTCACTTTGAGGTGACATTAAAAACAGGATAGTCAGTTAACAGGGCATCTCCAACAAGACTGTTGCACTACCCACAGCAAAACATCGACCCCCACCTGCGAAAAACACAGTGTAGACTAGCAAATTAAACAGACACAAAAGGGACAAGTAACACAAAATACGACACAAAAACACTAAACATAGAATACTACACTTAAAGTAACGAAATTGGCAATCAGTGTCGATTAAGGACGACCAGTGCAGTTGTAGTGAACCTACGTTTCACAACATCGGTAAATTTTGGGATACACAAAAAGTATTAAGTCCAATGCTATTTTGAACATATATTTTATTTTGATATGCTACTGAATCTACCCTACAGGAAATTTGGATCCGCACACTCTCTGCGAATTGCTCAAATTTAATTTCAAAAAGATATAACCAGAGTGTGCTACTAAAATTATTTTTGGCTGTGTCTAATAATCACTTTGAATGTAAGCATCACTGATGAGGATTTGATATCCGAAACACGTGTATGGTGCATAATAAATTGGTTCGAAATTTTCTTCGGGAAGATATAGAGTTAGTGTTTAGTAATCAATATTCATAATTACATGTATTTTAAGCTTTAGACACGGATAGGTATAAAACTCACTGTTAAATTTTGATAAAATAATGATAAAGATTCAGCCATATTAGCTAAACGTTCCCTTAATAATCTCATTACTGAGAATGTGATTTCTACCCCTCTTCTTGATAAAAAATGTGTCTTTACTTCATGGTAAAATTCAGTCACACTATGTAATATGCTACGCTCTTCACCGTCCCATACATCACTGAGCACACAAAAACTAGACATTAATTTTTGATACATAATATCATAATTTGATTTAAATAAATCTACTGCCTCACTCATCTTTAGTAAGTCTGTTAAAAGAATGACAAGGGAAAAATCCCCCGTGAAATCTATGAGCTCTTCCTGAAATAAAAAAAAAATATCATTATAAAAAGAGTAGCCGATTAGTATAGGTTTGTGACTGTAATCGTAGTCACATGTTCATTTTTAAAATTATTTTCAAGATGACTAAGTCTTCATTTAAGAAAAAAATATAAGAAGCTTAATATAAGTAAATGTCCCGTTACAAGATATAAAAAAATGAAGCATTGAAACACAAAATCTTAAAAAAAATCTTCATAATTTAATCTCAGACTAGAAAGAAAGGATTCAATGGATAGAGAATACAGAGTTATAGACATGAAATATCTTACTTTTGCTGAGAATTCTGGATAATTTGAATGCTCACGTAGATATGAAAAGTTGTGAGATATGAGAAATTCGTATACTCTACAATTTGTCAGCCTTACATGTGTCTGCAAAATAAAAGATATTATAGGTGAATTGTCATATCCAGAAACGTCAACATTATGGATAATCACACATACGAATCAGCACACCATGAGTGAAGTGAAACATAGCACCTTAAAATCCAAATTCAGAAAATTCAGAAAACTAGGAAAAATGCACAAAACTAGAAATTAATTTTTCATACAGCTAAACCATTTTGCGAATTAAATCAAAGGGAGAGATTTTAAAAGTCTTTATTTTGCTAGCATTATTACCCGTCTAAACTTTGCAAAGAAGGTTAGAAGTGGTGAATGTATCAAATTCGGTGTTTTAGATGGTTTCTATCTGAAATGTCTTTCAACGATATGGACAGGACAAAGAAATGTTCAAATGTCATATGTTTCACTTGTTTTGAAAAAAAATGAACATAATAACAAAGCAAGTCGTTCTAAATATGCCATTAGCCATGCAGTATTTTGTTAAGAGTAAGTCTGACACCTAGATTTCAGCACGAAGTCAATGTGGTTGGATCTTGCTTTGGAATAGTACGCCAGTGTAGATGAATAAATACATCATCGGCAAAAGGAATGATAATACAAAGAATAGGAAATTTCGTAAATTTGAAGCTAAAATCGTCAATTTTGTCATTTATTGAAGTATTTTGCTGTCCAGTTTCGTACTAGAACCCCCACCCTAAGTTGTTTCGTCATCTTACAATTATGAGGCTGTTAAACTAAAAACAGTGTGCGTTCTTCGAGACCGCTGGGTAATCGGACAAGAGAAAGGGTTGTGTAAATGCAATTTGGATAACCACATCATTACTAACGTGACAGGTGGCCGTCCTTAGTCAGCACCGGTTTTCCATTGATCTCGCTGGTTTATGTGCAGTCTTTAGTGTTTTAATAATGTCTCTGGTGTTTTGTCTGTATTGACCTTTTGATGTTTCTTAATAGGTTTGTCCATCTTGTTTTCGAATTTTGGTGTTGCTGTGTGCTGAAATCGACATGTCGGAGATCCCCTTCTTTGTTCACTAGTGTCCAATTCAAATGTAGAGGGTATAGCTTATATATTGGTGAGTGTCACTGCTGTAGGACCAGGAGTCCCCGAGGGCAGATGTTTCAGAATTGAAAAATTAGGAACATCATCGCTTGGATTTCGTAATGCTGAATCAAGCAATTAATGTCTAAAATGATCTGTTCACTATCTAGAACTCCCTTAGTTGCATGTCATTTTGAAATTTATATATTTATGAAAAAGGTGCAGCACTTTATATCAATCTTAGATACTTAGAAACATTAAACCTATGTAATCATGGTAACCTAAAGTTCGTCGGCAGATGTACTGAACGCCAGTTGCGTGGTTCCAATTTCTAAGATGCTTATATTTTACTTACATTTTCGTTGACTGTACTGTTGGTGCAATCACTGAGGACATACATATCGAGAAGAAAGTCAAGTATGTCCAACGTCTCAGTCACCACGATACGGATCTCTTCAACTACAGCCCGGATGGGGAACATATCAAAATCACTAGATTGATCAGTGTCTTCTGTGTTGTTATCACTGTATTTAAGTCCAAAACAGGGGTCATATATTCTTGCTATACTACCCCTGATAGGGTTTCCGTTCGAGACGTATAAATTGAAACCTGCGAATCATATAAAAACAGAATAAACCTGAAATGAAATTGAAAATTGATTTGTATTTCATATTGTTTTGTAGTATAAATGAATAAGACTTCGTTTTATTTTTTTAATTCCGATGTTTGTCACCTTCATATTTGTTCATATTTGATAGAGCTTTACCAATAATAATAGGGAAGTGTAGTTAGCTTGGGTGACAGTAGACAGGTAATTTTGGAGAGTATCTCTCCTCCTCACCATCTGTGTACAGTCGTATTGTTCTCCCTCAATTTATAGGGATAGAATAAGAGCGAGATAAACCTTTCGCAGTAATACAAACAACATATTAAAGACAAAACAACTTCAGTGAGCAAAAGGAGACTGTGAGTCACACTTCATACACACTAACAAAATGGACCAAACAATTAAAGAAGAAACAACGAAACATTAAACACGAATGACATCACATAAATTGAAAGAGATTGATGGGAACCTGATTTCGATTTTGGATGGTCATCTGCTATATGATAGCGAAAGGTGTGCTTATCCGGAATAGGTGTTCTCAAACCTTTTTCTTTTCTTTTGTTCTGTCTCAAAGAAGTCCCAGTCTCTCTCTCTTTATTTGAGAGGGGGAGGGGGAAAGCATATTCCTTTGCCTCGTAAACTTTTTGACTGGTAAAAATATGAATTGCTTGTTTAAGCTCTTCGGGTCATAGCTTTTGGATTATTTCAACTGTTATATAATATCACCGCCAAATGTATAAATGTACTAAATAAAGAACATGTACTACAATGTTATAAATTGACTGATACGAAGGAATAAAACATGCACTGTATTTTCATACGTTTTATTCTTAGTTTATGTTGGATTTTCCGGAGGTTTTTGTTTTTGATTCCATGCAAACGTTGAACACATGATTCCACATTTCCTGGATATCTATACATCATGTAGATGTAACAAAACTTTCCCTTTCATTTGTGTGAATTGATTCAGAAACAAAGTCATTATGTTGTTTCACTAATAGTAATTATAGTAAAGGTAATTAAAGTAAAGGGTAAAAGAAAGGTAAAAACAAATGATATACTTACTTGACAGCACAAACACTGATGTTAGAACTCTCAGGAAATGTGTTTCTATATTGAATCTGTTGTTTGATGGAAAATAAAGAGAATGTCAGAAATTAATCGTGAAGCGGACCAAGTTTCCTTAAATAGAAAACTTTTTACAATATATCAATGTCCATCTTTGAGAGATAATCTGAATCAAAAATATGTTTAAACTTAGATAAGTAAATGAAAGCCAAACACAAACCAAGAATATGATCTATTATAGTTGGCACCTCTCAAGCTGTGCCGCGCCGTATTAATATCAAAGTAGTGAAGATTAATCAAAATGAAACGAAGAAAGGCTGTTATACTATGGCCATAATTTTTAGTTTAAACATATTTTATTTCTCAAAATACAGAAATGGAATTTGGGCAAAAGTTTCCCAACATTACATGTGTCCTTTCATTATGGTCATGGTATTATATCCAGGATAAGAATCAGAGAATGAAAGTCAAACAAAAAAGCAAAAACCATTTTCAAAAAACACAATCGAAAGGCTTACGAATTTTGGGAAAATTCTCACAAGAAAAGAAAATATGACAAACAGGAGGCGACAATGGCACAAGCTCCACAGAAACACGAAGGACAACTTATCCGTTGAACCATCTCCAGTGCAAGTGCGGAAGGCATTGTAGAATGTATTGTAGATGGCGATGTTAAAACGCGCCGTACTATTTTTTTATATATCACACGAATCATGTTACAAATCTAATGTAAGTTTAGATTTTTAGTAGGAAAGACAAAAAAGAAATCCAAAGTCCATCCCCAATTCTGTTTTAGTGATACCCACAGTTCCACTCATTGGCCACAAAAGCAGAAATAATTGTAAGTAGAGTCACCCTGAACAAATTCGATAAAAAAAATAGATGTACACAAAAATTAATAAATGCAATTTCATTAATCCTTAAGGCTGCATGTCAAACTGGATAGTTTTCTTTGGAATCTGTCATAGCAAAATACAATTACAGCGAACACTAAAATAATACAAAAATTGAATATATTTAAACTAACCACACGAGAGTTAAATCTATAGTGTAGCAATTAACATCTGTGCGGTGGAGCACAAATTCATAACTACAACACAACCTACAGTAAATATCGATTCTAAAATGAAATTATTGAGATTTAAATTATACAGTCAAATTAAACATGATGTAAAGAAGCAAAGTAAATCCCCATTAGAATTAAAATCGGGTGCACGGAAAGAGTAAGCATCTCCTGTTTGCTAGCAGTCGCTTAGGCCGTGCAGAGAAAAAATGTTAAACTTTGGTGTTTTGGATGGTTCTAACCTAAATCATCTTCCAACATTGAAGACAGCGACATGTTATAACATTTAATAGTTTCATTGTATCGTCCAAAACATTTTAGTGACAAAATCAGTCGCTTACAAATGTCACCTTTGTCCAGGACATTTCTGTTAATCTCCTTTCCCTTAGAACAAAATCGTTGTAGTATGAGTTTGCTCTGGAATAGCTTATAGCGATATGAATACACCATAGGCAGGAGACGTAGGAATGTAACTACTAAGGTAAGGGATATTTGCAATTTTGAAATTGAAATCGTCACTTTTGTCATGTATTGAAGTATTCAGATGACCATATTCGTCAAAAGACAACATGAGATCTAAATGGTATGCATTATTATTAAGTTTTGGCAAGCCATTATTATTATATTCTTTTATTTTCATTCAGTAGTAATAATGATTCTGATAAAGACAACTGCTATGGTAAATATGATGACAGAATGAAATGAAGTATTCCGCTAAAAATACAACTGTGTATTTCTATGTGATTAACAAAAAAATAAACAGAAACATATTTAAGGGATGATTCGAGCTTATTTTCTTTGGAGATATACCACTTTAGATTTTCTGTAATCATCTTGTGATCCATGCAGTACTTCTTGAAATATCGTTCGCAATGGTGTCAAAGGAGATTTTTTTTGTATACAGTATACCGTATATTTTAAGCCAATCAGAACCAGTATTACTACTGAATGAAAATAAATGGATATAATAATAATAACTTGCCAAAATTTGAGTACCATACACCACCGGGGGCTAGAACAATTTTAGACCTCTGTGAAATTTCAAGACATACCACTCAATAAAAATGCTCAACATACTATTTTTCTCTCTTGTAACCACGAAATTCGCTGTAGGTCGCGCTACTCAAATGAATGAAATGAATCAATAAAAATGAGTGCAATTATTTTCAAATGGTTTGACTTAAGGAGGGATTCAACACCAAGATGGCGGCAGCATTATTTGTTTTCTCGCTTCCTAGAAAAAGTACAGTCCTTACTTTCTTAAAACATTTGATACCCTAATTGATATATACATTTGAGTATCCTGATGAAGTTTGAATAATTCCCGACGTAATTTGAAGAAATTATAGCGATTTTCAAATTTGTGGATTTTGGGAGTTTTATCCATGAGCCAACCACGACGTCATTTCGACGTTATCGGGGGAAAATGGCGTCAAAAACGATCGCATTCAAAATGCAAATAAAACATTAATACAAAACGTATCGCATTGAAACTTTACATGTATAAAATAGAAAATTCAACTTTTATCTTTGTGTATTTATTGACAAATTTACATAACAAGGAAGCGGATGTCACTTCATTGAAAATGGAAGAATTTGGAAGAAAAAATTGGAAAATACAAAGCTTTGTAAAATTTTATTCCCAAATTTAATTTTTCTCATTTAATCATGAAATTATCTCTGGACATTGTTGATCATTCTGTTAGTTTTTGACAAGGATTGATCCACAGGATTCCTAAAAATTAACTATCAACTAAAGTCAATTGGGTCGAAATTGCAATTTTTTGAGCGACTGTGCCATCTTTTATTCCAGATTCCTGCCTTTGTTCATAACACAATTCAGTCCATCTTCTCCACATGTAAGAGCAATACATTTATGACTATTTTGGAAGTTAAATCAAATTTAATTTCCAATAGCTTTAAGAGAACCGGAATGACACTTTTAATATCATGACGTCATCAAGAAATTCACTGATACGTTAATAAATGCATATTTCAAAGTCTTATAGAAAATTTTCCTGAGGATAGAATCAAATGTAAGTTTGTATGATGAAGGACAGACAAGAAATGAAAAATTTCAGAAATTTTGAGAAAAATTGAATTTGGCGTCAAAGTGTTCAATACCTCCTTAAATTCGTGATTCTCAATGAGAAAGTCAAATATCATGACCTCGATTTCACAAAAAAAAAACATCATTCGATACTTTTTTACCTTTGATTCAAAGGCGTTAGAATATTTTTTTTCAAATTATAGCTATTTTCATGCTAGTTTACATTTTCGACTTCTTCTCCATAGATGAAGCATAGAATTGGACACAATGTGATAAGAATAAAACCAGGCGTTTGTGGATTTCAGTTTTGTTCTCAGTCTCCCGCACTAGGACAGCTGCAATTAGAGACAAATTAGTGTGCTCACTGCCTATGATATCCATTACAAATTTTGTGTGTAACTTCGAGTACCGGCGACTTTAGATTTTCTGTAATCCTCCTAAATATGTCTCTTGTTTGTAACGTCACCTTAGAATGAGAATGTTTATTAATGTAGTAACTGTGTATCTTGGGGGACCTCTTTATATGTATCGTGTATATCAGTTATAGGGGTTTGTCCCCGTGATCCGGACAACAACATTATTTGGTATAATCTAACCCCGGGTGTTTTTCTGTGCTTTCGCAATCTTGTGTGAGATCGAAATTGTTTCGAAAGGGCATAGAATACACACCCACAATAAACTGCATTCTTTCATTCAAAGGTTTCTTTTCTTGGTGAAAATTTTGAGGTGGCGATGAACAACTTATTGAAAAATGCGTTTTGCATGCCAATTGAATGTATGGGAGATTTAAAACTGAAGAAATAATAAATTGTGCAGATAAAGAAAAGTGCTTACCTGAACATCTTGCTGATGGTAGAAATTGTTCCATTGACAGAATGGTTTTGATGTCCAATTATTGCTGTGTGTCTTATATAATACATCAGTGGAAATCTAGTTGTCACAATAATAGCACTTCCGTCATTCCAAATATAGCGTTCAAAATTCATACGTGAGAATATTTGAAATTATGATGCATTATTTATAAACATACATCAATTATAATAATGAAACTTACCATTCAACAGAATTTCGTTTTTATCTAAAAAGTGGGCCAACCGAATTCTCTTTACCAAAACATCACCGACACCCTAAAAGAACTTGGTCCGCCGTCTATCGTAGTTGTTCACCAGCTCAATGTAAAAAGTTGCAATGTTAAAAAGTAAGTTATATTTTTTTACTAGAAAAGAAATAGCTCACGAGTTAAAAACCGAATTTAGCAGAAAAGGTGACTAGTTTGAAATGGATTTGAAAAAAAGATTTGACTTCACTCAAAATGTTTCTTTGGACATGTGAAACAAAGTTGTGAATACTTGTAACTAAATGGAATCTTACAGTTATTTTAAACACCACAGATATGTATACAATACACAGACAAGGACATTTTAGTATATTACACAGAACATAGATGAATATATGTCGACCGACCCGTGGCTCTAGAGAGGTTCGAACCAGCCACCTTTCGGTCACTTGCCCGATGCCTTATCCACCATACCACGGCGTCGATGGAATCTTAAATTTGGATTTGCAAATATATGGTCAGACTCTGTAAGGGAAATCTCGAAGGCATAGTAAATTAATCTATTTGCACAAATTTTGGAAATTAGATTTGAAATTATGGTTAGCTTATTTCGCCTTATTTTGTTCGTTTTATTATTATTTTCTTTTTATAGCTTCGAATTATACTGACATCCAATAATCTGACAACGTCAAAGCAATACCATTGAATACACGTGGAAATATGGCTTGAGAAATAATTAATTTGAATCAGATATTGCATAAGCTTCGAGAGTTATATCATCTGCATATTGTTATGAACTCCCAGACAGTGGTAAAAATGGCATTCTATGATACCTACATGTAATTATATTGTATAAATAGATAAAACCTTGTTGTCCCTACAGTGTTTCTTATTGTTCTTTTCTCATCTGTGTTTTCGCAGTTTTGGGTTCTCTGTGAATATGTTGAAGATCCCATCCATTCTTTTGTTGGATATTCATGTTTCTGTCGTTGTTTCTGGTTCAGAACTGAAGATTTTACGAACAGGAATATTTTGACTTCGAGAGAATGATTTTCGTCCAAGGTGATGAAACATTTGTGATTCGGGGCAATATTCTTACTCCATGTTAACAAGTATTCGTGAGAGGAATATGCAAGAAGATGGGCCAAAAAGGAAGATGAACTGTTTGATATTCTATCCGAATTGATATAGTCAATTGGAGTGTTGCTTAGATCCAATATCAATAAATAATTACCCTTTCTGAACACCAGATTCATGTCTGCTTTCCAATAAACTGCTGTGATCAGAGAACTTTCATTTATGTCATTGCTCAAGCAAATAAACAACAATTACACAGAGACTAGTATTACTTCCTTCGACAGTCTAAAAATTACTAGACATAGATTTAACACATTGGGGTTCTACCTATCTTCCCACTAGTTTTTCTTTAGTAATTACAAATCAGTTCTCTCCAGCTTTGCCCTAGACACTAATAAATTAGGACTAAGAATTACCTTACTGTATTCCAAAAATGAACAAATCTCCATAAAAGCAATGCTTTAGCTTGATGTTCAAGTAAGTAGTAACATTCCTTCGTCCTCTGCCTATGGCGTATTCATATCGCAAATGATACGCTACGCTAGAATAAGGTCAAACTACAAGGACTTCTTTCTGAGGGCAAGGAGACTTAACTGAAAAACTATTGAACCAAGGATACATTTGTGGGCGACTTACTTTTTTACTACATAATTTTTAAACGATCCAATGAAATTATAAAACATCATTTTATCTCTTTGTCCTCCATTTTGGAATGTAAAACGTCTTCAAATTCAATAGCATCATATAAGACCTGAAAGATTTGCACCATGGACCAGACATGCACGTTTCAGGTACTAAGCCCTCGTCAGTGATCCTCAATCTAAACAATGTATTATTGCCAATTAAAGAAGATATTTTATATTAAAACCATCCAAAACACCGAATTTAACAAACAAATTCATCGGATACTTCACGGCGTAAGTAAGTGATGCTGCTAGCAAACAGGAGATGCTTACTCTCCCCAGGCACTTGATCTCATCTCCAGTAGGGATTCACCTTTGCTGCTTTGCAGAACGTTTACATTTAATATATTTTTTGTTGTGGAGTTATTGTTCATGTTATTTTTTTTACTGGTTGTCGGTGTGGTAGTCTTCAGTGTTCACTGTGTTTCTGTTGTGTAATAACAGATTCGACAAGGAATTATTATGTTTGGCAGGCTTCGTGATCAAAGACAAATAGAGAATAAGTATCTTAATTTGTGTTTTGTTACGGGTATACAACACACAGCAAGTGCGTTAGCGCATTTCATGCGATAAATGCACTTGTTGTGTGTTGTATACCCGTAACAAAACACAAATTATGACATTTATTCTATATATATGCACTATAGTTGTCTATTTCATTGTTTTCTGAAATTGCCTGTTTTCTAGGTAAAAGAGTGACGTCAAAATTCAGATCACCGCGGGTTCAGTTTGCAGCTTAGAACAGCCGTCGCGGCATGTTTCTTTAGATCTTATGCATTGTGACGTCACGAGTGTTAATACACGAATTGCAGCACGTTCCTTTCAATAGTAACATCTCAGGGAATTACATTGGTTGTGCATATATATATGGATAATGACCATATCCCAATACATAGTACAAAATCGATAATTCAGAAAATCATAAACCGAAGGCATACAAAATCAGGATAAAACAAGAACCAAAGCAAACAAAGAAAAACCTCCACCATGTGAAAAGAAGCGAACTCCGAACATCGGAGTGAGACCAGGTGCCTAGGAAAAGTATGCATCTCCTGCTTGCATGTAACACCCGTCACTTCAATTCGGTAGAATTGTCACATCCGGTTACTTCCATTTCGGAAGATACAAGTATATTCGGTGGTTGGATGGTTCAAATGGTCTAAGACAGAATATCATCCACCACTCTGGAGAGTGGGACATCATCGTGTATGACGAGTTCCTCGTATCGACCGCAGAACTTCCTCAGTGACGAGGTTAGTCGGTCACAAACGTATCCCTGACTGAGAACGCCTAGCTCTCAGAACAAAATCTGTACATGTATATTTGTTACTTGCTCTGGCATAGCGTATCAACTGAGATATGAATACGCCATAAGCTGGCGATCAAGTGATGTTGCTTCTCAGAAAAGGAAAGTTTGTGATGTTGAAATTGAAGTCGTCACGTTTGTCGTCAAATTCAATAGCATCATTTAAGAACAGATAAATTTACAGCATGGACCAGACATGCACGTTTCGGGTATCTAACCCTCGTCAGTGATCCTCAATCTAAACAATTTCATATCCAAAGATTGTGATAATTATTTTATCCAAAAACGTACCGAAAGACGTAGCAGTATGGGCGGAATATAATGCTACAGGACCCACGTTTCAGAAGAAATTTCGAGAAATTTTGATAACAGGAATAATTTTCGAATGCGTTGAAGAAACGATCAACCGAAATTGATGGAATTGCATTTCTAATTATAGTGTTCATCTTATGTCTTTGTTTATTTTATTCAAGGTTTCGCAACTTAAAATGATTTTTTTTTTATTTTCTCGTCCTTGTTCTGATACCGGGGCCAAGGTATCAAATATAGAGAGAACTTTAAATAAGCTAAAAGCTTCCTTTTCAGTCCGACTTACTTAGATACTATAACATGGATTATATATGCAACATATCTCATGCGATAACTCGACTGCAGCACCCAAAACAAAACCCCAAAGCACCCAATGCAAAAAAATACAGAGCAGACACGCACATAAAGAGACGCAAAAGGGACAAGGAACATCAACTCACACCATAGAATGACAAATATGGATAATGACCATATCCATGAAACACAAAAGACCAGAAATAAACCAACGGGCAGCCGGTGCAGACTTAGGACGGCCATAATATGCTTAACCTGCGTGCATTTTTGCAGCGAGTTATGTAACAGCGCCACCTACAATACATTCAATACTTGCACTGGACTCTAGAGTTTTGTGGTGCCGTTTATTGATCTTATTTCCGTTTTGTAGTTTATGTAAGCCTTTTTACTGTGATTTCTGGATTCTGATTTTGGGTTTTGTGTTTGACTTTAATTCATTGATTGAATTTATAAGGATTTATGAAGTATTTGCACTAAATTATTGACATTGACCTTCCATATGAGAAATTTACTCAATGTCATAACATACTCTTGGGGAATGATGAAAAGGAATATTACTCAAATCCAAAGAACAAATTGACAATATCAAAGTGATTATTGCTTTTTTCTTTGAAAACATGAAGGATATTTCATATAAGTATATGTTAAGTACCTGGTGAGCAAAAATCACGTGTTAATTGTTACTATATAGAGTAATAGTAAAACCAATTCTACGTGACGAGCCAAATCCCAGACTTCTTCCTGGTTCAAAGTATGGCATCAGTTGTCAAACATTGCTCAATACATATTCCCATATATATACACATGTCATTGTATTTTGATGATGCTGTTACCAAAATTTTGAGATGATTTTTAATTCATTTTCCCATACATTGTAGTAAAATAATTTCTAATGTCAAAGCGTTGTAGTCCCCTGGAGACTGGGCATTGACGACACGACGCTTTGTCCACTCCAAACAGACGAAAGCAAAAAGAAAGGGTGCGTGAAAATAAATTAATACATTAATACTAGTAAGACAATTGCAGAGCTCAAGTAAGCTGTTGACCATAGCATGGCGTCATCCATCGGTCGTCCATCCGTCCGTCATTTAATTATCCTTCCGTCTAATAATTCCGCATATTTGACTTCTCTAGAACGAAGTGACAGATTTTCTAGTTAACCTTGTTATGTTAGAAGTACTAATGGTCCCCTACAAGACTTAGTGTTGTTGTTACTCGTCCGTCAACAGATGGTCTCACATAAGTAGGTCTTGGAGATACCCTAGCTCCTTTGATACTTTTTTTTCAAGACAGAATATACATTGACAACCCGAAAGGTTCAGATTGATTTAGAATGATTTTAAAGAAGTTTTAATTTCATTCAGCCCTGAAAATCAAACACTTTTATACTATTTCTTTGAAAAATTCACGTAAGGGTATCAAAACATCTCAAACAAGATCACTCTGCCCTAACCACATCAAAAGACATCCTCATGAATGTAACAAATAATGAACATCAGACAAAATAACTTCATCAGACAACAGGGGGCAATGACACACACACAAACGATCAAACAAAAAAACAAAACAAACACAAACACAACAATAGATGAATCGTCATTGACAAAACGTAACCTGAGAAAGACCCATGTGTATTCAGTGTCGGGTTGAAATGGTCATCCATTGTGAGCGAATGGTATATCGTGCGCACAACGTCTTCTGATACGCACGGCTTTTGAATAATTATAAACAAAAAGCCTTTTCACTGTAAAGTGATATCGCAAATAGGACAGTAAGACACATGGGCTCTAGGTAACGCAAAAATTATCAACTTGCAACAAGGTCATAGCCGGCACAGGTTGCAATATAAATTTTAAAGTGAAGAAAAGCGGAGCTGAAATCGGGCGCATGCGTAGGAGATTGAAAAATTATGTGGAGTGGGTGTACGAAAAACGGTCCGTGATCAACCATCTGAACGAGCTTATCGCCATTGTTGGTATACTAGTATACAATGAAAAAGATACTGGTGCAAAACTGTAGACTTGTCAACATTTGCTTGCATCTCGTTTGATTGCTTCCTGATGAAGAAGGTTTTTGTTTTGTTTTGTTTGTTTGTTTGTTTGTTTGTTGTTGTTGTAGTTGGTTTTTAAGCTTTTTAAAAGTTTTGATGAACGTTCGATCTGATTTCGATCTGTCTAATGTTGTTTATACATGTTCTGTCTAATAATTCCGCATATTTGACTTCTCTAGAACGAAGTGACAGATTTTCTAGTTAACCTTGTTAGGTTAGAAGTACTAATGGTCCCCTACAAGACTTAGTGTTGTTGTTACTCGTCCGTCAACAGATGGTCTAACATAAGTAGGTCTTGGAGACACCCTAGCTCCTTTGATACTTTTTTTTTCAAGACAGAATATACATTGACAACCCGAAAGGTTCAGATTGATTTAGAATGATTTTAAAGAAGTTTTAATTTCATTCAGCCCTGAAAATCAAATACTTTTATACTATTTCTTTGAAAAATTCACGTAAGGGTATCAAAACATCTCAAACAAGATCACTCTGCCCTAACCACATCAAAAGACATCCTCATGAATGTAACAAATAATGAACATCAGACAAAATAACTTCATCAGACAACAGGGGGCAATGACACACACACAAACGATCAAACAAAAAAACAAAACAAAAACAAACACAACAATAGATGAATCGTCATTGACAAAACGTAACCTGAGAAAGACCCATGTGTATTCAGTGCCGGGTTGAAATGGTCATCTATTGTGAGCGAATGGTATATCGTGCGCACAACGTCTTCTGATACGCACGGCTTTTGAATACGTAATTATAAACAAAAAGCCTTTTCACTGTAAAGTGATATCGCAAATAGGACAGTAAGACACATGGGCTCTAGGTAACGCAAAAATTATCAACTTGCAACAAGGTCATAGGCGGCACAGGTTGCAATATAAATTTTAAAGTGAAGAAAAGCGGAACTGAAATCGGGCGCATGCGTAGGAGATTGAAAAGTTATGTGGAGTGGGTGTACGAAAAACGGTCCGTGATCTACCATCTGAACGAGCTTATCGCCATTGTCGGTATACTAGTATACAATGAAAAAGATACTGGTGCAAAACTGTAGACTTGTCAACATTTGCTTGCATCTCGTTTGATTGCTTCCTGATGAAGAAGGTTTTTGTTTTGTTTTGTTTGTTTGTTTGTTTGTTGTTGTTGTAGTTGGTTTTTAAGCTTTTTAAAAGTTTTGATGAACGTTCGATCTGATTTCGATCTGTCTAATGTTGTTTATACATGTTCTGTCTAATAATTCCGCATATTTGACTTCTCTAGAACGAAGTGACAGATTTTCTAGTTAACCTTGTTAGGTTAGAAGTACTAATGGTCCCCTACAAGACTTAGTGTTGTTGTTACTCGTCCGTCAACAGATGGTCTAACATAAGTAGGTCTTGGAGACACCCTAGCTCCTTTGATACTTTTTTTTTTCAAGACAGAATATACATTGACAACCCGAAAGGTTCAGATTGATTTAGAATGATTTTAAAGAAGTTTTAATTTCACTCAGCCCTGAAAATCAAACACTTTTATACTATTTCTTTGAAAAATTCACGTAAGGGTATCAAAACATCTCAAACAAGATCACTCTGCCCTGACCACATCAAAAGACATCCTCATGAATGTAACAAATAATGAACATCAGACAAAATAACTTTATCAGACAACAGGGGCAATGACACACACACAAACGATCAAACAAAAAACAAAACAAAACAAAAACAAAAACAAACACTACAATAGATGAATCGTCATTGACAAAACGTAACCTGAGAAAAACCCATGTGTATTCAGTGTCGGGTTGAAATGGTCATCCATTGTGAGCGAATGGTATATCGTGCGCACAACGTCTTCTGATACGCACGGCTTTTGAATAATTATAAACAAAAAGCCTTTTCACTGTAAAGTAATATAGCAAATAGGACAGTAAGACACATGGGCTCTAGGTAACGCAAAAATTATCAACTTGCAACAAGGTCATAGGCGGCACAGGCTTGCAATATAGATTTTAAAGTGAAGAAAAGCGGAACTGAAATCGGGCGCATGCGTAGGAGATTGAAAAATTATGTGGAGTGGGTGTGCGAAAAACTGTCCGTGATCTACTATCTGAACGAGCTTATCGCCATTGTTGGTATACTAGTATAAAATGAAAAAGATACTGGTGCAAAACTGTAGACTTGTCAACATTTGCTTGCATCTCGTTTGATGGCTTTCTGATGAAGAAGGTTTTTGTTTTGTTTTGTTTTGTTTGTTTGTTTGTTGTTGTTGTAGTTGGTTTTTAAGCTTTTTAAAAGTTTTGATGAACGTTCGATCTGATTTCGATCCGTCTAATGCTGTTTATACATGTTCTTTCAGATAATTTCATGACGACGCATGGTTTTGTACACTCATTTAAAATTGTAAACGGAGAGATTCATTAAAGTGTGAATGCTAATAGAGATGATTCTGTACTCAACACAGTAAATTTCCCCTTGCTTGATGGTGATCTGTACCTAGACTACCGTCGTACGGCTTTTACATATCACAGTTCATCCTGTACGCTAGAGCAAGTACATTTGGATTTTCTTAATAGAAATTTACAAATCACCAAGAAACTTTTAGGTCAAGGTTTCCGCTTTCATAAACTAATTAAGATGTTTTGGAAATGTTACCAAAATTACTGTCGGCCTCTTTAAAATTCGGACCTATACAAGCAACAGGGTATATTACTTTGGATATTTCACAACCTGCATTTAATGGTGACATAATAAGCAAAAAAAAACAAGAGCATCAAATGTAGACAGAATAACAGTCGAAAATACGTCAGAATTTAAACCATGAATTTGATCCTAATGTCACCAGACGGACACTCGACATGGATTTGACTATTCTGCAGCCTTGTGTCAGTGCATTCTTAAGACTTGCACTCGTAATGACTCCATGACGGGCCCTGTCCAAACCTCTTTAGAGAAGACGGGGCCCCGACCACCTGTCCTCTCTTAATGCAGGTCGAACTCATCTGATGAAAAGTTGCATGAGCTCGCTACAGCCGGCCGAGCGTGGACTGTATTTCGTTCACCCTTTGTATCTATCTGTGTGTTGCTAGGGCCCCTTTGATTTGATGTCTTGTTTGTGTGGTCATCTTACAGTGAAGAGGTTATGTTACACTACAATTGTGCGTTCTTTGAGACCTCTGGGTAACTGGAAAATTGTGAGAGTTGTGCGCACGTAATCCGGATAACCACACCATTTGCTACGTAGCAAATGGCCGTCCCAAGTCCGCACCGATTGTGCATTGGTCTCGTTGGTTAATTTCTGGTCTATCGTGTTTGGTGTTTTGATGCCGTGTTTGTTTACCTTGTCCCTTTTGTGTATTTTGCTGTGTCTTCTGTTTTAGCTGGGGCTGTTTCGCTGTTGTTGTTGCAGCCGGGTCTTGTTGGAGGTTCCCTCCTTTCTTTTATATGAGTCACATTTAATATTCAATGCTTTGATGTAGATTTTGGGTGATGAAACAATCGACTTTTCTCGCCTTTTTTTCTCCTTTGTAAAACAAATACTTGAGCAGATCATTTTCATATATTTACATACTAGTAACTAGTAGATTTCCCTACTTAAATGCCCATTAACTTAGGTAAGATGAATTAAATTCTGGTTACTTACTCTGATTGTCTTTCACAAATGAATGTAGGGAGAACCAAGGTTCAGAAACTTTTGACGTTGCTATGCCCAACATGCGCGGTGTTCTTGCAATTTTTTTTTTTTTTTTGATAAATGTGTCGTATATTTAACATGTTTAAAAAACATTTTCAACATATTCAGATCAATTTTTATATATGAAACTTGGTATAAATACATGTTCTGTTTTTCTGTAGTTTTTCACCCTGATCCATCTGCAGGCGGCACAACATAGGAAAAAGTATAGGTCACAGATGGATATCCTTCTTTGAGAAACTTCTTCAGACCCGAAATACATATCCTCAAACCGAAAGCATCAGAATGTTGCCTTTGGTTCTGTTATGTGTCAATTTTTAATACCTGTCTCTTGCTAAAATTTGTTTTATCAATCCCAAAAACAGGATTAAAAATCACAATAAATAGGTATACAAATTCTTGAAAAATATCAAACAAAACAAAGATAATAAGTCTTTAAGGAGAAGATATTTCAACAGTCAAAACAGTGGAACACATTTTCACGAGTTAAAGAAAAAGCGGACAAAACATCACAAAAGAATCACAGCAAGACTATCCTACCCACAGAGTCCACTCCAGAACGAACTTTATTAAAGGTGCGGTGCCGTAAAGAATAATAGACCGTCGTACTACCGCCAAAATACAGTATATTCTGTTTGCATGCATGAAATTAATCCAGAAAATGTATTGCGTCAGAAATACAACTGTATCAAGATATATAACACTCAATTATAATGCTAAATATACACTCTTGAAAAAACGAAATTCGTTTTAGGTTGCGTTACTTGAATGAATTAAATATTTGATAATTACAAGCATTTTCAGTGATTTCAAAGCCATCTGCTGTTTCAAAATAGAAACTGGACAATGTGAACAGTGAACACTAACTTGTAACTATCAACTCTTCAAAACCACCACATCAACAAACAGTAAGAAAAATCTGTGTCGGGGATAGATTTATTAATATTTTTGAATAACTTAGTATCAAGATATTGTTTAATTAATCGCAGTTATGGCTTTTTTGCAGTTTAGATTTTATGTGTATGTTTATGGGCCGGGTTCATCATGCACTTAGTATTGTGTTGTTTATGTACGCTAAAACTTTTCCATAGATGTTTAGACGAGAGAAATGGATGAAGTATACTTGACTTTATGGCTGTCTTGATGCTGACTATTGTTTGAGAGAAGAATCATTTCTAGCATGTCTTTTTCTCCCTTTTTGAACATTTTGGGGTTATTTGTGAGCAATGTTATCCTTAATTAACCTATATATGCACAACCAACACCTAAATATGCACAACCAATGTAATTATTGAAAGGAACGCTTTGCTTTGTATTTTCCAAGAGTGCCTATTGATTCTGATTTTTTTTTTTGGGGGGGGGGGGTTCGTTTGACTTTCATTCACTGAGACATTTTGTTCGTATTTCAAGCAAACGAAGTCTACTATCGCAGTTGAAAGAATAACTTCATCAATAACGGTGCAAATTACCAAAATCGAACTGGCTCTGTAATTATTCAAGACAAAGCAAGCTATGTTACAGTAAAAAAAAGTTTCATGAGAATTTCTCTATCAAATGCAGTGAAAAGTCAAGAAACCTGAAGAACAGACATACAAACAAGACAAATTAAAATAAGAAAGAAAACAGTACTTATCGGCTTTGTCGGAAGGGTTCTGGAAATAAAGTACCCATTATAACGCGTTGCAAAGATAAGTCAAACGATGAATCTAGTACGCCTAACCATTCCGGCCCAGAGTACAATGCTAACTCCATCAAACATTGTATGAATAAACAAAGCTTTAACAGTGATATTATCAAATAATCGGAGTTTTTTTTTCGAATCTACGAGTATTATTTAGACTTACCAAAAGGTATTTTGAGATTTTTGACGTTTCAGCTTATCATTCAGCTTAATGTATGTGTCAATTGTTTTAAATTCGTATATAGATCATATCAATGAACTGGTCAAAGTACATCATTATAAACTTTTATACCCATGCAGTGCGGCGAAAGTCAGTTTTAATCTAATTCACAATATACAAAAAAAAAATGGAAGTAACATTTTGAATCCAAAGTACAAGAGTCATAACTTAGCTTTTGTTAAATCAATAAAATTCGTTAAAATGTGTAAAATGAACAGGTAAATGTAATTTTAGTAATAATGAAGATCTTTCACGTTTATTTTTTTTTCTACTGCGAAAGATCGAGGGTTTTTTGTTCTTGATTTTTGAAATGTTTGAATACATTGAACCAATTTGTATTCATAGGCTAGATTTTGAATTTTCATTGTATAATATAGTTCTTGGTTTTCAAGCAAATACAAGATTCTTAAATATTTTTAATTTTATACTTTTTTTCGCAAAATGGATATTATGGATAGAAATATAATAGAAAATATACTACAGTAGAAGTGATGTTTAAAAAATTGTTTACAAAGTTGAAGAATATGATAAAGGCAAATATTGATATGATAGAAAGATAATGATTACGTCTTGTCTGTTGTGTTTTTAATTGACTCTTTTGTGTAAATGTTATGTATTGCAAAAAAATAATAAATAAATAAATCTTGATGTGTATTTCATTTGGATATATTCATGACTTCCTAAATCTGCTACTCAGTGCTGTATTATTGTTGAAGTAGAGTTGACCTTGGTTCAACAATATGAAACCTCGATAAAATTAACATGTACGAGGATTGTGAGGAAAGTTAGGACAAGGTCCGTTACTTACTTCACAATTAAGAAAATATCAGAAATACCTTTAAGGATGAAATCCATATAAGACTAAACATAGTTATTGTCTGGTCAAAACTCAGGGCTGGACTTGCAGACACGGTGTAACTATTACATAAATTACCAAAACAAAATTCGTCTCCTTTTTAAATCAGATATTTCCTTTCTTCAAACTCATTTCACATCTTTAGATCCAAGGTTTTTGCCAACAATTAAGAACATTCTCAATGACTATTATTCAATTCATGCAAGGACTTCAAGCCCGGAATATGTGCACCATATATATGACCTTGATGATACTGTCACGACACACTCCTGGACTGTCAATTATTTCTAGTATGTGACAGTAACTACCCTTTTTATTCAAAATAACAGTTTTCAAGACTATAATATTTACATTACTAGTAGATTCCCCATGTTAAACGCCCATTAGGCAACCAGAATTATATTCCAATAACTTGGGTTGCTCACGTTCAAGTTTTGCATGTAGGGAGAATTTACCAACGTTCAAAAACATTTGACGCTAATACAGGCAAAATATGCGAAATGCATGCAAATAAGAAATGACCGATATTTAAAATAAATGTAAATATAAGTAATGACTGTCTTACTTTTGGTGTTCATGGGTGTATAATTCTGGTTGGACACGTGCAAATTTTCCGAGAATCGCTTCGCGATTCACGGAATTTGCACGTGACCAACCAGAATTATACACCCATGAACACCAAAAGTAAGACAGTCATTTCTTAAATATATATACAGTGACCATCTTAGGTACAAAGTCTTTTCACATCTTTAGGTCCTAAAAACAATTTTGTGACATCTTCAAGCAAAGGTGTCCTCTGAAATGTTTGACCCCAAATCTATGACCTTTACCAAGATGATGACCTCTTTGAAATTTTCTGCAAGTTGATATTTATAGCATATCTATTATTGAAAGTGTGACTACATCACAGAAGGAAACTTATAAAGTGATCTCTAAAGGAACACTATTTCGTGGGTCCATAAAAATCTAGTTCGAAAGTAACATCCTGCTAAAAAAGAATAACACATTTACAAATACTTCTCTGCATTTTATTTACATGTAACTATAAAACTGTTTGAATGTCTACACACCATGACAACACATGTATTGCACCATGATAAACCTGTGAAGACAATGATGAAGATGAATGATTCATTATTAATAATATTCTGTAAATATTCTTTTTTACAGAGCAAAATCACTACCTGAATGAATTAAAGCCGTCAACAACTACCTTTACAGTAGATATCACTACTTGAACTAGCCTTAACAAAGCATCTTGTAAAATATATTTAAAAGATTTGTACGTTGGATCGTCAGTGTACTACACTGTCGATAGGTATGGCAGGTCAACAGATAGAAAGACATAATGATTTTAGACGTCAGTCTGATATGTTTAGCAGTCGACAAAAAACAAGAAGCTTGTACAACTCTACTTTCTTAAAACTGAAAGTATTATAATTTATACTAACTCGAAATAAAAAGAAATGGAAACACTCTTAAATTGGAAAACTTGAATCGTTTCAACATGAGATGTGAAATGTAGCCTGAATGCGTCACAAACTATGTGATATTGTAGAACTATACATACCACTTTGGTTACTGATCACCGTTAAGCATTTACATAAAGCGTTTTGCTAAGTTGACATGTATATGCACAATACATACATCTCAATCTATCTCGCAAATTTCTCTTTATTTCCATCATTTACACCTATGTAAGAATGAAATTTGAAAACAAAAATTCTATGAACGTAAACAATTATTTCAGGATTTCATCAAACTATTCTGACAATTAAATCAAAACAACAGATATACAATAAATTACGTACAACTTTTGAAATATCATGTATAATTATTTGCTTCTCAATTCATTAACTGAAAACTCATTAAAGAGAAAGTACATGTACCAGTGCATTGTGAGGTAAGTTTGATCAACAAACATATATGTACCTATATACCGGATGGTACCTAAATAATCAGTATAGTACCAGTACAAGTTGACAGTACTGACCATTACTATAGTAAAACACAGAATACCACCAAATTCGACGAACAAATGCTGACAGATGAAAACCAAACAGGAGTAGGGGATACAAATTGTACAGAATAAATCAAATCTGTCCTCATAACAGACAGCACTACCCACAAAACTAAAGTAACGGTTCATTTAAAATCAATCTAGATTTTAAAACAGACATTTCATGATAATCCAGTAAAACCAAAGTATTAAGATTCAAGTTAGATTTAAAATTAAAGGTAGAATACAATCACAGTAGTTCCAATACAACATGAGACATATAATTCATATAAAATCAAATTGACGTGTCTGTGAAACAAAAATTCTCTAACCATGGATATTATTCTATACTGAACCCTGCAAAGTCAGGTAAATACTTTATAAGACGGTACTTTTGAGGTACAAAATTATTGAATCACACTTAAAACTTCTGGCAACAATATATGGAATAACCATGTGGAATAAACACACGAAATATAAATGCCTTATCAAATATCAAATGATAAGGACAGTCTAACAGCCATTGGCCACAGACAGACAGACCAAAAATATACACCTTGTTTAATTTGCTATTTGATTTCAATGCATTAAATCACAATTTTGACTACTGATATTAAAACAATATTTTTTACAGAATACAAATCATATAATACTTACCTCAATAAGTTAGAAATCAAACTATATTCTCTTACTGTACACAGTAAAAACATACCTTTGCCATTTTTTGGCGGATACAATGACAGTTTCAATATATATCGCTCCTTTGGGTATGAATCCCTGCCTACATCAAAGTAAATCATACCAAATTTATCATTTGTATAAAAACAAACAAAATTGATAAATTTAGATAAAAAATCCAACCGTCATAGATTAAAATGCCACTTTTTTTGCCAACTTGGAAATTACACTAATAGGCTTGAAATATTTTGATGTGTTCATGAATTCTTATGATCAACATAAATGTAATGTTATTATGTATAGGTTCTCCAATATTTTTACTTAATACTTCCAGAAGAATTTGATTGATTATGTGTAAAAAGAAAAGAATTGAACAAAAATTCAATAACATATGATTATATATACATATAGATGGCTAAAATAATGTAGATGAAAAGATATAATAAAACAAAACTTTAAAGCTTCTTTCATTCATAACATAAAACATCTAAGCTATACACAAACTAGATTATAACTAACATGTACATGTATCTATTCCAAACAATTATGGAATGCTACACATAAATCATCATTCATTTAAAGAATGGGCAAGGGGGAGGAAGGGGAACTGACCAACTGGAAGGGAGGGTGGGTGTGAGATGTGATTAAATGAGAAACCTGAATGAAAATTTGCTGTATTATATTTTCAAATTTTTAAAACAATACAAATGAATTCATTTAAGATTTCAGTTACTGATGTTTTCAACTAAGTGATAAAATGTAAAGATCGGTATAATATGCCTTTTTTTCTAAATCTCATCTGAATCTCATAAATACAATAAACCATTCACCTAAAAATGCTGCAAAAAAAAAAGTCCCAAACAAGATGATAATGTTAAAACGTTACGTTATAGAGCAGCCAAAGGACGGATACTTAAACTATGGCAACGCTAATATTATTTAGAACAAGAAAGCAGATAGTACGAGTACAGACATGAACTACAAAGACAAGAGGAAACCTGCTTAACTTCTTATGCTAAAGACTTGTAATTTTGACGCAGAACATTTCTTTCAACTGATCATAACAGACTGTAGTGGATCAGGAATTGAGCTAACAAAGAAACAAATACAATGACAGACAGAAAATCAACCCGTCTCTGCTTAGAATGCTTAAAAGAAAGGTACAGCCAAAAACTAACATGCAGATATCACTTGTCTGTCACTTTAATACACTACATAAATTTTGTAAATTTATTTTATGAGTAGTTCAAAATTACAGAGATATTGATTTTGACATCTCTGATCATCGATATTGGACTACATGTATATTTCTAAAAATATATCATAGGATTTCGCAAGTATTATAAAAAAAATTATAACACAGAAAATTAAAAGGACATTGAGAAACAACAAAAATATGTAACATGTGTATAATTGAAAATATAAACCAATCTCTTAAAAAGAAAGGAAAATGAGTACACCATGAAATATCTGGATTTCAATATATGTAAGATGTATGGGAAAAACTATGGGGATAAAAATCCAAAAAGGAATTGGGTCAATACAGTCAATTTCATTGTGTAAAATAAAACCTCAATATCTTCATAAATGTTTGTAAAGAAATAAATTATGCTATGCACTGCATTGGTCATATTACTAGTTTTTTTTTTCTATTTTTTTTTTAAATTCTATATCAATTTATTGTAAAAGACCTGTTAGGGATCAAGCCTTGCTTGGTGTTTCTTGATTTTGTATTTTGCATTATTGCATAAGTCATTATTGCAACTTTGATACGATTGTTTAACTGATTAACAGAGTGACGATGAGAAAAGATAAAGAATCATAAATTCAAGACCAGCTTTCATAAAATTGTAACTGGAAGTAAAAAGAAATCTTGAAATATATGCGAGACATAATATGTTCATAACCAGTGTTATTTGATATACGGAGCACCTTAACAGCTCCTATACAATTTGTTAGTCTGTATCTGCAAAATAACACATCAACATACATGTAAATGAACATGTAACTTCTTAAACAAGAATCTAGCAATTAACCGTTAACTATTTCCTTTGAAAGACAACAACTTCATAACAATTTTCCTTTTTTGTTTCTTTATCACATAATCGATGTAATTATGTATAATGAATTTGTATTCAATTTAAATCTGAATCACTTACTCAGGTAAAAATTATTATTTGCTATGAAAAATTTTCACCTATTATACATGATTTTACCATCCCAAATGAACTTAATCTTACGCTTTCATAAATTGTAATGCTAAAACACATTTCTTTTACTCAACATCAGCAAATCATAGCTGGTCGGATCCACTCAAGCATAGCTATGCAAGTCATTCATTTTTCTAGCACTATAACCTACAAATAGCTTTGCTCGTGTAGAGACAGATGGATCCTTCAGTTTGTATAAGCTCTAGAGGAGCTGCGAGGAGCCTCTAGTCACCAATGGCACTGTCGTAGCTCGGGGGATCAACCACTATTTGTGGAGGCTTGTGGAGAAGTTGTTCTTTCTCTTCCTCGTCAATGTAAAAGAATGGTTTCTTTCCTTTCTTCTTGTCTTTCTGATCCATTTCCGTTGGACTGCTGGGAATTGTGGGTAAAGCATCACTAGGTGAATAGTCCCGGTGGTTTCCCTTGTTCCTTTTTCTTGGTCTGAAAAAAGTTTCAAGTGAATGACATTTTGTTACACCTCATTAAGTTTTCCTAAATCTTATCTACCTTTTTTTCACAAAATGTAGAATGAAATGAGGTAAAACTTCAGACTTAATGGTCCATATGTAAAAGGAGCTGTTAAGATAAGGGCCGTATTTAGCCCTGAATCCCGTGACTTATTCCTTGCGCATGGCGAATCGTACACTGAAAAACATGAATCATTATTGAAATATAATGTATTTGCAGAACTTTTACATGTTTTACATTATGTTAAGGAACTCTTAAGGTTGTAAAATTAAGGTCGAAAGAGGTAGGGGTGCTCGGATAGAAAATTCGATAATATCGACAAAAAACGTATACATTTTTGAATATTTTGTCTAAAATGGATAAATATAAGCTAAAAGACATCAAATATGTCTACATTGTGTATCAGAAATAGATTTCGAACGTTCTACCTCCTTTAATCGGTAAATAATGAAATCCGGAACTTAAAATACGGTCTTATTCTTCATTCAATGGCTACAATGTATGCCTTTTAGCGCGAAATACACATTGACGGAGAAATGAACATCACTCTTGCTTATTTCGTTCCTAATTCTTGTATCTTTCATTCAATCATATTGAGTACACAATGTTTGATGGATTAAAGAGGAAAAATAGTCAAATGTGCTATATTTAATGGTCAAAAAGATCGATTCTTAAAAAATGCACCCTCCTTTCCATTTTTAGTTTTTCGTCTCTGGGGTAGTGTTCCCCCCGGAGATACAGAACCCCACTTTGCCAAAAAAGTTGTATCATGGATACACATCTCCAGTGAAAGTGGCTTTCTGTATATCCGGGGGGAACAATGTTCAATAAAACTTTTCCGTTTTCTATTGATTTCTATGAGAAAAAGATAAGTTTTGACCCCAAAATTAGCAATATCATGCAACACAGATAAAAAATAACTTCATATTCTGATGGGATGCCGTATAGGTATACATTTTACCAAAAAAGGTTCTGGAAATTTCAATTTTCAAAATTCCACTTTTCAGGGCTGATTTTACGCCTTATCTTAACAGTCCTTGCTTTAGCTAAAATTACCATGTAAGGAATGCTGAAATGTCTGATGATTTTCTCAAAGAGCAAAAATATCCAAAATAACTTAAAAGGAAGCAAAACTATCATATAATACAGATCCTTAAATGATACAATCAGGAGTAAAATTATTGAAAATCTGATAAATATTAGAGAAAAATCTTCGTTTTTTACTGTTTGTACATGTAAAAGTACTACGAGACAGCTTACTTGGTAGGACTGTTGGATTTGTTGTTCATATCATTATTCATCATGTTTTTCCACAAAGAAGTCTTGGCCATTTCCTCAGATATATTAAAGGACTGGTCGGTTGCACTAGTGGTCATGTTGACTGGGATGTTGAGTACGTTTCCACCATCCAGGGGAACCATTACAGAATTACTACCGTCTGGACCAGTCATCTCAATCTAAAGTACAGGTATTAAATGTCAAGATACATGTATCATAATGTCATACAATATTACTTATAAGATACATTTTCTGACAATTTGGCCCTTGCTAGGCCAAATATTTTCAGCAAATTCATAAAAGGGGAAAATTTAGACCAAGGTTAAAAGTCATGGTTTTGAGATTATGTTACATAAAACAGGAAAGGCATAAAAATCATTGCTGACAAAAAGACAAAGCACATATTATCTTTTAAGAAAAGGAGGTCACAATCAGAGCTCAAGGTCACAATGTCAAACGTTTACATTGTGTAAAGGTTTTTAACAGTAAAACAGATGGATGGACAGATGCTATAGACTGGAATTACTTTATCTTTAAAACACTACAAAAACTTACAAAGTCACATACATGTATTTATATACTTACTTCCTCTTCTCCTTTACCGTCCTCCTCCTTCTTCCGTTTGTGAGATTCCGGCATGACGTCATCCAGCCATTTTAACTCCGTCTGAGTGAAGATTTTGTCCATACCCTTCCTTATGAAGCACATGGCCAGCACCTACAGAAGATGAGGTACATGTAAAATAGGGGTGAAACAATATGCCAAAAGTGAATCGCGATATATTGCAATATTTCATTAGCTGTGTTGTGATATATTGTTTCTTTCCATTTTTATTATTTATTATATTAAATCAGGTTCCTTTTTTATATTTGTTCATACTGTTCATATCTTCTGATTGAATATCACATTAATTGTCAATGTCATTTGATTGAAAAAATATTTGTCTTTTTCTCAATTTTAAATTGAAAAAGTTTAAAATCAAAGTGATTTAAGGGTTTATTCATAATATCTATAAGGGCATGATATATTGCAATACACATTTCATATCGAGATACAATAGGAATTTATTAAATATTGCAAAATACATTATCTATATAATGTTACACCCTTAAAGTAAAATGTTGACTGCGGTTACCATCTATTCCAAGTGTTTTCCATATAAAATGATATCTCTTTATATTCTAGACAATGTTTCTTGATAAAAAGGAATGAAAATTACTATAACATTTTATCAAATGTAACCATAAATATGACATTATAAAAAAGTCTTTACTCTGTTATTAACACCATCTTACATCAAGAAATAAACTTTTCATACATGTATATCAAGGAAATATAGCTACCATTATTGGGAAAGCAATGGAGGTCTCTTTGATGCTCTTTATCACCCACAATAACACTAGACAGAAGACTTGGATAGCTGTGAACAGATGTACACGATTTGTTTTTACGTGTCTGAGATACATGTAATCAGGTTGATACTTGGCTGGGCTGAACCAGATCAGGATTCTCTGTACTATCTGCATGCCTCGGAGTGAAGATATACCCATATACAGGAAAACACCATATAGTACTGGCATTGGAATGGCCTGAAAAACAAAGGTTTTAATAGTGTAAACATTGCATCTGAACTGATTTTGGCCTTGGTGAATTTTCTTGAGAGCAAAATGTCAGGGACTAAATTCAGTAAAGTATGAATGAAATTTTATAAAGAAATCCAGGGTATCAGGTTTCATGATAGCACAGTATTTTTAAAATTTTCACAACATTCATTCTGAATGGACATAATCTAACAATTATACACAATAAAGACATCAACCATAAATGGAAATATTAGATTCCAGTATTTCATACTTTCTTTTGGATTTCTGGATAAATAAATATAGCTCACCCTTAATACATTAGTCATTACAGTAGAAATTCCAATCATCAGAAAGATAGCTACACCAGTCGCTCTCTGTTCCCTAGAAATTAAAGATAATATGGTTTACTAACATTACAATTATGTATATTCATTATGTGAAAAATGTAAGTCAAAGTCATCAAGTCAAAAGATCTGATAACAAATTAAAGCTATGGAAATGTAGAATCTAAAAGGTACATATAAAAGACCTATACTTTACAGAATTTTCTACATATAATTATGAGTATATTCTCATAATATTCTAATTTACAATGCACAAGAAAGTCATGTATACAACAAGGTACCCTATTGACCTATTCTTCCCTGCCAGGGTTTCGAACCCACTACCTACGACAAATATATGAGACAGAATATACATGTTTCTATGACAGTTTTTACCATGTTATATACATGTATTACCTGACTCCTAGAAATTTGGGTCTTTCACCAGGTGCAGTACATTCCGACTCCTTCTGTAAACTGACAACATGCGTAATAGACAGTACGGTGGCAGCCACGAACCAGGGAAGTCCCATAAACGAGTTCAGTATGACTAATACGGCTATAATCAGCAGGTCCAAATGGTAACCATGACCTTTCTGTTAGCATAAATAACAAGTTAGTTAGACTTAGTCTCATATACATGTATGTAAGATGGTTCACTTGTCACTCTTTGAAATAACTAATATTGCATGAATAGAATCTTGTGGCAAAATAATAGAATATTTTCTGAGACAATTTTCAGAAGGCATGTAATTTTTATACTAAAACGCACCAGATGAAGCCCTACTTGAGAAGATTTCAAGTACGGACAAAAACATGTGCAAGAACATGGTACTATAATGAACGAGTTGATCAAATAAAAGGAAAACAATTTATCAATCAAATTTGTATTACATTAGACTGACAAAAAGATGCAAGCTGATATAATATCAAAGAACTGAAGGCCCTGAGAGATACTTCAATTCAAAATTTATTGTCAGCAGATAAATGTTGAATTATTTTATTGTAAGGCAATGTTTTTTTTAACATGTGTCAGACAGCAAATTCCTAAACTAGACACAGCACTATATTTTGAGGTGTATGGATACGTGACAAAGGGGCAGTATCTCATTATACAGTTACTGTAGTTATGATAACAGTAAGATACCTCCTGAAAAGGAAGAATCTCAAAAAGCAATACACAAAATACATAAAACACCGCTAAAGACGGTATGGCCGGATTGCAAAGTAAGTTTTTGTCACCAACTGGGTCAAGGTCAATAAGTCTTTAATAATACAGCATAAATTGAAAGGTTTTGTCAGAGGCAACCTACATGTATAATATAAAGTTTCTACTGCATACAGTTCCATAGATTTTGCTTAAACCAGGAACTTTAACCAAAATCCTTAACTAGGTCAAAGTCCAAGGTCAAGGTCACTAGGTCAAATGTTACGGCATAAATTGAAAGGTCTTGTCATGGGCAAGCTTCATGTATAATATAAAGTTTCTACTGCATACAGTACCATAGATTTTGCTTAAACCAGGAACTTTAATCAAAATCTTTGAGTAGGTCAAAGTCGAAGGTCAAGGTCAATAGGTCAAATGTTACGGCATAAATTGAAAGGTCTTGTCATGGGCAAGCTTCATGTATAATATAAAGTTTCTACTGCATATAGTTACTTAAATTTGCCTCAACCAGAAACTTTAACCAAAATCTTTAACTAGGTCAAAGTCGAAGGTCAAGGTCACTAGGTCAAATGTAACCGCATAAATTGAAAGGTCTTGTCATGGGCAAGCTTCATGTATAATATACAGTTTCTACTGCATATAGTTACTTAGATTTTGCCTCAACCAGAAACTTTAACCAAAATCTTTAACTAGGTCAAAGTCCAAGGTCAAGGTCACTAGGTCAAATGTTATGGCATAAATTGAAAGGTCTTGTCATCGGCAAGCTTCATGTATAATATAAAGTTTCTACTGCATATAGTTACTTAGATTTTGCCTCAACCAGAAACTTTAACCAAAATCTTTAACTAGGTCAAAGTCCAAGGTCAAGGTCACTAGGTCAAATGTTACGGCATAAATTGAAAGGTCTTGTCATGGGCAAGCTTCATGTATAATATAAAGTTTCTACTGCATATAGTTACTTAGATTTTGCCTCAACCAGAAACTTTAACCAAAATCTTTAACTAGGTCAAAGTCCAAGGTCAAGGTCACTAGGTCAAATGTTACGGCATAAATTGAAAGGTCTTGTCATGGGCAAGCTTCATGTATAATATAAAGTTTCTACTGCATATAGTTACTTAGATTTTGCCTCAACCAGAAACTTTAACCAAAATCTTTAACTAGGTCAAAGTCCAAGGTCAAGGTCACTAGGTCAAAAGTTACGGCATAAATTGAAAGGTCTTGTCATGGGCAAGCTTCATGTATAATATAAAGTTTCTACTGCATATAGTTACTTAGATTTTGCCTCAACCAGAAACTTTAACCAAAATCTTTAACTAGGTCAAAGTCCAAGGTCAAGGTCACTAGGTCAAATGTTACGGCATAAATTGGAAGGTCTTGTCATCGGCAAGCTTCATGTATAATATAAAGTTTCTACTGCATATAGTTACTTAGATTTTGCCTCAACCAGAAACTTTAACCAAAATCTTTAACTAGGTCAAAGTCCAAGGTCAAGGTCACTAGGTCAAAAGTTACGGCATAAATTGAAAGGTCTTGTCATGGGCAAGCTTCATGTATAATATAAAGTTTCTACTGCATATAGTTCCTTAGATTTTGCCTCAACCAGAAACCTTAACCAAAATGTTGACGGCAGACGGACGGACAGACAGACGGACAGACGGACAGACGGACGGACATCGTCAATCTATAGACCGGAATTGCTTTGCAATCCGGCCAACAAGAGTTTGGTATAAATCCAGAAAAAATAATGTTCAAACTTACCTTCAGTTTGTTTTCTTTCCTGTTGACGATAACCGCTGTAATCTGTTGATCCATAAATACCAGAATGGTCAATAATAGTGCAGGAATAACGGCAGCAAAGATCAACCAGATAGGATTCTTACCAATAGGGGGGACAACCCAGCCTCTTTCTTTACTATTTGTGGGCTGCAATAATATCAAATTATGATTACTGGTAAAATTCAAGATTGTTAATCACTTAGAGAGATAGAAGCATAGAAAGTTATGATTAAAAGCATCTCTAATGCAATTATTTTTTTTCCCACAATAACTAATTTCAACTTAAACTCTACGTAAAATCTGTTTTCAACAAGAAAATTAATTAGGAATACATGTAAACAGATCTTGTATTAGATGAAAAATTTAATTTTCATGTATTCAAATCCATTCATTTTTTGAACATATTTTTTTTTGTATGTCAATCTTTCAAAATAACAGATGTTTATTCAAATTAATGACTCATACATAGCAACAATAATTTGAGTCTCTAAAAAACACTTATTTAACTGTTTTCCATGAAACAGGGTAGAAGAAAGTTCATTTTTGTGCAACAAAAGAGGTTACTGTACAAATTTAGTGCTTCCTGTCGTAAAAGAATATGTGGTGTACAATATAGAATATATTCTACTTCAAGAGCAGATGTTGCATTTTGATTTTTACGCTCAATGAGAGTACAAAGGCTCCTTTCTTGGCTATGCTGGGATGACAGTACTTACTACAGGACAAAATCTATCTATAAGCTACAATAATTCTAATTAAATCTGGCATTTTCCTATCTACAGTAATACCCAGGTCTTAATTCTGCATCCTGCTAAATCAGAACAGGTGGATGATTGCTTTCATTTTACATACATTACACTAAATATACAGAAAAACTAATACATTGTTTAAGAAATAACAACTACTAGCTAGCCATGGTTATTGTCCAGTAATTCCATGAGACGCATGAACCAATCAAATTATAACTGAGCCACGAAGCAGCGAGGTGACGAGTGGAATTACTGGACAATGAATCACGGCTCGCTAGTTGTTATATCTATTCTGATATAGCACATGAATAGGAGGAGCATAGCGCACTGGAAGTTTGTTGGAGATTTTACACCAGGCAATTCTATGGTATATATAGGGAGAAAATTTCAAGTCATAATAGAATTATCAATACTGATCATGGGACCAGTAGCTTTATACGTCCATCCAATCTACAAATGTATACTGCAGGAAGATGCAGATATAATTACTTTAAAGAATTCCTTGAGATAAGTTTCCAAACTGAGGTTATAAGTCTAGTTCTGAATTAAATGTATCTTATTCTATTAAATGTATTTTATTCTATAAAATACATTCTATTAAATGTATTTTATTCTATAGAAATTAGAATACACAATGAACCTTCCTGAATAATTTTCATATCCAAATCTCTTATAAGTCTTTTACAAGTTCTCTACAGGAACATCCACATAATTTTGATGATGAAAACTGTTGGGATGATTTCACAACAGATGCCTATTCTATACATAACAATTGAACATACATGTAAATAATTTCAGGTCACTGAATCTTAAGCAATGTGGGTTTTTTCTTTTTAACGGACCATTTTCTGATCACGATATTGAGTTTAAAATGTCTGGCTTGACATCTTTTTTTAACATTGTTTGGCATTATGACGTACGTCAATGTTAAAAGACTTCAACTCTGTTGTGACGTAACACCGATTCACCGAATTTGCATGTGACCAACCAGAATTATACTACCATGAACACCCAAAGTAAGACAGTCATTACTTATATTTCCATTTGCACTAAATATCAGACAACCCGATAAGCATTAATAATAAGCGTATTGAATGTATTGACGTCGAAAGTATCGGAAACGTTGGTAAATTCTCCCTATGTTCACAATTAAAGAATGACGTCATAATAGGCAACCAGAATTATGGTTTATAAATCCCTTTGCCAAATGGGCACCTAACATGGGGGTTTTTCTGCAATGGAAATATATGCGCACGAAATACTCAAAAGGGGAAATTTTTCAAATATATTAAAATTCTGGCAAAAACTGTATTTAGATTTTGGCTAGTCGTCTATTGAAGAAGCCCTCTGCTTCAAACTTGTTGAAGTTAAGGATGTGATAATCTTATAACTATACATAAATTAAACAGCAGAAATAACTACTGACCATGAATCTGCTAGGGACCTCTAGTTTAGGAGTCCTGATACCAAGGGACAGGTCAAATCCTACCATGGTCAAGATGGCAATCAACACGGCAAAATCACTCACGACTCTGCGTACCTGAAATGACGAATTACTTCTATCCCTGTATGTTTTGTCTGTAATTCTGAATATTGTTATGATTTTTGCTCACATTATTGAATGAAATAGCATTGTAAGAAATGAAATACATGTTCATATATAGAGATTAAATAAATAACATGAATGTCACTGAGAAGATTAAATTGACTTCTTTTTATTTTTTGTTTTCATTTAAATAAATTAATGGAAACAAGGAAATACACCATAACAATAAAGGATAGTTTTCCTGTGCAACAGAGAAAACTTCTCAAATTATTATATTAAGCTAAAGGGTTTTAACATTATTTAAATAGTACAACAAAATAATGCTCTAAATGCAATGCAAAAAGGCCTAGCTTCCAGCCATTTTTAACTGTTTGAATATTATCATGCTGAGAATTGATGGATAAACAGGATCATCAGCTGAGACAGTCTTGATCAGAAGCTATGGACAAGGGTAAAGGTTTATTATACAGACAGATGACAAACAGGATCATCAGCTGAGACAGTCTACATGTATATCAGAAGCTATGGACAAGGGTAAAGGTTTATAATACAAACAGATGGACAAACAGGATCATCAGCTGAAACAGTCTATATCAGAAGCTATGGACAAGGGTAAAGGTTTATTATACAAACAGATGGACAAACAGGATCATCAGCTGAAACAGTCTATATCAGAAGCTATGGACAAGGGTAAAGGTTTATTATACAAACAGATGGACAAACAGGATCATCAGCTGAGACAGTCTTGATCAGAAGCTATGGACAAGGGTAAAGGTTTATTATACAAACAGATGGACAAACAGGATCATCAGCTGAGACAGTCTTGATCAGAAGCTATGGACAAGGGTAAAGGTTTATTATACAAATAGATGGACAAACAGGATCATCAGCTGAAACAGTCTACATCAGAATCAATGGACAAGGGTGAAGGTTTATTATACAGACAGATGGTCAAAAAGGATCATCAGCTGAGACAGTCTATATCAGAAGCTATGGACAAGGTTAAAGGTTTATTATACAGACAGATGGACAAACAGGATCATCAGCTGAAACAGTCTTAATCAGAAACTATGGACAAGGGTAAAGTTTTATTATACAGACAGATGGACAAACAGGATCATCAGCTGAAACAGTCTTGATCAGAAGCTATGGACAAAGGTAAAGTTAAATTATACAGACAGATGGAAAAACAGGATCATCAGCTGAGACAGTCTTGATCAGAAGCTATGGACAAGGGTAAAGGTTTATTATACAGACAGATGGACAAACAGGATCATCAGCTGAAACAGTCTATATCAGAAGCTATGGACAAGGGTAAAGGTTTATTATACAGACAGATGGACAAACAGGATCATCAGCTGAGACAGTCTCTATCAGAAGCTATGGACAAGGGTAAAGGTTTATTATACAGACAGATGGACAAACAGGATCATCAGCTGAAACAGTCTTGATCAGAAGCTATGGACAAGGGTAAAGGTTTATCATACAGACAGACGGACAAACAGGATCATCAGCTGAGACAGTCTACATGTATATCAGAAGCTATGGACAAGGGTAAAGGTTTATTATACTGACAGATGGACAAACAGGATCATCAGCTGAAACAGTCTTGATTAGAAGCTATGGACAAGGGTAAAGAATTATTATACTGACAGGTGGACAAACAGGATAATCAGCTGAGACAGTCTTGATCAGAAGCTATGGACAAGGGTAAAGGTTTATTATACAGACAGATGGACAAACAGGATCATCAGCTGAGACAGTCTACATGTATATCAGAAGCTATGGACAAGGGTAAAGTTTAACTATACAGACAGATGGACAAACAGGATAATCAGCTGAGACAGTCTATATCAGAAGCTATGGACAAGGGTAAAGGTTTATTATACAGACAGATGGACAAACAGGATCATCAGCTGAAACAGTCTATATCAGAAGCTATGGACAAGGGTAAAGGTTTATTATACAGACAGATGGACAAAAAGGATCATCAGCTGAAACAGTCTATATCAGAAGCTATGGACAAGGGTAAAGGTTTATTATACAGACAGATGGACAAACAGGATCATCAGCTGAAACAGTCTGTATCAGAAGCTATGGACAAGGGTAAAGGTTTATTATACAGACAGATGGACAAACAGGATCATCAGCTGAAACTGAAAGAGTCTTGATCAGAAGCTACGGACAAGGGTAAAGGTTTATTATACAGACAGATGGACTAACAGGATCATCAGCTGAAACAGTCTATATCAGAAGCTATGGACAAGGGTAAAGGTTTATTATACAGACAGATGGACAAATAGGATCATCAGCTGAAACTGAAAGAGTCTTGATCAGAAGCTACGGACAAGGGTAAAGGTTTATAATACAGACAGATGGACCAAAAAATATACAGCAGAGCAAAAATAAATCTGTTATGTCACAATAAGGGTATAAAAAGACAATACTCACAATGTTAGGAAAGAATCTTGTGTTCCTGAATAACTTCAAAAACATGGCCAAGGTAAATGTTCCAAAAAATAGAATTACGGATAAGAAGAAAACTTCTGGTCTTGTTGTTTCTGGACACTCGGGTATTCCTATTGTGCCTCCAAAGTCTAAGCACGCTTCCTGACTAAGATTGGACCACAGTATAGGGGCCTCTGTCGTTAAATTGGGTGCCACTGTTGTCACAATTAAACCTGCAGTTATATTTGTGCTGTTCACCATAGAGCTGTTCATGACACTTTCTGTTATATTTGGGGGCAAGCACTGAACTAAATGGTCACATATATGGTGTGGATAAAACACTTCTGGAAAGAAATGAATGGGATGGGTAGATGCCACTTTAAATAGTTTGGCAAACGCTTCCTTGATGAAAATCAAAGATATAAGTAAAGCGAAGCTTTCCTCTGTAAACCGTGTGATGTAGCGTACCCATGCACTACAGTCTAATGCAACCATCACTATTAATATAGCTCCAGTCCATACACCAATCCATAGTCGTAATTCAAGGTAATCCCAATCATTTCGACTGAAATGTAATATAGGATGATAAATACATTTATTAAAATATAAATACATGTGTATATTTGGTCAGTATTGAAATTACTTCTATTTGCATTTGTCTAATATCAAGAAATCATCAGTGTCAAAATTTCTTATCTTTAAAGTTACTTGTATCCCTAAAGTCAATTAACTGAAATAAAATGTACATGTATACAGAGATTGCACTAAATCAAGTCTTACTTACAAGCAGAAATCATACAGTATAGTTTCATAGACCAGAATAGGACCTGTACTTCCCAGTATAGTGAGTGGTTGACCAGAGAATAATGCATACACCACCCCACAAATGGCTCCTGCAAGCAAACTCTCTATAGCTGCCTAGAGGTATAAGAGAAAAATAACATTGTAATTGTCAATATTGTATGTACCCTTTTTTAAAGTTTTTCATTTTTTTTTTCAGTTGGTAGCCTGGTAGCAGATGGCAAGTGTATTCCATCTTTTCAAGATACATGTACAGAGTTGCTTGCCGTTTAGACGGTATCTGATATAAATGTATTATTGTGTGACGGAATCCCTATAGAAACTCCATATTTGAAGCATGTTTTTCCTTGAACTTTCTGCTAGTTTCCATAGGATATAATGACGTCACAATTATTTTACATCAGAAACTGTCCCACATGGTTAACTCTGTATATCGAAAACATGAATAGACTGAGAGATCAAACTATGGGTAAACTGTAGTTGACAATCCTTGAGAAAAAATTTCAAGGAAAATTGATTATCAATGTATTATAAAACACCTACCAGGTTTTTATCTGTGGCATCACCAAGGAGTCCTCCAAATGTAATAATAGGTGTTAGACAAGCAAAGTACAGGAAAAAGAAGGAGGCTAAACTCTGTATGTGAAAAGCATCCTTAAAGTCACTGAGGTAAAACGGTGCTTTACGTCTGATATCATTTATAAGACCTCCAAATAACCTAAAAAGATATCATAAAGTAGAGACACTAGACTGATATCTTACCAACATCTTATAACATACATGTACATGTATTTTATTCCAAAGCAACATGTCATAGATTTTGTTTGCTGAAGAAATTATACCCAAACACCATCCAACCTACATGTATGTACAAATGGTGGTGCTTCCTAATCTTTAGTTTTTCCCCACTACAACTTCACATAAATACGTTTGTTTAAATCTGAGCTTAATAATTTACTTGTAAATGCACCTGTATTTCGATGAAAAAAGTATAATATGACTTCCCAAGAGACTTCAGTCTAGTCAAGCTTCCATTGGGTAATACCAAACTTTCCCTCCCCCAAAAAAAACCGAAAAAAAAAGTCTATATAGAATGTAGAAAGTTTGGTACATAAACTTGAGCTTACTTTCCCGTCCTGACCAGACCTGGGTCTGCATGGCTATCCTCCTCCTCTGTATCCCCCAGGGCCTTACCATTAGGCATGGGCGTGTTACAGGGTGCGGTCTTCCTACTCTCCTGGGAGGGGATACTCTTTGGGGGTTCTATCCTGATACTGGGATCCCACTCCCCTGGGGGTAGGACTGTAACCTGATCCAGGAATTCATCAATGCCAGCTAAGATGTCCTCTCTGTTCTTGGCGTGGTACGCAACATCATGGAACACCTAAATGCCATATAATAACAAAACCAAATACAAAGCATTTCCTAAAATGGGCTTTGAGACCCGTTTCTTGGACATCTATACATAAATATTATATTTGTATGTAAATGTAGACTAGAACAGTGTTAAGCATTTTTGTTATACCCTTGTCAGTATCTCTATATAAAATCCCCATAGGAAAAATGCCTTTAAATTCGAATATTTGACCAAGCGGTCAATATTTACATCAATATTGGCCCTAGGGCAATATTTCAAAAAATATTGACCGATAAACGGTACATCGTTTGTGATGTCACGTCATTGATGACGCTATTAGCTCTACCTATTTTTCCGCGCTCTTTCTCTTATAAAAGAAAATGAACGTAAATATGCAGGGTCAATCGGTTCGTTGCTGCAGTATGGATGTAAGGTATAACAAAACAATTATTGACTGGGAATTCGGGTAATATATGATTTGTTGGACCTTCAGACAAAATATAGCCCTCGGCCTTCGGCCTCGGGCAATATTTTATCTTCAGGTCCAACAAATTATATATTGCCCTCATTCCCAGTCAATAATTGTATAATGTATCTGTTCATGTACTGTACAAGTAAAATCATTGCTGGAAATACATGTACTTTCTTTCGTTTATCATAGTAAACCCTTTCGGTTGGATAATGATATGTGGACCCGTTTCTTTTGCCATTGAATTATGCATTTTGCATTTTTATTTACTGAGACAAACTTTGCAGTAAATGACTGAACGCAAAAGTAGCAAAGGTTTATACACAACTAATGATTTTACATATACAGTATCTATTTGGTGATGTTTACTTCCCACTGGCTGAGATTTTACATGTTTAGGCTATCTTCTTCTTTACCAAGGACTGAGGTTCATCAACAACATGTTGAAGTTGTATTTTTTACCATCACAAAAAATTTAAAAATCTTTAATACATGTACATCACTAATAAAGGCAAAGGTGCATGAACATGCACACTACAAGAGATATATTTACCTCATCTGACATAAGTGTGGCTATAGAGCGTCCTATCTCATGATAAGAGCTTAGTTTTCCTATAGGACCAAGCATTATAAAGATGAACTTTGATGGCACAGGTACCTCTGTGAGATCAGGCATAAATACAGACTTTAGGAGTCGTACATATCCTACGATAGGGTGAGTTAGGAAATCTACCTCACCCACCAGTATGTTAGCTGCTTCTGCTCCAGGGGGAATTTTCTTCATGAAGTGCAAATTCTGAAATGGTCAGAACATGTAATAAAATACAAACGGAACATCTACGACAGTTTGATGAAATCTATACTTATATTACCAAATGAGGTGAAGAATAAATTAAATCACATCACCTAATTAAGTTAGAAAATAAGCAACAACGATTATTCTGAACAACTGATAAGCATTTTGGGGGTAACATGAAAGTGCAATTTACAGAAAGGAGAAAGTAAATCTATGCTAGATAAGGCAAATACCCCTACAACAAAGTTTTTGTCAAGAGATTATCCTTACTTGACACACGGATTACAACAGTAGAATTACTTAAAATGCACACATAATCTTCACAAAAACTCAATGGCCCAATACCTATGACAACTGAAATTGTTGCTAGGCCAGCAGAAATTGTCTAACAAACTACACAATTGGCAAGTAGAATTTGTCTGTGGGCTAGTTGTCAGAAACATTTTTTGGTGAAAATTGATTATCTTTCAGGATTTCTTCCAGCAAACAAGTTCAAGTTCACCAAGTCTAATGTCTTGTTTACCATATATATGCACAGCCAATGTAATTCCCTGAGATGTTACTATTGAAAGCAACGTGCTGCAATTCGTGTATTAACACTCGTGACGTCACAATGCATAAGATCTAAAGAAACATGCCGCGACGGCTGTTCTAACCTGCAAACTGAACCCGCGTTGACCTGAATGTTAATTTCACCTTTTTACGTGAAAAAAAAAACGCGATTTCAGAAAACAAGAATGAAACGGACAACTGTGGTGCATATATATAGAATAAATGTCATAATTTGTGTTTTGTTACGGGTATGCAACACACAGCAAGTGCATTTATCGCATGAAATGCGCTAACACGCATTACATGTACGATAAATGCACTTGCTGTGTGTTGCATACCCGTAACAAGACACAAATTAAGACACTTATTCTCTATATATCAAAATTTAATACAATTGCACTGGTATGGTGCATCAAAAAATTGAATATTAGGCCCTATTCCTTTGCTTTAGAGATGAATAAAATTTGATCTTCAGGACTTCATGTCATGACAGACAAATGGACATATCAACAGACAGACAGACAGACAGGTGAATCCTACCTAGTCTGTTTGCATGGGGATATAATAGTGATTAAAGAAAGAGACAATTAAATAAGAATAGTTTATCTACTACAGTATGTACAATGGCAATATAAATGGAGCAGGAATTTTAATTTGTTGTAAATATGGTAGGTTATGACATAAAATTATGATTGGTTGAACTGCTTGGTACATTAAATAGCTCAAACTTCCCATATATCTTCAAACTTGGTTTAAATGCACAAAATTGTATTCTTTGCAATTCAGTATTTCATAAATGTACATGTAGCATCAAAATCTGTTATGTTGGAATATTCAGGAAATGCTTATGTAAATTTCAGTTTGCAATACTAATGATGCAGAGTATATATTTTTATAATATTATCATTGCAGAGCAATTCATTCATAAAAGACCCAAGTCAACACAAAGTGTAACATCCCCTCTCCTAGCAAGTCACATAATTCTATCACTCCCTGATGGTATAGCGAAGAATTTGTCCAACAATTGTAATTCGAAGCTTGGCCCCAGCTACAAACAATTTTAATTCTAGGGTATCTACAAGGGAGTAATGCATTGACAATTGTGCCCTTGACCTGTAACCTCACCTTTAAAATCAATAGACCTTGTACTATCACCACCTTTCAAGGTCCATTGGAAATAATCTGTGTCCTCCATAAACTTTCGAAGACACACACAAACACACCCACAATAGCTTTACTATATAAACTTGACAGCAAAATTGCATGAGGGGCTAAAAGCATGTACATGTATAAGTATATACATGTATTACATTACTAGTATTTTAATCTTTGTACTTGTATACATTAAACATAATAGATCTACAAACATATGCTGTACAATATACTGAGTATTTAGAGTAAATATTCTAACAAATGCTGTTTATATAAAATGAGTATTTTTCTGTGCATACACTTACATTTAACAGCTGTAAAAAACGTTAGAGTTTCAGGGGTATTATGGTTACAATAAGGTATTAGTAATGAACAGAGTTGTTAGAACATCATTCTTCAGAACGATAAATTTACAAACATTTCTCATGCAATGCTAACAAAGAGTTGATCTAGCTTTGCTTATTTCAAACAAGGCATAGGATGCTGTTATTTTTTAAATAATTGAACAAGAAATACAGCAATTTTTAGAAAACACTAAGTCTCAAGAGGTAACATTGTCCTAAAAATTGGTATTTTACACGGTAAAGTTGATCAACCTTTGTGTCATTTGAATATGCATAACTTTTTTTTTTAATTTGAAAAAAAAAAATCCCTATTATTGGAAGGTACCAAATGGGAAAGTTGATCATGACTGGCAGTCACATGAAATCTTTAGAAATGTTCCTTTTTCCTATCCATACAAAATTGTTGAAGTTTAATGATTATATTACTGTATAAATAACCATAATCAAATACAGTATCAAAAGCAAGCCAATATTTCTCATGTCCTAAACCTTAAACCTTGTTACAAAGTTTCAAGGTAGATATTTTTAGACATAAAAATCATTCCAAGGAATGCATATGTCGCCTGCGAAACATAGCGACACTTAAAAATCACTTTTATATAGGGTGAGACATCCAAGTGTCACAGACAGATGGACAACAGACAAAGTGATCCTTAAAGTGTCGCTATGCTTTGCAGGCGACACAAAAATTACAGTCAAAGTCACAAGAGCATTGAATGTTGATATAAGTACATGTATTTCATAGGTGAAATTACCCCTGCCAAATATGGAAACAACATCTTATGACTTCAAGTGTCATAGTTGAAAAATTGTTCCACTTGATTATTCAATTCAAACTCAACTTAAAAGGAAGTCAAGAACGAAAGTGTTATGCCTTAATACACCTTAAGATTATATTAAGATATATTCAAATAAAACATTAGCTTTGAATCTCTGTTTATCATATTTATACACGTAAGTGTATTTTTACAAATTGAAAGCACTGGTTTTTACAATACTGATAAGTTGCCAGCAAAATATTAAATGTGTCCAATTACTGATCCTAGAAGACAACCGACTTCAAAATAAGCTAGCATGATACAAAAAATAAATCACAATAGAAAATAAGGAAAAACGTGAAAGTAAAATCTACACCTGTGCCTCTTTGGTTGTATATGTACTATGGCCTGACTGTAAAGTAGCAGTAATATTAATAATATGGATTTATTTGATATCGAATAAGTGTTTTGATCAGTCTAACTTATCAATAAATTAACAACATCAGTGTTTACGAAAAGTATGTCCCACGTATTTGGATTTTTGGGAAACATCAATCATGTTATATAGAAAAACAACAAAAATTATTAAAAACTACCTTTGGTTTCTCAGATTATTTCATAAACACTGCAACATGGGTTTGTGAAACACTTTGCTCCCATACAGAGTCATCTGTTATGCATAGGCAACATGTAAGTCAAACTCAAAATAAGATTGAGATAAAATCTTGGTACTTAAATAAAACGTCCTCTCACAAGAAATACATATGTGAAATATGAAAATCTTATCACTTACCATTCAAATGTAAGCAATGTTAAAGTTAGACAGACTTGACAAAAACATATGCAAACCAATATGAATTCTTTATGCATAAAAATTCCTTATGCAAGTCTTCCAATTTGTTTTTTAAGTTTGTATGTTATAGTCAAACCTATAATATCATGTATTTGGACATTTTCAATGAAAACATAGGGTAATCAAAGATTACATATCTCACCTATACAGGTTTTTGTCAGAACCCAGGTTAAAGTTTTTGAAAAGTAGGTCAAAGTCCAAGGTCACTAGGTAAAAGGTCATGGTCTCAAATGAAAGGTCTCGTCACAAGGTATCACTGTACATGTGAAATATCAAAGCCCTACCCCCTATAGTTCAAGAGATTTAGTCCAGGTTAAAGTTTGGTCTATGGACGACGACAACGAAGACGCCGAGGGTATGGCATTAGCTCTCCGGACTTTTTCGTCCCGGTGAGCTAAAAAGTCAAAACAAACCATATACAATAATAATGGAACTTATCATGACGTTGCGACTGAGATGGGGGAATCTCATCCGAATGTAAAAGATTTACAATCCACAACGAGATTTGCCTTCAAGCCCCATCATGAATATGGCGAATCTTTTTCACAGGAATGAAATCTCTTTGAATCTGCCACAATAGTCATGATTGATTATTTTTTCTCACTCAGCTAATCATGGTGAATTTTTGTAAAAAGAACTGAAAAAAATACACACTAAGTTTAAGTTTATATTTACACTGTCTTCCACTCCATATGGAGTGCGAGACAAGAAAAGCTCAAACTGCCACGTCATTTTACTTTTTTCCATCTCAAGTGAGTGAGAAAACATTATCTTACATAACAAGAAAGTAATCACTTCAAACAAAAGTCAAAACATTTTAGGATTTTTTCCCTTTACCTCACTTCTATATATATGCCACATGGGGACACGTTTTTTACATACCTTATGTGAGGCGTCTTTATCCAGTAAATCTCCGGAGCTGCTATTTCCCGTCAGTGTCCCGGCATGGGTGGCGTGGTGCTCCAGTTTATGATTACTCGGGTCTCTCCTCATGTGATGGGTTGCGGCAAAGTTTGGGGTACTCTTAGCACCAGGGAATCCATGTCTATGTTCTTTGTCTTCCCCTGTAAAATTTGTATAATGTGTAAAATGAAGTGTAATTTAAAGAATTTAAAAGATTTTGAATTGCCTTCAAAATTTTTTATGCATCTATGGAAAATCATTTATATTCAGATGTTTTCATAAGAAGAATCATTTTTTTTCCATACATCTATGGTAAATTATTTATATGCAGAAGTTTTCATTAGAAGAATTATAAACCTCAGGTAATGTTTTTTCCTAAAGAAATACAAATTTTGAAACAACACATCAGAATCCACAAGAAGAATAACTTAATTTCACATAACAATATAATTTTGATCTGCCTTTTTCTATCAGTTGTGAAGGGAAATGATATCCTTTCTTGAAAACAGAAATTAAACTCATTTATGATTTCTCAAATTTATATTCATAGATTTCAATTATCTAGGACTTGGACTTTGGACCATATAGGATCATGCAACTCATATCAACATTAGATCTCATATTTATTGATAATGAGCAAATATACTGTACACAATACTGAATTTACTTCTACCCCAATCTTTACACATTTCAACTAAACATATAGTTTTCAAAAACACAAAAGAATAACATGAAGTTAGATACATTAGCCAGAAACAAACAATAAAATATTTATGTAAAAATCCTACTAGTTAAGCTATTCATAAGCTTAAACTCATAATTCAAAATACAGTAACATGAAATAGATGTTAAAGACTGAAGCTCTTAGTATACCGAACAGAAGCAGTTCTTTACCATTTACCCATCTTGAAATATGTTGTAAATTTAATACAGTGAGAGGGAGAGTGTATTAAGAGAGTGTTCATGTACAATAAATCATACCACAGTCATTCTGAATTCCAGTGAACATTATTCATACAGTGAGTTGTAAAGGTTAAACTTAAGGACCAAAGTGAATTGAAATATTAGAACTATCGGTATCTTTCCGGAGGGACAACATATTAAGAGCCTTTTGACAGGTAGAAATCATTCAATAAAGAAATTGTATCAGAAGAGACGAATGTTAGACATACTCACTGCAAGCAAATGATTCTTTAGGAGAGAGGCACGTCTACGGAAGAGAGAAATTTTCTTTTCAACTTACATTTTAACTTACATTTTGAGCTAAACCCCTTACCATGCAAATGCATGCTTTTAGGTTCAGAGTGTTTTTTGCCGATATCAGCTAAAGAACGGATAATCGGTAGGTGGTATTTGCTACCACCGTTTTCGTTGTGGCGTTTCTGATTCAAGTGACGGTGCCTGATAAGTAAGACATCTCGCACTTGTTCCTTCAGGTTCTCCTCTAGTTGTTTTCCAGCGACCATGTTGTCTAGCAACAAATCTGTGTGATAGAAAATCATGTGATTACCATCTTTACCAAGGTATAATTTACTTATTTCTGTTGTCAAAGCAGAGCTACCAATGTCATCAGCAAAATAAAATGCAAGTCATGAATATTCATTTCAGTGAATAAACATGCATTGAATACTTTGTCTGACCTATAAATAAAATTGACAAGTCTATGTTGCTCCAATGAATTAGCACAATCAGGACTGTGCAAGCACTTCGCAACCATAACCTCCATTTATGCTATAATGGTTTTTACTTGAAAAAAACCAGAGCACACATACATCAAATCAAATGAATTATTCGAGTTGTAAATCTGGAGGAAATTCTACTTTACGGTACATGAATTGCAATCAGTAGAGTTACTAAGTTCATTAACTTATTGAACACCAATACCATATTTTTTCCATTCCTATGATTAAGAGTTAATAATTGATATGCCCTGATACTTAGGCAAAACAATTAACGACAATTCAAATGGTGAGCTGAAGATGACCAAATTAGGATTAGACCTTCAATGTCTGTTCTAGCTTACCGACAACCGAGTCGAGATCGTAGGGTTCTATATCCAGCATCACTGTCCCTGTCATTATATGGCATCGTAGCTCAAACAGTGAATGTAGAGACAGAGTCGCCACGTGAGGTTTGGACCATCGTTCACCCCCCTCCTCAACGTCCTCTTCAAACTTGATCCATCTACAATTAAAATGATATTTTTCAAAAACTACCCATTTTAAAATGAGCAAAACCAGCATAATTTTCTTGCAAGGGGATGTTCATCCTACTTACAATGAATATGAGCTTTGACAAAAGAGCAATCAAGATAAGTCGCAAAATCTGTCCAGAGTTGAAAAGAGAAAAGTGGAAATTTCAAAATTTGATAGAATTTTCTGGCAGAAATGACAACTACCTTGGTAAAACATCTAAGTCTATTGTCAGGTTGGATACATTATTCATAATAAGACCGATGTGTTATGGTCAAAAGGAGCTCTTTTCCCCCAGAGAAATCAATACAAAACGCTGTTAAATAAAACCCTCTGCTTAACAGCTCCTTGGTATATCATTTTCATGAATAATAAGTATACAAGTGTTTTTCTTTCCATTCCTCCATTTAGACCATCAGAACAGTTTCACTATCTCAAAGAACACATCTCATATCTTTTACTTTTGTTGAATTGTCTACCTACCTCTTTCCACTCAGTGGAAATTTCACAGAGCAGATCATGTGCTCAATCCTTATATATTTGAATACATTACCTTGTTGATTCTTTCCATTCTATTTCTCCACAGGGACAGAACAGTTCCTAAATTTCACAGAACAGGTCATGTGCTCTATCCTTATATATTTGAAAAATTTACCTTGTTGATTCTTTCCATTCCATTTCTCCACAGGGACAGAACAGTTCCTAAATTTCACAGAAAAGATCATGTGCTCTATCCTTATATCTTTGAATACATTACCTTGTTGATTATTTCCATTCCATTTCTCCACAGGGACAGAACAGTTCCTAAATTTCACAGAATAGGTCATGTGCTCTATCCTTATATATTTGAAAAATTTACCTTGTTGATTCTTTCCATTCCATTTCTCCACAGGGACAGAACAGTTCCTAAATTTCACAGAACAGATCATGTGCTCTATCCTTAAACCTTTGAATACATTACCTTGTTGATTCTTTCCATTCCATTTCTCCACAGGGACCATAAAACAGTTCCTCCATTTCACAGAACAGGTCATGTGTTCTGACCTAGTACACTTGTTTTACATTACCTTGCTGATTCTTTCCACTCCATTTCTCCACAGGGACCGTAGAACAGTTCCTCCATTTCACAGAACAGGTCATGTGTTCTGACCTAGTACACTTGTTTTACATTACCTTGCTGATTCTTTCCATTCCATTTCTCCACAGGGACCGTAGAACAGTTCCTCCATTTCACAGAACAGGTCATGTGCTCTGTGTTCATCATCTTCCTCTTCTCCAAGTAAATCTTGTACTCGTTGTGACGGTGGTGCAACTGGAAATGAAAATTTCAGACTAAAGTTTGATAGCAAAATATCTTTACGTTGTAATTCGACAGCTGGTTCACCCTAAGAACCTTATTAAATGTGATATGTTTTTTGAGCAAAACAAATATAAGTGAAAGACGGTGGTGCTTTATTTTTTCAGGGGGGGGGTGTAATTTATATGACAATTCTGAGGTATCAAATATAGTTTTAGTCTATATGGATATGGAGAAAAGAATGACTCTTTGATTGATTGATCAATTTATATAATTTCGAATTCAAATCAACATACAAGTTTGAGACTTTTTGCATTTTGATGTAATGGAAATATAGACCCTTTCACGATACAGTTCGCTCGGATAACTTTTCTCTCTTCGACTGATTATTTTTTTCACTCAAAGCAATGAAATGACGTCATGGCACAGCAGTGCATGCTACAGTTTAGAGCGGTATGATGTCATTCCGTTGTCTTGATTGGATAAAACGTCAAACGAAAAGACGAAAGTGATCCAAGTAAAGCTTATCGTGAAAGGGTCCATACAATATAATTATGTGAAAACAGCCAGTTTGAGCAAAAATAAAAAAAGAAGCTAAGTTGGCAACCAAACACAATTACAAACCATTTTATTATTATTTGATAGATCAGCGTGTTTAATAATAGAGTTATTGTTACCATTGATGAAATAAGATCAAAGGTTATCTGTAGCTGTTTGATGTTTTCATCACATAAAGCATTTATGAAGGTTTTAATGTCGCTTACATAAAGCATTTATGAGAGTTATAATGTAAGTGTTAGCAGGAGTCGGTTCTTCAGTCAAACACAATAAACAACGATGTCTTTGAATGATACATGTTTTCTGGTCCTGTTGCCAAGTACATCACATAGACACAACATGGGGGTATGTTTTGTGGGGGCAATTTCTGGCAACCGGCGCATGTCAACTCTAGACACATACCTACATAGACAGCCATAATATTAGCAGACTATTTCCTGTAATTTGTGGGAGGAATAGGTCATACAGAAGGCATAAAGGATACAGTAATAGAGAAGTGGTACAGACACATTATGTAAAATTCATAAAGTAATATTCTATGTTCTGCTCGCATGACGTGAAAAATAGCACACAGCTGATCAATTTACACGAGGCTATCATTTCACGGTATGTTCTTTGATAATTTGAACACGGATATATGAAGTAAAATTAAACTCGAAAATACGTCAAAAATGTTTTTGTCTTGTCAAAAGCTAAAAGTATATTGGGAAAATTACATCAAAGTGATAATATGTAGAGTGTTTTGTGTCAAAGCTTCGATACGTAACGAAATTACACAGTGTACTATACAAAATATCAGATTTAAAAAGACACGATGAGAAAGCAGGATGACAGGATGGCCTCTTTGACAATCACCACCAGATACTATTAACATTGCACTGATATATATAAAATTTCAATCCGTACGAAAAAAAATGTATATGAATCGAATGACATATTGGAACAAAAATACATCATAAAATTTGACCTAGTGACTTAATACCTCTCTAGGCTTCTTACAGAACCAGAACATTATGCCCTTTGTCAAAGACAGATATTCAGGTTTGGCTGTCTATAATCATACGGGAGTCACAGAGAGACAGACAGACCATAAGTATACACCAATTGCATAGCGAAGATGTAAGTCTGGAAAGTCAGCTCGTATGATAGAGTATGTAAAACGTTTAAGACATCAAAGGGTAGAGAGTGCATATCAAGGATAACAACAAGTATTATATGTTGACATTGATCAACCTACACATATTAATTATAGCATCCTTCATAATGCATAATGCCAAAAATACATATATATAGAACAGGAGGTGCGAATAATGCCAAAATGAAGGTCATAATAGGATGCTTTACTACCTACTAATGGCCGTGAACTGAGGTACACATAATGAATTATGGGAACAGAATAGTCAGCAAAACTACATTGTGCCATCAAGAAAATTAAATCGATTGAATCTGGATTTATTGACATAAAATATCAATATTGTCCCTCTATCCGAGTTGTAAGAAGCGCTACACAAGCAATTTGCAATTTTTTTGGACGCCTTTACTTATTGAGAAGATTCATTTACATACACTGAAGACGTCTCCCTCACGAATAAAAACTCTTTGTATTCCACGCAATATTGTTAATATTTATGAATTCTACAACCAAATAGCGCCGATATCGACATTTCAAGCGATTTATCAATCCTTCAGACATTCGGCAAATCAATGTTTGGTAAGCGCGACGTGCGGAGATGGGCTGCTCTAAAATGAAATGGCAAAAGACAAATAAATCATTGTCTATTACTAGGCTACCGGAGTAGGAGGAAGAGCTAATGTTTGTATTGAGGAACTTCTCAGCTTCTGTCTGTTGTCTATAATCCTCCACAGTATTCGTACATGGTCTGAGAGTCTGTCAAAATTGATAACGTAAAGGGTGACAATAACGGCCAAAGACAACAAGCTCAGAAGCTGGTATCAAAAATATGACTGAGGTCTTCTCCTCCATGGATAGAATATACTGACATAGCCTTTACTGAACCAGAAAACTAATAAAGTCATGAAGATAGATATGTCATCCCCATGCTTTTGTTTAGGAACTATACACTGAAAACGTTTGGATAATTTCGCTGCAAAGAATTGTATGATTAATAATCTTAAATTTCACAAAGAGACACTGACCCTTGACCTTCCAATCTCAAACCGAAATGTTGAGCCATATATAACCTTACTCCCCTTTGTCGGATGTCATACAGAAAACTGCGTCTCCGGTGAGTTTTCGTTAGGAGACTTATTAGAACTTCGAATAAATTACTAGCAAAAATGCTTTTTAATGTGTTTGAATAATTTTACTCTCATTGGAATGCTTGTATACGAATGTATAACAAAATATAGACTATGAATTTGTCGTTTTTACTAACCGGAGACGCAGTTTTTGTGTATGACATCCGACAAGGGGGAGTAAGGTATTACGTACACTTATGTTTTCATTGAAAGGTACATTACCTGCTGCCATATTAAAATCAAAGTCTTAAATAAAGCCAAATAACGAACGTTCTAGACTTTTACCCTCTGAATTTAGAATAAATAACCCATACCGTTCACATCCTGGTCTCAATCTTTTTCACTTAATTAGTCAGAGCGAAAGAAAAAATTGACGGAATAATATACAGAAAAGTGAAGCTCCATTTCAGTGCACTGAGAGGCGGGATGATCTCACACAAGAGCTTGTAAACTCTACTATGAATTCATTTTACATGAAATTATGTATACACAATGTAACTTCATAATGAAGTCGTATACATAATCATTAAAAAATTCCAAAATATTCGTCGATATAATCGAAAAACCATGGGTGTAAAATGACTATGAATAGCTGATAATAAATTTTATAATAAATTCATCTCGGTTGTCCCACAATCCGGAAGTCGGGTGATTAACCGTTGATAAGATGGAATGTATCGATTCTAGGATCATTCCGTCATCATCGACCAAAAACCAAGAAAGGGGGCGTAATTTCAACATTCTTTGCTCTAAACAAAATACACAATTTTGAAAAGCTGATATCCATATTATGAGAAATAATGAGGAGCCCATCCACGTATATAAGATAAAATGAAGAAATTTAGCTGTTCACTTCATTTAAAGCTGAGGTTTAGTTTATAACTAAACATTGCGTGACTTTGAAAATAAACGTCCAAAAATATTCATGCAAGTGTGTAATATTTCTTTGATAACTTTCATCATCATAATATACAAGTTAGTACTGGACTAGACTATAGGGACCATTGACAAATACCACCACTGTATGGCAAAACAAAAACATAAAACAGTTAAAAACTTGGACAGAACTCAAAATGATACAATCAAACCAAAGTCATTGCAACACTATCATCTGGTGACATCAACTGAACAGTGACGGGGCTCATTAGGATTTTTTTTTTCTAGAAACAAGATGATGAAGTAAGAACATCAATATCAGAAACAAAATATGACAGACCTACACAGACAAAGGTTTTAGACGATTTCATTACTATTAAGGATGTACGTCAGACACCAATATGATGTAGAATGCATCGTATTAGAGAAGAATATAATAGATGATAGATGAAAATCACGAGACGGACACTTCTATTGAAAAAGATGAACTTTACTATACTGAAGTATTATTATGGGAAATTCTAGTACTGACACACAAAACCCCACTTGACAAAACGTCTTTATTTACCTGGTATGGCGCTCTCTGTTCCATCATGCAAAAATTGAAAAACATCATGTAAAGAAGCATTGAAAAATTTAAAAATATTGCAGATTTCATTGCCGAGACTGATGGTGAAAATGCAGCATAAAATATGAAGAGCATCGGCGAAAACACAAAATTATAAGCAGGCGGATAAAACAACGAGAAACCGACCAATTTTGCTACCTTTTTCATTCGTGTACTGAACTAAGAATGAATATTGCTCAGGTAAAGAAATCGGTAAAAAGGGATAGTATTATGTACAGGATACTGAAGGAATTAATTGATACCTACCATCTTCCCTGAAAGTATCGGGACTGGACCCCGGCGCCCGGTCTCCGTTAGTTCGATGACGTGTCTTGTGATGTCGCTTCCGGCGATGGCGTCCACCCTGCTTCGGCAACCTTAAACCGATGAAAACGGTATCCTGTGATCGGTGATCTGGAAAACAGAGAAATCAATCATCAAAACAAATCAATTTCTTTTAACGGAATCTTTTATAGGTTTTTATGTATCACTGTACATGTTGTAGTCATAACATAGATAGATGCACAAAAGAACATTCGTACATCATGCATATGTTCACTTCTATATTAAACCAGACTTGTCAGAATGACAACATAGCTCGCCGGTGGCAACCATATGTAAATTGCAACAACAACAATAAAAAAGGTCTTATCACAAGGAATGCACATGTGAAATATCAAAGCCCTATCACTAACCATTCAAAAAATATGGCCAAGGTTAAAGTTTTTCAAAAGTAGGTCAATCATCTCCAAGGTCAAGGTCACAAGGTCAAAAATTTTGGTATCCATGGAAAGGTCTTGTCACAAGGAATACACATGTGAAATATCAAAGCCCTATCACTTACCATTCCAAAAATATGGCCAAGGTTAAAGTTTTTCAAAAGTAGGTCAATCATCTCCAAGGTCAAGGTCACAAGGTCAAAAATTTTGGTATCCATGGAAACGTCTTGTCACAAGGAATACACATGTGAAATATCAAAGCCCTATCACTTACCATTCCAAAAATATGACCAAGGTTAAAGTTTTTCAAAAGTAGGTCAATCTCCAAGGTCGAGGTCACAAGGTCAAAAATTTTGGTATCCATGGAAAGGTCTTGTCACAAGGAATACACATGTGAAATATCAAAGCCCTATCACTTACCATTCCAAAAATATGGCCAAGGTTAAAGTTTTTCAAAAGTAGGTCAATCTCTAAGGTCAAGGTCACAAGGTCAAAAATTTTGGTATCCATGGAAAGGTCTTGTCACAAGGAATACACATGTGAAATATCAAAGCCCTATCACTTACCATTCCAAAAATATGGCCAAGGTTAAAGTTTTTCAAAAGAAGGTCAATCTCCAAGGTCAAGGTCACAAGGTCAAAAATTTTGGTATCCATGGAAAGGTCTTGTCACAAGGAATGCACATGTGAAATATGAAAGCCCAATCTGTATTGGTTTAAAAGTTATAAGCAAGGTTAAAGTTTTTGTGCACGCGCACGCAGACGCAGACGCAGACGCAGACGCCAACGCCGACGCCGGGGGTATGACAATAGCTCTCCGGACATTCGTCCCGGCGAGCTAAAAAGTGATCCCTAAGTGTCGCTATGCTTCGCAGGCGACACAAAAAGATATATTTGTGACAGATAGGAATTCATAGTCTTGATACAAATGACCCCTATGATATGAGGATAATGTATAATAAGAACATATGTGAAACTTTTTTTCCGTAATTTTCAACGGAAAATTATTGGGACATTGATGGAATAGTGATTTTACATGAAGGCAAATTTCTTATTTACCCGCAAAGTATAAGGTTTCAATTGCAAGATTTTAAGTTGTTCTTTCAATTTTAACCAAAAAAATACAGGGTAAACAGTCTAATTTCAAAAGTATCCATCGGCCTTAAGAAAGATATATGTTTTCCAGTTGGAGGATTGCGTGATAAAGATTTGAAACTTTCCTACATTCTATGTCCCTGTAATCTGACTAGAACGTCAGTCTCCGAGAACAAGTCAATTTTCTCCCGTGCAGAAATCGGTCTTTTCAATCTAAGGAATAACCAAGAACATGGAGAACACGAGAATCAATATTTCAGTGTTTAAACTGTACAAAGATTGTCCTCCATTCTTAAAGCCAGTGACGTATACATATATAGTTTAATCGACTTATGTAACTGAGCCCTTATAAATCTGATTTGGAATGAATTATGTCGAATTCAATGAAAGGTACACAATGAAAACAAAAACAGTTTTTATCAAAATTACGCATCTCAGTTTGTCTTAAAATCAGTTCGTTTAAGCATAAATAGAACGTGGTGTAGTACTCTCTCTCTTTCTCTCTTCTTCTTCTACACTGTCACATCGTCTTCCCCTTATATGCTCTGAAATCTCATCGTCTGTTTTTCCCCCTCTATGATGTGATTTATCGACGATGGTACAATAGAAGTGATTGGGAAGGAAATCTGATGAATGGGCCATTTTCCATGAATTTCTACAATAATGGACCAGTTCCTAGGAGAGTACACACACACTTCAATGGGCCATGGCGCATGACACCTTCCCTTCCCAATCACTGCATTACACATTGGCAGATCTAAATTTTATTTTCAAAATGTCGGGGGAGGTTCCAGTCCATCAGGGGTCCGGCCTATAGCTTTGAAGAAAATATAAACTAAAGAGGAGAAATATTTTTGGAAATTTAAATTGTCACATACATGCTTGGAGGGAAGGGGTCCTTGAGCCTTCAACCCTCACCTCTAGATCTGCGCTTGATAGAAATGTATACATCATTCTCATAAATAATCAGTCCTGCCCATGATCAATTTTCGACGTGGTAAATTCCTTGTACACGTCTGATCCTTTGTGGTTTATTTTTATGGAGCGAAGTATATCATCTTCATTATTTGCATCTCCTACCGAGCCCTTATTACGAGGAGTTGACCAATACTGTACTATATGTTAATCCTGGCCTTGACCTCGATAACAGGGTCAATACGGGTCAACATACAAATTGTATATCCATAAGATGGAATCGATGTGTTTGAAGTTAATAGAACAAGGGAAGCTTAATTGGATATAACGAGAACATGCAAACACTTTATTACCTTCGTTGCTCTCATAATAAAGAATGCGAACACATTGGTTCTTCAGAAAATAATGCAAGCTTGGAATGACGATCGATGTATAATGACTGTATATAAAAGCAAATTTTAGGAAAATGGGGAACGAGAAGGTTGTTCAAGACGCCATTATTGTCTTTTTCTGACTTTAAATTTTGAGAAAATTTCAAGTGAGAACATGACTAAGTAGTCATGTTCTCACTTGAAATTTTCTCAAAATTTAAAGTCAGAAAAAGACATTATTATAGTTTATAAATACTAAAACCCGACGTTGTCTGTCGGTTGCCCTTTCATAAGAAGTACATAGTAAATCGATATATAATGAATACTGAACATCTTGTTTTGCGTTTTATCAGTAATTGTGCGTGAGGAACATTTCTACTATAGCATACCGTTTCATCTTCAAAGGCGATTCCCTATGTGACATTGATCAAGTACATTTCTATTTGTTCCTTCTTACGATCCCCAAGTCCGGCTTTTGTGAAGAATCTTATTTTCAATATCGCTCATTATATAGACGATGTCTACAAAATATGAACGAGACGGACTCCCTCCTGTTCCCTCTTTCTTCTATATTCATCGGTTTTATCTGGTTTGACCTTGCTGTAGAACATTGTACAGAACGTTCACATGATATTGGACCTTATTGAAAAGAATATTAACACCGACAACAGGGTCATACGAAGATACCATTCTATAGGTCCGGTTATTGGTCCTCTGTGATATTGTCTATTTGTATTACCTGATAAAAAAGAACCTTTTGGCCGACTGCCCTGGAAAAATACAAGAGCTACAGTGTCATAAAGGTTAACCTGAAATCTGATGAACCTATGTACAAACCATTTAAAGACATATAATCCCTGTTCCCTTCTAAAGCGCACGAGCGGTCGTCTTCAATTATCAAATAAATAGCTAAGATTTGTCACATAGAACTACGAATCCCTCAAATGAAAAAGATCACACTTATCCCAAATGGCATTGAAAAACGTTGTAAACATTTTTTTTTTTTTTTGTATTTTCTTTTTTTCACATTTTCTTTTGGAAGGGGATGAATAGTGTCTTTTGTTTGGTTTACATTATTGTTTGTCCTTTTTGTTGTGTAGACTGTAGAGTGGGGGTAGTAATGATGACAGGAAGCTTTGTCAAGATTTTTTTCTCAATAGTTTGAAAACTTCTATCCAAGAGCTTATTCCAAGACTGATTGTTCGTAAAAAATGAAAGATCTTGGTCGAGTCTAAAGCAAAAACTCTATCCATTATGGCGTGGTGTGTTTTCTGGTACCAAAAACCTAGAATCGATAAGCAGAAAGCAAAACTGAACGCCAGTTATACGACTGTCAAGTAGTGCAAAATCTGAAAACAGCAGTAAAGAAACGATGAATAATGATGACAGTTTGAAAATCAGTAAAAACAAGACGTCATCTCGAAGTTATCGATAAAATGGCCCAAGCCTCATTTACGAATAAAAAAGGTAAGTGCTTTAGAGACTCAGAAGCATCTTCTGGTGTCCGCAGACTGACTAATCATGAGTAATGAGTCCAATAAAATACCAATATCCCTTAATACGATGGTCATTAGTAAATTAAGTTCTGTTGTCAATGTGACAAATACATACTAGACAAACCTATAACGTCAAGCTGGGGACCGGATAGTCATACGACATTGATGGTGTGACGTAACAGTGTTGTTCAATAAATTCCTTAAGATTCAGACAACCAATCCTTTCCTAAATAAGGAAATAATTTAGCTATTTATCAGTTGTATTTTACTCAAAGCTTTGTTTACTTAAAGTATTCTATTCTTCTGGTATGAACGTTTCAAATTCAGCAACCGTTGATATTCTAAATATATTCTGTTGATACCAGACTACTTGTATTTCTGAAACTTCTTTTTGCTGAACAAAAATCAACCGTTCATATACATTTCAATTCTGGTATGTTATGAATATATCCTGGTATTACAAGTACAACTGTCAGAAAAATTCTACTCTCAGTCGATGTAAACCCATAAAGATCATTTATACAGAAGATGTATACAAGATCGACACATCATTGCCAATGCCTTCTACATTAAAATACTCAGCAACCAAGTGGCAACACTAAAATGTCATCACGAGGTTCTATTTCTTTAGAAAAGTTGAACCGATAAGACAACAGTAGCAACACAATACGATTCAATGGACGGACAAACGGAATGACAAAGAAAAGCCGTGATAGTCTACCTGCTGGTGGCAGACGACACGAAAATCAATATGTTTCTTCGCTATGTAAACGCATGAATACCATTAAGTATCACGTATCCTGGTTTAGACAGCATTAAATCAAACATATCATGTCAAAGGAATTAATTAGAATATCAGAAACGGCGGTTACCTACCTTTGATATCGGCATCACTGGGTACATGGGCGTTGACAAAGGATCCGAGATCCCTGAGGGGAGGCTGATTAGGATTACTATCTATGGGAGGGTTGGGTTGACCCCTCTTTGTGTCCATGACGGTTACCGCCCCTGATCAGTAGCACGATGTAAGCTCTTATGGTATAAATTCCTCCTTCCCTCTTTTCTTAGTAATGAATTTCCTTGTAAAGAAGAAAAGGCTGATGCTATTTCTAAAGCCTTTTTACGGATGGCTTATCTTGATCTACAATCAAAAGTAATAATGCATCAGGAAAAAATTAAGGACAGGAATCACATTGGGCCACTTGTGCGTTCATATGTAAAGATAATTTTACGAACAGGAAACAAATATATTTAGATACATAAAAAATATAGCAAAAATCCTTAAAATATCGTCATAGCATGCATCAACAAACCGAAATTCTATCAACACACCTTGCACTTCAGATTACTAAACTTAACAAATGAGGAGAGTGACGTTTTGAATGTAACCTAATACTGTAGAAACAGTAAAGTTTTTGGATGGGAAATGGTTGTCGCCAAAATACAAGAAAAATAATCACGGTTTCGGAGACAAGTTAACGTTTAAGTTACAAATGACATTTTCTAGTAATTTAAGTCAATATTATTCACAATGACCCCGACATAAAACGACCTACCAACACCCCATATCCAATCCATGAAAATCCTACCATGTGGTCTCTCTGTCAATCACTCTCCTTTTTGAACTCCATAAAGAACTTCTCCGACCATCATGGAGTGATACTAGTAGGTTATGGAAAACTTACCTATGGTTCAGTTATCAGGACTTTTTATTCACGTGGGTTGATATATCCTCAGAACCAACCGTCGTCCGAGTCTTCACTGTGTAATTCCTCCATTATAAACTTCAAATAAGATCAAACTTCAGTCTGAAAATAAACGCAGAAAGTTCGATACGTTATTATGTAACAATTACTATATAAAACAGCTGAACAGAAGTGCGTGTTCGTAAACGATCAAAATGATTGCTTCCTTTCATTTCTTCACGGGAATGAAAAAAAATTCCTATTCAGTAATAATACAAAAATAGGGCGATTTATAGATCTTATACAAATCAAAGAACTTGCATTTTATTGCTTTAAAAATAGCGTTTGAAGCTATTTTTGCTTTTGTGATGTTCAAATGGTTTACATGGCGTACTAGGGCAACAATGCCGTGTCCAGACAGAATATTTCTGAACAAAATTGAGACAAAAACGATGCTCGAGAAAACACATTCTCTCCGCGATACGTAAAGACATGAACTCAATACATGTACTGATAAATTATTTGTTACATCCAACAAATCCAAGGTAAACTCGATAAAAGATGGCGCGAAATACGTAATGAGATAAACCAAATCAGGAAGTCGGGACAGGCGGTAGAGAAAAATGGATTGTTTTATGGACGTTGACTATCGTCGTACACTGATCTGTATGGGAGTGTCGGCAAATGACTTGATGAGGTCTAAAATGCTTGTTTATCATTTTTCGTAAAACATAGAAAGGACATTCTTCCCCTCCTAGATTCGCTAAATGCAACAGGATAGGTTATCACCAAGCAATTACAACACAAGGGTATCCTAAAACAAGAAAATATTACTAATACTAAATATAGCGTTTTCATTATTCGGATACAGAACGAGACTACATGATCAACGAATCATGAATACGGATATTGAATTAAGCAATGGGACTCCATTTCATTCTTTTTTACGTTTAAAAATGTTCAACTCGAGTACACAATTCACGTGCACAGTGGTGTATACATAGAAAAATAAACAATCGACGCTTTCATCATCGGTGAAGGAAAGATATCACTCTAGTTTTATGCAATGCCTGTTTCAATTATAGCCAATGAATATCAAATCCTTATTGCAATACTTTGACATTTACTAGATTTGATATTTTCCGGGGTTTTCACGGTAGACAGCGTCCTATACGCACATTTCCCAGACTAATCCCGATGTAATCCTGGTCACAGGCTTGGCGTCACGACCGTGCCTTCTTTGTCGACGTATTACATAAAGAAAGACGGAATCGTTCACTTTTCACATCATCTAGTATCCTCCCTAGCGTAGTAATTCATTCTTTGAAATAAACATTGAGTCCGACACCGTGGGGATATAGAACGAAGAAACAAGTACACGCGTACTTGATTTCTGCACTAAATATCACATTCACTGATGGTGCTAAATAACAGTAGCACTTATATATACAGAGGTATCGAATATCGAATAAGTACAAACAGGACATTGAGGACAATGGCAATTGTATTTTTCGTCACGTGTTCAGAGAGCACATAGCCTAGTTGCTTTTTTGTCGGAAACGCATTTGTCCTCCTGTCTCGAAAAGGACTTGTAAGGTCATTCTTGAGTTGTCGAAAAGAGCAGAAAAGTGTCAGTCCAGGGGAAATGTCTGTTTCTTGGGTTGTAGAAAAGTGTCAGTCCAAATGATATGTCCGTTTCTTTGGATTGTGTCAGTCCGAAAGAAAAGCAAAACAATCTGATAAAGGTATCAAATATTCTCGGTGTGCTCTAACCAAACGTTTCATAAATGTGAAACACGTTATGAAGTACTGAGGTGTCAGGCGGTAAGTGGTATCATGCACATGCACATCTAAAATCTTACCTTTTTAAATAGTGAATCCTTTAGAGATTTGTACACCGAATGGTTTAAAACACTCTTATATAGTCTATACATATAATATTCGAAAGCTCGCAATTGGAGAAAATTAGGTCGTACAATGTACCCTCAGAGGCAATAATCTTTATGGCCCTTCTGATCAAAAGTTTCAGTGTAATATATAAACCTCTATATATCTCTATGATGATGCTCACGATGATACAGTACTCCACGTACGGTCACTTCAAACGTCATATATAAGATACCGTATAAATAGGGTGGCATGGGTCACGTACCAGTAATGTGATCTGATCGTAGCTTGGACAAGTCCTTCCACTAAATGTTCTATCAACATTAAATCAGAAATGAGGAGACATAATATCACGATAATATTATCAGTAGTTCATCTGGTCAAGTAGTCCTCGTGCTGGGAGGTATACAAGTAGTACTACTATCATTACATTTACATAAGTGCAATGTACTTTTTTCATTCATCTAGCGTGAGAAAAGTACACCTGATAGAAGACATGCTCGTTATGAAGACATGTACAATACCATATGGTTTAGATCGGTTATCATGCAAAATTCATTCAAGAATCGTTCAAAGATCAAATTGACTCGTCTATAAATCAAAGCAATATTGACTGTCAGCTGGCAAAATTTCATTGCAAGCAGTTTTATTTGTTATTAGTTATGCTCTAAACATTCGATGGACAGATATACAGACAGACGTACATGTACTGTAATGACATTAATTATCATACTGATAAGTTTTTACTTGTAAAATCTGGAAGTTTCCGGTTGGATTACAACCAATGGATTATTTTATCTGGTCAAGGTCAAACAGAAAGTCCTTGACATCAACCTTTCAAAATACTTATAGAAATGATCAATTTCAAAACTTGTTTCATAAAAATGATTAAACATTCAAGAAAATTTGCCATTTACAAGGTTGACAGACAGGCATTGACATTTTTAAAATCAAACTGATTCAATGAGTGTATCCATGGAAACAAACATATATGAACATTTCTTGTGATGTCCATTGCACATTTCCGTAATCTTTTCCTTTAAATTATCATTGTAACTGGTAAACCGGGGATACAGCTTTCTACAAGTTCGAATGATTCCACCGTGACATAAATTTTTACAACAGAACGTATACGACATAGGACTTCTTTTTTTTTTTACAAAAATCAATTGCATACATTTAATGATACATCTACCACAAGGTCGGAGTTGAAGGTCAGAGACTCAAATGTAATCGTATTAAAATGTATGTACTTTCCATATACATGTATACGAAAAATAAGAAATTCCCTATAACACAAGTGTAACGGAAATAAGAATATCTTTACAAAATATTCAGACTTCCTCATCTAGGTCACTTATCGTATATAATAATTATAGTGGATGTATCGTTGAAACAAGAATATCCAGGTTCATAAAAAAAAAAACGATCGCAAGGTCAGAGTTCAAGGTCACTGTATGTGCATATGAAACCTGCATTCCGAACGTAACACAGAGGGTAAGTAGATCCTATACACCCCCAAATTCCATTTTGCGGGGGGTATATACTTCAACTTGACCCTCTCATGTACTGTATCAAAATGTATGTCATTATCTCTTAGAATATTGGGACAAGCGTCATCACACGGATGATAATTCAATTGTCAACAATGGTTATCTGGCTACTATTGATTCAGATGTATACTTTACAGTTTATGAGATACTTCTCGGGTCGTTATCAAAATAATCAGAAAATCCTGGTGACGTACGCGAACTGACTTAAAAATGCGGCGAGAATGTGCAACTTTCCACCGTGACGCCATAGAAATACCGTTACTGTGCCAGTGACGTGCGTACAGCAGACTAGGGTAGTAATCATGCTGAAAGTAACTTCAAGGCAATTAACTAGATTACTTACATCAAAGTCGTGGTAAATCCGTAACCAAGGTATTGTGAAACCACACGACGATTCACTATCTTTTCTAAACATTTTATTGCTATCGCAAAGGATTTCCAAATATTTCACGCACTGAATGAATGACAGAGAAATCCCATTGAAAGGGTGCACAGTTTACGTCGCTTAGGGTTTATTTCCTGGTTCTGAAGGTACAAATACTCTTCACATTTTAAATACCATAACCGCACGTCTCCAACACACAAAAAATCTAATAATAATGAAGGATACTATTGAAGGAGAAATCCCTGCACGTTACTATCACATGTTTACACACTGGAATCTGCCAGAGCTTGGATTCATCTGACAGTCTGTAAACACCTGTGTAATCAATCACTAAACAAGAGGTGTCTGGTGATGCCAAATTATCACCCCCTGGATGTACAGTACCGTACTACTGTCCTCGCTCATTAAGTCCGTATAACGTAATGTTATATGTACACACTCGTTATATAAATATTCCGATTTTCCTTCTTTTCCGCTGCTATCGTGTCAATATTGACCGGTTTGACGTCTGCTGAATTCTCAAGTCTACAGATATCTTTTGCTCGGGAAAACCTTATTATTATCCATAATTATGTACATCTTGGTTACAAATTAAGCTTCTGTGTCCTTTGTGCTTCAGACAGAAAATTGTCATTATACATCTACAATTACTAGAATAATACCCCAACTTACAACATGTACCGATATTTTTCCAACCTATCATATAATATTTCAATTAAGTGCAAACGTATAACACATGCAACCACTAAACAACATATTTTCGATAATCTTACAATGTCAAGGACACTGCATTTTAAAAGCTGAATTGTTAGCGAGTTTGGCGTCTTTGATAAAAAAAAATAATCGGAAATTCGGAATTGGCCTAGAAATACATGTAGGACAAACAAGAAACCTTCTCTATAGGTCCATTCGACGTATGAAATATTGATTTCTAATACAAGAGTAAAGTTCCAGGTCAAGGTCACAAAAGTACGAATCAGAATGAAGTTCTTTCTATTGTTCCCTTTTAAGTCAAAATGCAAAGGAACTCGGATATCAAGACAGCATAACACCCCCCCCCTTCCGCAAAAAAAATTGTTACAAAATGAAAGTCACCGTAAATGCATAAACTTATAATGGTGTGAGTTAAGGACAAACTTGTATGTGTCAGTCCGAAGCAAATATCCTCAATTCTCTTTTGCACTAATGAATGTGAATTATCTTTCTTGATTGATATCATCTATCAAAAACATAAAACAAGACATGGTTTTAATCTGAATACAGGCCATCATCCGGTATGAAAGACCTGGCTTCAAAAATGGTTGGCAAGACAGTTGGAAATGCTAGGATGATATTGAAATACTGGGGGATCTTAACTAAAATTTGGACGAAACATTCCCTTAGCCACTCCTTGCGTCGACCAGGTATCGATGGTTAAAGACGTCCGTTCTCATCAATAAAACACTTATTAATCCCAATAAAGTACGAGTATCTATTTCATATTAAGCTATCCATCCTTACCAGACAATTTACAAAGTAATGACTTGCTACCCTTTGTTTGAACTGAGCAAACAATAGTTGTCCGAAAACCAGGATAAAAGATCCCTACCGAGTCTGTTTTAAAAATGTGGTGAAATTGAATACAGTATCCGTTGAAGCCAGAAAATGAGATGGCGAGTAGAAAATCAGAAATCGCAGATCGTTCCAAAATGAGACACAAAAACATAAAATACACAGATATTTCCTTGACAACATCTCCAGTAGGAAGATACACATAGCACATACTAAATGAAACTACTAGCAAATGAAAATCGCAACAAAAAAAAAAAAAAAAAAAAAAAAAATCCGAAAAAGAGGGGGGGGGGTTAATTTGTTCTTCCAGTGGGCTCATAATATCCATGTACATGTATGAATTTCTTATGACCAGTTTTTTATAGAATTTTTAGACGAACAAATCTGAACTTGAAATATTTCTAAAGAATTTGTATGTAGCGGCGTCTTGTGTGATTGAAACGCTTACTGTATGGTCAGTTCTCGTATACACGGTTTATGTCTGGTATAAATGAGATTCCTTTTAATAATCGGATCAACATGATCAATGAACAAGGAAACAAGAACATGCCTTTTAATTTATCATTCTACCAACAGCAAATGCACTCACAGCAAATAGTACAGCGAATAGCATCACACACTGACATGAACTTTTCCACTATACTATATACTAGCTAACAGAAATGCCAATCTGCACGTATACAAACTTCATACCTGCAAATCAATTATCATTCCAGCGTTTTATAATTGAAGCCGTCGGAAGGATATTCCCAGAGTATAAACAGATTCTGATACTTTTATCTTGTCACATTTTGTCAACTTCTCTTTTTGGCCTTAGTTTTTACACAGAACTCCGGGGAATATTTCAAAATAACCTTCACCGTTAAATGACTGAGCGTTGCTTTTGTTTCGCCCAACAAAAAAGAATAATATTTAAACATAAAGGGTACTAAAGGTCAAAAGAACCTATGTAAAACTTATTAATGATTTTGAATATTTAAATCGCCACCATGTATACTAACAATATCACTATGTTCCTGCCAATCCGTAGAAAAGTCTAAATGGTGTTTACTTTTTAAGATAGGTTAAGCTTGACTTTCTGATGCATGTATTAACTTACTAGTATTCGTCATTTGCAGCTAGTATGTCAATACGTAATCTGATTTTGGTGAATATCATAGAGTATGATGTATAGCTTATTTATTATACCCAAAATTTGGCATTACATTTCAACGTGAGGACAGTAAGGACTTGAAACACAGAGCGTAGCCGTGGGTCAATTACTTTTCTGATATTCGGATTCCCCACGTAAAACCGATTTTCCGTCGAAGGACTTCGCCCTGGACCCCAGACCCCATTACCTTTTTGATACCACCTAACTCTAATTACCTGTATCCGCCCCCTGTGTTTTTCTTACTACTTGGTAGTCAACGTCAATTAAAGATACCAGACTGAGTGCAGTTACTGGTCAGAGAAACATTTTCCCTGAATTTTCTGATATTTTTATTTTATTTTTTCAATTACTTAACCTTGAAACCCTAACTTTTCAAGTCTCCTGGCAACCTTGTATTACAAATGAAGCTGTCTTCTCAAAATTGATATAACTTGAAAATTCCATTATTTCTTATTTCAAATCAAAAGTCAGTTTTATAATTGATAAAAGACAAGAAAAAGAAATCAGTCATTGAACTGGCCTTGACCTTCCAGAAATGATAATGAATGGCCTATGTCTGAAAGTCTCTTGTTCGCATGAATAAACTTGATCCTAAAAAGACCTTGAAGGCCTTTGTCATAAAAGACCACATCCTTCAAACTTTTAAGGAGCTGATAAGATAAGGGCTGTATTTAGCCCTGAATCTCATCAAGTATTTCAAGTACATAATGATCTGTACGCAAGAAAAACTTGATAATTACTAAAATGTAATGTATTTAGAGATTCCTGATACAACTTTTATTTTGGTAAGCTTATTTCTAGATACTTAAATTACAGTCTAAAGAGTAGGGGGTAGCCATGTTGAAAAGAAGCTAATATCGATCAAAAAACGTTGAAAATTAAGAACAATCTGGCTAATATGGATATCTATAAACTTTAAAACATAGTTATAGTCTAAACAAGATACTAGAAATTAAATTTAAAAGTCTGGTCTCAATTTTTTCCATAAATTTTAAAATCTTGAATCTGAAATATGGTTGTATTTTGTATTCATTGGCTAAAACGTAGACATTTTACCAAGAAATACACATTGTGTAGAAATAAACAGCACACTCCTGTTTATTTCATTCCAAAATCTTGTGCATTTCATGTGAACATGTATAGAATAAATAAATGAATGAATTTAAAAGGGAAAAAATAAATTTTGCTTATATTGCAGCCTAAAACACAGATTTGTAAAAAGCCCCCCACCCTCCCTTTTTCAATTTTTTGTCTCTGGGGCATCGTTCCCCCCTCAGCTACAGAACCTCACTTTGTCAAAAGATGTGTATAAGTGATATACACCTTCTGTAAAAGTGGCGTTCTGTAGCTGAGGGGGGAACGATGTTTTAAAAAACTTTTCCATTTTCCATTGGTTTCTATAGAAAAAAGACATATTTTGCCCCAAAATTTAGGAAAACTATGCATGATAAATCTTATGCAACTGCTGATTATGATGAAACCAAGAACTGGCACGAATTTTGTGAAAGAATTTTTTTGAAGTTCTCATTTTGAAAATTCCACTTTTTCAGGGCAGATTTTACGCCTTATCTTATCAGCTCCTTTGTGAAGTTAAAATATGTTCAAAAGGGGTGAGCAATTCAAGTACTTTTATTTGACCTTGACATTGAGTGACCGTTATCTAAAAACTCGCATATAAACATTTTGTTGAACCATGCTGATAAATTATGTATGACCTAGTATCACCCTCCTTTCCTCTGGAATATTTTTCATCAACTCCCCGTGTCCTTGGCCCTTGTTCTGATACAATGAACATCCTTTGTCTCACAACTGGTATTATCATCAAATTCTTATATAAAGCTACCTATAACTATGCATTCCTCACCCCCTTCCTTTTGGGGTAAAAGTTTTCTTGTCAATAGTGAAAAAAAAATCTCAAAACCTCTAATGAAATCAATATGCATTTTCTAACAAAAGACAAAATTCATATCAATTGTGCAAAAAAATATAATAACTCATGTCTTAAATATTTCATGCACAAAAAGTAGTTTTTGGCCTGACAACGTCCTTGATCCTTGATGAATGACCTTAAAATACCTTCCTCCCAAAGGGGATACGGTATCCTAAAAATTATGATCACTTCTGAAGTTATGAGCTTGGACAGACAGACAGACTAGCAGATGCCACTGATGGACAGGATTATATGCTCTCCCAAGATTTTTTAAGGGAGCACAAAAAACACTGAAGCATACTGCAATACTAAGGTACCCACTTTAAAAATACATAAATTAGTCCAAAGACTGCAACTGTCTATATTCCACTTCTCACCTCAATATAAGGTATGCGATGTACAATAAGGCATTTTTTCATGCCTGGAAAGGTACTATACACTATATATTTTCTGAAAAGTAACAATGCCCGCAACCAAGGAATAATAATTTTGGGGCGAGAAAGACAAAGGGGAATAACTTATGAAGTATAAAATTGTCTATTTTCACTATGTAACATGAACAAAACACCTAAGTCCTGCAAGAGTTTTTCCCCTTTGATTTTCAAGCCCTGGGACTCTTGTATTTGTACTAAGGGCATCATTACCTTTCACAAAATATATAGTTTTGAGTTTATAATACCTTACCAGAAATAAAATTTACCATACTTTACAATGGAGATGATTAAAACGTATGTAAAATGATTCTTTTGTACAACGGATACAAATGTGCATGTCTGGTCCATGCTGCAAATTTTTCTGTTATTAAATGATGCTATTGAATTTGAAGGTGTTTAATCTTAAGTATCAAAGTACATGTATCTAAATGAATTACATGTAGCATACTAACTACGCTACACCTGCATTTAAAAGGAGACCATATGTTACCACTATGGTAATACACTGCACATTTATTAAAAGTACGCCTCAATGAAGTTGATAATTTATGTTCTTCAAATGTAAAATTTGCCATTATTTAGTGTGAATAGAAGAATCAATACAAATAGTCAATAAATTCTAGATAACTTGTAGCTATGACAAATAACTAGAAGTCTCTGAAGAGACTGAAACCCTCCTGGTTGTTTGGTTAAATTCATCTTAGTGGCACACTCTTTTACCAAGACCCTGAGGGTCAGGGGCTCAAACCATTTAATACATGTACCAGATAAGCAACTAGACCACAGATTCACTGTAATGCAAAAAGAATTTACTCTCTATCAATTATTCTTTCTGAGAATTTGTGTTCCAAAGATAAGATTAACATAGATGAAAATGACTCTCTATCAATTATACTTTTTGAGAATTGGTGGTCACAAGATTACAGGGTTTTTTTTATTTCGGGGAAGGTCCCTGTGCCTGTCCCACTTTTGAAAATTTGCAACATTTTGCTGAAATTGGGAAAATTTTCATTCAAATTCTCACCAAAGTCTAACCCTAAAGTATAATTTATCAACACTGCTAATCCATTGATTTGCTTGAACTGAACAAGGGATTAATAAAGAAACTTAAAAATGCACTTGGGCATCTCGTGCTGACTTCCAAGTTTTCAGTCTTATTTTCTCATGTGATTTTTTCATAATTCCTCTTTGGGAATTTCAAAGTGATTTTTGGGGGAAAAATAGAGGACATTTTGAATTGGGAAGGGAAAAAGGGAAAAACAAGGGAAAAAACACTGGATTACATAGTTATATAGGAGAAAATGACTACACCCATTTTCCAACACCCTGGGGATCAGGGGCTCAAACAAAATATCAGGCGCACAACTAGACAGATTATAATGCAAAAACAATTAATTCTCTATCAATTATACTTTCTGAGAATTGCAGGTGTTCACAAGATTACAGTTATATAGGAGAAAATGACCACACCCATTTTCCAGGACCCTAGGGGTCAGGGACTCAAGCAAAACATCAGGTGCACAACTAGACAATAGGCTTAATACAGTATAATGCAAAAAGAATTAATTTCTTACCATTCAAAGATTCAGAGGATTCGTGTTCACAAGAAAAGTTTAACAGACGGACAGACGATCGGACACATGGCGATTGCATAAGCTCAACTATTCTTTGACCAGTAGAGCTAAAAACTAAGCAATGCAAAGTGCAGCATCCCTCGCACAGCATGAATATCAATCGACTCACATACAAGGAGGCAGTGACCTTCTACTGATAACAATTTCTGAAAACAAATAGCACTTTTTAAAGAGCTTTCACTTATGATTCATATGAATTTGAAATTCTAATGTCATATATTTGCATTTCACAACAATTGATAAAGTTCCGCGTAAAATTGTCAGAGAACAATTAATGTGTACACCTGATAGGTAGGGGGTTTAGGGTCCAGGGCAAAAACCTGTTGGGGCATCAGTGGGGTAGTAAGGTATTGGTCATTCGAAGGCTCAATACCGGGCAGTTAAAACGTTAACTCACTCCCCCCTCCCTCCCACAGTGTATACTTGTATAATTTCATCACTTTATTTTTCTCTTTTCAGGAAAATTGATTGATTGACTTTGAGGTGTAAATGTATATGTATGATTCAATGACTATAGTGACGAGAACGATTATGGGGTGAAATGTGTTGATATAGTGATGATAATGATGATGATGTTAATTGATGATTAATAAATGCCCTTCATTGAGCGCTTCGCTCCTCCATATTTGTGTTTATTATTATTTCAAATGATTTATATTCGATTGAGCAGAGAGCAGAGAGTTTTAAGTGACAGAATGTTTTGGAATAAGTTGTACCATTGAAATAATGAAATTTGAATGGATAAAGAAACATGAAAACATGTTTCAATTATATTCTAATTTCATTCATTGCAATATACAACATCTAGAGACATTGCCTCCTCCTCTGTCATCCCTAAACATGCTGGATGAAAGTATCTGTCACAATCATCACATAGGATGTACAGAGTTTGTGTTTAGGCAATTTGTACATACAGTGTTCATCATAAAAATGGCAACAGAGGAGTTGGTACATGTTATGGTTTTTTCTGGTTCATGTGGTTGGGCACCAGATAGAACCTGTATTAGATCAGTTTGCTATACATATACACCCAGTATTTTTTGTGGAGAATATTGACCAACTAACCGTTACATAATATTATCCCCAGGCTGTTCCTCTCTGAGGTCCTCATAACCCCTTCTATTATTAAGGAACAGAGAGCAACCCTATACATCAGATACATGTACATGTACATGTATCTTCATATACAGGTATATTGCCCAACGTTCATTTGTGATTCTAATTCATTCTGTTTGTTTCACGCAGTCTAATTGGTTCACAGCATTTCGACAAGCATGTATGACGACGATATACATGCCGCAAACCGATTCACTTGACATACGGTACTTTAAAATGTATTCCTACGTAAACTTGGATTTTACAACATGTACAAGCTTTTTGCGCAATTTGTACTTATGACATCATTATTCTCTGAGATCTTTAGATCATCATGTGACGTATAGCTATAGTTAGGGCCTGTAAACAGCGTTCTACACGTATAAATAACATCACAAGCAAGTTTTTTTTATTTTAAACACTCCACGGTAAATATTATTCAAAATTTGATTTCTCATCATTCAGATAAACATGGAGCAGTTTATGCATTTTAGATTTAGGAGCGCAGTGATTTCTGTTGGTCGCTGTTCGTCCTCCTAAGCAAAGTCACTTCTAAAGTGACAGGTGAGGCCCTCTGAGGGGTGTATACAGAGTTAAAATACCGTATTTCACATAAATTAAAATAGGGATAAACGTACTGTGTTGAGTGGTTCTGACAGGTATATGTTGGATATTCTGTTTGAAACAAACGTTATACTGTCAGGGGCAAACCCGACTGTATAACTGTGTTTCCAAGAGTAAATCCAACATATATATCTGTCGGAACCACAATAATTAAACACAATACATTTAACCCCTAAATATAGTGTACTGTATACAGGGGCTTGATGGGCTTTATTTCTGACAGTTTTTATAAGCCAAAGGTGCCATCCCTTCTCAATACCATTGCCACATCATAAATGTGAATATTCGAACAAACCTTTTTAAGTCCACCTGATCCCGTGACTTGGAGACAAATTACCAAGTAGATCCAACTTTCATCACTCAACCTGATTACATTGAGGATTGTAACTGACCCTACCAACTCAGCCTATTTCCTTTTGAAATTCTGGCAGAGGGCAGATTTTATTAGGCTACTGTTGACCAAGGGGTATCAGTCAAAGGCAGCCTAATAAAACAGCCCCGTGCCAGAATTGCAACTGGGATTATCATTCACCCATCTCTTTCCTCTTCACTGTCTTTTATTTTTATCTCTACATTAACAGTCAGTCAGTTACTCTGAACAAAGATTGAAAGAACATATACTGGTGGAGAAGTAATTATCACCAATTTTTAAAGCATTTTTTGTTCTATTCTCTTTATCATGTTTATTATTCAAGTCTTGCACATGAAATTTGGACAGCACAAACTAGAACCCTTTACCTATACTTCCATCAATTTTCAATAAATTCTGATGACTGGTACTAGTTTTATAAGCAATTAAAATGTGCTACTTTTAAGCACTCTTTACAGAGGTTGGAGAAGCAATTATCGCCAGGTGGGATCATTCTCGGAACATCTAATATCCACAATATTCCAACTAAAATTATACCATAGGATTCCTCTATTCTTTTTCAAATCAGTTGTGATAAATATAATTGAAATAGTTTGAAGTTTCTTCAATGATTGAGAGAAAAGACAGCAAGGTGCACCACCATTGCCCCCGAGGATTTCGGGGGAAGACAACGCATTTTCATGAAATTAAGCTGCTAAAATCTTAGCTTTCCTTGCATGGATTCATTTAAAAAATAACAACTAACTAGTCGTAGTTTATTGTCCAGTATTTCCACGAGTAGCATGAACCAATCAAATTATCACCGAGCCCCGAATTGTTATTTCTATTCTAATATAGCACATGAATGGGCGGAGCTTAGCGCACTGGAAGTATATTGGGGATTTTACACCAGGCGAGTTCTATGGTACATATAGGGATAAAATTTCAAGTCATATTAGAATTGAAATTTCATATACAGTTTGATACATATAAGAAGTATTAGTGCTGAAAGAATCAAGTCTCTGTCATTAGTTAGGGTTGGGACGATACTCCGATTCATCGCGATATTTTATTTCACGATCCAAATATCGATACAACCCGACGATACCAAAGTTAAATTTAACAAACAATATGACATTGTGTTTGAATTTTTTTTTAATTTAGAAGGCAATTGAGGGCATTTCCCGCCATTTAGAATCTATAAAATGCCATAAAGTTAAGTATTTAATTCATGAAATTTACAAGGCAATGGAGGGAATTTCAAGCCATCTAGACAGTAAAAATTCTGTAGATTTTTTCCTTCAATAGTACTTTTATAACAAATTATGTGAACAATTTCTAAATCTAACAATTAACTGTATAGAGAACTGGGAAATACTTTGTTTTCTTTCTATCCAAATAGATTGAAAAAATAAAGATTACCAAAAAAAAAAGGGTTAAATAGGTCACGCATGCGCACAGTATATAATCTTCAATGAATTGAAGTTTTGCTGTTATTCAGAAGAAGATTGTAAACTAACTCTATAGCTTTCTGATTGCTACATCATGACAAAAATGAAAATTTGTTTTACAAAGGTATGTTTAGCTATCCCTAGTGATGTAACGATTATCGCCGACAATCGATTGTCGGTCGCTGAATGGCCAGCGATGTTACTAATCGATGTTGAAAATCAAACTCTATTGTCGCCGACATTGCCGATTTCCGAATTTTCCGTATTTTTTTGTCCGTTTCCGTATTTTGGTTTTAGAAATTGCGCAATGCGAAAGTCATTGATGGATGCAAGTGCAGGTTACAAGACCCCCCCCCCCCTCCCCCGGACAAAAATAACAATAACACCTTCAAAATCTTATATTCCTCCCTGGATTACTTAGATAATTGAAATGATATTGTGGTTCAAACACCAAATTTCCTCTGTCCTGAACCCTATTTAACCCAGGCGTTTCATGGACTACGTTCTAACTTTATTGCATTAGGTAATTTTTCATATTCTATCAATCGAATTTACTTTAACATTTATATCAAACATTTATAAATATATAATACATAATAAATGAAATGTCAATGGGGGGGGGGGGGGGGGGGGGTTAATCATGACATATTGTCATATGAAAATTAAATTGTCTCATCAGTGATTTTCATAACCTTGTAGAGGCAATGTAAAGGTGTAAAAGAAACTCTTTAAGATGATATACACAAAGTAGAACACTCAAATTTAATTATTTGGTCCTAATTTCAATTAATTATGGATTGAAAATTAGTAAAAGTAGTACATTGTCAACATACAGAAAATAGACCGAGGTAGAAAAGGATACAAACTTGCGTATCAAGTTTACAAGCAAAAGACTGGCCGTTGATTGTCTGTGACACGTGCTGGCCATGCATGGTCAATAACTATACAATTTTCGTATTAAAATATATTTACAGGCGTAAAAAGTCGAGATCTAATTGTCCTATTGTACTTCTTTAATATACATTGCCGTAAAATGACCCATCACGCCGCATTGAAATCAATGTTTACTCACTGTACAGGTAGTTACGGAAGTATTTATCGGGTAACGTGTACATAGTGACAGTGTTTCTTAAAGCGCAACGTACTTTCCTTTAGTGCACTTTCAATTTTAAAGAAATTGAGATATGACAGTCACTTCTTTTTTTTACGGAAAGTAGGCAGCGATTTTACCCAAAGTAGGAGGCGAGAAATCGCCGGTCGCCGGCTCTTAATGAGAACCCTGATCACGATACGTATCGTATCGGATGTCAGGTATCATGATACATATCGGATCGGCTGGGTGCAGTATCGTCCCAGCCCTAGCCATTAGGATAACCGAAGATAATGGGCAAATGGCGATAATTACTGCTTGGCGATAACTACTTCCCGATCAGTATCTTTATCTTTACCTTACTTCCTAATTCCTGTAGATTGTATTATGATGATCTCACTAAAGTGTTTTGTATCTTATTCTGACATAACATCACTTTACTTGCTTGTCTGTTACCATCACCAATCATGGACATTGTTATGGTGGTTCATCACGATCATGCCCTTTTTACCCTTCAAATAATTACCATTCTACCATTAACTTAATACGTTTTGATACAAGGTTCTTCTCACCTAGACTTAAGTTATACTGAAAGTTTTCATCAAATCATAATGATGTTGCGATTCTACTTACCAACGTTTTAAAATAAGATCTTTTCTTTCTCTGACCCACAAAGTCCGTTCACCATCTGTTTTGGAATTGCAATAAACGAACGCCCAATCCCGACATTTACCGACGGAAATTTTCAAAAAACTTGTGGCAGTTATAGTCAACTAATTCAAAGCTATCCACAGGTAGCAAGCTCAGTGCGAGTGTGGGTTTTCATAGAATTGAAACGCTACATGTTTATATTCACAAAGTAATTAAATAGATTTTACTTACTTCATGTGAGTATTCTTTATAATAAATGAAACATTTAATCAAGGACTATATAAACTGTGTTTATGTTATTAACAAGTCCTTGGTTTGTCCTTAAAAGTCCCTATGTAAGCTCTGTAAAGATCGGCAAATTGAATATAATGAAGTTCCAATATCCTGCATTAAAAAAAATGACACAAGTGCACCTTTTCATTTAAAATTCAGGGAAGTTTTAAAGTGTATATATAACGTTCGCCGGTCGATTTCCAGGTACACTGATTCAACATTTCTTTTTCAGAAACACCATTTCTATAAATTCAATGAAATTAAGAAATAACACTAGCTCATTGAAAGCGATCAAAATTACCGACTACAAATGTGTTACAAAAATTCCTTAATGATGAAAAGATTCTTCTAGAGAAAGTATACAGTACTGTGGGTACCAACAATGACGCTGTACACAAAACGTCATACTTGTATTTTAAATCAAGTTCCATAAAAAAGTATCAATTGAGAGACATTTGCCTTGAACTTCTGATTTAAAAGCAATGAGGCCATTTCTTGTTTTTGTTCTGTTTTGCGTCCTTTTGAAATTGAGAAACCTACCAGCCAGCCAGGGAGAAAAACAAACAAGCTTATTTATAACAAAGTTCCAATTTTATATTATGTGACTGCGTGTGTGAAATCTGACAGAAACTTGTTTCTTTTGATCATCTTGACATACTGTGGTCAACAAAAGAACGATTAACAATGAGTCATTGCAATACTTTTACATCTTTACATGAAATACAACAATTATACAATTCTTCTTTAATTTTTGTAGAAAACACATTTGATTTACAAAAGATCTTAGTTTTTTTTAATTTTGTTTTGTTTTATGACTATGGGCTCAAAACCTACCAGCACGAGGACGCAAAACAGAAAATAACAAAGAAATGGCCTGATCTTTATCCATGTAAATGACCTGTAGCAATCTTTTATATATCAGGCTTATTTTGTAAACCGTTGGACGAGGTCACTCGTGATCAGTCCTCAACGCTCTCATCTATTAAAACAATTCTTGTTTCTCATGTTTTTATACCCTTTTCCGATTTAATTTTAAAAAGAAACGTATTTCTGCGAAATTAAAGTGTGATGTATGTATTTCCATGTCGGTCAGTCTCGCTCGTCTCACAGTAATAAACATTTTTGTACATACATCTGTTCGTGTTTTATCATCTCGGAAACCACATAAATTTACGAACAACCCTTTCTTATCTAACTGAAAACACTACCATATAAACTTCAAAAGTTTATGACCATCATATTTATGTATGATCGATAACTGACAAGCAAAATGTATTCAACAAAGCCTTTGAAGTTCAATTATTCTGCTGCATAGAAAGGAGCATCTCGAGAATCTATTTGTAGCGACCGTGATCTTTTTTATTGCATCAAAGATAATTATTGAAGAAGATTTATTCTCATAAAAATTTTACCGTTTTGTCCTCAGATGGTTTTAATTATTGAAAAATAGCAATCCAAGGAATGCTTGTGTCGCCTGCGAAGCTGATTTTTTTCATTGAAAGTAGGTCAAATATCAAGGGCAAGGTCACTGGGTCAACATTATGGAATGTTTAGAAAGGTCTTTTCAAAAGGAATACAAATGTGAAATATCAAAGCCCTATCACTTACCAATCAGAAGATAGAGCCAATCTTAGATTTTGTGAAAAGTAGGTCTAATATCTAGGTCAAGGTCACGAGGTCAAAAATAACGGTATGTGTAGAAAGGTCTTGTCACAAGGAATACACATGTGAAATATAGATATAGCCTATCTAAGATTTTTTTTAGAAGTAGGTCAAATATCTAGGTAAAGGTCATGAGGTCAGCAATTATGGTATGTGTAGAAAAGGGATTATTTTTAAAGTAGGTCAAATATCTAGGTCAAGGTCACGAGGTCAAAAATATGGTATGTGTAGAAAGGTCTTGTCACAAGGAATACACATGTGAAATATCAAAGCTCTATCACTTACCAATCAAAAGATATAGCCAATCTTAGATTTTTTGAAAAGTAGGTCAAATATCTAGGTCAAGGTCACGAGGTCAAAAATTATGGTACGTGTAGAAAGGTCTTGTCACAAGGAATATGCATGTGAAATATCAAAGCCCTATCACTTACCAGTCAAAAGATATAGCCAATCTTAGATTTTTTTGAAAAGTAGGTCAAATATCTAGGTCAAGGTCAAGAGGTCAAAAATTATCGTATGTGTAGAAAGGTCTTGTCACAAGGAATACACATGTGAAATATCAAAGCTCTATCACTTACCAATCAAAAGATATAGCCAATCTTAGATTTTTTGAAAAGTAGGTCAAATATCTAGGTCAAGGTCACGAGGTCAAAAATTATGGTATGTGTAGAAAGGTCTTGTCACAAGAAATACACATGTGAAATATCAAAGCCCTAACACTTACCAATCAAAAGATAATATAGCCAATCTTGGATTTTTTGAAAAGTAGGTCAAATATCTAGGTCAAGGTCACGAGGTCAAAAATCATGGTATGTGTAGAAAGGCCTTGCCACAAGGAATACACATGTGAAATATTAAAGCCCTATCACTTACCAATCAAAAGTTATGGGGTGTGACACCCAAGTGTGACAGACAGACGGACAGACAGACAGACAGACGGACGGACGGACAGACAGACAGACAACGGACAAAGTGATCCCTAAGTGTCGCTGTGCTTCGCAGGCGACACAAAAACCCAACGTTATCTTCTCCCTTGAATTAACAACGGAAGCCCATAGGTGACAGGTATGAATGATAATTTATTGGTGGCCGGGATACAACAGACACCACACAAAACGACAACACCAACAAACAACAGATAGCACGAAACATGACAACACCAACAAACAACATACAACACGCAAAACAAATACACCAACAAACAACATACAACACGCAAAACAACCACACAAACAAACAACAGACACCAAATAAATAAACCACACCAACAAATAACGGACACCACACAAAACAACAACGGACAACACACAAAACAACCACACAAACAAACAACACACAACAGGCAAAACAACCACACCAACAAACAACAGACAACACACAAAACAACCAAACCAACAAACAACAGACACCAAATAAATAAACCACACCAACAAATAATTAACGGACACCGAACAAAAAATCCAAACCAACATACAACACACAAAAAATCCACATCACACAAATAATCCACCCTAACAAACAACGGACAACACACAAAACAACCACACAAACAAACAGAAATCACGCAAAACAACCATATCAACAAACAACAACACCAACAAACAGTTACACCAATAAACAACCACACCAACAAACAACGGACACCACACAAAACAATCACACCAATAAACAATCACACCGACAAACAATGGACACCAATCAAAATAATCACACAAACAGACAACGGACACCGCACAGAAAAATCACACAAATAAACAATTACACCAAAAACAACGAACACCACACAAAACAATCACACAAACAAACAATATACACAACGCATAAAAACCACATCAACAAACAACAGATTCTATGCAAAAAAAAAAACAACCAATTAACCAGATACATCGACAGCGACACCAACAAACAAAAGACACCAAGTAAAACAACAACATCAACAAATAACGGACACCACGCAAAACAATGAAACTAACAACACAATTTAAAAACGACAAACAACGAATACCACACAAGACAACCCCACCAACAAACAACCGAAAGTACGAAAAACAATTACACCAACAAGTAACAGACACCACGCGGAATAAAGACACCAAGAAATAACGGACACCACACAAAACAACCACATAAACAAATATATAACGGACATACATGTAAAATACTACGCCAACAACGGCAAAGCAACCACGCCAACAAATAACGGACAACACGCAAAACAGCCACGCAAACAAATAACGGACATCACATGAAACAGCCACGCCAAGAAATAACGGACAGTACGCAAAACAACTACGCCAACAAACGACAGACACCACACAAAACAACCACGCCGACAAATAACGGACCCCACGCAAAATAAACCACACCGACAAATAAATGACACCATGCATAAAAACATGCCAACAAACATCTACTCCATGCGAATTAAACCGCACCAACAAAAACGGATACCATACAAAAACCACTCAAACAAACAACGACACCATGCAAATCAATCACGCCAATTGATAATGAACACCACGCAAAACAACCACACCAACAAATGGCGGTCACCATGCTGAACAGTAAAACCAAATATAACGCAAACCACGCAAAACAACCACATCAACAAATAACGTACATCATGTGGAACAACCACACCAACAAAAACGGACACCACGCAAAACAACCACACCAACAAACAACAGACACCATGTTGAAATAAATAGCATCAACATACAACGAACAACACACAATACAACCACACCAACAAACACTGACGCAACACAAAACAGCCACACCAACAAACAACAGGCACCATGCAAAACAACCAGACCAACAAACAAGGCACCATGCAAAACAACCACACCAAAAAACAACACACAAAACAACACCAAGTAAAACGGACATCACACAAATAACAAATAACATACACCACATAAAACAACCACAACAACTAATAACGAACACCAATCAAAACAACCAAACAAACAAACACTAACAAATACCCACACCAACAAACATCACGAAAAACAACCACAACAACAAACAACGGATACCACACATAACAACCACAACAACAATCATCACACAAAACCACACCAACAAATAACAGACACCATGCAAAACAACCACACCAACAAACAACGGATACCACACAAAACAACCAAACCAACAAACACCACACAAAACCACACCAACAAACACCACGCAAAACAATCATACAAACAAATGGCGGTCACCATGCTGAACAATAAAACCAAAAATAACAAACCACGCAAAACAACCACATCAACAAATAACGTACATCATGTGGAACAACCACTCCAACAAAAACGGACACCACGCATAACAACCACACCAACAAACAAGGCACAATGCAAAACAACCACACCAAAAAAACAACACACAAAGCAACACCAAGTAAAACGGACACCACACAAATAACAAATAACTTACACCACATAAAACAACAACAACAACTAATAACGAACACCACTGACTCAAAACAACCAAACCAACAAACACTAAAAACCCACACCAACAAACATCTCGAAAAACAACCACACCAACAAACAACGGATACCACACAAATCAACCACACCAACAATCATCACACAAAACCACATCAACCAATAACAGACACCATGCAAAACAACCACACCAACAAACAACGGATACCACACAAAACAACCACACCAACAAACAAAGGACACCACGCCAACAAACATCACGAAAAACAACCACACCAACAAACAAAGGACACCACGCAAAGCCACACCAACAATCATCACTCAAAACCACACCAACAAATAACAGACACTAGGCAAAGCAACCACACCAACAAACATCACACAAAACAACGACACCAACAAATACCACACAAAATAACCACATCAACAAACAACGGACATCACACAAAACAATCATGCACACCAATAAATAACGGACATCATACAAAACAACCACTCCAATAAATAACGGACATCACACAAAACAACCACACCAACAAATAACAAACATTACACAAAACAACCACACCAACAAATAACAAACATTACACAAAACAACCACACCAACAAATAACAGACATCACACAAAACAACCAGACCAACAAACAAAAGACACCACAATAAACAACCACACCAACAAATAAAGGGCACCACGCAAAACAACCAGACCAACAAACAAGACACCACGCAAAACAACCACATCAACAAACAACAGACAATAACAAAACAACCACACCAAGAAAAACGGACACCACACAAAACAACCACACCAACAAACAACGGATACCACACAAAACAACAACACCAACAAATAACAGACATCACGCAAAACGACCACACCAACAAATACCACAATAAACAACCACACCAACAAACAACGGATATCACACAAAACAACAACAACACCAAAAACAGACACCATACAAAACAGCCACACCAACAAATAACGGAAACCATCCAAAACAATCACACCAACACCACAAAAAACAAGCACACAGACAAACATTGCAGAAAACAACCACACCAACAGACAAACACCACACAAAACAACCACACCAACAAACAGACACCACACAAAACAACTACACCAACAAACAGACATCACACAAAACAACTACACCAACAAACAGACATCACACAAAACAACCACACCAACAAACAGACATCACACAAAACAACCACACCAACAGACAATGGACATCACACAAAACAACTACACCAACAAACAGACATCACACAAAACAACCATACCAACAGACAACGGACACCACGCAAAACAACCACATCCACAAACAACGAGACAACAGAAAACAGTAGTCTAGAGTAATAACAAAGCAAAGACAAAATGAAACATGCATGACCACATATTAGATGGAGAAAGACCAATATGCAATATATAATTTATAGTAGCAAAATGTTGTTATCTGATATACTTGCACATAACAATACTGATCAAGAGCCAATTCACAGATGTTTCTCCTGCTGAACATTCTGATCGATAACATATTTGCAATGTTTTAAGGAATAATTTTCAGCAAATTGAGGGGATTCCAATGGGAACCAACTGTGCTCCACTTCCTGATAGTTCTTTTCTACACTCATATGAAGCATGTTTGTTCAATACTTTCTCTCGCACGGAAAGAAGCCCATAACACTTCAATTAAAAATTCAGTCTTGCATATACAGACACAATGATGACATGTTCGCAATTAATATTCAAAATTTAGTGGATAACCTTAGCAAAATATGCCATGCGAAAGGGACCACTGAAAGCATTAACTCTGCTTCATATCTATGTTATTTATTTTAAGATAAATGGTCACCTATATACAGTTAACTCTCGTTTACTCAAACTCGGATAACTCGAATTTCCGCTTAACTCGAACTATTTTTAATAGTCCCGTTTCTGTTCCATTGGTTTCTATGCATTTTTACTCCTGATAACTCGAATTCCGATTACTCGAACTTTCCGTTAAGTCGAACTAATTTTTAGGTCCCACAACAAATTTTACATTGAAAAATCACCTCGATAAGTCGAACCACAACTAAATTTTAATTCTTTAACAAAACTCAATTAATTGCAAGAAGATTGTTGGACAGATAAGTGATAATTTCTTGCTGTGGCGTTGCATTAATTACATTAAAGTTTGCTTGATCGTTTAAAGAAGACAACACAAACGTTTGTTAACGGCGATAGAGAAAAAACACCAGTCTTATAAAAATCGATTGCTGGTCATGTACTCAGTAAGTCGAACTCCTGATAAGTCGAACTTTTTCTGATGGTCCATTGAAGTTCGACGTATCGAGAGTAGACTGTACTAGTATTTACTTCAATGTATGACAAATGCAATGACTTCAACTTCAGAATACCAATTACCCCATTCCTAAGTAGTAACATTATTCATATGGCAGTGAAAAGTTAATCATTGTCTGCACAAAGTTTTACCAAGTCAACAAAGACCTTGAACTTGAAGGTACCATATATCGACTCAAAGTTATTACAGATCCTCATCTTATATGGAATGATTGAATTCCCTCTATTGGATAAAGCAAGCATACTGAAGTTTTGCGTGGACAAGGTTTACAAGAAGAATAATTCAATGTCTAAAGAAACCTTAACTTCGAGGTATGACCTTGACTAAAGTCTGATTTAACAACATTCAAAAAGAATATTGAACCAATTATGAACAAACTGGTAAAGCATAATAAAACTAATAGCCAAGACAAAATTTGACATGAAAAATTAACCAATTTAAGTCAACAGTGATGTTGATGTTTGAGGTATGACCTTGACTCAAGATCTGAACATCCCGCATCCCGCGGTTCAATTGTATCATCTGTCAGTGAAGAATGAACCTAATCAAGTTAATTATAGACTAATATATATGAGGAAGTTACAGTATGCAAACTTTGCTGTATAATTAGGGTGTATAAAAACTTAATGTCACAGTGATACTGATGGACAAGATATCTTCACATCTCCCATGTATACTTGTAAAATTGTTTTGGGGCTAAAAAGTCTAAGCAGTTTTCTCCAGAACTTTAATAGCAATAATAAACCACTAAATACCAATCGATGTTAACAATGCATGAATCATTTCATCAATATCCATATGTTCTGTTATTTATACATTCATGATCAATTTTTATAAATGATATAGCTTTTAAACACTGTTGGAATTTTAAAGTAGTAAGTACCTGAGAATATCTTGCAATGTTTATACAATGCAGGCTTCCAAACTTTGTTTTGGCCTTCAACATAAAATCCAATTGTTACGAAAACAAAATGCTACAGGTCATCTTAACTGTACACTTGAGATTTATAAAGCTCCATGTAGGTTGGCAAATATCAATACTGACAATATACATTTGTATATATATATGCACATCACACACATGCATATTGTACAAATTATTTTGTCATGGTATAAAAGTATCTATAGAAGTGTAAACTGCTTGTAACAGGTGAAATCATAAACCTAAAACCATGAAGAAAAACTTTTTTTTTTCAATACTGAAAAACTTTTTTTTTTCAACACTATATGTATAATGTACAACAAAATGTCAGTGATTGCAAAACATTGATGCCACAAACAACATTGAAGATAAACAGCTAGCTTTGCTTTTAAAGCTAAAATTAATATGAAGTTCAAGGTCATTAGGTCAAAATTTCAACATCAATATAAAGGTCTTACCTACATGTATATGCTAAGAATTTCTGATTCTGTAAATATGAAAAATTGAATTTAACAAATTTAATCGTCATTATGTCACTTTGATTTTGATTATGAAAAATTATATATATAACAATACCTTGGGGACATACTTGAAAGCCCTATTAAGACACAGTTAGTATTCCTACGATTTTCAAATACATGCATTCAAATGTATACATGAAACATAACATCAATTGGACAAACTAAAATCAATACACAAACAAAGCATGTAACTTATTGCATTTCAAATTTGAAAAGAAGGAGAAAATGAGAGATTTCATAATAATATTATGAAATATTGATTTCATACAAAGCCCTGTTTTTCGAGTAGAAAATCAAATAATTTTGTATTTTACTTATTCATCAAATAATAAAATAAACCTTTTCATGAACAGGTATACTTGGATCACTGTCTTTTTGTATGGACTATTTCCCAACGTACATGAGGAGGAAAAGTTGAAAATGTGAAAAGTTTGAGATGGATGACAACAATTAACGGACAGTCAGAAAAATGGAGGGACAACAGAGGGTTCGTCAGATGAAATGAAATATTCCATATAATGAATTGAGTCATATCAAAAATGAAGGTAATACTAAATTAGACACTTAATAAATATATATAGGATCTCAAATGAATTTTCATTTCATACGATGTATTATGACACGAGTTGTGAGTTTTATATCCCCGAGCCTTGGCGAGGGGATATAAAACGCACAACGAGTTTCATAATACATCGTATGAAATGAAAATTCATTTGAGATTCTTTTTATCACATGATATTGCCTAAAAATGTGTATTTCCAACGTGAAATCAACGTTTCCGAGAACTACAGAGGCGAACCACGCCGTGATCTTGAGGTCGTCTGCTACGCCATGAGAAGTAGTGTCCCCATCGTATAGATATTCTGTGCGTAAGAGAAAAGTATTTCAATTTTGAATAATATTTTAATGCAAGAATTAATTCAACAACAACAATTTTAATCACTGATATTGACTCTTGGTCTGAATTTAACAGTTGACCGATATTTGAAAGGTCACATTTGTCAAGGTTTATGTGATTCGGTTCCAAACGTGACCAATCGCATTCAAGCAGAGCGATATGTAACGTGTTATCATATCATATATTTATGAAATGGCTTTATGAAACTGCATAACGGGTGTATCATGTGATAAAATCAAATATCACAGATCAATATCTCAATAAAAAATTCTAACAAAACTCAACAACAGAATCTATTACCTTAAAAATAAAAGTAAAATGGGTAATAAAAGATATGAAAGATTCCATAAAAAATCTGATACCTGCATGTATAAAATGTCAAATGAAATAAACGTAACAACATTATTAAGCAGCAATTTGAATGATAAATAATTCATAGCAATCAATTCTGTCTAATACTAAAAGAACAGCAGATTAATAGATAAAGAATGATAAGAACATAGCCATTTGTACAATTCTATGACTTGATTTTAAGTTTTTAACCATAATTGCCCTTTGAGGAAATACGGTCATATTTTAACCTGCCCTTGCAGTCACTCATTTTTTACGGTCAGTCCCTGTAAAGGTCACTTTTTACTTCCAGGGCCTACACATTTTGCTTTATAAAAGTAACCTAAATCAACGGCCACTCTCGTAAGGCGGCCAGCGGTCAACAAAATTCTGAGCAAAATTGCTTCTCAGACTGTTTACAATGGTCATTTTTAGCAGAAAAAGTAAATTTGCATCTTTGAATTATGGGTATTTATTAGTAAAAATATTATTTTAATGCATTTATCATACAAATTTGCATAATCATAAACATATCCCTGTATTTTTTTCAATACGAAATACATCGTACTTGTACCATAGATAGTATGATTACTTATGGTTCCCTATATCACCAACCTGGAATGAAAGGCCACCTATCTTAAGCAGCCATGTTTGGTTCTTCAGAAAGCTGACCGCCTATCACAGGTTTGACTGTATACCCACAACCACAACAGGTTTAATCAATACTGCAACCCATAGAATCCCAGCAAAATGAAAACTATACGATACTTGTCAAGGGTAATCTATATGTATGAAGTTTCCTTAATGGCTTCAGTCATGGTGCAAAAATGATTTTTATTCCATAAATGCCATTCAATCTTTGACTACTATTACTTCGGCCTGAGATTCCACATGCATGCATACACGGGTTACCTCTTTTCAGAACAAGAAATCTACATTGTTTGCATGGAGTTTCATTACTGAATGTTAAGAATCATGTGAGAAATGGTGTGCAAAGTTGTTTTCAATACATGTACATGTATACACCAAGTTTGACCTTGACCTTTATCATCAGGTTTCTCCTTTTATTGTAGGCAATCTATCTGTAAAGTTTCATCACTGCAGATCAAGATTTACTGAAACTCTGAACAAGTATTATATGTGGACTTACAGACAGACAGACAGACAGGATATCTAACACCAGTATCCATTAATGGAGGTATAAAATGAAGTTCCAAGTGTACACACTGACTGTCACTAAGTAGGTTCTAATCTATTATAAACTTCTTAAAACAAAAGATTAGGATGCTCCTCAAACATTATTGTTATGAAAAAGGCAATAAGAATGTACCAAAATATGAAAAATGCACAATTGGTACCAGTATATTCTGGTATCTTAAAAAGCAGTTTAAGTATACAGCGCAAACACAATATACACCCACGTCAAATCATGGAGATCAGTATATTATATCTGCAATAACAAAGTTTTGCAATTGTTTTGGTAATTCTAACTTTGGCACTATATCTTCCAGAGGATCGGGCAGATTTCTTCTAAAAAACTTTCTGCATATGTCCTTCAGACTATACGGATTGCAGCACTGATAGTAAATAAAATCCAGAAGCTCAGGATTGGTAGTTTCCAATTTGAGGAAAATGCTTTCTCTGAAACTTTGGTCCTTCGACACCTGGTACCCTTCAGATAACAAATAACGTATTATTTTCTGTTTGTTATTTAAGCATGCTATCGTGAACGATGACCTGTATCTATACTTGTTCATATCACAGCCATTCCTGATGAGCATACGAGCCATTTTGAAGCTACAATGTTGAACCGCTATAGAGAAAGGTGTTTCTCCCTCAGAGTTCATCATGTTTATATCTGCACCATAGAGTATGAGTACTCCTATTAGAGAAGGTTTCTTTACTTGAACTGCATAATGTATGGCGACCTCTCCTTCAGACTTACTGGTTGGTCTACAAAGATAAAATTGATGAAAAAATTATTAAACTTTTTATTTTCGAAATGCAACAATGCATACAATATAAAATCTCAAAAGTTTTGATCCACATACATGTACTTGAATTAAAGAAATGTCCTTGACCTTCCGACCTCAAACTTCATTTGTAGTCCTCAAATCATCATGAACCAATGTTTATAATATGAATGCTCTACATGCAAAAGTACCCAAGATTTAGTTTAATCAAGTCATGGGATTTATCTTCACCTTTGACCTTCAAACCTTAAAGAAATTTTAACATGGATAATCCTCTCAAAGTGGAACCTTGGATGAAATAAATATAAAAGATTAAGAGTAAAACTGCTAAACTATTTCAGTTGATTTCTAGAAATACACTACACTCATTCAACAAACAGCATGACATTAAGACATCAAAAACTATATTGGAACTGCAACCTTGACCTTAGACCTAGACAAATCTATAACATTTTCCCTCTTGCCAATGGTGATCCTGTGTGGCAAATGTAAACATCCAATGGTTGAGATTGAATGTATGCAAGTCTAGGAATAATCAAGTAGGGAAGACTTTTTTCAGTTCTGCTTATACTAATGGTATGAAAAATGTTTGCATTTATTGACAAGTTGAAGTCTTAATTCTAAAGAAATATGTGATTCCAAAATATTAACAGGAATACTACAAAGAGCACATTCTACATATATATATATGAAGGTCAAAGATTATTTTAGAGCTATGACCTTGACAACATAATACATGTATAGTATTCTTATTTCAAAACAATAAAAGGTTTCACCAGCTTCCGTTCATAATGTACGATTTTTGGAACAATTGACCTTGACCTTTGACCTCTGATCTTGAGATTCAGATTGTCTGACAATGAGTAAACAAAAACACAGCCTTTTCTGGTGTACTTACAGATCCACCTTGGCATTATTTTGTAGCAGGTATTCTACCACATGTTCCTGTTCGTAGAGTACAGCCAGGTGTAGTGGTGTGTATTTGGTTATGGAGTTACGACTGTTGATGTCCACTCCTGCCAGGAGGAGCTCCTCTAGAGCTGGGATATTACCATTGATGACACTCTCATGGATTGGCTGGTCTCCATGCTCATTGCTCTGTAACACAAGAATGTAATTGCCTCTCATAAGTAGATGTTTATTGCAAATATTAAATACTGTGATGTACACCAAGAGTCTTCTGAAACTTTAATTTAGCGGTGGCCAGACGTGCAAGTGTGTGCTGTCTACATACAAAAATGCGGGCAAACTTTGGGGATCCGCACGTGGTCAGTGCCTATGCAGTACGTATTCCGTATGGCCTCTGTACGGATTTGGGAGCACGCAGACAAGACGTTGCAGTTTCAGTGTAAACAGAACTTTTGCTGCATTCTGACTACAGATGCATCAAGACTTATGACACGCATGTTGTAAGTACATACAGCACACTTGCCATGTAAGGAAGTAAAGACCCCGCGAGTAATATGACATACCTTGTACTTGTTGGCCCCTGACATAAGGAGTAGCTGTATTATTTCTACATTGTCTTTGATACATGCATGGTGGAGGGCCGTCCTCTTGTCTTTATCTTCCCAGTTTACATCTGCTCCCAAACTGATCAACTTGTCCACAATTGGCAGAAGACCTGCAGGAATTTAAAAAGTGCTTTACATGTAAAAGTAGTAAATAGAAGCAGCAATGACTATCATTATACAAAATCTATAGAATTAATTAAGTTTTCATAGTATTTGTGGCTTGTAACATGTGTAATGGACTAATTCAAATATACATTTAGAACATAAAGCTGAGTATCAAAATGTAGTCTTATTTGATTAATATTACATGTATAATATATGAATCTGAGAATCCAAGGTACCCTGGTGTGTGACAGCTAAGCAGTCCACTTTAACAGCAAATTAGCTTTAAAATGGTCAAGGACCTAAAACGTAGAAATAATTCAGGTTCTTACTTCAAGGTGTGGATCCATTGTTCTTAATAAAGAATTTTACCTAATTTGGTAGCATAGATGAGAGGTGTCGATTTGGAGTATTTTGATCCAAATTCGGCATTGACTTCGTATCCTGGTGTGAGCAGAAGTTGTAATGCTGTATCTACATCTCTCTTTTTGATAGCTGATAGTATGTAGCGATTGACAGCCATAAAAACAGCTTTAGCACCATACTCAATGAAGTACCATTCTTCTTTGAACTAGCACTGTACTGTGCCTATATGGTATATTAATAAAGTTGCATTATTTGAAAAATTCTATTTATACATAAAGATTAAATCAAATACATGATGATACCTGGTGTAGTATACTGGATCACACCAGAATCTGAAGTTAAAATAGATCTACATTTTGCACAATATTGCTCATAATTGGGTAAAAATATTTAATATGTCTTTTTCCTTAAGAAATCAGTAAAATACTGATACATTTTTAAGGACATCATTCTTCTACAGTACAGTAAGCTTTATTAAAAGTTAATCCTGCATCTTTACAATGTCTATGCCAAATATAACATTCATTTTATGAGGGTGAAAGGGAGGAGGCAGAAGAAGGAGGGGGGAGGTCAGGACTAATTCTCCTCTCTGCCAAAGTTCATGAAAATGTATGTTTGATTAAAAGTAGTTTGTTTGTTTTTTATTTGTAACAAGCAGGTACATGTATTTCTTGAAATTGGATTGATCATGCTCACCTTTCATGCTGGATATTCAAACTATTTTATGAATTGATTATTAGTACAATAACATGTATATTTTTTATTCGAAGGTCGGCATGTAGGTAACATATTTTTGTCATTCATTTAACATCGAATAGAATATTTATGATTTATACAAACATGTATCTATGTCTTTGATGTACCAAATAACTTATGGAAATGTCATATGGTGTGACGTCTATTTGGAGATGAGCTAGTCCGGTCACACATGTATGCAAAAAATTCCTCACAGTCAGAACATTTATATTGAGTGTTGTCGACTCAATGAGGACATTTCAGAAGATAAAGTTCCAGTTCAGGAAAACTCAAAATTCGGCAACATAGTCAAATTCAACAACTCATTGCTAAATTGGGCAACTTTAGGTTGCCAAATTCGGCAACTTTTCACTGAATAATAAATCAGCATTAAACTAGAAAAATCAGCATGTCTATGCTGCCAGTTTTTTTTTTACTAATTCACCATTCTACATGTTTTTGAGCAATTGCGAAAAAATTCTGTAGAGCAATTAAAAAGTTGCCCAGTACAACCAATGTTAAATCAGACAGTAAATCTGTATTTTCAGTCTTGATTTTTTGCTGTAAGGTTGCCTAATTCTGCAATATGTTGCCAAATTTGACATCGTTGCCGAATTTTGAGTTTTCCTGAACTGGTTCAACATGTACGTCAGTGCAGCCCAGGCTTAAATTGCATTGGATTCGATCTTGTACATAATCCCAATTTAATTGCTAATGCAAGACTATGGACAAAAGAATTAATAAATACTGCATTACTCATATACATTCATTGTTGAATGCTGCATTTTCATTACTACTGTATAGGCATTCAACCCCCCCCCCCCTTTTTTTTCCCTGCAGAAATTACGCAATTATGTATGCGACCTATTCCTTACCCACGATCAGACTGCAAATACTGCTTTATAAATGCCTTGATTACATTTCATAAAACAAAGTAGACATAGCTCTTGGTCAGGATGATGCAGCAGTCGATTAGAAAATGTCCCAACAGCTGACCACCGATGGACAAATCGACTCAATACTAGTTCGATCTTCATGATTTGAAAATTATAAGTTTGGAAATGGTCATTTTAGAAATATCAAAAATTGTAACAATTTTGACACTGGACATTATCAATGCAATAATTAATACAAAAGACAGTTTTCAAGTGGGCTTGAGGCAGGAAAGGGGGGGGGGGGGTCATTTTTGCAAGCACCTGACCCGAATTAGAAAATGTCCATGCAAGTTTGGTTCTTCTTCTTCCTGTTACGAGTTAACTCAGAACTTCTGATTGATATACTCTAAGTGTGGTTTGGTTAATGTAAGACTTATAGGGTGCGTCCGGAGATATGCAAATGGTACTAATGATAAGTTTGCCAATCTAATTACCTTTGGTTAAAGAAAAACTATGAACGATTTATGGTTACCAATCAGCCAGGCAGATGAATTTTTATTCATAAATTATTCTATATTTATCTATTCATATCGTTTATTCTTGGTGCCAAGAACTATTGATATCATTGTTTTAGACATATATCTTGTATCCAGCTGCTGGCGGTCACTTTGGATGACATCATTACAGGCGTTGGTAAAACTAACCACACTAGGATCGGCTTGCAGGATTCACAGGTAGCCAACGAGACTGGTACAAAAAGTTGCCATTGATACCATTGGTATGAAATGTTGCCAATTGATACCAATTAATTTGCATAATTCCGAATGCACCCATAGTAATTAAGTCAGGAATGGACCTGTCCAATTTTACCTAACCTGCTTTAACTCAAGTGTGCAATGTGGATCAGATGCAGCCTTTGTACCATGCATTAATCATAGTGTGCATCCTCAGACTCATCATCCATGCAAGTAATATATGGTTGCTGTAGGACTTATAGTAAGTCAGAAATGAACCTGTCCAATTTTACCTAGCCTGTTCGCTCAAGTGTGAAATGTGGGTCAGATGCAGCCTCCGTACCATGCATTGTAGTATTAATTAGCATTCTCAGATGCATCATCCATGCAAGTTTGGTTGATCTATATCACTTATAGTAAGGCAGTAATGGACCTGTCCAATTTTACCTTAACTGCTCACTCAAGTGTGCAATGTGGATCAGATGCAGCCTCTGTACCATTGCATTATCCTCAGACTCATCATCCATGCAAGTTTGGTTGATGTAGGACTTATAGTAAGTAAGAAATGGACCTGTCTCATTTTACCTAACCTGCTTGCTCAAGCGTGAAATATGGGTCAGATTTTTTTGTTCAAAAACTTTTTTTAATTCAATAAAAGATTCTAGCTGATGATCGCAGTAACTTTTATTCTCTCTCATCTGAACAGTGCATTGTAGCATATTTAGCAGCTTTGATGACATTCACAGGAGGGTAATACTCATAGCATGAAGCTGCATAATCACAGAGCATTGATAGTGCCATTGTTCCACTCTGATCTAAATTCTGTTTGAATGTTTTTTTTTTTTTAGAAAGAACATCTTAACCTTCACTGTGAAGTAAAGAGATCTGCATTAGTGTGTAGATTTTATGCCAAAAGGAATAAATGTCATCATTTTCAAAATCAGGGAGATCATCTGCAGGTGCCAGTTGATAGTCTAGGCACCGGCACTTGTTTAGTGCCCCTCCCACTCTATCATACCCCCCCCCTAGAGTGGAAGGGGGCACTATAAACAAGTGCCTGTGAGTCTAGGTACTGCTCTACATGTGTTGACCACTGATCAATATTTTTATGTCATGTCTACCAAGTTTTGATTTGTAGGCCAGGTGCTGGCACAGGTTCTTGCTAAAAGTGACCTTAATAGCATAGCAAAAGAAAATACATGTACATTTCACATAGCACAAGAAGACACATGATGTTTACTCGAGATTTTTACACTTGACTGCGAGATTTTACGATTCCGGTATAACAGTATTATAGTGAATCACATGCATGTACAAATTCATCTGCTTATGACTAAGGGTGACCAAAAGGGGATTGTTATTTCCCTAATAATAAACTGTTAATGGTCATAATATGTGGAACTGTATTGTGCCTCTTTATCACCAAGATCCTCGAAACATAAATATACATTTATAAATCAATACACAAACAGACAGACATACATGTACATGGCAATGGCGTTATGGAGAAAATGTCATGGTAATAGTGAACTTCATATTATCTGTAGCTACTGAGTTTAAAAGCAAAGAAGAGCAAAGACATATATTTGCAATTGTTTATTTTCAATTCATGTACGATAAATTCTTAATTTTAGCACTTTTCATAATCGTAATTATAAGTTCAAAACATGCATGTAATTTATTGTAAATTCATGATTATAATAAACATGTTAAGTTTGTATTATGAACACATACTCATGAATGATCAGCACATTATTATGATGTAATCATCAGGACATCTAAGCATTGTAAGTGAAGAATTCAGGGAGATCTACATTTCCTTTAGCTATCAAATCTTCTAACTCTCTCTCAAACTCATCATTGGCTGACTTCTCTACTCCTACTTTTTCTTCAAGTTCATGAATTTTCTCCCATACAGACAAATTACCCCTTGAATTAAATGAACCATCTTCTGGAGAAATATGTTGTGCCCTATGTATTGAATCGGACATCGAGTTCGTAGATTGATTTGAAACAGAAGAGACATTTAACAAGTCTAAATTCATGCGTTTGCTCATAATAGGTAATGATGCAATGCCCCTATGAGGAGTATCTGATATACTTTTATCGACAGTGTCACCATTTTCTAAATGCGGTATTTCCATCTGTAGATTTCCTGATTTTAACGATATTTGGAGCTCCCTTTCCAACCTCTCCGATTCTCGCCTCTCAATTTCAAGAGTAGATTCCAGGTCATACGCAGTCTTTCTTGCCTGAAGTTTTGATTCACTCATAGGGTCTATTGAAAATCCTATAGCTGAAGAGGATGTATCTTCGATGGTAACAATCTTCTGTTTAGCATTCTGGGATATATGGTATTTCTCTCTTGCTAACTTCAATGTGACGTCAATAGTAACTGAAAAAGAGATGAGAAATGATCACAAAGGCTGCAACTTCAGGCAGACAGACAATGAATGTAATTGAACATTACAATATATTCTTTCTAACCAGACTTAAATCCATGACAAAAGGACCACAAAATGATGATTTTTATGTGAGAAAAGCAACCACATTATATAAAGATTTGTTCATTTCTTTGTAGATGAGGTATTTCATATACATGTACAAGTACATGTAAATCAGTTTCACACAGATGTGTTTTCACATAGACCTGTCTAAGGCCATGCAAAAAAAATTTTCTGGTTCTCAGATAATTGATCTAAAAAATATGGGTAGGTAGGTAGGGTTTTTATTTTTTGTTTTTATTTTCCGAAAACTACTTAAGCACAATTTTTTATTCAGATATTATAGAGACTGTGATCTATAGTGACTATATTTGTTGTAAATGTTCACCATACTCAACGCTTCTCATTTTTACAGTGCCAAGAATGCTTCAGCCCAGTCTGCAATTTTAAAATTCACCTTCAAGCTGACAATCACTCGTTCCTCCCCCCCCCCCCCCCCCCCCCCGGTCGCCATTTTGCATCTTGTGTACAATAACAAAGTACAGTACCGTAATCGTCCGAAAAAAAGTCCGCAAGAGTAGATATCACGCAGGCAAAAAATTGCGCTGAAAATCGTGGAAAAAATTCTAATCTAGTAAATAATACGCATTAAAAAAAATCGAAATTTCGCCGATGTTTTCTCCCAAATTAAAAATATCAAAGAAACGGCCCGCTCAGTAATTTTTATTGTAATGACTTGAATTAGATACCGATTACAAAATAATCCATAGTACGATTGAAAGATTTAGGATTGACAGCCGTATTATGTATCAATTAACTGAACTGACCATTGAAATTTACCATTAGAATAAACCTATTCGAGAAGATTTTACTTCCCCCTTCACCTGTCAAAAGTGACAGATCAATTTCATGCTTGACCGCAACGCTACCGGTGGAGGCTATTTGTCTCCGTTCAACACCCCTCGGGGTAGACAGGTGTTTACACATATAAAGGTATTTAACGTACATGCGCTTGTACGATCTGACCTTAGATGACCAGGTACCGTAAATACTATTGTAACGCGATTGTTTACTTACGCACGGACTGGTAGCGTGAATTAAAGTCAAATATACTTACAAAATTGATCTATTGACGAATTATCTGTTCAGAAAATTAATAGAAAATTATATTTATCAGCATGAGAAATCTGGCGGGCGGCGGCTATTTTTTTCCCTTCCTACGATAAAAACGTCTCGTCGGGAGGAATTTTGAGCGCGCGGCGGTGTCTGAGAACCAGGATTTTTTTTTGTATGGCCTAATATGCATATACATGTACGTCAAATATTATGGATTAGTGTCATTTTATAGCAATATTGTATGTAAATATTCATATAATATACATGTATCATGTAAAATTCTTCACAATATATCACCTTCAGAGCTGTCGACTTTCTGTGAGTCCTGCCAGTATACCTGTCTTAGTAACCTCTGAAGCTCCGGGTCCTCATATACAACCTTCATCTCTATCCCCTCTCTAGCCTAAATAGGATATTAAAATAGATTTTTTAATTACATATCTTTTAAAATTGAAGGACCTTCATGATTATTTTATTTATGCCATGATCAACATACACTATAACATACAAGTTGTTACACTCTTGAGCACAAATTCAAGTAAGAAAGGTTTACCTCAGGGAGATTTGAAGAATGTTCCATACAGTCCATAACTCTCACTTTGTAGTTTATACAGTCTAACATTATATCAGTCCATGGTACATTGTCATAGAGAGGCTCAATCCCTTCCTCACCAAAAGCTGCACGGCACATTTCATTAAAATCACCCTTGCCATGTCGAATCCTCATTTCTACCCTGGAATACAAGAGGTTTTATCTTTAATATCAGTAAGCCATTCTTTCATCTTACATGTAAATGCACAAAAGTCCTTATAGAAAGACTATTTTTTGTCTTCATAAGTAAATTTATGAAACAGATCATGGTTAAAATTATCGGTTTAGCAACAACATAACTAAGTAGCCATAGCATAGATAAATCAGGCAGGTCAAAGAATGATTTTTGCCTTGTCTGAAGAAAAATAATAACTTTGTTAGTATCAAAGTACTCAACCTTCTGATGAGCTCAGCTGCCTCTACTCTGTTGTCTCCTTGGATCTTTAGAAAATAATTTCCGATGTCCTGACAAGCTACTGACCAATCACAGCTTCCAGTGTCACTATCATCAAACCATGGCAGATATAGGCTCCTGAGAGCCTTCTCGAGCCTGCTTTGATAAACTCTACTGCTCCAGCTGACAGATGGAAGCTCTAAAGGTCATGTATAACAAGAATATTACGTTTTCAGATTTGATCAAAACATTAATTTTGATTGAGTCATTACAATGAATTATCAGTGCTTTAAAATAATTTCTTTGTAAAGGGGTATGGCCACGATACCCCTAAATCGGCCCTTTTTCCTATTTTCCTTAAAACTGAAGTCAATGAGAAATACCCGATATTGGTCATATAAATACTTTAATGTTTCCTGCTTTTAATAAAAAGAATAAATCAACTAACAAAGCATTTAAGAAAATTTGGCGTTTTGGACAAAAGACGGCCAAAATTACTGAAAAAATGCAATGATCGCTGTGCGATATAAGTCCCCTACCGGTGGCATAAATTTATGACTTGCATCTCTGTTCATCAGTTCATCTTCTGCAACAACAGCCAAGAAAAGTCTGGAAAACTGAATTCACGAAATCTGCTAAGTCCAAGGGCCATAACTCTTGTGAAAATTAGTCAATCTAAATTAAACTCAAATCTGCATCACACTATAATGTATTCACATACAAAAAATCAGCTCATTATCTGCAATAACAGGCATGAAAAAGTCCGGGAAACTAAAAATTTCATGAAATTTGCTAAGTCAAAGGGCCATAACTCTTGTAAAAATAGGCCAATGGAAACCAAACTCAAACTTGGTCTGTATCACACTGAGATGTATTCATTTACCAAAAATCAGTGCATTATTTGCAATAGAACCAAAGAAATGTCCGGAAACTGAAATTTTCAAAACATTTGCTAAGTCCAAGGGCCATAACTCTTGTAAAAAAAGTGAATCTAAAGCAAACTCAAACTTGATTTGTATCCCATTGAGAAATATCCACATATCAAAAATGAGTTCAATTTATCCAACAACAGCGGAAAAAAGTCCGGAAAACTGAAATTTTCATAAAATTTGCTAAGTCCAAGGGCCATAACTCTTGTAAAATTAGGTCAATCTTAAGCAAACTCAAACTTGATCTGTATCCCATTGAGAAATATCCACATATCAAAAATGAGTTCAATTTATCCAACAACAGCGGAAAAAAGTCCGGAAAACTGAAATTTTCATAAAATTTGCTAAGTCCAAGGGCCATAACTCTTGTAAAATTAGGTCAATCTTAAGTAAACTCAAACTTGATCTGTATCCCATTGAGAAATATCCACATATCAAAAATGAGTTCAATTTATCCAACAACAGCGGAAAAAAGTCCGGAAAACTGAAATTTTCATAAAATTTGCTAAGTCCAAGGGCCATAACTCTTGTAAAATTAGGTCAATCTTAAGCAAACTCAAACTTGATCTGTATCACATTGAGATATATCCACATACCAAAAATGAGTTCAATATATGCAACAACAGCGGGAAAAAGTCCGGAAAACTGAAACTTTCATAAAATTTGCCAAGTCCAAGGGCCATAACTCTTGTAAAATTAGGTCAATCGAAAGCAAACTCAAACTTGATCTGTATCACATTGAGATATATCCACATACCAAAAATGAGTTCAATATATGCAACAACAGCGAAAAAAAGTCCGGAAAACTGAAAATGGGACAGATGGACAGACGGACGGATGGACAGACAGACAGACCGAGAGGAAACTAAGAGTCCCCTTCGGCGTTGCCGGTAGGGGACTAAAAAATTGTCTTTGGTGGAAAAATTAGATGTGGCTGCACGCATTAACTATGATAAAACCTTTAGGACAAAGAGATAATTGAGGATTCTTCAAATGTTAATTTTTCATGTTAGTTAATGCATGCGGCCATTGCTAACTTCATAGAAATATGAGGATTCTGCAGCTATTTTGCGGAATACTGCCGATTCTGGGGTTTTCAGAGCACTAAAAACTACCGATAATCGTATAGTTTTCTATATATTGATACATTATCAAATGGAGAGTCTTACAAAGTACAAATTCACTAATAAATATTCAATGAAGTATAATGTTCAAAGATAGGGCCAATATCAGGCTTCTGGCCCTACCCCTTTTGGAAATTTGTCAAAAATTGATGGAACTTCTTGAATAGCTTTATTGCGATTGTTTATCTTAGATGATTGCTTTATTACCTTTTCCATCTCATGGCTTGACATTTTACAGATTTTCAATTCACAAATTCTTCCTTAAGATTTTACATGTATGTTACCATATTAGCTCACCATTTGGTGGTGTGTCAGATTGAGCCATTTCAGCTGGTGGCCATGAATGTGTAAGTGGTGATGATTCCTTGACAAGTTCTACCATACGGCTAACCACATTATTAAATAGTCCTATTAAACTGTCCATATCCTAAAAATACAGAGGGAACGAAGAATGAAGGCACTCCAGTCAGTTCCAGTACAAATGTGAGGAGGGAAAGGCAACTAAATAATAAATCCCTATGTTCTGTACCTACCCAATTGTTTTCGGACTGGAAACAAGCATATACGAGGGTCGTTCGAAAAGTTTGTGGACAACCGCCATATTTCAGAAATGTGTGACAGTAACCTTACAATTTTCTTACAATTCATTGATGAGGCTTATTATAATCAGTTCATACAATATCATGGTGATTGAAATATTATGTCATTTAAGATATTGTCTCAAATTATGTGTTGTGACGTATAGCGGCGCAGTACGAAAATTGAGATATCAAAATCGTGTACAATGCAAATAATTCCTTTATTATTTCTAACTGCGGACGCCGAGAAAGTCGATGTATATAATTATTATATCATAGAATTTGAAATTTATCATACTGAAATTTGAACTTTTTACGATACATTGGTATTTAGATATCACTGTAACAAGAAACACCATCAACAAGTATGCTTGGAAATAATGACGTCTTCCTGCAGTTTTTACACAAAATTAAGTAATAGATCTTCGATTCAAGCTGATACAAACTCCACAAAAGACGTTATACTTTTATAGATGATAGATATGGAATGCAAGAAAATGTTTCGAGAGCACGTAAATATGCCTATAATTTGCGACAAAGGTGATAATTTGATGAAAATCATTTATTGGATGACATGAGAAAACAAAACTGAATGATCAATGAAGTTCTTTATGCCCCTTTTGTGAACATATTTAATATAGAACCAGGGAATAATTTGAGCACATGATTGCCTATTTTAATCTGTATGATTTATTTTTCAACAGATTGACATACATTAAACGACTCATGCCTCAAGTTGATTTCAAATTTAGAGACAGAGGAAAAGGATAAAAATGATAAGTACTCCGTAATTTACGTGACGTCATTTTGGACGTAATTCACTGCGCAGCTTTCCGAAGTCACCCCTATAGAAAAACACCGTATTTCTTTCCTAATTTACCGACTGCTTTAAATTTTGCACAACAAGAATATGAAATCTAAAGGAATAACTTAGAATATGAACAAAATGTTTGACGATAACGAGAAAGGTTTTATTAAACTTGTCTACAAATTTATCAAACAGCCCTCGTATATATTTTGCCGAAATTCTAATTGCTGATTACAGGTATTTATACATGTATGAAGTGAATACTAGAAACAATAGTCAATTATTAAGTGTATGGGAGGAGTAGGGAAGTTGTGGGACCAAGAAAGAATAGTACGTAGTGCATGAGAGGATAGAGGAAGACATTGGAGACACAATATGCATGTGAAACAAACACAATACTGCATGATGATGAGGGGTAATTGTTATTGCCTTTAGCAGCTAAAATTTTGACTTTTGGGCCCAATTGGCCCCTGAAAATTTTCATCCCTGTTGATGCAACCGGCCCATGACTCATGATAAGAAAATTACTCATGATAAGAAACTTGAAGTCTTATTAGAATTTGACAAACAAACTGTTGGACTGAGACAGACTTCTGACAAAGCAATCCCTTAGTGTCACCATAAACACAGTACCTGATGTAGATATCCTTCAGCTTTCCTCCATTCTAGATCATGTAATACAGGTCTGAAGAAGGCTCTATCCAAAAATCCAGTGACAAAGTCCCTCAGTGTTTGTACACAGAGTGGTGGTGGGGAAGGACAATGGGAGACCAACCACTCAAGTCCTCTATCAAACTACAAAAAGATGTTAGATATACATTTAACACTGAGTATCTAAAAATCCAGTGACAAAGTCCCTCAGTGTGTGTACACAGAGTGGTGGTAGGGGAGGACAATGGGATAATAAACACTCCAGTCCTCTATCAAACTACAAAAAGATATAACATATACATTTAACATTGACTAAACTGATTTTCTTTCACAAAAATAATTTTTATTTCGCATGCTTGAAGTAAGCTACATACATGTATATACATATCTTAAAGATGGCAGCCATAACGACGACTCTTATTGTAAAAAGAGTAAATCATCACAGAGTACGACTTTTTGAAATGAGATTAACTTCATAATAAAATTGTGAAAAATTTAGAAAATAGTAATCCAAGAAATGCTTGTATTGCCTGCTAAGCGGCTTGTATTCAGTGGCTCTAATATGTAGGTCAAGGTCACTGTGTCAAAACTATTGGTATTGTTAGGAATGTCTTGTCAAATGAAATTCAGGTGTGAACTATCAGACCTATTACATGTACTTACCAATTAAAAGATACTGTCAATCTCAAATTTTTAGAAAAGAAGGTCAACCATCTAGGTCAACAATTTTGGTAGCAAAAGAAATGTCTCATCATGAATATAATTATGAAATATTAAAGCCCCATCCCATCTTCATTTTTTGAAAAAGTAGGTCAAATATTTAGGTCAAGGTCACAAGTCAAAAAATAATGGTATCTATATAAAGGTCTCACCATAATGAATACACTTGTGAAATAACAAAGCCCTATCACTTACCAATTAAAAGATATAGCCAATCTTTTTTTTTTTTAAAGTAGGTCAAATATCTAGGTCAAGGTCATTAGGTAAAAATTATGGTATGTGTAAAAAGGTTTTCTCATAAGAAATACACATATAAAATATCTAAGCCCTATCACATACTAATCAAAAGTTATGGGGTGTGACAGACAGACGGACAATGAACAAAGTGATCCCAAATTTACCAAGTGCTTAACTTTTCTGATGCCTAGTACACGAACAAAAGTTGAACTTGCACATGTAGAATAATAAGCGACCACTATGCTGAACTAGTCAGTATAAAACTGGAAAGATTGATGGTCTCACCTCATCATTTATCTCCGGTTTATCTAAATCTATTCCATTAAACCTATCTTCTTCATATACACAAGATATCATGTGGAAGTCAGATATCAGCTTTTCTTCTATGTAATCCTCCAGATTCAGGCATCTGCTGATGATGTCTCTATCCAGTCTGTCATTGGCTGATGTAGGACACAAAATAACCAATGGGATTGCAGGATTTGGTGGCTTTGATCTTAGAATACAATCCAGTCGCTGACTTTCCTCTGTCCAGTACAACTTAAAAAGGAATAACAAGAAAGCTGTGTAAATTTGATCCCTTTCAATGAAAAATTTCAAAGTCTGACATGAAAGATACATCAGTTCCTCCTTGAGGGGCTCAAAATCAAGGCTTTTCATGAGGCTTGCTGTGTATTTCATAACAGACAATGAGTGAAAATTTTTCTCATACACATTAAGATCAAAATCTAAATTTGACATCACAACTTGATTCAAGTGCAAAACATCTACCATATTTGAGTTCAGTGTCCATGAAAATGGTCAATTATATAAAATAGAACATAAAACAATAAGACATGAATAAAACATGAATATTAAGCGTGAGAAACTAGATACAGCAGCAAAAAAGTCTAGAATTTTTGTATAAACTTAGATACATATTCAGTAAATCACATGCACATGTATTTCATTTTTAAATATTTACATTACTAGTAGATTTCCCATGTTGAACTCCCATTACGTAACTAGAATTATATTCCAATAACTTGGGTTGCCTATTGTGACATCACGCGCACATTTTGAAGTTGGGAGAATTTACCAATGCCAGAATACTTTGATGCTGTTACACACAGTATACGCAATGTTCGTGCAATTAAGCGTTTCTAATATTTAGTACAAATGTAAATATAAGAAATGACTGTCTTACTTTTGGTGTTCATGAGTGTATAATTCCGGTAGGCCACATGCAAATTTTCCGCGAATCGCTTCGCGATCGACGGGATATGCACAAGACCAACCAGAATACAGCCATGAACATCAAAAGTAAGACAGTCATTTCTTAAATGTCCTGTGACATCTGCCAAATTTATTATATTAGACAGAGCCAATATTTGTCCCTGATCAAAATTCTGGCTTACCAACTCCGGATCTTCTGATATAGCAGGTGGCAGTACAAAGAGGACAGCTGTAGTGCCCAGCAGAGAAGACGTAAAATCTTGTATCTCTCCTTGTACGGCTCTCACACACACGCACATCTGTCTGTGCTTAAGCTTCGTACAAGACGGCAAATCTGTGGTGTACAAACTCCATATCTGGTTCTGGAATAAACATACATTTACACATCAATAGAATCTAGTCATGGATCAAGAGAACATTTGTAAGAAAACATACAAAGTAATGTATTTGTTTTTAGATTTTTTTCTTAGAATACAATTTGTAGCCAGATACGATTCCAAAGATCAACAAAATAATCTGAAGGGAGTAAAAAATGATGACTTTTTTGACAAGCAAAGACCCTATCAAACTGTATTCTGGAGGCCATATACAAGGTTTCTAGTGATCCAGAAAACAAAATTCCACTTTAGAGTGAAAAAAAATGTCAGTGTAGCATAGTAAATATAAAATGATTAGAAATACAAAAGTAGAATTTCAGTATGTCGTACCCTGGGTGTACTCTCGGTAGCAGTGTGAAGACATTTGTCCCTTGATAGTTTTGACTTGAGCCAGGATTGTAGATGTTCTTCTGCCTGGCCTTGGTGCTCAGTCTTTACAGAGTCGGCATCAGGTAGTGATATAATCAGTTTCCAGTATAGATACTTCCACGGATATTTACCTAAAATTATTGAATATTGTAAACATTTGCTAGAAGAAAAGCTGCTCTCATTTTATATTCCTTTATTTTCCAGCCATGCTATCTGAGGATAATGCCAGTATACCTACATGTATTTAGAGAATTTTCATTTTAATAAATCAATCTCATTTATTTACATGATAAGAGTTTAAATTTCACAGGAAATGAGCTTGATGAATTATTGGATGTACATTCTTGTACCTAAACTTAAAATTTCACCCATTTTTGAGTACATGTAATTGAAACTGATCTTTATTGATTGATATTCCAACAAATAAAGAATAAACTTGCAATCTGCAAGATAGCCTGTGCTGAAAATTACCTTTATATTTAACATTAAAAGTATCTCCTAGTTCTTCTAAGCCTCTCTCTGCTACTCGTACCATATCTACAGGATGCCAAGCTCTAAGGTGACAGGCATTTTTCAACATCTGTTGTGCTTTATACACTTTTTCTGTTGCTTTTTCTTTTGCAAGCCTTTCCTTTGGTGATTCAATATGTGGCCTTTCACTGTCATACTTAAAATCTTGATCTGTGTTCGGGGATCTACCGGACAATAATTCTACAGACTCGGCCAGGCTAAACATAGGTCCAGAAGGAAATCCCATCATGGATCGCTTCAGTTTCTTCCTTGCTGCATACTCTTTTTTCCACCTGTCTAACCAATGCTGGGTTCTTATCAAACAAACTTTACGTTGTATTTCCTCCAGTTCTCTAATTCTCTCTATGACATCAGTGAAATGTACATCCCTGGAAACGGACAGTGACATCTCTCCGACAACGTCATCTAGAATTTCTTCTGACAACATTTGAGTACTTCTCTCTATCAGTTGTTTCTTCAGTATTCCTTTCACTTCCCTGTACAATACAGACAACAAACACATAGAGCGTAATTACATGCATGTTTCTTATACAATGTACATAGATTGGCTTCTTATTTGAAACAGAGATGTCCTTAATAAAAAAATTCAATACTTTTGAGTGCTCTGCTTAACAAGACTGGTGACAATAAAACATGTGAACTCTGATGAAAGTTGCAATCCAATTTAGTGATCATCTCCCAATATGATCATTGTAGTTTCTATTAGTATCTGAAAACAAAACATTTGAAAAATTTTAAAGTTTTAATACAAAAAAATTCTCAAAACAAACCTCATTTCTATTGTAGCCGTATTGAGTATCTCCTGATCCAGCACCTCTTTTAAAATTTCTGTTGTTATGACAACTGCACATCTATTTACTCTTTTTTCTTTCTCTACTTTTTCTAGTTCTGCTATCAGCGACTGTCCTAGCATTCTGAAAGATATAGACAAACAATCAGAGACAATTACGTACTCAACCACTAACACTGATAAAATGATAGAGCTCAAACACATAAAAACTTAAAGGCCCTTGTGCCCAGTTTACCAGGATTATCGCTCGAAAAATAATTTTTGTCATACATGTATTTTTGGACTTAAGAGTAAAGCTTGATAATGACTACACTACAGCTATGCTGAATCTTACCCATCAGTCTTAAAGGGCAGTAAACCCTAATTAGAAAATTTTTTCAAATTAAGAAAACGTTCGCTTGTAATCATTACACGTGGTAAAGGAAAGTCACATGATGTCTTGACAGTATACTGTAACACATGGTGTACATGTGTAAGTAATATTTACTAAACAATACTTGAAGCATAAGTTTCTTGCCAGCAGCACAGTATCATTTATCAAGCAAGTAGCTAGTGGATATATAGCCATGATTTCATGCTGAATGACTTTATATAAATTAAAATCATTCCAAGGAATGCATGTGTCGCCTGCGAAACATAGCGACACTCAGGAATCAATTTTATAGGGTGTGACATCCAAGTGTGACAGACAGATGGACAGACGAACAGAGGACAAAGTGATCCCTAAGTGTCGCTATGCTTCACAGGCGACACAAAAATGTATGTTTCTCATACAAAAAGTTATGAAATGGTGCATACTCCATTAAAGAAAACGAGCACACTAAACATAACACACATGGATATGTAGAATTAACATACTGTGAGATCTCCTGTACAACTTCAGTAGTGACATCATTAGAGATATCCACACTTATTTCCATCAGTTTTCCAACATCTCTCATGACTTCCATGGCAATGCTGTCACAGTGTCCATCTATCACCTCCCAGAATAACTCCTTGGCCGTCTCCTTAACATGCTGTAAATTAATGAATACAAAAACCATATAATCTTACATTGTAATATAAATAAGGTCAATTTATATCAATCAGGGAGTGGAAGTCATACAAATAAGAAATCCACAAAGGGACAAAGCCAAGACCAACTTGCAACAAGGTCATAGATGGCACAGGCTTGAAATATAACCTTGCCCTCATCGCTATTTTCCTACGGCATTTCACACAATGATAAAACCTGAGAGGCATCGCAGGCATAGCATGTCATCACAGTGACGTCATTCGGACTTCTGATGTAAACAGTGCAAAAGATTCAAAGGCAGAAATATTTGAGTGTTTAGGGGCGAATAAATAGGCAATGAAGGAAACAATTCTTATCTTGATGTAGGAAAATTTACAAGACTTATGTTTAACGACAATAGGTTTTGATTTATAGCTAGAATTTGTGTTTTTACTGGAGACTTCTCATTCAGCTGATCGTGTTGGCAATGTACGAATGGAGAAAGAATCCCTGATACTGCATCGTATTGCATTGAAATAAAGACAATGTTTGTACATTATATACCTCATAAATGAAGTAATACCTAATGGTAAATACTTGCTATACTTTATATACAAATACGAAGCCCCAGTTTCAGTCTGCAAGAATCTTGCAGACAAACAATAGGCAATGGCGGCAGAGGTACATGTAGATTTCAAAGTCAAGGAAAGCGAAACTGAAATCAGACGCATGTGTAGGAGATTGAACCAAGACCACTCTCAGATTAGATTAGATTAAACATATTTTATTGATAATAATATCAGAGGGATTGGAAACAAGTTATCCAACTTAGAAAATTCCTCTCCCATCCCACTCTCATTTGATTAAAAGAATTTTCACTTTACATCATGCACCATAAATGCCCTTGTTTACTTCATGTGTGTTGTAGTTTTCAATCTTTTTTGTGGCAAATATTTTAGATGGCATTACATTATAAAAAGAAAGAACAGAACCATACACTACTATAAGAAAAGACATAGGATCTACATGTATATTGTGCCATCTTTAACAAAATCCCTTACAGATATGGGAAGTACAAAGATTTACAAACAAATCAGAGCTACATGTCAAATTAACATCATACTTCGTTTGTGAATATGAGCGGTTTTGGTCTGACTGCTGTCTGTGAAGAGGTTTGTTCCTTGGCTGGAGATAATGATCGGGCGGGAGGTATCACGGTGGTAGAATCAGCAGGTTTGCTCTGTGGTAAGGCTGTCTTAACAGGGGAATCTGTGATGTCTAACAATGAATAAAGATCACAATACAGTCACTATAGCTTCAATATTTTGCCCATCTCACTCGTTGTTTCTATTCGGTTATTTCATGTGTGTGAGAGGGCTTCAATTTCTCCCCATAGGCTGCTGTGGTGCAAGCCGATTGAGTATCACAATCGCATGTTAACACATGATGACAAGATTATGATGCATATTACATTTAAATTTACATTATATCTAAAAATTCTATATTACAGAACGTACCTGTTACTTGTACGTCAAGTTTACCAATGAATCTACCATTTTGATCAAAACTGCTACTTGGTGAAGGTAAAGTCAATGGAGGGAGTGGTTCACCATTTATAGCCTATATAATGTAACAAAATGCACTAAATTGTAATCCTTGCCATGCCTATACACATACATGTATATAGAAGTGTACATAAAAGTACAAAACAGTCAGGAATTTTTGCCAATCTCGATTGTTTGTCTTATTTTTTTAAAGAGTAATATTGCTGCTTTTAGCAGAAAAGCAGCAATGTCAAAATAAACAATAACAGCAGAATTCAAGTGCACTATGTGTTTGTTCTAAAGTAATTCCTGATAACTAGCATTTTCTTCATTATTGATTATTTGCCGTAGTTAGGTATTGTATAATTTAGGCCTAAATCTCATCAAAAGTCTATAATTGTATAAAATTTTACCTTTCCAACTAAATGCAGATAACATACCTCGCCCACTTTAATCATACATTTAGACTCTATCAGGCTGGGTGACCTTCTAGGACACCATTTCTCCTCTGGTTCATCATATGCCGATTTATCCATGGTGACATTATTACCATCTGTCTGCAGGCCATAAAAAGAACAGAACTGACCAGCTTCCGACTTGTCTTCAAATCCCAGCGTACGTACAAGATCATCTAACGGAACCTAAGATGTCAAATATCATACAAATTCATAGCAAGTGGAGCTCGCTGCAAAGGCCCAATTTATGGTAACGCATATACGTAAATATGGGAAAATGCCTACAAGATTTTAATGCACACAGAGTAACAATTTATTACGAGTGTTTTAAAAGGAACAGGCCAACACATCCATACAACAGCATCAATACTACCACTATGTTCTTTGAGGAAGAGATTCGTGGTAATGCTCTCTGAATCATTGATTCACAAAGTTCAATGTTCTCATAATTTTTTACAAGGAAGAAAATGGAAGAATATTACGATACCTGTGTTCCTTTACGGTATGACCTCAGCATTATATTCAGAGCCCGTAATCTCACTTGTGTGAAGTACCTGGAACAGAAAGAATATAATTACATGGCCCAACTGCATTAGTCTTTTGTAAAATTCATCACTCAAAGAAGATTTGACCTTGAACTTTGACCTACTGACTACTAAATTGATGGACCTTTAATCATCCAATTTGGATTTAATAGGTTTTTATAATTTCTCTACTGAAAGGTTCAAGCGTAATTATCTATAAACAAATATTTGAAGTTTTTTTTGGCATTATTGACCATAACTTTTGATCAAAAACCATTCCGCACCTTTTCCTACAGACTATCTAAATACATGTATTCGAATAAGGAATTGATAGATTGAAAGATGACTGAATTTATCATCTAGAACTAAAAGTGTAGTCACATGAGTATGGCATAGATGGCACAAGTTTGTTGATTTAAAAATCGTCAACTGGATAATATTTAATGAATATTACATGTATAAAGTAAATATTAATGAAACAATCAACATAAATAATGTTTACCTGTGCATAATGCAGGCACAGAGGAATGAGCCTTGTTTTACCAATCTGAAGAATCGTACATAGTTATTACTGTTCAGAGCTGAGTAGACCTGCAAGGCAAAGTTGATGCATGGTGTGCCCCTTACTGCAGGCCTCAACTGCTGGGTTTGCCTGCAAAAGGAAGAATTTGAAATATTAGAAAAATGGATGATGTAGCTCAGCTGATCATTTTATCAATAGTAAACTAAAGACACAGGTCCAGAAATCAGGAACATCAGAAACAGAACAAAAGAAGAAGGAAATGTTCAGCTTTACTTAGGTGACTTTATCAATATAAAATTTACTCTGAACAATCATACAAACATAACAACACCTCCATTCATCAAAAGCATGAAGGACAAATTGCAAACTTCACAATGTAGCAATGAAGTTGACTTTCAATAAACTTTGAACTTGTATAAGAAAATCTTTAGGTATAATTTTTCATTAAAATAAAATTTTACATGTACAATATTTCCCGGATCAATCAGGAGATGCAGGTTGTATAGTAATAGTTTGCAGTGTTACAAAGCAGAAAATAAATTCAATCAATAGAAAGGTCTTGGCACAAGGAAAAAGAATGAGCAAAATCAAGCTCTATCTGTTAAAATCAAAAGTTTTTGTGGAGAAAAAGACACCCAGCAAGACAGACTCGACTTAAGGTAAATACAATAAGAAACCTGTCCATCCATTATACACATACCTGAGTGTGTCTCCTTCATTCAGATTCATGAGAACCACATAGCACCTCATCTCCGCTTCATTAGGGCAGAACGTATTCTGTTTGACCTCGAGGTCATGGTAGAACTCCTTAAGGGTCTGTAGACATTTGGTCATGTTCTCGTTGTTGATTTTATCGTCAAACGTGTGCATGTCCTCTTCACACAGCCTCTCGGCACAGAAGATGTGGAACCTGACACATTTCTCCAGTAAGGCAGCACTCTCTGTGTTACACAACTGCTGCTGGGTTATCTCCTAGAGTAGTGAAGGAAAATATGTTTGATTTAATTAAAGATTGTGAAGGAATTGATAAATATGAATCTTAAGTTCTGTAAAAATCAGAGTAAAAACCATTTTTTTACCCTCCTACAGACAGTACAGGCTAGGAAAGAAAAATTCTTCTGCATGGAATAATGAATCAAGACATAGACAAATGTCTATTAAATTACATCTGTATAGTGTAAAACACTTTTTATCCTGAACATTTTAAGTGAGGTTATTGTAGTGTTATTATTCATGTACATGTAGCTAAATTCATGTTTGGCTGTGATCTCTACCAGTCTTTTCCAGCATTTCATAGATGGCATTTACGAGAAACGTTGAACTTTCCAAATATAGTGCACATAATGTTATATTTACCATATGGATAAAGAAACAATTTTCAATAATACTGAGATTCAAACCTTTCTGATTCCCCTGGTTCTGTTCCATAAGAAATCAAACCAATCTCCCCACTTTCCGTCCTCCCCCAGTTCGGCAATCACTGTCAGGAGATAGTTCATGGTGGTCGTCAATGTGGGGAGGGTGCGTAACTCATTTGAAAGAGGCTCCTCCTGAAAAAAAAAATGTATGAACAATGCTGATAAAGAAAATCACCAGGTCATGAAATTTGCCTTTCTAACATGTAAACATATTTGTAACTTGCATATAGACACATGTGACGTTATGTTTGAAAATTGTATCATTGTATTGTAATTCTAAAAAATTTTGAAGTATGTACTTCTCTTCTCTGTAGTGACAGCCTCTGATAAGTGTATATATCTTTAATGAATAATAACTTTGATTTTCAAAGTCTCAGATACCTGAATGCTAATGAAATGGACATCCATTTGCACATATAGCAATGATGTCATTGCTAACCCCCTGTAAAGGATTTTCATTTTTTATGTCCCCGGAATCAAAGATTCTTGGGCATATACATGTAGTTTTTGTCCTGTCGGTCTATTTGTCCGTAGCAAAAACTTTAACATTGGGCATAACTTTTGAATGGTAAGTGAAAGCGCTTTGACATTTCACATGTGTATTCCTTGTGACAAGACCTTTCCATTGATACCAATATTTATGGCCTCATGACCTTGACCTTTGACCTACTTTTCAAAACTTTAACATTGGGCACAACTTTTGTATACTAAGTGATATGGTTTTGATATTTCATATGTGCATTCCTTGTGGCAAGATCTCTCCATTAATACCAATTTTTTGACCTTGTGACCTTGACCTTCCACCCTTTGAACAGAAATTGGTGTTAGAACTAACAAAGATGTTGACAGGGACATTCGTATTTCACAAACACAGGTTTTATTTTTATTTTTTTTTAGATTTTTAAAATAATTGTCAAAATTAAAATTCATAGTGTCCATAACATTACATCTTTACTAAAAGAGAAGTGCAGAATAAAGGACCACAAAATTAAATCAGCATCAGTTATCTTTATCTGACTATTTGATTTTTACCTGATCAGCAGAAGATCTACTGTACTCCTTCACGGCTCGTGTGTGATCAACTTGGGGATTCTGTAACAAAGTCAAACATATCTGAATATTCTTTTCTTAGATTAGTATGAATGAAAACACTCAGCCTACATATAGATTATAGCAGATTACAGGTATTGTAAAACAATATCAGCCCTCCTCTTCATAAATGCCTATGATTTTTAAGTGAAAATGAAAGATTTGATATTAAGAAAAACAATACCTGGCCTTTAAAAAAGATCAATTCAAGAAAGACTTTTAATTTTACAAGAATCAATGATGGCAGGATTAGATTTCAGCTTTCTCAGTTCCTTTTTAGACATTTCGACAAAACTTATGTTTAATCTATCTCACTTACTGATTCTGTCCCACGTAGAACTTCATAGGTATGCAGTCGCCTTTTTTCTTCTCGGTCGTATCTTTCTTTCTCAGGACACATGTCCTCACATGTACCAACAAAAGCTTTAGCTGCAAGATCAGCTGTGCGCTTTGTTCCTAAAATTGAGGGAATAAAAAGTTCATAGGTAACCACGTGTCCAAAGATAGAAGTTTGATTAAAAACTTTTAAACGTTTTAAAAGGTTTGCTGATTTATTTTAAGAGAACGTTTCACATGCAATGATATCTTTTTGCAATTTTTATACATGCTAGCAAAATAACATGAAAAGATAAATACACTTAAATGGAACATTCTATCATAAATGACATACTACAGGTAAGTTGTCACTATATTCATTATATTATAGACATACCCATCCTCAGTATTTTATCTCGTAAATTCAGCATGTTCAGTTTATCTGTGCTGTTATGGACAACAGTTGTTTTCAAAACTGATATGGATCCTAAAAAGATACAACATTGAAATACAAGTACATGTTCATTAACAACCTTAAAATATCCATACAAACGAGCATTCCTAGGAAGAATATACATGTATATTCATATGCATGTACATCTTTTGTATACTTAATATAATCATACTGTAAGTGTATTTCAATAAGTCATACTCATGACTACACTGAAATTAAGTTATCAGTATTATAACTCATGATTAATCTATGTTTTTCCACCTCCCTATCCTTACCTTTGTCAATTTTTTTCACAGCCACTGATGAGTCTGATGAAGAGGGGCCAGGTACAGGACTAGAGTGTCGAGAGGACCCTGTCCTGACTCTGCCACCGTCTGCCTCACCGGGTCTTTCTGCCCTGGCTCTGCAACTGTCACCCTCTCCAGGCCTTTCTAACCTTTGCATCTTCTGCCCAGTAACATCTCCTGTACCTAACATACTGCTAAGCTCATCTTGTACATCATCTTTATTCCATTTCAGTCCTTTCTTTACTGGCTTTTTATCTAAATGAGAGAGAGATGGTAGTTTATTACTGAAAATATTTTATCCCTCCTAGATAACACATAAAGACTTTTTTTTGGTCGCTTGAAATTATATACATGTACGTGTTAAAGCTACAGTTATGCAAACTAACAAATTATAAATAAAGGCAAGTACCTGTACATGTACTATATTTAACCCTGGGTTTATGCGCATCCATATAAATGTGCATAAACATTGCTAGCAATACTAACTATAGTATAAAAGATTCCCAATGAAATGTCATTCCATAATTATTTTCTGATAGCCGTTCATTATCCAATCTTTTTTGAATGCAGACTTTACCTTCTGCTGGTCGTTTGGTTGGAGTGATGTCTTCGTTTGACGGTTTTCTCACCCAGACCCTTGACCCGGCTGGAGAGTAGCTACTCCAGAATATGTCCATAGGTCGGACACCCTTCTCTATCAACCTACCCCTCCGCTTGGCTTCTACAGCTGCCTCCTACATAATGAATAAAGATGGGTTGTCAAGAATTGGTCTACGCAAAACTGACATGCCATGGCTAGGTTGAAAATATAAAATAACGTCAAATGATAAAACTGTTCGTAGAAGAAATATCCAACGACTACAGTGTTACCATCTGGAAAATAATAATTTGAAGTCTTTTTTAATTTATTTTCCTAAAGAGTGACCTTGACCTTTCAGACTCAAAATCTTTCCCTGTTTATAAATATCACTATATCCAAATTTAATTTGGTTGATGATACAGAATTATAGACAAAACAAACTTTGTGAGAGTAAGAGTATGTAAATTGGAAATACTTAAAGAGAATAAGGTATGATCATGGATGTATAATTCTTTTTGGCTCTATTCAAAATTGTAGAATAACAAAGTGACTCTAAAACCAGAATCAATGGAGTCAACAGCTTTGTTTACAGATTTTAAACTTCATAAAAACTTTTAAAAAATACATCCATGAAAAGACATACATGTGTTCTGAAATGAACAGTAGCTGTAGCCTTGGTTGGGTTTGGGAAAATCCTTGATATCTGTCCAAATTGCCCAAAGTGTTTCTTCAGCATGAAAGCATTGTTGAATCTTGCTGGTACGTTCTTACAGATGATAGCGACACGACTCTGGTCTTCTGTTGATGTCATACGAACTAGAGAAGCTCGCTTGGCCCTAGGCTCTTCATCCACTTCAATAACAAATACATGTATACACGCAATTTGAAATTTCCCTAATTTATTGATCATACAAATCAAAACATGTCTAAATTTTGTAATTCTGAAAAATTTGTATTATGGAAAGTTGACTTGAAGATACTTGATACATACTAGAGATACCCTGAATCACTGAGCATAGCAATATTTATTTTCAATTAAATTTAGAAATAGGCTTTCTTTGAACTTCAGTGGCATAAAATTCATATTTGCCATTTGTCATTGTTGGGAAAACAAGACATTAATCCCATTTCATGCACAGACATTTGAAGTAAATTCATTGAAATTGGATTCGTAAGGTTTTTTTTTTTTATATAAAATAAGTATAAAGAAACATAAAATTATGATGCAATAGTAAATCTGACCTGTTTCATCACTTGGTTTTCGAACTGATTTACTACTCTCCAGCTGACCTGCTTCTTTACGTTTCCATGAAAATCGGTTTTTCTGAGGCTCCTCCTTTTGACCCCTAACCTGACCTTGCTGACCTGTTTGAGCTATAGCTTTTCCAAACAAAGTTTTTGGTGGCCCTGTTAATGGTCCTGTTTTAAAAGAGTATTTGTTTATTCTCAGTAATCAACCCTTCTAATTACATGAATATTTTGGGATACTTCATGATGTCACAATGCATTTTTGATGCTTGACTGACATCAGAAACTTATCTGTCCTTGGAAAAATCAATATCATGTCATGAAATTTAATACTTTGTGTCTTGTCATTGGAAGGGTAAATCAAAATGTACATGCACTCAATGATGTAAATTAAAGCAACTAAAGAGTAAATACACTCCCCCTATTATAATCAAGCCTGTCCCCTAGGGGGACACTTGTTTCCAAAGTTACTCCCTGTAAATATCCTCCCCCTTACTCAATTTGCGCCACCTGTTCTCAGTAGCCATTTTTGACTTTTTCAAAAGGTGACCGCCTATCACAGTTTTGACAGTAATTACTTGTTAGCTATGATAATACTTGTATTTCTACGAACTAGTACATGTACCTATTCCAATGAAAACAGTTAATGCAGCTACATATCAGTTCTTATCTAATGAAACACTTGGTTGTCAAGGGATGACTATTCATACCACAGATTTTGGCATGCAATAACTTTCCCTATATGGCAAAAATGACTTCTAACGGTGTCTGCAGAGTTGTAAATCTACAATTGTACTCACTCTTTGTACCTGCTGAAGTCTTGTCTGTTTGTTTGCCAAACAAGTCGGCTTTTGACTCCTCATCATCTGAAAATTAATAATGATAATGTACATAAAATATCAGCATGTCATATGTTACTTTCCTATCTGATCAAAGAATATACTGAAGTCAATTTTGTCTATAGACCCTTTCACATTATCTGCGCTATCAATTTGAAGCTCAGTTCTGGGGGACAAACAATGGACTGCATATGCACTAGTGACGTCATTTGATTGTTTTAGGGTGTTTAGCGCGGAATCATGTTTTGTTTGTTCCGCAAAAAACGTCATGTAACAATCGAATTACGTCACTGGTGCATGCACAATCTAATGTTTGTCCCCTGGAACTAAGCATCAAAATCAATACCGCAGATTACGTGAAAGGGTCATAAAGAGACCTTCAACACAAAACAGAAGAAAGTTTCCTTTCAATAATGAATGAGAATACTGCGTTACCGAGTAGATGAATTAGAAGGGTAAATTGTTTTATCATCAAGCCAGTGTAAATGTATTTTCTACATTCAAATACATTCTGTTTACTTTTTCTGCCATGAGGTTCAATATGATAGAACATCAAATTTTGAACAGTAAGCATGGTAAATCAAAGCAACACTTGCATTATCTTCTATGAAACAAAGACATACATGTACTACTACTCACTTGTCTTTCCAAATCCAAAACCTGACACACACTGATTTGGTTCTTGTTTTATAGTCTTTCCAAACAGTCCACTGCTGCTCTGTGGTTCTTTCTTAATATCTGAAGTTAAAATGATATAAAATCAATGACTACATGTCCATTGACAGATACAGCATAATATTACATGTACAATCCATTACTATATTTTCTGTAGTTGACTGGCTGAATGGAAAAAAAAATCTTAATGTAATCAAGATTTGGTCAATTGACAGGACAGGAAAAGATATTGCTTTCTCTCACTTTTAAGCAATATCTCGTCAATTTCTATCTCCTATTTTTTGCAAGGGGGAGGGGGGAGGATGTCCCATACATTTCAGATACATGTACTTAACTAGAAGTCTCTGACGAGACTGAAGCTCTCCTGGTTGTTCCGTAAAATACATAACTAAATGACACAACTATTTTCTAAGACCCAAGGGTAAGGGGCTAAAAAAGTACATCAGATGTGCAAGCGTAACATTAAGCGTAAGTCTGAACATAATGCAAAAAAACTTCTTATCAGTCATACTTTTTAAGTAATGGTGTTCAGAAAATTTAATAGAGTTGTATACTAGAAAATGACCATATCCATTTTCGAAGAACCTGAAGGTCAGGGGCTAAAACTAATTTTAAGTGCATAATCAAACCACATACCCTTTACATATGTATTATGCAAAAATAATTTATACTCTATCAATTATGCACTCTGAGAATTGGTTTTCACAAGAAGGCATAATATATATAGGAGAAAATGACCACACCCATTTTCCAAGACCCTTGGAGTCTGAATCTCACAAAAAACACCAGGTACATGAACACAACTAGACCATAGACCCATCATGTTGCAAAAAGAATTGACTATGTATCCTTTATACTTTCTGACCACAAGATTACATGGGGTTATATAAGAGGAAATGACCACACCAATTTTCTAAGACCCTTGGGGTCAGGAGCTCTAACAAAATATCTTGTGCTCAATTCAATCATAGACATATAATATAGCAAAAAGAATGAACTTTGTATTAGTTATACTTTCTGAGAAAATGTGACCACAAGATTACATTGAGGTCTATAGTAGAAAATGACCACACCTATTTCCTCAGACCCCAGGGGCTCAGATGAAATATCAGGTGCACAACTAAATCATAGACATATAATATAGCAAGAAGAATAAACTTTCTATTATTTAGACTTTCTGAGAAATGGTGACCCCAAGATTACATAGAGTTATATAGGAGAAAATGACCACACCCATTTCCTAAGAACCTGGGGGTCAGGGGCTCAGATGAAATATCAGGTGCACAGCTACATCATCAAACTTTAATATTGCAAAAAAGAATGAACTTTCTATCATTTATACTTTCTGAGAAATAATGACCACAAGATTGCATAGACTGAGTTATATTGAAGAAAATGACCACACCCATTTCCTAAGACTCAAGGGGTCAGGAGTTCAGATGAAATATCAGGTGCACAACTACTGTCCTGTTTACTAATTCCAGAGCACCCTGTTTTCCCGGTTTTCTCTTAAATATGATAATGTTATCTTCCAATAATATATCAATTTTATAGTACTCATTTTTGGCTGTGCGTCAGCTAAGTTAGGAATAGGACAGAAAATAAAAAGTCTACTGGGATTTTCTATAGTAAAATCACTGAAAATGTGGAACGTCGGAGGCTTTGACATCACTGTTTACTATTGTTGACAAGGAGAACAATATGGCGGCGGCTTGAAATTAACATGGGAATTTCCCGTAGACATTTTATTTTTCATATTGCGGTTTGAAGGTAGCTGATAGGGTAAGTTGATGTTTATTTCCAGTTACGACTAAAGGAGATCAATTCTCGGAAACAATGATTTATAGCAAAAGTCTTCAGACGACAGAATAAATCGCCCAAACAGGGTGCTCTGGATTTAGTGAACAGGACAGTAGATCATAGACCTTTAATCTTGCAAAAAGAATTAACTTTCTATCATTTATTCTTTCTGAGAAATGGTGACCGAAAGATTACATAGAGTTATATAGAAGAAAATGGCCACATCCATTTCCTTAGACCCCAGGGGTCAGGGGCTCAGATGAAATATCAGGTGCACAACTAGATCATCAACCTTTAATATTGCAAAAAGAATGAACTTTTTATCATTTAAACTTTCTGAGAAATGGTGACCGAAAGATTACATAGAGTTATGTAGAAGAAAATGACCACACCCATTTCCTAAGACCCCAGGGGTCAGGGGCTCAGATGAAATATCAGATGCACACCTAGAACATAGATCTTTAATATTGCAAAAAGAAGTAACTTTTTATCATTTATACTTTCTGAGAAATGGTGACCACAAGATTACATAGAGTTATAAAGGAGAAAATGACCACACCCATTTTCTAAGAACCTGGGGGTCAGGGGCTCAGATGAAATATCAGGTTCACAACTAGATCATCAACCTTTAATATTGCAAAAAGAATGAACTTTTTATCATTTATACTTTCTGAGAAATGGTGACCACAAGATCACATAGAGTTATATAGGAGAAAATGACCACACCCATTTCCTAAGACCCCAGGGGTCAGGGGCTTAGATGAAATGTCAGATGCACACCTAGATCATAGATCTTTAATATTGCAAAAAGAAGTAACTTTTTATCATTTATACTTTCTGAGAAATGGTGACCACAAGATTACATAGAGTTATATAAGAGAAAGTGACCACACCCATTTTCTAAGACCCTGGGGGTCAGGAGCTCAAACAAAATATCAGGTGCACAACTAGACCATAAACCAATCATGTTGCAAAAAGAATTAACTTTCCATCACCAACAGTTTCAGAGGACTGGAAACCACAAGAAATGTTTAACGGACAGACGGACACCGGACACTGGGCAATCGCATAGACCAGTAGAGCTAAAAATCGAGATAAGGTGAAAAAGCTCATCATTGCCAAAAGGCATTGTATTCTTTCAAAAAACCATTTCAAAATCATGCAAAGCAGTATTTAAGCCTGAAAACCTTCACATTTAGTAGCAAATTCAAAGATGAATCAGAATGTTCTGCAAGAACAATATCTCAACATTTTCAGGAATTTTCTATATTTAAATTTTAGTCATTATACATGTAAATGTATACAGGAAATACACAAACAATGGGGAATCATTTCAATAATTCAATACAATTTTATTTTACCTGCAACAGCTGTAATTGGTTTCATTTCAGGATTATTTATTAGGAAAACAGTGGCCGGTGGGATGAGTTGTTTCTCCTCTTGTGCACTTAGCCTCCTGGCCGTCACATTAAAACCCAATGGTTTCTTGTCCTCAGCTACCTCCTGCTTTATTGTTCCAAAGAGGTTTCCAGAGGGCGCGCCACTCATTGAACTTGAAGGTCCTGTTCCCCCGACTTGTGTGCTGGTGGAAGAAGTAGGACTGCCAAAGGTTGTCTGGGTTACTTTTGGTGAGGTCCCAGAGAAGGAGGTTGTATTACCAGGACCTGTAGGAAATCCTGTTCCTGATCCAGAGGGAAATCCAGTCCCTGTTCCAGTGGGAAACCCAGATGTCCCAGCACTTGTTCCAGTTGCAAATCCAGATGTCCCAGCACTTGTTCCAGAAGGAAATCCAGATGTTCCAGAACTTAATCCGGAGGGAAACCCAGATGTTCCAGCACTTGATCCAGTATGAAATCCAGCACCTGATCCAGTGGAAAGTCCAGATGAGCCTCCTGTTTTCCCTGTTCCGATTCCAGATGCACCACCAAATACAGTTTTACCTTGAGTTACATTTGTTCCTCCAAATACTGATGTTCCAGTGCCTGTGATGTTATTTGAGGTCCCTCCAAAAGGATTCTGACTTGAGGCAACTCCTCCAAATATGCTAGGAACTGTGTTTGTCTTAGCTCCTCCAAACACACTCTGATTGGTTGTTGAAACACCAAAAACACTCTGACTGGTTGTCACAAGTGGATTTCCAAAGGAAGAAGTCACAGCTCTATTGATGAGTGAATTATTTGTACCTCCAAACAAACTACTCCCCTGACCACTTAGAGTTGTATGCCCAAATGATTGACCGAAAGAGGACACCGTGGACTGCTGACCAAATGGTGATGTAGCAGGTATGTTTGGTGATCCACTAAACATAGAATTGTTGGTGCTGTGCCCAGAAGCTACAGTTGTAGTATTCGTCTGACCGAAGGAAGGTGAACCAAACACAGACTTTGTTTGTCCAAATCCTCCAGGAGCTGCTTGTTGGCCAAATGTGGATTGAATAGGCTGACCAAAAGTGGACTGACCAGTCTGGCCAAATGTGGACTGAATGGGCTGGCCAAAAGTGGACTGACCAGTCTGACCAAAAGAGGATGGACTAGGCTGGCCAAAAGTGGACAGACTAGGCTGACTAAAAGTGGACTGACCAGTCTGGCCTAAAGTGGACTGACCAGTTTGGCCAAAAGTGGACTGACCAGGCTGGCCAAAAGTGGACTGACCAGGCAAGCCAAAAGTGGACTGACCAGTCTGGCCGAAAGGGGAGGAGGAATTCTGACCAAATGATGATGATTTAGGCTGGCCAAAAGGAGACGTGGAGGATGATCCTGTCCCAAATATAGGAGAACTAGTGCTCTGTTGTCCAAACATAGGGGAAGAGGTTGACTGTTGACCAAAGGTACCTGTGGTTGTAGGAAAACAGAAGATTTTAATATACATGTATGTAAATGAATAGACATTACATGTAAATGAATAGACATTAACAAAATAGTTTTTATCTAACACAAGTAGAAGTTAATTTATTGATGTAATACAGTTTTAAATATAAATAAATTTTACATACAAGTAGATAGAAAGATAAATTGCATAGCTATCTTTTAGCGTAGAAATTATTTTGGGTAAGGTTTCACGCCCTACTTATTTTCTTTGATTTGTAATGAAGCTTAGCTAATTTATTGAAATTTCTTATCCTTTTATAAAATTTTGAGTGTTTTTGTAGCTGTATGGGTCCGCTCACTGGTTTTTAGTGTGAACCCAGAATGTCCAGGGTGGAAAAGCTGAAATAGGGGAAAATGAGTGGTTTTGAAAGGTGGGTTAAGAAGACCATTATGAAAATAGTCTATAATGGTAAGATGCATATTGTAGAGTATGCCTGCCTTGTGTAAGAGCAATAAAATTTTTGGGTCACATGACTTATTTAGTCTAAATATAGATATTTTAAAAGGCATACCGGATTTTCCCTGTTTGACAAGACTTCATAAAGGAAAATATGAAGTTTTTGGGTTTTTACACATTTTTTGAGTTACATGTGTTGGAAATTTTTAAAATTTGTCTAGAATGGAGTATAAGATAATAGCTTTAAGGAAATATAAGCATTATTTCTGAAATTTTTCCAGGAGACCAGATACAATACAGAGAAAAATGGCAAAAACCATGAATTTTAGGCCAATTTTCTAAACCTTTTTTAGCAAACATGTGTGATATCTATTATGTATAGCAACCTTAACATGACCTTAAGACTAGTATCCTGTAAAAGCTGTAGATATAATGAACAGATTGATATATAGTAGTATAATAATGTGAAATATATAGAAATAAAATGAGATGACGTCAAATTATGTATGATTGCGTAATATTTCTGCGCCGCATGACCGGGTAAGAGAAACTGGTGAGCGGACCCTATATTTCAGTGCAATGCTTTGAAATCGAAATATTTATTTGATATTTCAAACAACCATACATTTGACTTCCAAGGGCGGATTTAGGGGGGTTTGGGGGGGTTTGGGAAAACCCCCCCGGTTTCAAATTTTTTTTTTTTTTAATTTTTTTTTTTTTTTGGTAACATTTGCACTCGGAAAAACCCTGCAAACTGAGTAATAAAAAAATTGCTTAAGGTTCATGGTTACACCCTTTCCAAAACACCCCCAAAACAGTATTAAACATCACAGGTTAAGTTTCATTGATTTTATTGGTAGAGAACAATGTAATGTATAGTATTTTAATGAACAAAGTATATGTCATCGAGCTTCTAATTGATTTATGATCTTCCAAAGAAGTACATGTCCAATTTTTCTTTAATTTTCCCAAAATTTGCATCATATCATCAATAGACCCCTGTTATTTTAAACCTGATGCATGAATGTATATGGTCATTCTTTTAATAACGAAAGAAGGTCTAAAACAAATAAAAAATAGAAAATACATCAATGCTGGTAAGTCAAATTCTATGAAATAGTAAATATCATACCATTTTAGGCTCTGTTCTTGACGTCATTATTTTTAGAGTCCAACCAGTAAATGACGGGTTTAAGTACTTTGTTAACATGCCAATGAGCGGAAAAATTGCTATCTTAATCTAAGTTAACATATCTTTCAACAATAAAAATAAAAGTAGCAATCATCGCACAAAATTTTAAGTTTGATACAAAATTATGACCTAACCCCCTCCAGATTTTGTTACAAAATGCTGGCAAGATATCCCCTCTGTGCTCTATTTGGATTTATATCTCCTGAACCGTTCATCTAAATTACTCCATTTATCAGCCATATATCAATTGGAAATAGAACTGATCAAAATGTGAATTCTGAAACCCATTTTATAATATTTACCCATTATATCAGTAATATTAACGCCTGCAACAGTTTTAAGCAAATTACGTCACGTGATGCATTTGGTCATTTGAACGTCAAATCAAGTTGATAAAGAAATAAAAACGGTCCAGAATGAAATGGGGCGATGAAAACAAGATGTTTATCTTATGAATATAATTATAAAGAAATAGAATGAATTCAGATAAAAGAATACGCAAAGAAAATTATAAATACTTGAATGTAAGTGCAATCACACGTTATATATAATATACAGGCTTAGTACATCGTATGTTGCTATCCATTGGTTTTGGATGAGGAGAAAAGCCGGTAAGGGCTAAGGGCTAAAATCGGCCTTGTGACAGAGTATCTTTTTGAAATAGTTTTTTTTAATTCCTATATTTATGAAAAATCATATTTATTTCCGCATGACATCTGTTTTCTTTTAAGAAAGGGTAAACAATAGCACGAACAACGTCGTTTTGAACCAGGACGTCGCCCTATAATTGCTCGGCGTTTTGAAACCTATTTGTTAGAATCTGTGTTTCAAAACAGAAAACATTTAAAAGGATTTTTAAAAATATTTTTAACAAAAAAAAAATCCATATAGACAATGTAAAATGCAATTAACTGACTTATAACAGTAAAACAATGCTGCAACTGATTTCTATCTTCGATTAATATTATAAACGTTCCATACCCCCCCCCCCCCTCCTACTTTTTTTTACTGTTGTACGTGCACATATTTCATTATAGGCGTTTAACGACAAATTCTTTCCTGACTGCAAAATAATTTCAGTGTACTACAATGTTAGACGATAAAAACAGTATTCCTTGCATTTACGTATTTATGGAGATCATATAATGTAGTTAAGTCGGCATTCGCATTTTTTCATCAAACATGCTAGGATATTCAGCATCATGGCATCCGACGCGGGTCAAGGTCATCCTCAAGGTCAGAGTGACTTGTTCAGGATCAAATATCCTATAGGTAATCAGTGGCGGATCCAGCGCCCCCTATGCCGGGGGTCAAGGAGCGAATTTTGCCGATTTTTACTGAAAATTGGCAAAAATATTCCTGTTTTTTGGAAAATTTGGGGTCATTGCCGGGGGGGGGGGGGGGGGGGGGGGCGCCCCCTCTGCACCCACCTGAATCCGCCACTGGTAATTTTAAAATATGTATGTACTTTCTATTCCTATATTAAACGTATACCGGTAATAATAATTTTCTGCCTGACAGAGGGTTAAATTTAGGCAATAATCCTGAAATCATTGATTTATAACAGGTCCATGAATATTCGCATTGTAAGAAAAGGAGAAGAACAAATAATGTTAAAAGGGGAACTTCTTCAAAAGGAGGATTCTCTTTGAGAAGGTTTGACTTATAGTGCTATGTCTTTTGTCATGAAAGGTCTTCTGTTCGATAAATTCAAAATATAATTATTACGGTTCGCTTATAATAAATGGCGAATCTTACACATAGCGGAGAGAAATTGCTACGTAGCAGTCATAACCCCCCCCCCCCCCTTTGCCCTTATCGTGATGCTTGCTGTTCTAAATATCACTACTCCTAGATATATAGACATAGAAAAGTCCATTCATTTGTTTTACCCAAATCCCGCATGTAAACTAAGGAGTTGTTTCCTAATAAAATGTACAATTTTGTGAGATGTTGCCCATTTAAACCCCGCGTGTAAAAAAAGGCATCACACACATTTTAATTAGATTAATTTGCTATTTTAACCCAGGTTTAAATCAAATGGTTGTTTACAAATAAAACAAGCATAAAATTATTCTTTCGTGATTTTCTCGTAGAGATGACGGCGAGCGGCAGAATGCGCTGTAAGCCTTTTCTCTGAATGAACATACCCATCAAAGAATTGTTTTACATCAATTTTTATCAAGATTCAAAGGAAAATGATAGAAGTCCCAATCTTATCAAAATACAGCAGTTTCATTTAGCACAATCCCTAAAATACTAGTTCATGTTTCAGGACGTAGGTGAATCAGCGTCAAATAATAAGAGTGCCGATGCAATTTTGGCGCGTTTTTTCTTGACGTCATAGATAACGTGACGTCGATTTTGGCGACGAGAGAGACTCCGAAGTGATTTGTTGTTCGGATGGTGTATCCTTGAACCTTAAAGTCCACCAGAATTCACTATTTTGAAACAAAATTTACAAAAATTTTCTGATACATTCTATCGCATATCGATTCGATACCGTATCAATTGGCATATTTGTGGATTCGTAGAGACAATCGCGAAGTTTTTGTAATGTACGTCGCAGAGGGGGTTTTCTGTTTATTTTACGAAAATTAACATTAACAAATACTATAATATGAACATGTTCAAATAATTTGCAAAACATGTACGTGTGTCAAACAATCAATGTTAATCGTACGGGGATCGAAACCTACACGTTTCTGTCCTCAAATACCCGGTTTGAGTATTTTTGTCATCTACACATTTTGTTAAAAACATACTTTGAAATAACCGGAAAAATGGGCAAATATTTAACATTGTATATAGCTCGAATATTCTCCGGGGGCCTATAATTAAGCATTCAATTTTTCAAAGCCAGAACCCAATGATACTCAATATTTTTTACTCGATATCGTACCAATTGTCTAAGTACATGTTACAGCAAGGACAAATCAACAAGCCTGAGGCGAAGCCAGGCATAAATTTGTACGCAAAAACGTCAACATCGTATCGCGAAAAAAAGAAGAAGAAAGAAAAGCGCCTCCCCAAGTAGCCAAAAAGAAGGGGGTGGGTCTTTTGAAATAGTATTTAAGGAGGGATTCAACACCAAGATGGCGGCGGCATTATTTGTTTTTCTCACTTCCTAGGAAAAGTACAGTCCTTACTTCCTTAAAACATTTGATACACTGATTGATATACATACTTGAGTATCCTGATGAAGTTTGAATAATTTCCGACGTAATTTGTAGAAATTATAGCGTTTTTCAAAATTATGGATTTTGGGAGTTTTATCCATGAATCAACCACGACGTCATTTCGACGTTATCGGGGGAAAATGGCGTCACAAACGATCGCATTCAAAATGCAATTAAAACATGAATACAAAACGTATTGCATTGAAACTTTACATGTAGAAAATAGTAAATTCAATTTTTATTTTTGTGTATTCGTTGACAAATTTACATAACAAGGAAGCGGATGTCACTTCATTGAAAATGGACCAATTTGGAAGAAAAAATTTGAAAATAAAAAGCTTCATAAAATTTTTATCCCAAATTCAATTTTTCTCATTTAATCATGAAATCATCTCTGTACATTGTTGATCATTCTTTTAGTTTTTGAAAAGGATTGATCCACAGGATTTCTAATAATCACCTATCAACTAGAGTCAATTGGCTCGAAATTGCAATTTTTAGAGCGACTGTGTCATCTATTATTCCAGTATCCTGCCTTTGTTTATAACACAATTCATTTAATCTTTTCCTCATGTAAGAGCAATACATTTATGAATATTTTGGAAGTTAAATCAAAATTAATTTCCATTAGCATTAAGAGAACCGGAATGACACTTTTAATATTATGACGTCATCAAGAAATTCACGGATACGTTGAAAAATACAGATTTCAAAGTCTCATAGAAATTTTTCCTGTGGATAGAATCAAATGTAAGTTTGTATGATGAAGGACAGACTAGAAATGAATAATTTCAGAAATTTTGAGAAAAATTGAATTTGGCGTCAAAGTGTTCAATACCTCCTTAAAGCAAACTACTGTTCAGAAATAGATCAAAGACTCTCCAAAAACCACCGATTTGAATGAATTTTTCGTAATTTTCTCGTGTTTCATATTAGAACTCAATACAACCATGTGCGGATCCAGAGGGGCGACTTACTTCATAGGATGTAACCTCCTTCATCTTTTTCAAGGTTTTGACATTTTAAGATGTCTGATTATTTGGAAAATGACACATCTCTTATCTATTTATTCTCATGAAATTCGCTCCGCTCGCCGATATAAGGAGTGAAATATTCAATGTTATAAATAATCATCTCGATCGAATCAAGACAAATTAATATTTCATATCTAAAAAAATTTCTGGATCGCTACGCTCGCCAATTCTTTATGAAAATAAACGTGAAAGGAAAGCTAACAAAATTGCCCCCTCCCCATCATGTGCACCGATATATATGTACCTACATGATAGGTTGACTTCCTTAAATTTTGGACCCCCTCTGACCAAAAATGCTGTATCCGCGCATGATACAACGATCGCTAACAAAGTGCGTGCGGTCGATTAGAAATACTTTATGTTGACGTACATATATAAGTATTTAGGGAATGTCACGTTCACATCTCAAGTTTTCTTCATCTTATATTAGATGCGATTCATCGTCTGCTGACATCGAATCATATGCGTTATCCCATCTAAATTCAGCTCAAATACACTCCAGAGGTAGCAATTTGCTTCATTTTTTTCAAAATTTTCACGGGGGACCCCCTTCAAGGGGATGGGTATCATATTTCCATACTGTCCCCACTTGACCCTTCGGGCCTCGCAAGTCATCCCCGCAAAAATTGTCTGTGCCTCCGGACAGCTGAAGTTCTTGGTCCAACCCTTCTTTATAGACGTCCACATCGAAAACGCCCTGGCTACGTCCCTGCCAGCAGTAAAGGAGAAATTATTTTATTTAGAAATCTTTATTAACCACATAAATTGAGTGGGAAAAAATGGTCTGAATATTCGAGAAGGTAAGGAGAAAATGTGCTCCAGAATGCACCATTTTATTCCATTTTTTCAACCCCCTCCCATACCCTCCCCCGATCGGCACTTCGTGCCTCGATACAAAACCCCCCTGCTTGCCACTCTGGATCTGCCACTGACTTCTTTGATATCAAATATACCGGTAATCGAAATCTGAATCACTCAAAATATCATGATTTCAATTGTCTATTCCTAAGTCTTTTCATATTCATCTATCAACAAAAGTGTCTGAACAAAGTAGGACAGAAATACATGTACATGTATGAAATTTACAAAATTTACAAATCAAATCATGTTCTATTGGCTATCTATAGCTCAGAAATTGACAAGTACCATCCCAAAATTTCAATTCAATATATGTAGAGCAAGAATTCAAAACGTTGTGGTCCTAATGAGGTGAGGTTTCATTAAAAATAAACCTTGGGTTTCTAATGCCTAAATGGTGACATTTTAAAGGAAGATAATAGTAAATGTTTACCAAATGTGCTACTTGTTGTCTGTCCAACATTTCCAAACGGTTGACTATTTGCTGTTGGTGATGTTATTCCACTTCCGAATGGTGAACCAGACTGAGTTGAGGCACCAAATGTAGACGTCTGACCTGCCGGTGATCCAAACTTGAAGCCTTTAAGATTTTAAGTATTTCATATGAGAGGTGGAAAATTCTATTTTTTTACCTCTAACAACATGAACAAAGAAAGGTTTATACATTTTAAATTTTATATTTTATCGTAAATAATGAAATAAGAATACTGATATACATTCTAAATACTGGTAGTACTTTACAGACTGTTTCTGGTTAGACACAAAAATTAAAAAGTGACTGTGACTAAGTAAAATTTTCTAAACTCACCACTTGATGTTCCAAATCCAGGGCCTGCATTATTTTGTGATCCAAACGCAACTCCTGGTGATGGATTTGACTGCCCAAAAATTGAAGACTGACCTATCATAAATAAATACAAGGAATTTCTTTAAATTTTTGTATCTGCATGAAGTACAAAATGTACATATAAAACATGTACAACTGGAATATCTTTAGAACAGTAAGAAATCCTCATCAAAATGTGTTTCACATGAAAAATCTATCTGTTGAAAAAGAATAAAAATTACATCATGGTTGATCACTTATCATAAAGAAAATGGTGTGTCATGCCAAATAGAATTCAACTTTGACCTCAAAATTCCATTTAGCATGTTTAGGGATTTGTTATAATCCACTGTTCTGGTAGCATGTGTTTCTGAAGAAGCATTTTTTAACTACATGTACTTGCAGGAAATGTTAGTTACATCATAACAGTCTTCATGAAAACTTATTGAATCACTAGCCCGCTAGTGACTAATTAGTATATGAAGTAGAGATATTTACATTAATTTTTGATATAATGCGGCATATTACTATACATATGTTCTTTGTAAACAGAAGAGAGACCAGTTAAGAAAAATATACTATCTTGAACTTTAGTTGACAAGACGTACATAAATTGACCTCACACCGTTTAATTGTCCGCCATACGTGGTCATAGCGCTACAATAGCTATTCAATTTACTTTTTAATTTCATTGACTAGATGTAAATAAAATTGGGATTAAACATTTCTAAAATATGCACAAGCCGATTCAGCGTTACCTTAAAAATGATTAATCTTGGAAGTAAAAAAGTTACTCTGAAAACACGGTAAAAACCACTGTCATGAAGTTGCAATAGATACGTCTCGTTGATGGCACATAAATTGTACGCACAATTTATGTGCCATCAACACTCTGCAGCAGTTTTTGAGAACATAAAACTACTTTAATAGGAGAATATTCAATTTTTCCGCCATATACTTGGATTTTATTCACTGTTCAGACTGCCTTTTTACCGACTATAGCCGACAGCCCATTTTTACTTGCCCATTGACATGCACGACTTTTGATTTTGCCTGCCCGACTGCTAAACTAGGTGCCCGGGCATCAGGCAGTGGGATTTGTCAGTCCAAGGATTTTACTAGTACAACAACATTTCTAACTAGTCATTTTTTACCTAGTCATGGGTGTCGAGCTAGTGAGTTTTTGTGAAGACTGTTAAACATGTAATACCAGAGACTATATCATTCATGACCTTGAAGAGAATCTGACCTGTGCTCTGTGTTCCAAATGTGGTGCCTGTTGTAGCTCCAAAGGACTGCTGTCCGAAGGCCCCTGTACCACCAAATGGATTAGACATCTTTAGTGCTATGTCCGTAACATGATCCTAAAAATATATAATAAAACTTTTGGATTTATCAGAATTTCGAACGTTTTAGGTTGTCAATGCCAGTTGTTAACTGAAGTCTCTCAATTCTGACCATCAATTTCATAATTGATAGTTGCTGAAAATGAGATACAAATGTACAGGTATTTGATACATTAATTTAAACATACTGAATTATAATTAGAATTATACCATTGTTATCTATTGTTAAACATAAATAATTCAATGGCTGAGCCAGAGCTGTTACAGGTGCTGACTCTGAACTGGAGAGTAAATGGTTTGTTCCCCACAAGAACCATAAACACAGAATGCCTTCTCCCACCTTATGTTCATGATTTCCATACCAACAAGACTTGTCAGGTCAGCGCTGTGGTCAAGTGGTAAAGAGCCAGTGACCGAAAGGTTGCTGGTTCGAACCTCACTAGGACCATAGGTTGGCCGACATATACTCTTTAATGTTTTATGTCATATACTAAAACAAAAATGTCCTTGTCAGTGTACTGTTTACATGTCTGTGGTGTTTATTTAAAAATGTGCTTTTTCAAAAAAAAAAAGAGAAAAATCGCTTGTCGTGCAGGTTTTTTTTTTTATAGTAAAATGGGTAATTTATTAAAAAAACAAAAGTCAAAAGTCATGGTATCAAATTTAAGATATGGTCATGAGGTTTCTATATGTGAAATATCACAGCCAAGGTTAAAGTATTTTAAAAGTAGTTCTAAAGTCAAGGTCAAGGTCACTTGGTCAAAAGTCATGGTACCAAATGAACGCTCTGGTCATAAGGAATCTATATATGAAATACATGTACATGTATCAAAACCCTACCCCTTAAAATTCAAAAGAAGGTCGAGGGTCAAGATCCCTAGGTCAAAAGTCATGGTATCAAATAAAAGCTCTGGTCTTGCGGATTCTATATATTCTGCCCCTTATACCCAGTAGTTCAAAAGTAGCCTAGACCAAAGGTCAAGATCACTTGGTCAAAAGTCATAGTATCAAATGAAAGCTCTGGTCATGCAAATCTATATGTGTAATATCAGAGCCAAGGTTAAAGTTTTTTAAAAGTAGTTCAAAAGTCAAGGTCACTTGGTCAAACGTCATGGTACCAAATGAAAGCTCTGGTCACGAGGATTCTATATATAAAATATCAAAGCCCTACTCCTTATAGTTCAAAAGTAGCCTAGCCCTACCCTAAAAGTAGGTCAAGAGGTCAAAAGTCATGGTATCAAATGAAAGCTCTGGTCATGAGGATTCTATATATGAAATATCATTACCCTTGAACTTGCTATGGATGAAAGGGCACAACAAAGATGTATGAAGGTGAGTTTTGGGGTATTTTTAGCCATAACAGACGGTCTCTCGAGTGAATGATAGTTGTGGGTTGACAGAGGAAGCTTGGAGCTGTAAGCTCGTTCAATCATATTACCAAAAGCAATTTTAAATGAGAAGGAATCGATCTGACAGGACCTACTTTTGTTGTAAATAATGTACTCGGGAAAAGTTGCGCACCTATCCCACTCCCTTTTCCTGGATTTACAAAAAGTAATGAAAGGAGTTTGTGATTGACAAGAGGTCCAAAGCCGCAGTGATTGGGAAGGACAGGGGTCATACGCCATAGTCCTATTAATTTGCAAAATGGCCCATTGAAGTCTCAGTACTTTCTTAAGAAATGGCCAATTGAAATTCTATAAAATCATGGAAAATGGCCCTTTCACAAAATTTCATTTCAAATCACTGAAAGGGGCCACAACACTCACCTGCACTGACAGCTGACTGAAAGCTGAAAATCTAAACTAAAGCATTCTGAAATTTGTACTTGTCCATTGATTAAGATAGACAACTCTTGATAACATTATGAATAAGTGCGCAAAATGGAATGAAATTGAAGAAAATAGTTTTTTGGTCACAAATGAAATTAAAGGTATTCAGATGATTTGAAAATGCATAAAAGACTGACAAAATGGAAAAAAAATGAAAATGCTTACAGGGGACCATGAGTACTTCATTCCTACCAAGTTTCATCAAAATCCCTAAGTGAATCTGGAGAAGATGTCCAATATGTATGAATATACCCCCCATATAAAAATGAAAAAAAAAAACAGAAGTCTCTGACGAGACTGTAGCTCTCCTGGTTGTTTTTTTCTAAAACATCAATTTCCTTTCTTTTTTTTTTAACCCAAGACCATAGGGAGCAGGCGCTCAAACAAATTATAAGTAGCATGACAAAACTACATATCCATTATACTGCAACTATAATAGCACTCATATAATTCATAATATCCCAGATAAAGTATTTCTAAAAAGAATGTCACACCCATTTTCCAAGATCCTAGGGGCCAAGGGCTGCTAGCTCAAATGAACTATGACACATCAAGACTACAGATCCATAATATTGGATAAAGAATTAACTCCCCATCATTAATAGCTTTAAACGAGTAGAGAGCACAACTATATAGGAAAAATGACCACACCCATATTCAAAGACCCTGGGGGTATAGGGCTAAACAAAATATCAGGTGCACAACTAGACCACAGACCCATAATATTGCAATAAGAATTTAGTCTCCATCATTAATAGTGTCAGAGGAGTTGTGAGCACAAGATTACATAATGTTATATAGGAGAAAATGACCACACCCATTTCTATGACCCTGGGGGTCAGGGGCTCAAATAAAATATCAGAATCACAGCAAGACCACAGACCCATCACATTGCAAAAAGGAAAAATCAAATTCATGGAATTGTGGTCCCCCGCTTTTGGGTGTTTGTCTTTAAAGAAATGCTTACAGACATCCCCCCATTCTTAAGTTTTAATAATATATCTCATATATTATCAACATTCTAAATATGAAAGATTAACTCCAAGAAAAGGTCAAAAGGTCCAAACTTTTGTTTTGTTTCCAAGGGACAGGGCTTATGAAAAGGTATGCACATGTGAAATATTTAAGACCTATGATTTAAATTACCATCAAAAACTGATGGTCGAGGTTGAAGTTTTTAAATGTGGGTCAACCTCCATGGACAAGGTCACAAGGTCAGAATGTTGTTACCAACAGAAAGGTCTCATCACAAGGAATACACATGTGAAATGTGAAAGCCCTATCATTTTCCATTAAAAAGTTATGGAAAGGTTATAGTTTTTTGAAAAGTAGGTCAAACTCAAAGGTCAAGGTCACAAGGTCAAAAATTTTGGTATCCATGCAAAGGTCTTGTCACAAGGAATACACATGTGAAAAATCAAAGCCATAGCACTTTCTATTCAAAAGTTATGGTCAAGGTTAAAGTTTTTAATAAGTAGGTCAAAGTCCAAGGTCAAGGTCACAAGGTCAAAAATTTTGGTATCCATGGAAAGGTCTTGTCACAAGGAATACACATGTGAAATATCAAAGCCCTATCACTTTCCATTCAAAAGTTATGGTCAAGGTTAAAGTCTTTAATAAATAGGTCAAAGTCCAAGGTCAAGGTCACAAGGTCAAAAATCTTGTCACAAGGAATACACATGTGAAAAATCAAAGCCATATCACTTTCTATTCAAAAGTTATGGTCAAGGTTAAAGTTTTTAATAAGTAGGTCAAAGTCCAAGGTCAAGGTCACAAGGTCAAAAATTTTGGTATCCATGGAAAGGTCTTGTCACAAGGAATACACATGTGAAATATCAAAGCCCTATCACTTTCCATTCAAAAGTTATGGTCAAGGTTAAAGTCTTTAATAAATAGGTCAAAGTCCAAGGTCAAGGTCACAAGGTCAAAAATCTTGTCACAAGGAATACACATGTGAAATATCAAAGCCCTATCACTTTCTATTCAAAAGTTATGGTCAAGGTTAAAGTTTTTAAATTTAATAAGTAGGTCAAAGACCAAGGTCAAGGTCACAAGGTCAAAAATTTTGGTATCCATGGAAAGGTCTTGTCACAAGGAATACACATGTGAAAAATCAAAGCCATATCACTTTCCATTCAAAAGTTATGGTCAAGGTTAAAGTTTTTAATAAATAGGTCAAAGTCCAAGGTCAAGGTCCCAAGGTCAAAAATTTTGGTATCCATGGAAAGGTCTTGTCACAAGGAATACACATGTGAAATATCAAAGCCCTATCACTTACCATTCAAAAGTTATGCACAAGGTTAAAGTTTTTGTGACTGACGGACAGACAGACGGACGGACCGGTTTTAATGTCCCCGCGCTTTCGCGAAAGCTGGGGACAATTAAGTCTCCATCATTTATAGTGTCAGAGGAGTTGCGAGCACAAGATTACATAGAGATATATATGTGAAATTGACCTCAACCATTATCTTAGACCCTGGGGGTCAGGGGCTCAAATAAAATATCAGGTGCACAACTAGACCACAGACCCACCATATTGCAAAAAGAATTAAATCTCCATCATTTAGAGTGTCAGAGGAGTTGCGAGCACAAGATTACATAGGGTTAAATAGGTGAAAATGACCACACCCATTTTCTAAGACCCTGGGATCAGGTGCTCAAAAAAAATATCAGGTGCACAACTAGACCACAGACCCATCATATTTCAAAAAGAATTTAGTCTCCATCATTTATAGTGTCAGAGGAGTTGCGAGCACAAGATTACATAGAGTTATATTGGTGAAAATGACCACACCCTTTATCTAAGACCCTGGGGGTCAGGGGCTCAAACAAAATATCAGGTGCACAACTAGACCACAGTCCCATCATATTGCAAAAAGAATTAAGTCTCCATCATTCATAGTGTCAGAGTTATATAGGTAACCAGAAGTCTCTGACGAGACTGTAGCTCTCCTGGTTTTTTTTTCTAAAACATCAATTTCCTGTCTTTTTTCTTTAAAACCAAAGGCCATAGGGAGCAGGCACTCTAAGAAATTATAAGTAGCACGACAAAATTACAAATCCAACTGCAAGTAGAATATCACTTATATAATTCATATTATCCGAGATATAGTATTTCAAAAAAAAATGCAACAAGATTACAGACTTATTTAGGAGAAAATTACCACACCCATTTCCTAAGACCCTGGGGGTCAGGGGCTCAAACTAAATATCAGGTTCACAACTAGACAACAGACAAATCATATTGCAAAAAGAATTAAGTCTCCATCATTAATAGTGTTAGAGGAGTTGCGAGCACAAGATAACACAGAATTATATAGGACAGAATTAACACACCCATTTTCTAAGACCCTGGGGTCAGGGGCTCAAACAAAATATCAGGTGCACAACTAGACCAGAGACAAATCATTTTGCAAGAAGAATTAAGTCTCCATCATTTATAGTGTCAGAAGAGTTGGGAGCACAAGATTATATAGAATTATATAGGACAAAATGACCACACCCATTTTCTAAGACCCTAGGGTTCAGGGGCTCAAACAAAATAGGAAGCAAAAATAGAAAATAGATCCATCATGATCATATTGCAAAAAGAATCAAGTCTCCATCATTAATAGTGTCAGAGGAGTTGCGAGCACAATCTTAAACAGACTTACATTTTGTATATAGGAGAAAATAACCACACCCATTTCCTAAGGCCCTAGGGGTCAGGGGCTAAAAGAATCATATTGCAAAAAGAATTAAGTCTCCATCATTTATAGTGTCAGAGGAGCTGCGAGCACAAGATTACATAGAGTTATATATGAGAAAATGACCACACCTATTTCCTACGACCCTGGGGGTCAGGGGCTCCAACTAAATATCAGTTGCACAACTAGACCATAGACAAATCATATTGCAAAAAGAATTAAGACGCCATCATTTATAGTGTAAGAGGAGTTGCGAGCACAAGATTACATAGAGTTATATAGGAGAAAATTACCACACCCATTTCCTAAGACCCTGGGGGTCAGGGGCTCAAATAAAATATCAGGTGCACAACTAGACCACAGACCCATCATATTGCAAAAAGAATTTAAAAGTCTCCATCATTTATAGTGTCAGAGGAGTTGTGAGCACAAGATTACATAAATTTTCATAACCACGCCCATTTTCTAAGACCCTGGGGGTCAGGGGCTGAAACCAAATATCAGGTGCACAACTAGACCACATACCAAGGAGGATGCAAAAAGAATTAACTTTATATCTCCTATGGTTTCAGAGGAGTTGCGAGCACAAGAATTGTTTACGGACGGACGGACAGACGGACGGACGCCGTACAACGGGGTATCGCATAAGCTCGACTGGTCTGAGACCAGTAGAGCTAAAAATCCCTACCATGGTTCTGGAGAAGATGTCCAATACATATGAAAATATCAACCCCCCTCTTCCTTCATCACAAAAAAAAAAATCCTGAAAAATCCTGAAATAAAATGTTCATCCAAAATCAATATAAAACCACTGAATGCCTTAAAGATGACAAAAATGCAGTAATTGAGGGCATAAAACCACATATTTTTAGAGTTATTCAAAGAAACAGTTAAATAATGAGCATTTCTAATAAAGTCCAAATTGACTTCAAAAACGCATCAGACTGGAACCAAAAACAACAACACTTGTTAAGACATCCTACTAGATCATCCAGATGCTGTCAGTTTGCTCATATGTGCTTCAGTTCTGAAGAAGAAATTTTCAAAGGAGGGTAACTCCCGTGACCTACTTTTGCCTGTGGTGGCATCACCTATTAAAGGAATCGGACGAAAAACAACAACACTTGTAGAGGGCCACGAGTACTTCATTCCTCTTCTTCTTCTGCGTAGAGTGCATCCCTCTGTTCTGAGATGATTGATTTAAAAAGCCCATTCGTAGCACACAGGACATTATTTACTACTTCATTTCCTACTAAGTTTCATCAAAATCCCTTCAGTGGTCAGTGATGGGGAAGGCTAACTTGCTCAATGGGACTATGGCCCCATCCACTTGGACTTCAATGGGCCATTCTCAAAATCAATTGGCCATCTTTCTTCATGAAAGGGCCATTCCAAAAATGATAAATTTTCAAAAAGCTTTGCATACAACGTATATATAATAATCAGATGTTAGCACATTTTTAGTCGTGAAATTCCCAATTTTACCATTTCCAATGTATAATTTAGTAAATTTACAGACATATCACATAACAGCCAAGACGAAACTTTCAGCCACCTATCCTGTATTTTTCATGTCCACGTATGGGCAGCTTCATGTTCAACTTTGTTGATATTAGAGAACAAGGGGGGGTTGACTGCAATTGACATTCCTGTAAAAATTTTTATTACTTCTATTTAACCAATTGATTGACCACTAAATATGACATGATAATTTTACGGATGAACACATACACAAGTACCTTTACGTCGATAAGATATGTAAGTGGACGTTGGAGATTTAAATCTCAGGCGCAGAACGTAAGAGAATAAACATGAATGTTGGATAAAAATCAATATTGTATCATAATTCAAGTGAACGGAGCAGAAGAATTCTGTGCTTCTGACTGGCCATGTACATTAAGCTGTGATCCACACGTTACTGCTACTGGTGTAGATGTACGTAACTACATAAATACGAGTACAGAACTTTTATATAGATTTGAAAACAAAACATGGACATTGTAGAATAATGCGCACTAGGGTGCAGGGAGTTTCTGATTTTATGGGCCATTTTTTATCAGAATGGGACTATGTCGCAGGGCGCATGGTCTTCCCAATCACTGAGACAGGGAGTAAAATTACAACTCACCCAGTCGCCATCGGCGACCATTTTCACGACTGGGCGACTAAAATGTTGACCAACAGTCCCCCAGATGGCGAGTAGGAGATATCGTAAATGTCAGTTTTCAAAAACATAACACCTCTCTCTATACTCCGTTGAGTGAGTACTCATTCACTGCAAGGAACTTGCAAGGTAGATTTAAATCCATTTCGCATGACTGGCTACAGTAGGGAGCTCTAGAGTGGCCAGCAATCATGTAACCAGTATGATAAGGGGATCGATAGCAGACAATTTTTTAAGACTCTTTGAATGATTAAAAGAAAAATGGAAAATAAGACATCAGGCATTTGTTCAACAAAGCATTTACAACTTCATTAGTTTATTATAATAACAATCAATGATTATCAGCAACCATATTTCATCCTACACATTTTTGTCAATCCGAATGGCATCAAGCGTGAATTCACAGGGTTGGGACCCCCTGGAATTGCCAAAAATTTTCAGGATGGAGGGAGGAGAGGTAGAACCCCTGGAATTTTTGGTCCCCAAATCCTTGTTTTTCAGGTGTGTGGGGAGGGATGGGACTCGACTCCCACTGGAATCTGCCTTAAAATCCCTTCTTCAATTTTAACTTCAAATGAATGCACCCATAAAAAAAAGTTGGGCCCCTAATTTTCCAGCTGGGCCCCTATATTTCATTTTCTAGGGGCCCAGCTGGCCCCTAGGTCCTGCAGCCGATTTTACTCCCTGTGAGAGGTTCTTGACATGAAAAGAAGTCGAAAATATGAACAGTTTACGACGGACTGACTACAGACAGATGCCATATTATGTCAATAGCTCACTTGAGGTTCGCTCAGGTGAGTTAAAAAAGATGTATAGACGAATTTTTCTGACTCAAGACAAGTACCTGTGCCATGGGCCATTGACATGATTGAAGCCACCAAGCTCACAAGTTGAAAGCAGCTAGAAATATAAATGACAGTTTTAACCTGAACGATTAAATCATCAACAATAAAAATATTCATGAAAATAACATATATATGTTTGTAGTATTACAAGAATTTAAGGTATTTGATGGGTAAAAAGGGAAATGATGCCAAAAACATTGAAATACCGTAAGATCATAAAACATTCATATTAATCATTCAATATCTTTCTGTATTATATGATATTTTAAAAACTTTTGCACTAGCCTAGTAGATATCGAAATAAGAAATACTTTGAAAAGGGTCTTGCTTAGGTGTTATCTCTCCTTGATGAAAAAAACAGAAAAAAATTAATTGCAGAGAAACTAATTGGTGAACTTTTGATTTTTCAGTGAAATTTGATGAAATATGTTTTTCAGAAATTTCTGACCGATCGATATTTGATACCCCATCATTCTGTTGAAAAATTAAAGGAATATTAACTTTTTCCCATAGAATTCAATGTAAACTGTAACAGGTTGGGACTGTCCACAAGATATCGATGCTATCACGTAAATGAGCGACTGTCCTTTAAACCAGCGACTGTAATGGTCACAGTTTTGCGTGACTCAAGTGTTTGGAACAAGGGAGATTATAAATTTAGGCCTTAATTTGACATTTTCGTTTATTCTTTTTCAATTAGTCCGAATGGTCTTTTCATGAAAAATCGACTTCCCACATTTAATTGTCCCCTCTATATCGGCAATCTCCAGGAAACGAAGATCCAAGTGACAGAATGGCTTCAAAAAATCATGGGTACAGCTGTAAAAAGGAGATATGTCCCTAAAAATAAAGCCTTTTTTCCCAAATATACTTACGTGTTTGAAAATTCATTTGTTTATGTCTCCCTCCACATGTTTACCGGAAGTTGTAATGATCGGTATTAATCAATTAATTAATCTCTTGTCAAAATGTAATTACCTATATTTACGGTACGCAATAAGGGCAATTAAATCTAAATGTTTCTCGAAAGAAATTAATTAATGAAATTATTTTCTTTTAATTGATCATTTGATAGTTATGCACGTGTAAATTTACGGAAATTACTGAGTGTAAATATTTCATAAAAATTTGAGTTAAATTCAAGAATTTAATTTTCACAAAACATAACTCGTCCTTCTATAAAAAGAAGAGCTCTTATCTAGGTGTTGAAGTATTGTAGGTTTGGGCCTCCGTAACAAAAATAGCTTCGGCATTGTTCGTTGGTCATTTTAGTTTTGGCCGCTGCAAGATAAAAAGGCAAGGTCACGTGAAATGAAAGTTCTAATGGTGGATATGAGGGAAAAGTAAGAAACAGCAGGTAAATTTGATTAAATTTGATGAAAAATCAACACATTTACAATATGCATCGTTGCAAGTACTGGAATTTCTAACCCACATACAGTGACTGGGATAAGCATGCGCCCTGCACCATAGTCACATTCAATTCTAAAATGTCACATTTAAATTTACTTAGTGCGCCAATGTGGCGCACTAAATTTTTAAACAAATTGTGGAAATCTTCCGTTCTTTTATTCAACGTGATGATGACTTCACCATATTAAAGTTCTGCATGGGATTTTTTGAATCAATTGATACACCAGACAGTAATTTGAAAGTGTCATTTATTCAAAACACCATTGATTCCTATTGCAACAATCCCTATTTCAAAACTGTATGCATGTTTGTACGTACAAATGGACATCACCAGTTAAGATGAATCGTGGAATTAATTTGTTCACAACACGACAATTTCATACAAAGTTTTGTCATTAGATTTGGATGTACAACAATTTTTTACAGCAGAGTTTGCATGTGGGTTTTTTTTTTTTTTGGGGGGGGGGGGGGGGGGGGTTCTGGCAATTTTTGAATCATAAATTCAGGATCAAGGCATGCAACAATTGAACAAATCTTTAGGACGATCTTTTGAGACCGTTTGGGTCAAATGCGTACCCCTATTTTCCATGTTTAAGTACAGAAAAGTCTGTTTAGACACTTGGAGTGGCGGGTGATGCACTGCAGATCTGTTAGTTGATATATTCTTGCTTTTTTTGCAAATTGCTCATGGCACATTCATTTTCAACAATGGCACATTCATGTTGTAAATGGCACATTGATGTTTCAGGATATGGGGCCATTATCACATTCACCTGATTGCCTATCCCAATCACTGCACATGTGGTTTAAAGTCTTTTTCGCAGAAAATGCTCGTATGGTATAGGAATATTTCACCATTTTCGTACAAAGAAATGAACGTATTAGTTGTCTATTAACTTGATTTATTGCGAAGACACGGAGTAAAACGATAACATGAAAAAAAGCATGATGAGAGCATCTCACATACTTATTCGCGTGACTGAATTTAACACTGTTTGAAAGGAAAGTCACGCATTTACGTGATAGCATCAATATCTTTTGGACAGTCCCTACCTGTTTAAGGGTCCATAACTCAAAAAGTAACCAATATTTTCAATATCCAAATTGGTCAAAAAATTTTTATTAATTTTTACTTGATAAATATGCTGTGCTTTTAGTTCTCATGATTGCATACATGAGTGGCCCAATTACTTTTCATTACCCACCGAGTACCTTAACAAATATAGTCTACTTTCAGATGTTTCAGCTTTCTTTGAAATCCATTCTACTTTCATTTTAAACAGTAGCGGGATTCTAGTCAATTCGACATGCAATAGTTGGACGTCCTGAATCTTTCCCGACGAAAGATAGATTTTAGATAGAAGAAATATGATCGCGCTGGAAATTGAGTATTGAAGGCCGAGTTGTCACCCATGGATGGCTCAGATGCCCGCGCGGCATTACATAAGTCCGAATAAATTTTGGCTGAAACAAAACAAGGATGAAATGACCATGGATAAAAACCGCCTTGCTTTCACAAAAAAAAAAGTGAATTTAAAATAGAAATATATTTTTGTTTATTTGGAGCTTTGGAAGTTAAAATTTCTACTTCATATACTTTTCTAAAAATTAAAAAAAACTTGAGAGAAGTAGACAATGATATTTACTGCGGACTAGTGTGTACAGCATGGCGGGTTTCCTGTCAAGGTGTGCAGAAAAAGTGAAGTCATGGATTAGCTGGTCCTGGACGTATCTTCTTGCCGTTTGGTTTATTCTTGTAGTCTTTGTCGTCTACATACTCAGAGGACCACTTAAGATAACAGAAAATTTCTCCTATGGTAAAGATATTCTTGTATTCGTTTACGTTCAACGTCACGTCATCGACGTCATTCACGATTACTGAAATGTCATATCAGTTATGGGATTTACGATCCTCCGATAGTTCAGAGTAAATAACTGAGCTATTGAGTTGACCCTAAATTATCTCACTTGTTAACGCTCTGGCATTCCACATCTGGGTCAGAATTGGACGCACGGGTGCAGGATGTTTCGGTACAATGAAGTTTCGGTACATAGAGAAAAGTCATTTCGGTACATGGTACAAAGACGTTTTTGGTACATATTTTTGTTTCTGTACATTACCTAATTATTGACTGATTAGAAAGGATATTATCAAAATGTTGTTTACTACCATAGTACCCCCCCCCCCCCCCCAATTCATGTCCCGAAAAGTTAGAGTGGAAAAACGTGATTCTTTAACTCGAATTCCAAAATATTATTAAGCTTGTGTTTTTATCATCAATTTGTCTTTGAAGTCCCATTCGTCAAAGAATGCTTCATAAACATTATTTCAGAAGAAGAGCAATTTATAAACTCATGAGACATAATATTATCGTCCATTTCTAATGTTGCAACTAATTTTTACTAAACTTATTTAAAAAAACAAAAACCAAACACAAAGTTATTATCACCCCATATCATAAAAAAAAAACATGTACTGAAACGTCTTTTTGTTGTACCGAAACGTCTTTTACATCTTAACGAAACGTCGCTACTTGTATGGAAACATCTTTCTATTGTACCAAAATGTCCTTGTACCGAAACGTCCAGCATTCGGATGCACGACGTTGTTATTCCAGTTTACTGACCATTCTCCCTCTTGCTACCACAGGCACATGTAGAAAGAGCATCAATATCATGTATGATACCCCTCATTAGAGAATATATATGTATACATGTAGAAATACAAGGCTTCCGACGAATTTTCAGCTAGAAGTAGCAACTGCAATTTTTGCATTTGACATGTTTGAAGGGCAAAATGGGGTATGACCATAAGGATTAACTTTTTTACTTCCTAGAAACATCAATAATTCAACCAAAAAGATCTCATAACATAGCCTTATCGGCTACCTAAGTTGGACTGTTTTCTACTTTCTGATCTTTTTGGGTGAATTATTGATGTTTCTAGGAAGTATACAAATCAATCTTTATGGTCATACCCTGTTTTGCCCTTCAAATGCAAAAATTGCAAAAATGCTACTTCTAGCTGAAAATTCGTCGGAAGCCTTGTATTTTCTATAGATACCAGTATTCTCTTATGACCATACAGGATAGTAAAGCTCTTTCTACATATGCCTGTACTTGCTACAGTGTGTTCCCATATACTGACATAGCCATATGTTTCCTCCATTTGATAGAGTTATCTCCCTCCTTGAATTACAACGCTCGGACTTTATCCATCGCTGCTAATAGCAGTGCTATGGTAAAATTGCTCTACTTTAACAATGTTTCTGAAGTTTTCACATCGTATCAGGTATGTCTTGATGTGAATTACAAACAACAAGATATTTTAAAAGAATAGTCAGAAGGTTAAATGTTAGATATGAAATCTGTTCTGAAAATTTATTCATAATTTTTTTAATGTCAACGTTTTGCATGGTAGAAATGGATAAAGTCGGAGAGCTGTAGTCCAATGTGGCAGTTAATTTGGAGGTATGACATCATCATGGGAACACACTATATAGATCATTTAACTATACATGCGCAATTAATGTGACATCACAGTACATAAGATTCGTTGTTGCGATATTTATCAGGTTGACTTGTTTAATCCCTTGATTTAAAGAATATCTCGCTTTCCGGGTATAAGGCCTGAAATCAAGGGATAAAATTATTCCAGGTTGTCGAGATGAATATCATGTTTCATCCATAGTGACAAATCTTTGAAGAACATTGACTGGATCTCCTTCTAAAAGGTTAAAATTAGCATGAGATAAAGTGCGCCTGGTGTGCTTCTGATCAACTATCAGAAGTCTTGGTACCCAACGGGCCGAAAGCTTTCTCATTTCAAGATCTTCTGTCAGAATCTTTCCTGTGAAGGAAATGCCAATCGTACTGGCTATATATCTTTCTGTAACTCTTCTCTCAGTCATACATGTAACAATATCATGGACTTTATTTATCATTTCTGGAGTTGCAACAGTGACAGGCCTTCCAGGACGGGGTCATCCTCAAAGGTCTGTCTGCCACCACCCACCTTTAAAGGCTTTTCACTGTAGCATATGAAGGGGCATCTTTCCCTAGTGTTGTAACCATATCATTATGGATTTCCTTAAGTGTTAACCATCTATCCATCTGTCCCGCTTTCAATAAAAGGGTGTAAATTTTTAAGTAGAGATGATAGGCATTTCAAATTTTGCATGTGTATGTATCTTAAGAAGATGCATCTTTTGGTACCAAATTTTCTGAACTTTTGACTTTGACCTTTGACCTACTTTTTGTGTTGCCTGCGAAGCAATAGGGATAACTTTGTCCGTTGTCCATCTGTCTGTCCGTCACACCCTATAAAAGTGATTCCTGAGTGTCGCTATGTTTTGCAGGCGACACATGCATTCCTTGGAATGATTTTTTTTCAATTTTTAAGGAAAACACTAAAAAAATCATATAAAATATATTTCTATCTGAAACAATTTTTTATAGTTCAAGTGAAATTCACGCTTGATTGCCATTCGGTTTGAAGAAAATGAGAAGAATATGGTTGATGATTGCTAATAAAGTTGTAAATCCTTTGTTAAACAAATGCCTGATGTCTTATTTTCATTTATTTTTTTTTTAATACATGTATTCAAAGAGTCTTTAAAAATCGACTGCTATCGATCCCCTTATCATACTGGTAACATGTTCACTTTAATCCCATTGTTGGCCACTCGAGAGCTCCCTACTGTAGCCAGTCATGCAAAACGGATTTAAATCTACCTTTAAGGTGTGAATAAGTACTCACTCAACAGAGTATAGAGAGAAGTGCAATGTAATTGAAAACCAACATCTGATTTACAATATCTCCTACTCGCCATCTGGGTGACTGTTGGTCAAAGTTTTAATCGCCCAGTCATGAAAAAGGTCGCCAATGGCGACTAGTGCTAAATAGTGGATAGTTCTTCACTAGATAGTTAAGAATAGTATAGATAGTTGATCTATCCAGATAGACAGATATCCAGAATCTTATTTGACATAAATTCTAAATATTTTTTCAATAAATTTTTTATGTATAATCAAAAGTGAACAAGTTTTAACATTTCCTCACTTCTGAGATGCCGCCCCTTTCCTTTTTGATATAATTTATTTTTCATGTATATTCAAGGACTTATAAACTCTTTATAAGTCCTTGGTATAATCAAGGTGAAAAAAATTGTAAATTTGATTGAAAAGTTAACGAGAAATGTTGCCAACATTTTCAAATTTGAAAATAATGATGCAGTTGATTATTTTTTAGCAGCTCATGAAAATCGAATCGCCTAGAACTTTTCCATCAGGACTTACAATGCAAATACATGTACACACTCAGTCATGGCTTTTGATATGCCTCCCCCCCCCCCTTTCTCTTGTGCAGAAACATGTGCATGTCATCATTATTTTCGTGCAAAATGAAGATCATCTATCCAACTATCTTATTTTACATCAAATTTGAACTTATTTTCATCATAACTTTCTTTTTAATAATCCCAAGTTAAAATTTTTAATGTAAATTTAACATTTTCTCACTTTTGAGACACCCCCTTTTTAAACTAAATGGTAAAGTTTGTCAATATTTTACTATTTCGTTGCAGAGGAGTCATGGCTTTTGATATGCCTCCCCCCCCCTTTCTCTTGTGCAGAAACATGTGCATGTCATCATTATTTTCGTGCAAAATGAAGATCATCTATCCAACTATCTTATTTTACATCAAATTTGAACTTATTTTCATCATAACTTTCTTTTTAATAATCCCAAGTTAAAATTTTTAATGTAAATTTAACATTTTCTCACTTTTGAGACACCCCCTTTTTAAACTAAATGGTAAAGTTTGTCAATATTTTACTATTTCGTTGCAGAGGAGTATTTTTTTGAGAAGCTCATGACAATCAAATCGTATAGATCTTTTTCCATCAGGTTTTTTGTAACGTTCATTGTGCAAATTTCCATTCAATCATGATTTTTGATATGCCCCCTTGCATAGAAACATGAACATACAATCCTCATTTTCATACAAAATGATAATCATTCATCTATAAATTTAATTTGAAATAAATCTTAAACCATTTATTCCTTTTTTTCAAATCTGCATTCAAAGTTAATCATATGTAAATTTTCAGCATTTCTATGCCCCAGACCTAGCCGTGAAATATAAATCATTAATCTTCGGAACTATTTACATATTGTTGTTCTTGTATCAAGGCATGTTGAGTATCTAGTTGTGCACCTAATAATTTGTTTGAGCCCCTGACCCCCAGGGTCTTGGAAAATGGGTGTGGTCATTTTCTTCTGTAGCACTCTATGTAATCTTGTGAACACCAATTGTAGTTTTGCCTTTCAGCTGGTGAATTTAAATGGTCATCTAAATTATTTAGTCATTATTTATGTTTATTTTCGTCACTAATGTTTTTAGCTCTACTGGTCTATGACCAGTAAAGCTTATGCGATCGCCCTGTGTCCGTCCGGTGTCCCTCCATCCGTCTGTCCGTTAAACATTTCTTGTGGTTTCCAGTCCTCTGAAACTGTTGGTGATGGAAAGTTAATTCTTTTTGCAACATGATTGTTCTATGGTCTAGTTATGCACCTGATATTTTGTTTTAGCCCTGGACCCCCATGGTCTTAGAAAATGGGTGTGGTCATTTTCTCCTATAAAACTCTATGTAATCTTGTGGTCACCATTTCTCAGAAAGTATAAATGATAGAAAGTTAATTCTTTTTGCAATATTAAAGGTCTATGATCAAGTTGTGCACCTGATATTTTGTATAAGCTCCTGACCCCCAGGGTCTTAGAAAATGGGTGTGGTCATTTTCTCCTATATAACTCAATGTAACCATTCTCAGAAAGTGTAAATGATAGAAAATTAATTCTTTTTGCAATATTAAATGTCTATGATCTAGTTGTGCACCTGATATTTTGTTTGAGCCTCTGATTCCCAGGGTCTTAGAAAATGGGTGTGGTCATTTTCTCCTATAAAACTTACTGTTATTATTATAGTTGTAATTTTGTGGTCATCATTTCTCAGAAAGTATCCATTTCCCAAGACCCTTGAAGTCAGGGGCTGAAACTGATTATCAAATGGATAAAATTTAATAGGTATGTGGTTTGATTATCCATTTGATAATCAGTTTCAGCCCCTGACTTCCAGGGTCTTGGGAAATGGATGTGGCCATTTTCTACTATACAACTCTATGTAATCTTCAGAACACCATTTCTTAGAAAGTATGACTGATAAAGAGTTTTTTGCATTATGTTTAAATTTACGTCTAATGTTACACTTGTGCATCCTATATCATTTTTAGCCCCTGACCCTTGGGTCTTAGAAAATAGTTGTTTCACTTAGATGAATTTAACTAAACAACCAGGAGAGCTTCAGTCTTGTCAGAGACTTCTAGTTTGTACTTACGACAAGACATTTCATCTCAGACCATGACCTTTGACATTGTAACCTTGACCTTGAAATTTAGCCTACTTTTCTCAAATTTCAAACCTGGATATACCTTTAAGCGATAGTCATTTTATGTTTCATACATGCATTTTTTAGCTCTACTGGTCTCTGACCAGTCGAGCTTATGCGATACCCCGTCGTCCGGCATCCGTCCGTCTGTCCGTCCGTCCGTAAACAATTCTTGTGCTCGCAACTCCTCTGAAACCATAGGAGATAGAAAGCTAATTCTTTTTGCATCTTACTTGGTATGTGGTCTAGTTGTTCACCTGACATTTGGTTTCAGCCCCTGACCCCCAGGGTCTTAGAAAATGGGTGTGGTCATGAAAATCCATGAAATCTTGTGCTCTCAACTCCTCTGACACTATAAATGCTAAAGACATGATTCTTTTTGCAATATGATGGGTCTGTGGTCTAGTTGTGCACCTGATGTTTTGTTTGAGCCCCTGACCCCCTGGGTCTTAGAAAATGGGTGTGGTCATTTTCTCCTATATAACTCTATGTAATCTTGTGCTCGCAACTCCTCTGACACTATAAATGCTAGAGACATGATTCTTGTTGCAATATGATGGGTCTGTGGTCTAGTTGTGCACCTGATATTTTGTTTGAGCCCCTGACCCCCAGGGTCTTAGAAAATGGGTGTGGTCATTTTCTCTTTATAACTCTATGTAATCTTGTGCTCGCAACTCCTCTGACACTATAAATGATAGTGATCTCACTCTTTTTGTAATATGATGGGTCTGTTGTCTAGTTGTGCACCTGATATTTTGTTTGAGCCCCTGACCCCCAGGGTCTTAGAAAATGGGTGTGGTCATTTTCTCCTATGTAACTCTATGTAATCTTGTGATCCAATTCCTCTGACACTATATATGATAGAGACTTCATTCTTTTTGCAATATGATGGGTCTATGGTGTAGTTTTGCACCTGATATTTTGTTTGAGCCCCTGACCCCCAGGGTCTTAGAAAATGGGTGTGGTAATTTTCTCCTATATAACTCTGTGTAATCTTGTGCTCGCAACTCCTCTGACACTATAAATGATAGAGACCTCATTCTTTTTGCAATATGATGGGTCTGTTGTCTAGTTGTGCACCTGATATTTTGTTTGAGCCCCTGACCCCCAGGGTCTTAGAAAATGGGTGTGGTCATTTTCTCCTATATAAGTCTATGTAATCTTGTGCTTGCAACTCCTCTGACATTATAAATGATGGAGACTTCATTCTTTTTGCAGTATGAAGGGTTATGTAGTCTAGTTGTTCACCTGATATTTTGTTTGAGCCCCTGACTCGCAGGGTCTTAGAAAATGGGTGTGGTCATTTTCTCCTATATAAGTCGATGTAATCCTTTGCTCGCAACTCCTCTGACACTATAAATGATGGAAACTTCATTCTCTTTGTAATATGATGGGTCTGTTTTCTAGTTGTGCACCTAATATTTGTTTGAGCCCCTGATCCCCAGGGTCTTAGAAAATGGGTGTGGTCATTTTCTGCTATAGAAGTCTATGTAATCCTATGCTGGCAACTCCTTTGATACTATAAATGATTTAAACTTCATTCTTTTTGCAATATGATTGGTCTGTGGTCTTGTTGTGCACCAATATTTTGTTTGAGCCCTGATCCCCAGGGTCTTAGGAAATAGGTGTGGTCATTTTCTCCTAGTATATAACTGTTTGTAAATCGTAATGTTGTGCTCGCAACTCCTGACACTATAATGATTGAGGCTTCATTTCTATGCAATATGATCGGTCCGTGTTCTTGTTGTGCATCTGATATTTTTTTAGCTCTACTGGTCTCAGACCAGTCGAGCTTATGCGATCACCCTTTGTCCGGCGTCCGTCCGTCTGTCCGTCTGTACGTCTGTCCGTCTGTCTGTCTGTCCGTCTGTCCGTAAACAATTCTTGTCCGGACAACTCCTCTGAAACTGTAAGAGATAGAAAGTTAATTCTTTTTGCATTTTACTTGGACCATGGTCTAGTTGTGCACCTGACATTCAGTTTCACTCCCTGATCCCCAGGGTCTTAGAAAATGGGCGTGGTCATTAAATTCTATGTAATCTTGTCCGGACAACTCCTCTGAAATTGTTAGAGATAGAAAGTTAATTCTTTTTGCATTTTACTTGGTCCATGGTCTAGTTGTGCACCTGACATTTAGTTTCAGTCCCTGACCCCCAGGGTCTTGTAAAATGGGCGTGGTCATTAAATTCTATGTAATCTTGTCCGGACAACTCCTCTGACACTATAAATGATGGAGACTTAATTTTTTTTGCAATATGAGGGGTCTGTGGTCTTGTTGTGCACCTGATATTTTGTTTGAGCCCCTGACCCCCAGGGTCTTAGAAATGGGTGTGGTCATTTTCTCCTATATAAATCTATGTAATCTTGTGCTCGCAACTCCTCTGACACTATAAATGATGGAGACCTCATTCTTTTTGCAATATGATGGATCTGTTGTCTAGTTGTGCACCTGATATTTTGTTTGAGCCCCCTGACCCCCAGGGTCTTAGAAATGGGTGTGGTCATTTTCTCCTATATAACTCTATGTAATCTTGTGTTCGCAACTCCTCTGACTTTATAAATGATGGAGACTTAATTCTTTTTGCAATATGATGGGTCTGTAGTCTCATTGTGCACCTGATATTTTGTTTGAGCCCCTGACCCCCAGGGTCTTAGAAATGGGTGTGGTCATTTTCTCCTATATAACTCTATATAATCTGTGCTCGCAAATCCTCTGACAATATAAATGATGAAGACTTAATTCTTTTTGCAGTATGATGGGTCTGTGATCTTGTTGTGCACCTGATATTTTGTTTGAGCCCCTGACCCCCAGGGTCTTAGAAATGGGTGTGGTCATTTTCTCCTATACAACTCTATGTAATCTTGTGCTCGCAACTCCTCTGACACTATAAATGATGGAGACTTAATTCTTTCTGCGATGTGATGGGTCTGTGGTCTGGTTGTGCTGATATTTTGTTTGAGCCCCTGACCCCCAGGGTCATAGAAATGGGTGTGGTCATTTTCTCCTATATAACTCTATGTAATCTTGTGCTCACAACTCCTCTGACTAAATTCTTATTGCAATATTATGGGTCTCTGGTCTAGTTGTGCACCTGTTTTTATGGTTTAGCCCCTGACCCTTAGGGTCTCAGAAATGGGTGTGGTCATTTTTCCTATATAAGTAAATGTAATCTTGTGCTTGCAACTCCTCTGACACTATAAATGATGTAGAATTAATTCTTTTTGCAATGATTGGTCTGTGGCATAGATGTGCACCTGATATTTTGTTTTAGCCTTATACCCCTAGGGTCTTTGAAAATGGGTGTAGTTAATTCTTTATCCAAGTCTTGATGTGTCATTGGTAGTTCATTTGAGCTAGCAGTCCTTGGCCCCTAGGATCTTGGAAAATGGGTGTGACATTCTTTTTAGAAATACTTTATCTCGGATATTATGAATTATATGAGTGCTATTATAGTTGCAGTATAATGGATATGTAGTTTTGTCATGCTACTTGTAATTTGTTAGAGCGCCTGCTCCCTATGGTCTTGGTTTAAAAAAAAAAGAAAGGAAATTGATGTTTTAGAAAAAACAACCAGGAGAGCTACAGTCTCGTCAGAGACTTCTGGTTTGTTTGAGCCTCTGATCCCCAGGGTTTTAGAAAATAGGTGTGGTCATTTTTGTGTCGCCTGCGAAGCATAGCGACACTTAGGGATCACTTTGTCCGTTGTCCGTCTGTCCGTCTGTCCGTCCGTCCGTCTGTCAGTCCGTCCGTCTGTCTGTCTGTCACACTTTGGGTGTCACAGCCCATAACTTTTGATTGGTAAGTGATAGGGCTTTGATATTTCACATGTGTATTCCTTGTGACAAGACCTTCCTACACATACAATAATTTTTGACCTAGTGACCTTGACCTACATATTTGACCTACTTTTCAAAAAAATTAAGAATGGATATATCTTTTGATTGGTATGTGTTAGGACTTTAATATTTCACATGTGCAATCCTTGTGGCAAGACCTTTCTACACATACCATAATTTTTTACCTTGTGACCTTGACCTAGATATTTGACCTACTTTTGAAAAAAAGATAAGATTCGCTATATCTTTTGATTGGTAAGTGATAGGGCTTTAATATTTCACATGTGTATTCCTTGTGACAAGACCTTCCTTCACATACCATATTTTTTTTTTACCTATTGACCTTGACCTACATATTTGACCTACTTTTCAAAACAATTAAGAACGGATATATCTTTTGATTGGTAAGTGATAGGGCTTTGGTATTTCATATGTGCACTCCTTGTGACAAGACCTTTCTACACAGATCATATTATTTGACCTTTTAACCTTGACCTAGATTTTTGACCTACTTTTCAAGAAAAGTAATATTGGCTATTATCTTTTGATTGGTAGGAGATAGAGCTTTGATATTTCACATGTATTTTCCTTGTAACAAGGCCATTCTACACATACCATAATATTTTACCTTTTGACCTTGACCTAGCTATTTGACCTTCTTTTCTAAGGTTGTATATATCTTTTAATTGGTAGATGATAGGTCTTTAATATTTCTTATGATGAGACCTATTTGTTACCAATTTTTACGTATTGACCTTGACCTAGATGATTGACACTCTTTTCTGAAAATTTGAGAATTACCATATCTTTTAATTTGTAATTAAGAGGTCTGATATTTCAAATGTATTTCATTTGACATGACTTTTCTACTGATACCAATAATTTTGATACACTTTCTAGAATAATGATCAAACCGCTTCGCAGGCGACACAAGCATTCCTTGGATTGCTATTTTTCCTATATAATTGTGCTCTCAACTCTTCAAAGCTTTTAAGGAGTGAGAGTTGTTGTAATTCTTAATGCAATAAGATGGATCTGTAGTTTTGTTATGTCATTGATAGTTCATTTGAGCTAGCAGTCCCTGCCCCCCCCCCCCCCCCCCCCTGGGATCTTGGAAAATGGGTGTGGCATTTTTTTTTAAAATACTTTATCTAGGATAGTATGAATTATATGAGTGATATTCTAGTTGCAGTCTATTCGATATGTTGTTTTGTTGTGCTACTTTTGATTTGTTAGAATGTCTGCTCCCTATGGTCTTGAAAAATGGAAATCGATATTTCTGTGTATGTATCTTATTCACATGTCAATGAGTAAATAAAAAACAAAACAACCAGGAGAGCTACAGTCTCGTCAGAGACTTCTGGTTTAATAACCTTGTGCAAGTTTCAAAAGTTTGACCTTGTGACCTTGACTTATGATTATATATTAGCCCTCTGTTTTGAGAATAGGTTTTATATTCTCAAAACTGCCACAGTGGGCATTGCTATTTCACAAACATAGAATTGTCATGGTAACAGGTTCGACTATTTTATGAAAAATAACTTTCAATAAAAGGCGAAAAGAAAGTCATCTCTGTGTTCTGTAAAGATCAATGCAAAAAGGAAGAGGCAATTTTGGTCAATTTGAACCATGGTTGTCATAGTAACAGCATCGGCTTTTATATAACCTTTCAAGTAGAAATTGTGAATGTGTCTGTATTATGTTGCCATAGAAACCATAACAAAAACTAATTTATGATCATAGCGAAGGTATATGATATATGATCAAACAAGCTGTTAGAATGCCCTTGTGATCTTTCAAATTGTCCGACGTAGTAAAAGAGGGATCGTTAGAGAAATTGGGAGAGACATGCCTACGTCTCCATATGATACTAGCTTGTTATTTGACGAGAAGATTTCTACTAATAACTACATTGGCAGATCTAGAAATTTGTTTCGGGGGAGGGGGAATCCTAACCATCGGGGGGGGGGGGGGGCAGCATATGGTTTTGAAAAACAATTATACGTAAAAACGGAAAAATAAGCATTTTCGGCAAATTCCAGGTTGGGGGTCTGACACCTCTGAACCCCCTCTAGATCCGCGCTTTGTATACAGTTAAAGATCAATCTGGTTATAGATGCTCCCGAGTTACTTGTAACGATATCGCCAGCCCGAGTAAAACGGACTGTATGCGCTCGTGTTATAAATATGGAATAACGATGAAAGTAATTCACGTGATCAAAATAAGTATAAAATAAAAATCGAAGTAATTGCGAGTGTTTCTATGTCCTGATGGTCAAAACATTGTTAGTTTCACAGTACTTTGCTACAGGTACAGTCTGTAATCTATTGGTCTACCCGTACTAAATGATTTTACGTATGTCTTCTGTTTGTTACATTTTTAGCGGTATCCCTTACTTATCACTAGGCAAAGATGAGCCAGACGTAGTGAAATGTATGATCCAATCTGTTTATCCTTAACGATTCTTTCAAAAGCGCCCGATTTCTTTAATGTTTATTTAGCTGCTTGATGTTTCCTTTGTGGCACTGGCAAGTCTGTTATTGATGCAAGAGAATCAGGCACGATTAGAATGCTTAAAGTCATCATCCCCATACTGTATAGTGCACCGTTCACTTTCCCCTCCGTTCTGTATACCTAGCATGTCATTACTTTGTTTAAGGTGCCCAGGCTCGATCAGCTGCAGTCAATATTATTATATTGTTTGTCTCTCTTCGCCGAAGTACGATAGAAGTATCTATGGGTTTAATCGTGTTCATTAGGCTAACGAGGAATTGTTTGCAATAATAGGATATTTTCGCCTCTGTGCAAAGAAAAGCCGAAGTCTGTAGACGGAAACTAATACTATGGGCTCTGTGTATCGATTTTTTCCGATTGTTTGGTCTCCGATCGCCAGATATTGATGTGCTATTCACGGTACAGTTCCATTGGATCTAATAGCCGACGGAAATCTGTAAATGTCGTGTGTTTATAGAAGTGTTTGAAAATTGGTTTCTGAGAAGATTCACAGTATTTCACTGCCGTCGTATGGCTTGGAGGCAGCGTTTGCCTTTCTGAGTATAGTTTCCTTTAATCACATTGCTTGGATTTTGGAGTGCCTGTCTCCAGTCTGTCTACGACTGATTATTATTGACTGTATATGTGGGTGTCTTCCCTTTATGGATTGTGCATAATCAGAGAGGCTCAGACAGAAAACATTTGTCAAGCCAGCTATAGGTCTGATAGGCTTGTCTAGTAGGAGATTTATCATTCTGTTCACGTGAGGAGACCGGCGACACTGTCAACCATGCTTAGTTTATTCAGCGATACATGTAAGAATATTTTATATTTAGCTTAATACGGTAGATTTATTTTGTTCTTTATTCGATCTATTCTTTATAGAAGGCGAAGGAAAGCATTCATTTGAGTGGACATTCTATTCTGGAGAATCAGGCTTAAGGCCCGGTCACACTGCGCTTGACGGCTTGATCACGGCCAAATCACGTTCAAAAAAGGTCACCCGTGAAGCAGACGTTGTTGTGCGCTTTTAAGACGCGCTACAGACGATTTGTAGACGTGCTAGGACGCGGTAAAAAATCTGAACGGCGTTGGACGCAGAAAGAAGTTTTGAACTGCTCAAAATTTTATACCGCGGACAACCACGGACATTGTACGTGGTAAAGACGTGCAACGCACGCGAAACACACGTGATAATCCGTGTTCCGGCAGTGATTAAGACTTGGAGAAGACGCGGTAAGACGCGAAAGCTTGAGCGGTCTATCACGGTCAGAGCACGGCCATTGCACGGGTGTTCCGCGTTGGTATCACGGGTAAAAGCGTGTGTATAGCGTCTTGTCACGAACGCGTTTAGTTTTAGACGTGGTTGGACGTTGTTAGCCGTGCTTAGGCAGTGTTTCAGCAGTGGAACAGCCGCCGGCGGTCATACCCCGTACAAAGCACAGTCATTGCAAAAATTACCACGTACGACCACGTCCAGCAGATTTTTGAACGTGATATGGACGTGGAGTGCAGTGTGACCGGGGCTTTAAATTGGCATCTCCAATATTTTCCCCATATGGTTTATTTATTGGGTTTTAGAACGTTTTGCTTTATCAGATATTTGTGGTACTTATGTATTTTTAAAGCCATATCGTATATAAATTGACAAATCGTTTGTCTGTTGATCGTTTCGTGTCTGGCCAGGCTAAGCGGCGATCAGTTAGCCATATTGACGACTTAAGTTCGTGAATGTTTCTCATTATTTACTAAATTAATAAGGCAGGCCAGAATAAACGACAAGAGATTTGTGTCAGAATGGCCGATCAATCGCATTTCTCTTATTCATCATTTTCTGTACTTTGAGATATCATCATCTGAATGAAAGAAAAAAATGCCTATGATTTTCTACGAGATCTGAATAAAAAAAAATCGCGCATGGAAGCTCTGTTCAAATCAAATTATATTCTTTTGACAAGAATTTGTCTTTTCTGACATTTAGTTTGTAGATTTATTTGATAAGAGAAGCGTTTCGGTGATTAATCACCTTTGACATTTTCATAGATGTGCAGAATTTATGACAAACAAAACGGGAAGCCGTGAAGGCTTAATTATCACGTGTTTCAACATGGAGACAAGGCTGTAATTGGATTTCTAGAATTCAGCTGCCGGTGTATTGATTTTAAGGAATCAAGCTGAAGAAATCTCATTAATCCTAGTGATATGGTAGAGGATAATCATCGCTAGAGATCCGTATTGCTGTTAGCTACACCCACCCGCTTTATATTTTATATGCGGATTTTAATGGATGTTTTATCGATTTTAGAAATGGAAAAAATAGTCCAACCCATTGCTTGTATCTGATGCATAATTATTTTGCATTTAGAAAATTACTCCCCAAGGAAATAATCTCCTAGAATGACATAAACTTTAAATTTTTGAGCAAGGAAATGAAATGTTTCTGCAAGAGCTTGGGTCAACGAAGTCTTGTAACACTACAAAGGACTTTAAATTTTTATGGAATATCAATAATCCCAATGCTTAGAAGTACTTCTCAAATTACGCAATGTAAACCTCTCTCCATACCATGCACTGAGACCAGACTGATGTGGTTACATTAAACATGCATTGATTTCCTACCCACAGGTGCAGGAATTAATAACATAATGAATCGTTATTGGTTCCTCTGTAGAACTTAATAAACAGATGTTAAGGTACTTACTGCTCCATTTACTTTTGATGATGTATAGCTTTTCTCATTTCAAACGAAAATTCAATTTACTGCATATTAATTTTGCACCGTAAAACGATGAGAAGCACTGCTTATGCATAAGAGTCATGTTTACTGACCAAAGACTACAGATAATTTGTGAAAAATGCCTTACCAACCCCCCCCCCCCCCCCCTTCCTTCTCACATGAAAGCAATTTTTAAGATCTGGAGAAAAGTGTACTTTTTATAGGTGAAAAGGTCAGGGAAGAAATTTAAAAAAAAGGAAATTAGATGAAGTATTTCCTGATTAACATATCTCAATAAAGGAAATCATGTAATCTGGTTATAATATTAACTTGTCTATGTTCCTTGTTTCAGCAACCATGTTCCTGAATACCCTTACTCCCAAGTTCTACGTGGCTCTGACGGGAACATCCTCTCTCATATCAGGGCTTATACTAGTAAGGATTTATTTTGCTTTGTCCGTTTTGCAATCGTTATTTGTTATACTTATTTTTCTGGAATTTATTAGAAAAAAATAATGCACTACAAGCGTGGTTTGCAAACAATATTATGAACTTATCATGCAAGTGTTGTACAAAGTACATTAGGAATCAATTATTCTAGACTTTTCAGTGAGATCTGACTTGCCTTTAAGTTCACACATGTCATAAGTTAAAAGTAGTGGAGAAAATATTTGAATTTTATTTTCATTGATAGAAATGTAGCATTAATTATTATGCCCCCGTAATTGGAGATTCGGGGGCATATAGTTTTTGGTCTGTCTGTTTATCTGTTTGTCTGTTTGTCCACAAAAACTTTAACCTTGGCCATAACTTTTGAATGGTAAGTGATAGAGCTTTCATATTTCACATGTGTATTCCTTGTGACAAGACCTTTCCATTGATACCAAAATTTTTGACCTTGTGACCTTGACCTGTCTTACCGACAAAGATGCCAACGGGGCATTTGTGTTTCACAAACACATGTTTTTTATTTCTCCTGTAGTTCTTGTGTCCTATATTTTAAACGACTTTGATCTATATTTGATATTCATGACATTTTAGGTAACAATAATATAATGGCTAACAGTTTATATTGAAGGTATTGATTCTATTCTGGGGCTGATTTTATTTCCAGTTTATTGTCATTTACACCTATTCATATTTCTAGTCGTGATAATAAATGACAAAAAGTGCTTGTTGCTATGGTAATAGAAGAAAATAGAAGCAAAATGAACAGTTAAAAAAATTTCTTTCTTTGTTAAAAAATGATGACAGAAAAATATTGTATTGCCAGTCATTTTGTCTCAAATTTTGAACTTTAGTCCAATAGATTTTAATCATTAGTGAAATATTTGCAGTAAACATACTTTTGCTATGAATTTCAGATATTTGAGTGGTGGTACTTTAAAAAGTATGGGACATCATTTATAGAGCAGGTTTCATTGAATCATATATCCCCCCTTCTAGGGGGTGGGGAGAATCCCAACCCAGATACCAGTACTACAAACACCAATAATAATACCAGTCACCAGCAGTCCATGCCAGGTACATATACTAAACATTGACAAATTTTCATTCCCATTTTATTTTTGCCCTTTTCTCTTATTGATCATGGAAGACTAGGCACATAAAATTGGATGGATAATTGGCAAACTAAATATGGCAATTCATATTTCAATTAGGGCAAAGAATTCAAAGCGGCTATTATGGTTATAGTACAGTCTACTCTCGATAAGTCGAACTTCAAGGGACCATCAGAAATACGTAGTTCGACTTATCAGGAGTTCCACTTATTGAGTAAATCATCAGTAATTGATTTTTCTATTCCCCATTTCCCTTTCTCTATCACCATTTATAAACGTTTGAGTTGTCCACTTTTAATGACCAAGCTAGATTTAATATTTGTATTTACGACTCTATAGCAAGAAAGTATCAATTACCGATCTTCTTAAAATGAATTGGTTTTTGTTTAAGAATTGAAATTAATTTATGGTTCGACTTATTGAAGTAAATTTTCAATGTAAAGTGACTTATAAGACCTAAAAAGTAGTTCGACCTATTGAAAAGTTTGAGTTATTGGAATTCGAGTTATCAGGAGTAAAATGCATAGAAATCAACGGAAGAGAATCGGGACTTTTAAAAATAGTTCAAGTTAAGCAGAAATTCGAGTTAACAGAGTTTGAGTAAACTAGAGTATACTGTACTTGTAGACTGTTACTAGGGCTATACTACTGTAGACTGTTACTATGGTAATAGTACTGTAGACTGTCACTATGCTTATAGTACTGTAGAATGTTACTATGATTATAGTACTGTAGACTGTTACTATGGTTATACTACTGTAGACTGTTACTATGGCTATAGTACTGTAGACTGTTACTTTGGTTATAATACTGTAGACTGTTTCTATGGCTACAGTACTGTAGACTGTTTATATGGTAAAAGTACTGTAGACTGTTACTATGGTTATAGTACTGTAGACTGTTTCTATGGTCATAGTACTGTAGACTGTCACTATGGCTATAGTACTGTAGACTGTCAATATGGTTATAGTACTGTAGAATGTTGCTATGATTATAGTACTGTAGACGGTTACTATGGTTATACTACTGTAGACTGTTACTATGGCTATAGTACTGTAGACTGTTACTCTGGTTATTATACTGTTGACTGTTTCTATGGCTACAGTACTGTAGACTGGTTCTATGGTTACAGTACTGTAGACTGTTACTATGGTTATAGTACTGTAGACTGTTTCTATGGTCATAGTACTGTAGACTGTCACTATGGCTATAGTACTGTAGACTGTTACTATGGTTATAGTACTGTAGACTGTTACTATGATTATAGTACTGTAGACAGTTACTATGGTTATACTACTGTAGACTGTTTCTATGGTTACAGTACTGTAGACTGTTACTATGGTTATAGTACTGTAGACTGTTTCTATGGTCATAGTACTGTAGACTGTCACTATGGCTATAGTACTGTAGACTGTTACTATGGTTATAGTACTGTAGACTGTTACTATGATTATAGTACTGTAGACTGTTACTTTGGTTATAATACTGTAGACTGTTTCTAAGGCTACGATACTGTAGACTGTCACTATGGCTATAGTACTGTAGACTGTTACTATGGTTATAGTACTGTAGACTGTTTCTATGGTCATAGTACTGTAGACTGTCACTATGGCTATAGTACTGTAGACTGTTTCTATTGTTAAAGTACTGTAGAATGTTACTATGATTTTAGTACTGTAGACTGTTACTATGGTTATACTACTGTAGACTGTTACTATGGCTATAGTACTGTAGACTGTTACTTTGGTTATAATACTGTAGACTGTTTCTATGGCTAAGTACTGTAGACTGTTTCTATGGTTAAAGTACTGTAGACTGTTACTATGGTTATAGTACTGTAGACTGTTTCTATGGTCATAGTACTGTAGACTGTCACTATGGCTATAGTACTGTAGACTGTTACTATGGTTATAGCACTGTAGACTGTAACTATGGTTATAGTACTGTAGACTGTTACTATGGTTATAGTACTGTAGACTGTCACTATGGTTATACTACTGTAGACTGTTACTATGGCTATAGTACTGTAGACTGTTTTATGGCTATAATACTGTAGACTGTTACTTTGGTCATAATACTGTAGACTGTTTCTATGGCTACAGTACTGTAGACTGTTTCTATGGTTAAAGTACTGTAGACTGTTACTATGGTTATAGGACTGTAGACTGTTTCTATGGTCATAGTGCTGTAGACTGTCACTATGGCTATAGTACTGTAGACTGTTACTATGGTTAAAGTACTGTAGACTGTTACTATGGTTATGGTACTGTAGATTGTTACTATGGTTATAGTACTGTAGACTGTTAGTATGGTTATAGTACTATAGACTGTTACAATGGTTATAGTACTGTAGACTGTTACTATGGTTATAGCACTGTACACTGTTACTATGGTTTTAGTATTGTAGACTGTTAGTATGGTTATAGTATACAGTTGTTGACTGGGGTTGGAGTCAACAGCTAATTTGTTGGACCCGAGGATGAACTGTTGACCGAGGCCGTAGGCTGAGGTCAACAGTTCGTCCAAGGGTCCAACAAATTAGCTGTTGACCGAGACCCCTGTCAACAACTGTTTTGTTATACCTTTTTCAATCTGAAAAATAATATCGAGACTCCGTTCTACAACCTCTGTCAATTTCTCGGCTGTATAATCAGCGATCAGCGACAGATTGAGATTAATGGAGCATAAATATTCTACTAGAAGATTCTGTGAAGTTCGTATTGCATTCATAATGTTTTTACCATCTCTGTCCTCCAATATATTTGTTATATCTTCCTCCGTCACTCTCACAGGAGCAACTCGCTGACATTTTGAAACGATGCGCGATGTAAACAGGTTATTAGGGAAGATAACTCTTATATTTGATCCTTTCAAGGGGCCCCGCATGGGGAACGTTCTTTTTTTTCAAATACAACTAATTAACGAAAATGATTAAATTAACATTATTCGGCCTCTTTAACTGAGGAAATAAATAAAATAACTGAAATAAACAAGAAGCTGGTTGTCATAACAACACTAAAATATCTTGCCGGTCAACAGTTCATCACATGACCGGTCCAACAGTCGATTTTAACAGTTCGTTTGGACCGGCTGTTTCTAACAGTCATTATGTTGGACTTTTTTCTTGTATAGACTATGAAGGGGAAAATATCTAAGGGTATAACAATACTATTTGATCTATGGCTACAGTACTGTAGACTGTCACTATGGTTATAGTACTGTAGACTGTTTCTGTGGTAATAGTACTGTAGACTGTTACTATGGTTATAGTACTGTAGACTGTTTCTATGGTCATAGTACTGTAGACTGTCACTATGGCTATAGTACTGTAGACTGTCACTATGGTTAAAGTACTGTAGAATGTTACTATGATTGTAGTACTGTAGACGGTTACTATGGTTATACTACTGTAGACTGTTACTATGGCTATAGTACTGTAGACTGTTACTTTGGTTATTATACTGTTGACTGTTTCTATGGCTACAGTACTGTAGACTGTTTCTATGGTTACAGTACTGTAGACTGTTACTATGGTTATAGTACTGTAGACTGTTTCTATGGTTATAGTACTGTAGACTGTTTCTAAAGTCATAGTACTGTAGACTGTTACTATGGTTATACTACTGTAGACTGTCACTATGGCTATAGTACTGTAGACTGTTACTATGGTTATAGCACTGTAGACTGTAACTATGGTTATAGTACTGTAGACTGTTACTATGGTTATAGCACTGTAGATTGTAACTATGGTTATAGTACTGTAGACTGTTACTATGGTTATAGTATTGTAAACTGTTACTATGGTTATACTACTGTAGACTGTTACTATGGCTATAGTACTGTAGACTGTTTCTATGGCTATAGTACTGTAGACTGTTACTTTGGTCATAATACTGTAGACTGTTACTATGGTTATAGTACTGTAGACTGTTACTTTGGTCATAATACTGTAGACTGTTTCTATGGCTACAGTACTGTAGACTGTTTCTATGGTTAAAGTACTGTAGACTGTTACTATGGTTATAGTACTGTAGACTGTTTCTATGGTCATAGTGCTGTAGACTGTCACTATGGCTATAGTACTGTAGACTGTTACTATGGTTAAAGTACTGTAGACTGTTACTATGGTTATAGTACTGTAGACTGTTACTATGGTTATGGTACTGTAGATTGTTACTATGGTTATAGTACTGTAGACTGTTAGTATGGTTATAGTGCTATAGACTGTTACAATGGTTATAGTACTGTAGACTGTTACTATGGTTATAGCACTGTACACTGTTACTATGGTTTTAGTATTGTAGGCTGTTAGTATGGTTATAGTATACAGTTGTTGAGTAGGGTTGAGGTCAACAGCTAATTTGTTGGACCCGAGGATGAACTGTTGACCGAGGCTGTAGGCTGAGGTCAACAGATTATCCAAGGGTCCAATAAATTAGCTGTTGACCGAGACCCCTGTCAACAACTGTTTTGTTATACCTTTTTCAATCTGAAAAATAATATCGAGACTCCGTTCTACAACCTCTGTCAATTTCTCGGCTGTATAATCAGCGATCAGCGACAGATTGAGATTAATGGAGCATAAATATTCTACTAGAAGATTCTGTGAAGTTCGTATTGCATTCATAATGTTTTTACCATCTCTGTCCTCCAATATATTTGTTATATCTTCCTCCGTCACTCTCACAGTAGCAACTCGCTGACATTTTGAAACGATGCGTGATGTAAACAGGTTATTAGGGAAGATAACTCTTATATTTGATCCTTTCAAGGGGCCCCGCATGGGGAACGTTCTTTTTTTTCAAATACAACTAATTAACGAAAATGATTAAATTAACATTATTCGGCCTCTTTAACTGAGGAAATAAATAAAATAACCAAAATAAACAAGAAGCTGGTTGTCATAACAACACTAAAATATCTTGCCGGTCAACAGTTCATCACGTGACCGGTCCAACAGTCGATTTTAACAGTTCGTTTGGACCGGCTGTTTCTAACAGTCATTATGTTGGACTTTTTTCTTGTATAGACTATGAAGGGGAAAATATCTAAGGGTATAACAATACTATTTGATCTATGGCTACAGTACTGTAGACTGTCACTATTGTTATAGTACTGTAGACTGTTTCTATGGTCATAGTACTGTAGACTGTCACTATGGCTATAGTACTGTAGACTGTTACTATGGTTATAGTACTGTAGACTGTTACTATGGTTATAGTACTGTAGACTGTTACTATGGTTATAGTACTGTACACTGTTAGTATGGTCATAGTACTATAGGCTGTTACAATGTTTATAGTACTGTAGACTGTTACTATGGTTATAGTATTGTATACTGTTAGTATGGTTATAGTACTATAGACTGTTACAATGGTTATGGTACTGTAGACTGTTATTATGGTTTTTGTACTGTAGACTGTTACTATGGTGATAGTACTGTAGACTGTTACTATGGTTATAGCACTGTAGACTGTTAGTATGGTTATAGTACTATAGACTGTTATAATGGTTATAGTACTGTAGTATGATGTATAAAAAGACACATACTTAGACAGATTACTCTACTTGAACAATATTTAAATTCAGTCAAGTATCATGAATTAATAGATATCAGGGCTGTTTATGCCATGTGAAAAGCTGTTTCCACTGATCTGAACAAATTTTTACCTCAGGACCTTGATCTGGGAGCATGATTTTCGGTTACATTAAATTCAGTTGAAACTATGCTTAATAAAATGAACTAAATTGTTTCAGACTGACTACCGGTAGTTTATCATTGATCATTACTCTTGGAAAAAAATTATGAATGACCAAAAGTATAAATTGAAAGAAAAAGAAATAGAAATAAGGAAGTAAGTTTTGTTGATTAGTAGAATTGGCAAGGAAATGCAATTGGGTTGTCTAGGATATGCTTCAACAATGACAAGGGTTGACAAATGATGGACAAATTAATGTAGATACTGGACGTGAGGCCTGCATTTCCATGTCAATCATCATTATGTTTGTTTACTTTTCTGCTGTGTTTTGGTCCAGACTGACGCCTCTCTCCTTTTTGATGTCATAGTTGACATTCACACAAAATCGCACATGTAACTCATTTGTTGATAACTTCCTGATCTTTTTGCACTTTGTATAGGGACTATTATGTTAATAGAGGAGAATTTGATTGAAAATAAGAAACTTAGAATTTTAAAACATTTTAAGCTCCAGAATATATATTTGTTGTTTGTTTTTAAATTATTAGGTGAAAAGGTTAACAATCCATGGAAGTGTAAAAGTAACTAAAGCTAACATTACTAGTCTTATATCTCTTACAGATAAGAATGACATAAATATCTAGGAATGTTTTTGAATGACTATGAACTTTTTATCAAACTACAGTAATCAGTACCATGTCTCTGGATAGAGGTACATGTATTGGCATGGTGCTGTCCGTCTGTCTCTACAACTGTCTGTCTTCATGTCCTGGTTGACAGGAAATAGATAAATCGTTAGCCCAAGATTTTTAGACTTGCAACTAAAAGATCAAAATGAAGAGGAAACGAAACCCTATCTGTTTTGAAGGCCAGAGGTCAAAGATCAAGGTCAAAGCTGCTGAACTTGCTAACCAAACTAGTTAAACATTGAGGACAGATGGCTTATTATCTGGCCAAAGGATATACTTGAAATGATCACCATGGAAGGAGGAAATAGTCTTGGACTGCCAAATATGTTATTCCATTTATTGAACTCTTATTTAATTGTCTGACTGCATCAAAACTTTTCAGTTTTTCTCCTGTACTGATTTACATGTACTTTTTCTAAGTACTTTCATTTTTTACTGCAATTGTGCATTTTACACTGATACAAAACATTATAATGGTTAATACATTGCCTCATAAAAGAGAATTTTCATAGTTTTTTATCAATCAAAGTAATTCTGCATGTCATTTACTTTTGATTATTTCTTGACTTTTTCCTGAAATTTTGCAATATTCATTATGAAATGGAATTGTATGTATGTCCTTTCTACTGATAGCTAGGAGCATAAATAATTGTCTGTCATGCCTTATTGCTAGTCTTAATTAATTTTGTATGTTTTGAAACTTTTACAATGTACACTCTTCTGATAGATGTATTGTAAATGAAACTAAAATGTTCCTCTGATGTGACCTAGATGGATTTGGAAACAGTTTACCCTAAAGACAAAAGTGTCATTTATGATGCATTTTAAAGTACATGTACAGCATATTGCTTTAAGTATGTTGAAGTATATCTATTTAGATTAGAAAAACGAAAATTAAGACGTCTTAAATGAATTTTGTGCGCACTTTTGGTGACAACATATTATTGTATTGATTCAACAGATTGCTTTGTATTGATCACTTATCTATTTTATGAATTACTTTTTTTTCCCAAATAGCAAATACATAAATATTGGATTACATGAAGAAACGATCTCCAGTTTACTAGATAAAGAGTAATGAATCTTCTTTACAGAATGCAAGGTTTGGCGGAATCCTTTAAATCTATTCCGTGGATCAGAATATCAAAGGTTTACGTGGTCGAAAGGCAAGGAGCCGCTGACGTATTACGATATGAACCTCTCGGCACAAGATCACCAGACATTTTTCACGTGCGAGGCAGATGCAGGCAAACCTGAATATGAAGGTAGCTGTACTCAAGGTGATGGCACTTAGTCTAGATCTTCAAGCATGTCTACACATTACTAGCTGTAAAGCATGTGATTTTATTCTTCGTAAAACAGAGAATACAATTGTAATAACCATTTTCATATTACAGATAGACTTATATTTTAATCATGCCAAGACTGGACATTACAACTTTTGACGTCATTTCTTTCTAAGACATTATAAATCTGTAACAACATCACGGTTAAAATACATGTCAAATGTTGTGATGTTGGGTCTTGGCCAGTATAAAATGCAAGTCTACTGAGATACGAGGGTTGATTTATATGTTGTGAGCCTTGGTTTTCCGGGATGGAGAAGGTATTCTGCTGATATCTCCAAAAAGGACAAACAATCAATAGCACATACTATCCTTGATTTCTGATACAGTTATGGGAAAATATTAAACTTAAGCGCTGCGGAAAGCTCACTAGTTAAAGGTGTGTTGTTCCATAAGGACAATGCTCCTGTTCACAAGTCTGTCACTGCAATGGCTGCCATTCGTGATTGTGGCTTTAATTTGATTGAGCATCCACCTTATTCACCTGGTACCTGTTGTACAAAACTACTTACGAAAATTTTTAGGAATTTTTGTAACTTTCATCATCATATAAAAGCTTAAAATCATTTTCACTTTAGATTATGTTGTCCTTTCTAATAGCATTTCTACATAATAATTACAAATTCAGAGACAAAGCATCACAATTTTTAGTTTATAAGAAGTAATAAGGGATCAAGAGTTACGAAAATTCCTTAAATTTTACGTATGTATTTTTGTAAAACAGACACCTGATCATACTCCATCAGACTCTCATCACTTCCAAAAACTGAAAGCAGCTATTTCTAGCACCCATTTTCAGTCCGATGATGACATTATACTTGCAGTGGATAGCTTTCTGCACAGTCAAGATAAGGAGTTCTTTAAAAGTGGTATTGAGGCCCTTAAACACCGGTGGCAAAAGTGTATAGATAATGAAGGGGATTATGTAGAAAAATAATGCAAAATGTCTAATAAAATTTAAATCCATCAATACAAGGCTCACAACATATCAATCAGCCCTCGTTATGTGAAAAAATGATATCCTGCTGCACAATACATATTTTCTATATGGATTCCTTATCCAAGGATATTTCATTAAATTGGTCGCAGGAGAGTACAATTAATCTCTTTCCGAATTGTACTCTATATATCCATATTGTTCTCTGGAAAAGTACAAATATTTTTGGTATTGCACCTGATAAAATTTGTCTAAGAGTATGACATAGCAATATCAATGTTGGTAAAGGTTTGATTGATATGATTAAGTCAAAGGTTATTAGACAATGTTGTGTACGCTATTGGAAATTTTGTACTTGTCCATACCATAGGGAAATACTGTGATGCACTTGATGCTTTAAGCTTCTCAGCTTATCTCGTACCGTTAAACTATAGTATATGTCATCCAAAGGTATTCAGTACCAGTAGATATCGTCATTTATCAAACTCATATACATAGACGTAACACCTACAACACACAGTGAATCTAATGTACTTGTGTATCTATCTCACTGTTCATCTTGCACAGTTCATAACAAATATGATACGTATTGTAAATTCAAGATTCATTTTGTGAAAGTATATATCATGCTGAAAAAAAAAACAAGGTAAAACACAGAATAATGATTGTACCTGCACTTTCCTTTCATTGAATTTATTTTCGTTTCCTTTTTGTGCACTTGTTTTTCATCGCACTTCAAAAGTATCTATCCTGTGTCATAATAACCAGATTGGTAGACTAATGTCTCTCTCAGTCATTTCTGTGATCACACGTAGATTATAATGTATTTTGTCATTATTTTAGTTATGCAGAGAGCATGGAGAGAAAGAAACCCAGTCTCACGAATCAAGGCAGCTAAAGACGCTTTAGAGAAAAACCCAGAGTAAGTTTACACATAATCCTTTGGCATATGCAGTTTGATTTTGCTGAAATGATTTTGTTTATATTGTATATTACTTTAGTAATTGCATTTGCATATGTAATTTGAGAAAAGAAATAGATTGTCAAAATTTCTTACAAATTGAATTTTCGTCATAGAATATATGGACTACCAGCAAGTAATATCTGAATCTATTTTCTACTTGTTATTTCTACATGTTAAACTAAAACCGTGATAAAAATGAATAACATCATTATTCATCATGGTTTTCTTTACAGCTGTCCTACGGCTATGATATTACTGGCAGAAGAAGACACTAGTACTATTGTAGATGTAAGTTTCCCTTCCATTTACACTGTAATAACTTTTAAGTTCAGATGTGATATCTGGCTCCACTATATCCTACAAATAAGTCAAGAATTTCTGGTTAAGTTAAGGTGATGAGTGAATTCTGCTGTGAACCCGTAAGAAAGGAAATGTAAGATACTAAGAAAAGAGAGACAAAGAACTGAAGGAAGAAAAGAAACTTCATTTCCCCAGCTCCTTTTGTAAAGGAAATGTACATGTAGCTTCTAATATTTGTCTTCTACTTTGTGCAGTAGATTATCAGTCTTTCTTTTTAAAAGGAATATCATCTTAAACCTTTATTAATGATTTTAGGCAGAGAAAATGTTTAAACAAGCATACAAAGCAGCAGAAACAAATTACAGAAAGTCTATACAGTTACAGCATCAGAGTCAGAGTCCCACGTGTGAGGCTATACATCGTATGTATTCATTCCGTTATCAGAAAGCTTCAAAGCTAACACAATTCTTTGATGATTTCTGATGTTTTCTTTTCATCTGTATTGTAATAGAAATAGTGATGCAAACATTTAGTTCAAGATATATACAATTTCAATTTCAATGCTAATCAATAGATATAAACCAATTTATTTATACAAATTCAAGCACATGGGCTTGCAAATGATACTACCCGGTATATTTTCATTTACATGTATATTGATTTTGAAGGTTAATTGATTTACGTACAACTCTTAGTAGTCTGAAAACTTTAAGTACATGTTGTTAGCTATTTGTATATTCTCTCCAGAGATACGTGTGTCATTCTTCTATAATTTATTTTCAATGATATTCTCTGATATTATTCCATTTTTCTGGTATTGTGTATAGGGAGAGACACGAATGTTCTAGTATATATTAAAAGAAGACTTGCCATGTGTGCTAGAAAATTAGGTAGAACACGAGAAGCTGTCAAAATGATGAGAGAGGTAGTTATCATACCATTTTCACATGTTTCATTATTTTCGTTTTAATTATAAAAAGATACATGTAGTACATAAAATTCATGGGGATTAGATTATATACGAGAACTTAAGAATTCATCATACATGTACATATGAATTAGTGTAAGATTTTGTAGAAAGTAGACTCTCTGAAATTGATACTTTAATTTTACTAGGATGCCTATAAGGATGTACCTTATATTTTACTGGTTATAGTATTGGCTATATTAGGCTCAAATTTGGGTCATACATGTACATGTATATGTGTCAGTTAATTTGTATGATATTTTAAAATCTCTCTGATTCTTGAATTTACATTGTTTTCACATGTACTAGTATTTGCCTGATTGATAACAATCTCTCTGAAGAAAAACATTTTGTAGTCATCTTTGAAAAAGTATAAGAGAAATGAATTCTAAGTTGAAATTGTTCATTGTAAGATGCTTAGAATATCAAACTGCATAATTTTGAAATCAGTGATAGATGATAAGATACGCTTTCATTTCAATTTTTGAATTTCAATTGCAGCTCATGAAAGAATTTCCTATGTTAAATTTATTCAACATACATGAGAATCTTATAGATGCACTGCTTGAGTTACAAGCTTACGCAGATGTTCAAGCAGTTCTAGCTAAATATGATGGTAAGTAACCTTTGATCTTCTTATTGATGCAAGTATGTTTCTTTTGTAATTTCAATGAGAGAGAGGATCAAAATTTGTTTACTTGTATGTTTTTAAAATGTGATAGCTATCTGTCTTTCCCAATGACTGTCCTTTTCTCTGTTAGTCACAGGTAATCATGCAAATTATGCATATTCAAAATGTTTTGATTGTCGAAAAGTATGCAAACAAGTCGTTAAAGTAACTGTTCATACTTTTGTCTTTCTGATCTTAGAAGTCATGTACATTCAAAATGTAAGGATTGTCCAAAATGGCATGAAAATAAAACGGTGAAATAAAGCCATTCATCTCTTTGTATGATGTTTTGTATTTGTAGATATCAGTTTACCTAAGTCAGCCACTATATGTTATACAGCAGCTTTATTAAAGGCCAGAGCAGTGGCCGACAAGTGAGTATCGCTGTTAGAAATTATCCTCATTGTAAATTTGTTTCACTGTTTCACTTTTAATTTGGCATGTTTTCCCTTGGACTTAGTCACTTTTTTATGCACTATTCTAATTCATCAATTGCTCAAGTCTGATATTGTTGAGTGCACTTTTAATGTGTGTATCATCTTCTATAAATATTATTTTAAATATATCTTAAGTGGCTGAAGCCTTCATATATTTTTCAATGTAATGACTTTTTTTGGATTTGTTGTTATGCTTTCTTCATCTGTATCTGAGATAAGGAAATGGAATGTTTTGATTGTGTGCTTTTTTATTAGGGGCTGGGACGATACTCCAATTCATCGTTGCATCACGAAATTTTTTTTCACGATACCAGTATCGATACACCCCGACAATACCTTATTCAAAATTTACAATAAATATGTGTTTGAATTTTTCAGATTTTCAAGTACTCGAGTTTAAATCCAACTTTCTTCAGTTAACATATAAATATAAACATGACAAAATGATAAGAACCATTGATTCTGATATGATTTTTCCAGGACTTCTTATTGTTATTTCAAATGATAAATATGTTTTTTACTTATTCTAGTCAAATAATAAACCGTTTATTTATTTAGTTTTTTTCTTTATTCTAGACAGAAAGCTAGTGTTAGATAAATATAACATGATGAATAAAAAAAAGCTACTTATATGATGAATATAAATACTATAGCCCCCGTTCCACTGCATTCCCGCTGTACCTACGTTCATTCCCGACCTCGAAAATTGCCAGGTCGGGAGAGAACGGCTCTTGGTCGTATCTTGGTCTGGTACAGCGTATGTTGGTCTAGAATCGATCGGTATTAGAGCGGGCACGCTTTAGAGGTCGGGAAAAGTTTCCCGTATTCTTTCAACCGGTTGAAAGAATACGGGAAACTTTCCCGCTCTCTTTGTGGTCGTGAAATAGTCGGCGCTTGGTCGGGATAGTTGGGGGTACAGCCTAGGTTAATCGTGTCCTGGTCGGGAAGGAGCGTGGTTTGAGCGTGATCTGATCGGCATTTATCTAAACCCCGCTCTCTTCACGCATCAGATACGCTTTAATTACGCCCTGTTCCCGATCTTTACCCGTCTATTCTACGCTCTTACCACGATCTATCCACTACAGATTCAATGTTTGCTGATCTTTCCATGACCTTTTCATGATCATCTTGCGACCTATTTACGCTCTATATGACCAAGTTACGACCAAACGACGCTGAAAATAGAATGTGTGCATATTTCATTCATTTTCTCGCACTGATATTGATTTGTTCAAAATACGTATTATCAAAATGTCGCCGCGACGATTCTTGGCTATCCAATGCCACTTTTTAAGTAAGGATAATTTTTAATTTTTATCGCGACACTTTTGGGTAAGGCTTGGTCAAAACGAGAAATACAGGCTTCTTCTTGGTCGATACGATCATTGGATGACAAATGAGATCACTTTAAGTTAGAAATTGTGTTTTGAGCGGGAATGCGTCGGGGACAGTCGGTTATAGATCGGGATTGCATCGGGAATAGATCGGGTTTTGTTCGGGAATTGATCGGAGTTTGATTGGATAGAACGGGACTTGGTCGGCAATATGATCGTGAGTAGAGCGGGTAAAGCGTGAGTAAGTCCGCGATGAAACGTGATTCGGTCATAAATTGATCGGGAGTCGTTCGGGAATAGAACGTGATGTCAAGAAAAAAATGAAAAGGTCGGGAAAGTTTTACCCGCTCTTGTGCAAATTGCGGTCGGGAATGGTCGTAGGTACAGCGGGATTGCAGTGGAACGGTGGCTTATCAAATAGCTTTTTTAGAAGTTTTTATTAATTAAATTAGTATTGTGATACTAAACGTATCTGATATCAGGTATCGTGATATGTATAGGATCGGCTGGGTACAGTATCGTCCATGCCCTATTTTTAATGTGTCCATTGTTTAGGGGGTGAAGGGTTTAGGGGGTGAAGGATTCATGTACATGTACAGTACATGTATTTTACACCTTTCATGCTTTATTTAAGACCTTTGAAAAGCCAATATTTCTGAAAAAGATCTCAGCCGTTTTCAAACTATCTACACCTTATTTGGTTCCATATTTATAAACAGCCATATATTATGCTCTGTTGTTAGAGCCCAATACATATCTTAGAATTCAATGATACTTAAATCATTTACCACCATACAAATGACATGTAACTCAGTACATGTATATCAAAATACAGAATAGGATAGAGAGCAGTGATTGGGATATTGTATTAGTAAGATAGGTAATTTATCTGTCATCATCAATTAACAAGGAATCCATTGACACACACATTTTGCCTTTGTTTGTTTGTTTATTATGCTTAGTTCTGGGATTTGTTTGTTGTTTGTTTCCTGCATCTTGATTTATAGCTGCTATAATTATGTGTAGCTTGTCACCACTTGCTGTGCTTGCATGTTTATTGTAGACAGTTTGTGCATACTTATAGTATGCATCACTTATCACCTGTAGATATGTGTCAAATTCCAGGTTCTCTCCAGATATCGCATCTAAACGAGGGTTAAGTACGGCAGAAATGACAGCGGTAGAAGCAATACACAGAGCCGTGGAGTTCAATCCTCATGTACCTAAAGTAAGTGCTTAACTTGGTTGACTCTGGGAGGGTAGGCAATATTTTTTTGGTTTCCAACCTCTTCATTTGATATTGTTCAGTTATTATTATATTATCTTATGGAATACATGAGCATATAAACCATTGTATATCATCTGAAATCTAAAATGTGTCTGGTAAAGATTGAGGACGATCAAGAAATGCTTTACTTACTAAGTATTCTACTAGTGATCATTATCATTCAAATTAATTTGTTGTATTTTGTTTTAGTATCTTCTAGAAATGAAGAGCCTTATACTTCCACCTGAGCACATATTGAAGCGAGGTGACAGTGAAGCCATAGCCTATGCTTTCTTCCACCTTCAACATTGGAAAAAAGTGGAGGGTGCTCTTAACCTGTTACACTGCACATGGGAAGGAAGTTAGTGTACTTTGTATTATTTTAACTCTATTATTGGTTATGTAAAACTTAAAACATTTTCTAAAACAATTTGAGAAAGGTTTGGAGTTTCCCACGAGGTTGTTTGAAGCAGGAATAGTTAATCTTCATAAAATAAAATGACCAGTGGCTGTTTCTCTTTATTAAATTTTTCCTAAATTACTAATTCTTCCAAGTACTTGAGGCTAGAAAGTAATAATGCATATGTATGAATTTAGGTTTTTATGCCCCGGAATCAAAGATTCGGGGGGCATATAGTTTTTGGCCTGTCAAGATTCTGGGGGCATATAGTTTTTGGCCTGTCCGTCTGTTTGTCTGTCTGTTTGTCTGAAAAACTTCAACATTAGGCATAACTTTTGAATGGAACGTGAGACAGCTTTCATATTTCACATGTGTACTCCTTGTGACAAGACCTTTCCATTGATCATGTTGATACAAAATTTTTTTACCATTGACCTTGACCTTTGACCTACTTTTGAAAAACTTTTAACATTGAGCATAACTTTTGAATGGAAGGTGATAGATCTTTCATATTTCACATGTGTATTACTTGTAACAAGACCTTTCCATTGATACCAAAATTCTGTACCTTTTTACCTTGATCTTGACCTTTTACCTACTTTTGAAGAACTTTAACATTAGGCATTTCTTTTGATTGGAAGTTGTTACAGCTTTGATATTTCACATTTGTATTTCTTTTTGACAAGACATTCCCATTGACAGACCCAATGACCTTGACCTTTGACCTTCTTTTTAGAACTTTGAACATTAACTCTTGCCCATCCAGTTTGACATACTTAACAGAAAATGTTGTTAACACTGACAAATATGCAACTGGGGCATTTTGTGTCTCACAAACACAGGTTTCATTTTATTATAGATATGAAGTTCCTTTCACAGTCATACCTAGAAAAATAGTTAACAAAAATTCCTTATTTTTTTAAGGACTAGCTTTGCACATTTTGTCTTATAGTTCATAGAGAATACTTTCATTTCTTATTTCTGTATCTTGATAGTCTTTACTCCTTGATTCCATACATATGCATATTGTTCTACATGTTTAGATATATATAATTATGTACATGTGGTACTTCCTGCTTCCTTTTCAGCATTCAGAATGATCCCCTATCCACTAGAGAAGGGACATCTGTTTTATCCTTACCCAACATGTACAGAAAGTGCTGACAGAGAGTTACTCCCTCGTAAGATTTTTTATTTTTATGAATCCTTATTGAAAGATGAATATATGGTTCATATTGTTAAGTTTGATTTCTTTTCCATTTTTCTAATATCCACATTTCTCGGACTGTAAAAACTCTTTCAATATTTGCTGAATAAACTGAAATGACTCACTTTTACTTTTTATTTGAAACTTTATTCAGCAAAGCTTTCTTCAGTCAGTATGTTCAAAAGTATACCCTGAAACATACATATGTATGTTTGGTAAAGGGGTAGAGCCACAAGACCCCTAAATCGGCCCTCTATTTTTCTCTAGAAATAAATTTCATGAGAAATAGGCGATATCTCTCATGAAAATACACGGATGTTTGCCACTTTTCATGAAAAGAAAAATATTACCAAACAAAGTACCATTTAACTGTAATGACTTCATGAAGTGACGTCATTTGATGTTTGGGTATTGACAAAATATGGCGAAAATTGCTCAGAATTTTGTCTTTTGTTGAAGAATTCAATGTGGCCGCATGCGTTAACCATGTGTTAACTGAGATAAAACATTTATGAAAAAAGGATTTACAGTGTAATGATAATCTTTCACATATAAATTTTCCATCTTACTTAATTCATGCGGCCATTGCTGATTTAATATAAATATGCAGTTTTTGCATCAATTTCTCGGAATATGACCTATTTTGGAGTTTTCAAAGGGCTAAAAGGTATTGATAAACGCAATGTTTACAAAAGATAGATTCGTGATTCAGTAGAGAACGATTCAAAATGTCAAATAATAGTTAAATATTCTATGAAGTACCAAGTTCAAAATTAGGGCCAATATTGGGCTTCGTGGTCCTACCCCTTTCAAGCTTAGAGGAAAAGAAGTTTTTAATAAAGTAATAATTATTTATCTTGATGATTTTCTATACTTTCATACTACATGTAAGTTCAGCTTTAGCATAAGAACAGACATATCAGTCAGAACTATATCAAGTTTACACTTTCCATTATGATTTCAGCTTTTCATGAAGTCTCAGTTTACCCTAAGAAGGAGTTACCTTTCTTTATACTGTTCACAGCCGGTCTCTGTTCGTTCACAGCATTGCTAGCCCTTCTCACACATCAGTACCCAGAACCAATGGGAGTTGTAGCTAAAACAGTAAGTCTTCTGTCAAAAGCTCAAACCAACCATATGTGTCTTTATTTTGATGGTGTTAGAGCTTTGTTGAGAACACTAGTTCAAGACAACTCTAGTATGTAGATTTGCAAGGGATTATTAAAGAAAGCAAAAAAAAAAAAAAAAAAAAAAAAAATGACGTGCTCATTAATGTACTGTTTGGCAGTTGTCACTAAAAAATTGGTTGAGCTATTAAAAATGAAATTAAGATGGATGCCACTGTTTGTCTAAAATTAGAAGGTCTTACTCAGACTTTGAAGAAAGAAGATATTTCTCATGGTGCAAGTTATAATTAAGATTGTAAGACTGAATATCAGTTCAGGTATTCAGTTTACTTTAGTGTAGTGAAAATTTACTTGAGTCTTATCAAAAAGAGTCTTTTTGGCCATGTCTGATATACTGAAAAAAAGGAGACTGTTATTTTAATGCTACAGTAGATTATATTTTGTGACTGACTATACGATTCATATGACTACACATCTTTACATTTCGCATTTAGGTTTCCTCATAATAGAATTTTTTGTTGAATTAAATTATTTATACTCAAAAATTTACCGTTCTATTTTCAATGATTAGAATTTTGTTTTTTTAGAATAAGATTTCATTTTATGTTTAATGATAATATTGTATGATATTTGTATACATTTTCAGGACTTTCCATTTTGTTTATAAAGTCTTATAAGATATTTTTATACATTTACAGGTCTTACAGTGGTTGTATCTGCCCATCAGTTATATTTTGGAGAAGTAAGAGGCCATTCTTCCTTCCAACCTCCTCCATCAGCTATCTCGTATCTAGTTCTGACACTCCTACTGCTTATTGAGATTATAAAATGGCAATGAAATGTCAACTGTTCAAGAGATATCTCTATTGTTTTGTGTCAATGGATTTAAGAGCCAAAAGTCTTACGTTATTTATATAAATTTACAGTGAAGAAATATTTCCATTCCAAGGAAAAGCATTTATATTTTTAGAAATTGTACTGAATTGAAAAAGAAACCAGCTCCAGTTGATACATACAAGTAACAACCAATTTATGACTGCTGTTGGGTTTAATAATAATTTATGTGCTAGGGTAAAGACGTTCTTTCAGTATTTGGTGTTTCAAGGGTATTTTCTTTGGCAGCGATTGATATTATGTAACAAGTATGACAAATATTACAGACTGTATTTCTCTATGAAACTTTTACATCACCTGAAAAATCAAGTGACAAGTACATGTAGATGACTTTGTCTGGCTTCTCTGTCTGTTTTTTCATACCAGTATGTTTGATAGTCACACTTTCCTGTGAATGATTTAAAATTTCTTATTGTTTGTCAAACATTGATAAAACAGGTCAACACTAGTCACATTAATACCTTAAAATATGAAATTGAGAGTCCTGCATTTAGCAGGTTATTTATGCTCCATGAACAGCACTCGATTAAAATAGGTGTACAAAATTATTAGAAAAATCAATGTTCTTCCCAAAAAGCTTGCTTTGTAACACTATGGTTTGTAATTCTATGGGTGCTGTGTTTCAAGCGAAGTAATTTTTTTTTTTTTGAGAAATTCTTTATACTTCTGTCTCTTATATTTTTTACATTCAGTGAGATATTATCTAATTTCTCATTGTTGTAAATTAGCTGTTATCCATGACATACAAATGAATTTATTGATGGGTTCTAAGCGATATCACATTGAGAAACAATGTATCAAAATGACATATCCATACAACAAATATTAAATACATCCAAATGAATTGTTTTGATTTCTTATTGCATCAACTTGTATTACAGATAGAAATTTGGAAATGTATCAAGGCCTTAGGATGTCCGTTTGATTGTAATTGTTTTAGTGTCGAGGTTTTAAAGATTTTACAATATTAAAATCTCTTCAATTTTCCAAAAAGAGAATGAAATTTAAGAAAAACTACAGACTTTCACCACTATGGAGTATTTTAATATAGTTGCATAATCAGTAGTGTAAAAAAAGTAGATATTTGATATCAAACATGTAAATACATAGCATGTTCCACCATTTATGGGTGTTTATCAAAAAAAGATGAAGGCCACAAAGCAAAGAAAGCCCAAACTTTGGTACCTGTCAGAAAAATACACTTGCTCTTTACAAAAATCATTTGAGATTATCTGTTGAAGTGATTTTCAAACGGATGTCATAATGGGCATTGAAAATCTGTATGTCTTGTACTGAGGATGCATTTTTAGCTCTACTGCTCAATGATCAGTCGAGCTTATGCGATCGGTCTGCGTCTGGCATCCGTCCATCCGTATGTTAAACATTTCTTGTGGTGTCAAGTCCTCTGTTATTGTAGATGGAAAGTTAATTCTTTTTGCATCATGATGGGTCTATGGTCTAGTTGTGCACTTAATATTTTGTTTGAGCCCCTGACCCCAAGGGTCTAAGGAAGTGGGTGTGGTCATCTCTTCCTTTATAATTCTATGTAATCTTGTGGTCGTCATTTCTAAGATAGTATTAATGATAGAAAGTTAATTTTTTGCATCATAATGGGTCTATTCTCTAGTTGTGTACCTGATATTTTTTTTTTACCCTCAGGGTCTTTGGAAATTGGTGTGGTCATTTTCTCCTATATAACTCTATGTAACCTGGTGGTCAGCATTTTGTTAAAAAGTATAAACGATAGAAAGATAATATTCTTTTTGCATCATGATGGGCCTATGGTCTAGTGCAACTGATATTTTGTTTGAGCCCCTGACCCCCAGGGTCTTAGATATTGGGTGTGGTCATTATCTCCTATATAACAATGTAATCTTGTGGTCACAATTTCTAAGAAAGTATAAATTTAAGAAATGACTGTCTTACTTTGGGTGTTCATGGTAGTATAATTCTGGTTGGTCACGTGCAAATTCCGAGTATCGCACTTGTCCAACCAGAATTATACTACCATGAACACCAAAAGTAGGACAGTCATTACTTACATTTCCATTTGTACTAAATATCAGACTACCTGTTTAGCATAAATAATGATCCTTTTGCATGTTATAATGTCAAAAGTATCAGAACATTGGTAAATTCTCTGTACTTTCAAAACTAAAGCATGACATCATAGTAGATAATGATAGAAAGTTATTTTTTTTTTTTTTGCATCATAATGGGTCTATGGTCTAGTTGTGTACCTGATATTTTGTTTGACCCCCAGGGTCTTAGGGAATGGGTGTGGTCATTTTCTCCTATATAACTATGTAACCTGGTGGTCACCATTTCGTAAATTTTTGCATCATGATGGGCCTATGGTCTAGTGCACCTGATATTTTGTTTGAGCCCCTGACCCCCAGGGTCTTAGATATTGGGTGTGGTCATTATCTTCTATATAACAATGTAATCTTGTGGTCACAATTTCTAAGAAAGTATAAATTTAAGAAATGACTGTCTTACTTTAGGTGTTCATGGTAGTATAATTCTGGTTGGTCACATGCAAATTTCAAGAATCACACTTGTCCAACCAGAATTATACTACCTTGAACACCCAAAGTAGGACAGTCATAACTTATATTTCCATTTGTACTAAATATCAGACTACCCGTTTAGCATAAATAATGAGCCTTTTGCATGTTATAATGTCAAAAGTATCTGAACATTGATAAATTTTCTGTACTTTCAAAACTAAAGCATGACATCATAGTAGGCAACCAGAATTATAGTTTATAAATCCGTTTGCTGACGGGCGCTTAACATTGGGATGGAAATATATAATAATGTATCACTGGGTTGGGTGCACCCCCCCCCCCTTGATCCTCCAAAACCGGCCTAACTTTGTAGCCTTTTTTGCGCTCTTTCAGATAAAAATTTGTCTCATGGAAATTTCCATTGCAAAAGTGGTGCTTTTTGGGAAAAACATGGTTTTTTTTAGTCAAAAATCACTGAAAATAGGAAAAAAAATTATAACTTTTATATGGTTGATGTTTTTAGAAAATGAAAATTGTGAATATATAGTACTTTTGATGCTCTTTCAGATGAAATAAGTTGCAAGTTCCAAATCCTTTTTTTACTGTGTGTTTTGGGGTAAAAAAGTCGAATTTTTGCCAAAATTCACAGAAATTTGAGGAAATTTTAATTTATTCCTGCTTCTCAGCTCCTCAATATTGCATATGATCATTCAATGATGATTTAAAAAACATCTTTGAAGTCTCCTCTTTCAAATAACATATATTTTATATTCTTATTTTTTTGCAAACTCCTCGAAATTAATTATTTTATACAGAAACCTGTATTTTCAATCAGAAATCTCAGATTTCTGTATATTTATTTAAAGAACCCTTAGTTGTTATGAAAGCAATGATTGAAAGCTATTTTCTAGTGTAACTTTTCACACTCTATCAGATTATATATGTTTTACTAACATTTCCTTCAAAATCAAAGTGTTTTGGGGGAAAAACGTATTTTTTTCATTTAAAAATAGCTGATTTCTGGAGAATATTTATTGAATCTATAGAAGGTCTTGAAATGATAGCAGGAATGTATTTTGAACTGTAATTATTTAGGTTCACTCATAAATTACATGTATGAAACATAAAAGGTATATTTCCTACTTAATTTTGGGGCAAAATGCCTGTATTTTGTCTAAAAATTACAGATTTCTGGAAAAATTTTATTAATTCATTTTCTTTGCTAAAACTATTCATTTAAAGCTATTATCATTATAGAAAGTAACCATCTTGTCAGAGTATTGTGAAATTAAATGTTATAATTAATTAAAACCATCATTTTTGGGTAAAATATGCATTTTTTTATGCAAAAACCACTTATTTTGAGAAAATAAGTACTAGCTCTTTTGATTTGCCTGAATTGATATGTTTTAGCTTTGATATTATGCTGTTTCTTATTATAAATGGATAGGAATGTTATTTGATAACTGAAATTTAATTCATATCTTATTTTGGGGCAAAAAACCTTATTTATGTGAAAAATTCACTTATTTCTGTGAATATTTTTTAAAATTTATATTTTTTATTTAATCAACACTGGAGAGGTTTCATATAATTGGATGGCATCAATGTGATCAAGTTTAATGAGTAAGAAGAGATTTCTTTGATTATCTTGCTATTTTGGGTGGAAAATCTCGATTTTTATTTAAAAATTGCTAATTTCTGGAAAATCCTTATTACTATGAAATCAGACGTTATTATTTATATTCAAAAGAGTTCCTGGGTATATCATAGTTTGTCCTTGTTAGTCATATGCATTTGAAATATCCTCTGTTAATTTAATTGATAATTTGGGGCAAAAAAACCTAATTTATGTGCAAAATTCACTTATTTCTATGAAAATCGTTTTAAATCTATATTTTTTATTCAATCAAAGTTGGAGAGGTTTCATATAATTGGTTGGCATAAAAGTGATCAAGTTTAATGAGTTTAAAGAGATTTCCTTGATAATCTTGCTTTTTTGGGTGGAAAATCTCAATTTTTATTCAAAAACTGCTGATTTCTAGAAAATACTTATTACTATGAAATGTGTCGTTATTATTTATATTCTAAAGTGGTTCTGGGTATATCATAGTTTGTCCTTGTACGTCATATGTATTTGAAGTATCCTCTGTTAATTTAATTGGTATTTTTGGGCAAAAAATAAGTTTTATATGAATATATATCCTATATCAAGAAACATACTATTGAAAGTCTTATATTTCAGTTAAATAGGAAATACAGAGGGTAATAATCATAATTTGAAATATGAGACTTTCTATAGTAAGATTCTTGATATAGGCTATATATAATTCATAGAAAAGATATTTTTTGCCCAAAAATACCAATTAAATTAACAGAGGATACTTCAAAAACATATGACGTACAAGGACAAACTATGATATACCCAGGAACACTTTAGAATATAAGTAATAACGACACATTTCATAGTTATAAGGATTTTCCATAAATCAGCAGTTTTTAAATAAAAATTGAGATTTTCCACCCAACTAAGCAAGATTATCAAAGAAATCTCTACTAATTCATTAAACTTGATCACTTTTGTGCCATCCAATTGTATGAAACCTCTCCAACTTTGATTGAATAAAAAACGATTTTCACAGAAATCAGTGAATTTTGCACATAAATTAGGTTTTTTGCCCCAAATTATCAATTAAATTAACAGAGGATATTTCAAATGCATATGACTAACAAGGACAAACTATGATATACCCAGGAACTCTTTTGAATATAGATAATAACGTCTGATTTCATAGTAATAAGGATTTTCCAGAAATTAGCGATTTTTAAGTAAAAATCGAGATTTTCCACCCACAATAGCAAGATAATCAAAGAAATCTCTTCTTTCTCATTAAACTTGATCACATTGATGCCATCCAATTATATGAAACCTCTCCAGTGTTGATTAAATAAAAAATATAAATTTTAAAAAATATTCACAGAAATACATGTAAGTGAATTTTTCACATAAATAAGGTTTTTTGCCCCAAAATAAAATATAAATTAAATTTCAGTTATCAAATAACATTCTTATCCATTTATAATAAGAAACAGCATAATATCAAAGCTAAAACATATCAGTTTAGGCAAATTAAAAGAGCTAGTACTTATTTTCTCAAAATAAGTGGTTTTTGCATAAAAAATGCATATTTTACCCAAAAATGATGGTTTTAATTAATTATTACATTTAATTTCACAATACTCTGACAAGATGATTACTTTCTATAATGATAATAGCTTTAAATTTATAGTTTTAGCAAAGAAAATGAATTAATAAAATTTTTCCAAAAATCTGCAATTTTTAGACAAAAAAACAGGCATTTTGCCCCAAACTTAAGTAGAAAATATACCTTTTATGTTTCATACATGTAACTTATGAGTGAGCCTAAATAATTACAGTTCAAAATACATTCCTGCTATCATTTCAAGAACTTCTATAGATTCAATAAATATTCTCCAGAAATCAGCTATTTTTAAATAAAAAAATACGTTTTTTCCCCCAAAACACTTTGATTTTGAAGGAAATGTTAGTAAAACATATATAATCTGATAGAGTGTGAAAAGTTACACTAGAAAATAGCTTTCAATCATTGCTTTCATAACAACTAAGGGTTCTTTAAATAAATATACAGAAATCTGAGATTTCTGATTAAAAATACAGGTTTCTGTATAAAATAATTAATTTCGAGGAGTTTGCAAAAAAAAATAAGAATATAAAATATATGTCATTTGAAAGAGGAGACTTCAAAGATGTTTTTTAAATCATCATTGAACGATCATATGCAATATTGAGGAGCTGAGAAGCAGGAATAAATTAAAATTTCCTCAAATTTCTGTGAAGTTTGGCAAAAATTCGACTTTTTTACCCCAAAACACACAGTAAAAATAGGATTTGGAACTTGCAACTTATTTCATCTGAAAGAGCATCAAAAATACTATATATTCACACTTTTCATTTTCTAAAAACATCAACCACATAAAAGTTACAATTTTTTCCCTATTTTCAGTGATTTTTGACTAAAAAAACATGTTTTTCCCAAAAAACACCACTTATGCAATGGAAATTTCCATTAGACAAATTTTTATCTGAAAGAGCGCAAAAAATGCTACAAAGTTAAGCCGGTTTTGGAGGATCAAGGGGGGGGGGGTGCACCCAACCCAGTGATACATCCCAGACTATGTTACTTTTGATGTAAAGTTAAATATGTTGCATTCCAATTACCGTATTGAGTTCCGATATACAATTACGTGGTGAATGAAAGTCAAACACAAAACTTAAAATCAGAATCCAAACATCACAATCAATAGGCTGACAAAACCTTGAAAACAAAGAGAGGAGACCCCTATATTGGCGAAAACAGCGGAACGAAATAGAAAAAGTGGACAATAACGCAGTACCATAGAGACATTATGACGACAGTATATATATAATGAACAGTTCCCCCAGAGTCTAGTGTATTGTATGCATGCCCTGTGTTACTTGAAAGGCCATTCGATAATCAAAAGGCTTACAAACACAAGAAAAATACATGAAACAAAACAAAGTTGTTTATCAATTTGTTAATTCTACACATTAATCATGTTACATGTAACACTGTATTATTAATCAGGATTGAAGCTTAATAATATTTCTATCGCATTATTAAAATATTTAAGCAAGGGGGTCACATTGCTCACCTGAATTGCAGACAAAAGAATAATAGTGGACAATTTGGTGGAGGCCCTTGAGTCCTTTAAGGTTTCATGAAATCATGTGCATCAGTTTTGAAGATGTCGAAAATGCGTCAGCCAATCAGAGCCCTCGGCGGCCATTTTTGTTGACAGTTCGGCACAAAAAACCACAAACTTGGTGTAGAGGACCTAGAGTACTTGCTTTCTCTAAGGTTTCGTGAAATTCTGTGTAGCAGTTGCAGAGGAGAAGTGGAAAATGTGTCAGTGAATCAGAACCCTGGGTGGCCATATTTGATGACCGATCGACACGAAAAACATAAACTTGGTAGATGACTTTGAGTACTTGCTTCCTGTAAGGTTTCGTGAAATTCTGAGCAGCGGTTGCAGAGGAAAAGGAAAAAATGCGTCAGCCAATCAGAGCCCTTGGCGGCCATACTGTGCATGTGGAGAAATGATGCCACTTATCTCAGTCACGTGACGAAGTTCGGCGAAACTCGCATTAAAATCAGTTAGTATCCTTTCTCCGTAAAATCTTCTTTTTATTTAATTTCTGTTATTCATATTATTTTCAATTTGTTATGTAACGATGATTCATGACCTATTTTCAATTCTATAAGAAAACATAATGATTTGATACTAGAAAATTTCGTAGAAAGAAGGAATTTTTTAAATATGTGGGAACCGCCAAAATCAGTTATCCGAAAAAACGACGATACCTGACTTCAACTACTTGTTATAAACTTTCAATCGCGATGCCCGGAACACGAATTATTAAACTAGAAACCTAATAAAACGGACATTGAAGTTGCCAAAACTCGCAAAATCATGCTGTCTTCCTATGAAATTACTGTATAGCCTATGGACAGAATCTTACTTATTTTCAACTCATGTGGGAACCGCGAATTTAACACGGAAAATAAAGTTTTTTACATCAACTTCTTCAGAAAATAGCCGAGTATCATATCCAATGCCCGGAAGCCGTTTAACAGTCTTAGTTACAGTGATGCCCATATACGACAATAGTAATTTCAAATCTGGCTGCGAGCCATGACGTGACGTCAGAGTGGCATTATTTCTCCGTATGGAAATCATTTATTTTCGCGGTGCCCAATTTTCGTGGATTCTGTATTTTCGTGGGGACGTAATTTCGAGGATGCCGCAAGGTTGGCTTGTGACAAACAGTTGCAAAAACAGTGTTGACAAGCATTGCAATTAAAAGCAATTAACGTATTTGTCCACGTTATTCGAAAAAAGGGAGGGAATGTACACGTTAATCGACAATAATATGCATGGTTGTGTTGTCATTAAAAGTTGTTTCAACTTCTTGCTTTATGTATAATTATTTGTTGGGGATGTAAATTCGTGGATGAGTCTATCCACGAAAACCACGAAAATTGAGCCCCCACGAAATATAATGCTTTAATCACAGCAGCAACATCTATTCTAAAATTATGTACCACAGTTGTCTGTTTCATTCTTGTTTTCTGAAATTGTGTTTTTCTAGGTAAAAAGATGACGTTAGAAGTCAGGTCACCGCGGGTTTAGTTTGCAGTTTAGAACAGCCGTCTTGGTATGTTTCTTTAGATCTTATGCATTGTTACGTCATGAGCATTTTATGCGAAATGAAAACACAATCCTTTCAATAGTTTCATCTCGGGGAAATACATTGGATCGATGACTGTGCATATATTACAAAAAAGAAACATAATGAACACTGAAGACTACCACACCGACAAAGAGTAAGAAAGAAACATTCTACAAAGAGTCGAAAGTGAATCCCCAATGGGGATGAGATCAGGCGCCCGGGGAAAATGAGCATCTCCTGTTTGCCAAACTTTGCTAGCAATAACCGTCACTTTAGCCGTGCAAAAAAGGTCATATCCTGTAAATTTGTTTTAAACATTCTGCGCTTTGAATGGTTCTAACCTAAGATGTTTTCCAACACAGAGGACAAAGAAATGCTATAATGTTCTATATTTTCATTATATCGACCAAAAGAAACATACGCAGTGACAGTCTGTCGCTCACAAATATACCCTTGGTTCACTGGTTTTTGGTTAGTCTCATTGCGTTCAGAACGAATTCGTTGTAGTTTGAGCTTACTCGTGGATAACGTATCAATTGCAAAATGAATACTCCATAGGCAGGGACGGAGAAATACTATACCACTTAGGAAAGGGAAATTTGTAAATTTGAAGTTAGTCATATACTGTATTGCAGTATTTAAAAGATAACCATTATCGTCAAAAGATAATCAGACATCTAAATATGAAGCACAGCTTATAAATACTTACTTATAGCTTACTAGGAGTCCGTCGAAGCTCAATTGTGTGCTCTATTGTGAGAGTTGTTGAGATAATCGTCAGGATCTTCTTTAACTCATTTCAGTCGCTTCTTTGACCTTTTGTTCACGTGGATAGATTGTGTTCAGGCAATCAGCAAAATATGGATCATCAACTGAAGCTATAATTAAGGTGTATGTACGTGCACTGACCAATTGACTGGAATCCCCGAGATAAGAATTTATGAAATGTACCAACGTTACTACAAATGGCAACACTCATGACAAAACCTGCTGGAATACGTTCGTGTATACATGCATGTTTCGGACCATCAATCCTTATTCAAGAAGTGAATGCCATCTGTAATGAATTGTTGAAAAACCCTTTCTTGGAAATATTTTGATAAACCACAGTCATATTTTTCCTATTTTGTATTGTATGCTATTTATTTTAAATTTCCGGATTAGACATAACGAAACTAACATTCTTAATACAGACATTGCGAAAGTTTTTACAATTTACCAGACATGTTTGAATTTTTGTAGAAATTCAAACATGTTTATTAAGAAAAAATTGATATATTTTACCAGACCGAAGCAAATTTTACTAGATCTGTCTGGTATATCTGGTGACCTTCGGATTGTCTGTTAATAGAATGAGCATTGTTTTATACAGAATTTGTTGTCTATAAATTGATTCGATCCATTGTGAGTTTCAAACCACTTTTTTCAATCTAATGCTCATAATGATGGCTTTCCTCTTGTGATTATGTTTTTTCATTGTCTTAATACACCTTTTCCGTATTTATCATTACATCAACTATTCATTAAGGATTAATGAATTAAATCATATAGTTTCTTTTGATTTCCCTCGACAGCAGGTTTCTTTGATTTCGCTCGACAGTAGGTAATAGCTTAATATTATTCAAGTCTAGAGAAGATTTTTCTCGTCTCTTCGTTCTTTTGTCTTTTTTGCACGTATAATCAAGCCGTGTCCTGAACAAGTATCGAATCGATACTCTAAGACTGAATACTAGTATGTTTGTTGTTTAAACAAAAGTTCTGACTGTCCTCGAGTAAATAACATAAGAAGGATTTATTTCAGGCTCAATTAGAAGACACATTCTTAATTTCTGTTAATTGCCCTAAATCTGAAGCTGCTAGGACTCCTTGTAATACCGATCATGACGTCAACCTCTGGAAAGACACCCTCCTTTTCTGGCAATAAATGGAAACGTTGAACAATACAAACTAGAAAAAGGAATAGCTCCATTTTCGCCAACGATTCTCCCAGACAAATCCGACGACCTAAAAAAAAACATTGTTGATCTTATGACAAAGAGGAATAAAACTCACATTTCCTCCGTTCAGAATTTTTTAATGTATATATGAGAAACTGTTCGATACTCCTATAATTACTCAATGTTGAGAAGTGTGGCCACTTTTTGTTTTTCATTATGTTTCCTTCAAAATAAGGATTAATTTGAATAATTTCTCCTTTTGTGCACTTCTTTCTATCGCTACCGTGCATCAGTATGCCAAAATGGAACCAGTAATAGGTTCTTATTTATAAAAGAACGGACATAGCGCTAGATTGTAAGTTACCATGTCCAAAATCCTCTGAAATAGTACTGAAATAAGCATTTGCTCATGTTCTTGGATACCACTCTCCGAAAATTTACAAAAATCAAATAAACTACTGAATGATTCCTTATATCTAGAAGATATACATCAATGATAATAACAATGTTAATCATCTCCGCAAAAGAGTGCTCGAGTGAATGATTTTGTTCATCGGCGATTTTAGATTATCTTGTATGCGCATCTTAACAGAAGGTTTTATATTTCGGAAAATGTAAATTACTTGATGGGACGTATATCTCAATCGGTACCGAAAACGTATTAGAAAAATGATTTGTACACCTGAAAACAAAAAGGTAAAGGTAAGGGGGCTTATAGTCTCGTATCCTCTGAGCCTCACGCGACTTCTACAATTACCTCCTTGGCGAGACCTGTGCTAATGAGTATATAAGCAAAGCTGTCGTTTAGGCGCTAATACTTTTCATTCACATTGCATGTTCATCTCATGTACCAAGTTCTCGGTTTCATCCTGGAGAGAATGCAACGTATTGTAAAGTTGTCATGACCAGCGACGACGAGACTCTAACCCACGACCCATGGGTTTGTAGTCCATCGCGCTACTAAACACTACTCCAACAGCATATTTCATGAAGCAAAATTCTTACCAAGTGAAAATGGGAAAAATTGGGTTTTGCCTTCAAAACGCCCATCCTTAGTTAAGAATCGTTCTGGTTTGAACTCTTTTGGCTTGGGAAAAATAACTGGATCCATGCAAACCGAGGTAAGATTTAGAATGATGGTTGATCCTTTTGGAATGACGTGCCCATTCCAACTGACGTCATATTTCACGCCATGAGGAACAGAGAGGGGTACAATGTTCCCCAATCGTTGGCTTTCAGCCATGACGGCTTCACAGTAAGGTAGCCCCTGTCTGTGTTCCATCGATGGGCAAACATCGTCTCCGATTACGGTTTGGATCTCTTCATACATTTTCGCCTGAATATATGGATTTCTGATCAGATAGTATATTGCCCATCGTATTGTTGTGGCCGTGGTGTCGGATCCAGCGTTGAAGAAATTCCTTATTGTCCCAAGAAGTTGGTCATCTGTTAGTGAGTGGATGTAATTACAATGAGTGCTACATGTAGTTATTGAGTTGAAATTATTTCGTTCAAAAACAGTATCTTAAAGCAAAATTAAAAGTCTTAAAAGTCCACAATTCGAAATTCAAGCACTTATCAATTAAGTTATTGTCAAAATTTTATTTTTAAATTTCAACAGTTGAAAAAAAAGTATTCAATGTCTTTTTGTTGCACAGGAGATCAAGATAAACAGAATACGCTTACAAATCTGTTTTAATTTTGCCTTTCGTTTTCATTTCTTATCAGCGTAATCGTTTCCATCAGTGATAGATGCTTTTAAAAAATAAAACCGAAGGGCGCCATTGAAATACATTTGACAGTTTCAGAAAATCACTTCAGCATTTTGGTAGTTCCACTGAAGAGGATTTACTATCAAAAACACGTGTCTGGTGCATTAAAATTGGTTTGAAGATTTCTTCATGAAGGTAAAGAGTTATACCTCGCACCATTGTTTTGGAGATGCTAGTAATTTCCCCACTTCTTTCTTTTGAAACTGTTATCATTTTAAACTTACCAGAATAATATGACTCAGAGGAAGTTTGTGATTGCTGCTCCAGGAGAAAGGCATCAATGTAATCTCGAATGTTTTCCTTGTTGAAAGTTTGCCTATGTTCACGGATTTGTTCACTCAGAAATTGTTGTATGGCATCTCGTCTTTCAGTACTTTCCTTGATGCCTGTTGGATCTCCAGGCAGATACTTTAACCAACTGGCAAATCCACTGCCCAGCAAATTTGTTTTGGAAAATTGTGCATGTACAAGGTTCATGATGAGTAGAAACTTCTCGTCATCGTGCTCAAATCTTTTCCCGAAAACAATGGAGCAAATAATATTAGAGATACTTATTGATAGCAAATGAGAGATTTCGAAAGGGGAACCTTTTAGTTTTTCAATTTCGTTCACCAATATTGTTACTTCGTCCATTACTTGAGTTTCTAGGCATCTTTTACCAACTCCAAAACTTCTCAAAGTTCGGATGGCAAACGTTCTTTGTTCTTTCCATAACTCCCCTGATGTAGCAGCTATTCCTGGTGAAAAGAGAATAGACAATGACAAGTCAAGAAACATTTTTCTTCCTTCAGAAACACGTGTAGATGGATTTCAGATACGATGATCAAAACCCGGTAATTTTTTGTTTACATGTTAATGTTAAATCAATATGCCATCGAGAACATTTCACTATGAAAATGCAAACTACAAATGAAAGCAAAAATATTTTGAAAGAAGGTTCCAGCGAATTATTGTACTAATACAGTATCTTACCAGTACCACCTGCTCTGGAAGCCATGAATGCCGGTCTATCAGACAAGGCATCGGCTTGCTTTACTATGAGTTCCTGAAGAGCCTTGGTTCCGTTGATCACTATGAATTCAGACAGTCCCAGTTTGATATAAAAGACATCTCCATATTGTTTTCGCAGTCGTGCAAAATCTTCTGTGCGATCTTTTGATTTCATTTCCATGATGGAACCGATAAGAGGGAATCCCCTTGGTCCAGGAGGAAGATTCCGTTTCCATTTTGTGTTCAAAATGATAAGTATTGCTGTACATAAAGTCAGCAGAATTAAGATAAAGTTACTCAATTCAAAGTTTTCACCGAACATTATTACAAAAACAGTTTCAACATTTACGGGGTATGATGAAACGACTGAGGACAGTGGATATTACATTCGTTTACATTAGGTATACGGAGAGTTGAAAAACGGGGACAAATAGGACGATAATCTTGGAACGCATAACCCCGCTATATGTTTATCTTTTTACATCAATAGTCACCTAAATACATCATTATGTGAATAACGCGTACGACTCCAACTTCAAAAGATTTACAAATCTCTCTTTTCCTGAGTATTAAAATCTCTTGTCTACGGTACATTTATACCGTATTGCAATTTAGAGCACGTCTTGGTTCTGAGGACAAAGCATTGAGAAACTACTATGGCTACAGATTTCGTCAATGCATATACCTTTGGACAGTACAATGAACATATAATACATATATCGTTGTTCCCGATGTCGACCATTAAAAATGTGCAAGATCAGACTTTTTCTATGCGGCTTAATGGACGGATGTTGGTACCAAGTGCAATATCAACAAGTTATACTTAAAGCTGAAATAAAGAAAACCAAATAATGAATAAAGAAGAGCGAAATTTTTAACATAAACTGTAATGCCAATAAAATACGCTTTAGTTATAAAATAATCTATCGACACATAAAAGCTATCAATACATTTCAATTCAAGTGTCGAAACACTGTGAAAGTAGGGGAACGATATCATAGGGGACTTAAATTCCACCAGAAGAGATGCCAACTAAGTGGTTGAAATGATAAATATTATGTTTTTTGTTGTTATAATGCAAGTGCACCATATGGGAATTTCAACAAATAATGTTTCATCAGTGATACAAGGGCCACAAAAGAGGAAATCCATCACAGAATATTTCATAATTAGTTGTTTTGTTAGGTTTTATATATTTCATGATTTTGTATGCACATTGATTCTGATTTTTAGATTCAGATATTAGGTCTTGTGTTTGACATTCATTCACTGATAGAAAAGTATATGCAGTTCTAGATCTGAAAGATATTTCAAATCCAAATTACGTAATTTACAGGAAAAATTTGTCTTCGCTCCTGCATATAAAGCAGCCAACAACACCATAATCCTACGAAAACGTTACTATATATCAACTTTAGTTTCGGAACTTTCGTCTACAAATATTTATATCAAAAGCAATGAAAGTATCCCCAACATTTTGAGCAAACATAACAGTGAAATGTCTTCATTTAACATCCCTATTTCTAAATTGGATTTTCCTACAATATACTGCATACCAAAACTGCACAAATCTCCTTACAAATTTAGATACATTGCTAATTCTAGCAACTGCTCAACTACAAGTTTGTCTAGAAATTTGACGTCAGCCCTCACGACGGTAAAGGAACACGTTGCAAAATCTGAACAGGAATGATGTAAATTTATTTTGGTCTATAAAAAATTCCGGGGATGTGATTGACAAAATGAAATCTAGAAATTTTCAAGCCAATACGATTTCTTCATACGACTTTTCAAATATGTACACCACGCTTCCTCACGACAAGATTAATTAAGAAATGACTTTCTTACTTTGGGTAAGACCGATTCACGGAATTTGCACGTGACCAACCAGAATTATACTACCATGAACACCCAAAGTAAGACAGTCATTACTTATATTTCCATTTGTACTAAATATCAGACACCCTGTTTAGAATTAATAATGAGCCTATTGCATGTTATAACGTCAAAAGTATCTGAACATTGGTAAATTCTCCGTACTTTCAAAACTAAAGCGTGACGTCATAGTAGGCAACCAGAATTATAGTTTATAAATCCGTTTGCCTAACGGGCGATTAACATGGGGATTCCTCTGCAATGGAAATATTGATCAATTGTCCAAACTCATTAAATGGTGCTATAATCGAGAGGGGAAAACTTATATTTGTACATCTGAATCAAAGGGTTTCTTTTCCGCTACAGAATACAAATTATACAAATCATGGACATGTAGCGACCTGTGTAGTGCCTTGTCCTTCCTCTTGGACAACATTTATAAGATTTGGTGAGAATCTCTACAAGCAGGTTGTAGGGATTCCTATGGGTACAAATTGTGCGCCTCTTGTTGCAGATTTTTTTTATACACATATGAAAAAGAATTTATTCAAAATCTTCAAAAGGAAAGAAAACATGATGATATGAAATGCTTCATTGGTACTTCTAGGTACCTGGATGATATTTTTACTATCGATAATCCTGTTTTTGAAAAGTATAAAGATGTTATTTATCCACAAGAATCGACTCTAAACAAGGCAAACGTTACAGACACAGAAACACCATTTCTGGACCTAAATATCAAAATTGTCAATGGAGAAATTCATACAAGTGTATATGACAAACGAGATGATTTTGGATTCAACATAGTAAATTTCCCCTGGCTTGACGGTGATGTCCCTAGATTACCGTCATACGGTATCTACATTTCACAGCTCATCCGGTATGCTAGAGCATGTACTGATGTTTTGGATTTTCATAAATGAAATTTACAAATTACAAAGAAACTTTTAGGTCAAGGTTTTCGCTTTCACAAACTAGTAAAGACTTTCTGGAAATTTACAAAATTATTTGTCAACTTCTTTTGAAATTCGGACCCATACAAGCAACAGAGTATATTACTTTAGGTATTTCACAACCTGCATTTTATGGTGACATAATTAACAAAATAAGAAGGATCAAAGGAAGACAGCATATTTATCGAAACTGCATCAGAGTCATCAAACGCCTTTTATACCGTGGATATGATCCTAATGTCACCAGACGGACACTAAGCTTGGTACTTGACCAATCTACAGTCTTGTACGAGCGCATTCTTAACACTTGTACTCTGACTGACTGTGACGACGGGACTCCATGACGGGCCCTGTTCAAACCTCCTTAGAGAAGACAGGGCCCCGACCACCTGTCCTCTCTGACAGTCAGTCGGACTCCTCGGGTGATAACATATATGAGATCGCTACAGCCGGCAGAGCACGGACTGTATTACGCACGTCCTCTTTTTATGTCCATTTACATATTCATCTGTGTTGCTTGGACCCCTGTGTTTTACGGTCTTGTTTGTGTGTGGTCATCTAACAGTGAGGAGGTTTTACTCTATAATTGTGCGTTCTTCAAGACCTCTGGGAAATCGGAATAGTGGGAGGGTTGTGCGCACGTAATTCAGGATAACCACACCGTCTGCTATTAACGTGGTAGATGGCCGTCCTAAGTCTGCACCTGTTGCCCATTGGTCTCGTTGGTTTATGTGTAGTCTTTTATGTTTCATGTTTCTATGGTGTGAGTTGGTGTTCCTTGTCCCTTTTGCGTCTTTTTCTGTGGGTGTCTGTTCTGTGTGTGTGTGTGTGTTTTTTTTTTTTTTGCTGTGGATGCTGCAACCTCGTGTTGTTGGCGATCCCCTCCTTTCTTCAACTACTGTAATCGTAGTTATTTTCGTGGGGAAATTTCGCGATTATAACATCACGATTTTTCGCGTGGGGAAATATTCGCGATAAAAATGTCTTTCCCATTGTAAGAATGAAACGGGGATATTTTCGCATGTGGGAAAATTTTCGCGAAATCCTTCTATTCGCGAAAATGCGAAAATTACCCCTACGCGAAAATTTCCACGTTTACAGTAAATAAGTGAGACAACACATTTAACTAGAAAGACAAGGTAAACATAACATTTGACATTTGAAAAACTGGGGGAAAAAAAGGACTATCAAAACTGAGTAACGTAATATATAAGCATATATGAGGGAGTAAACGTAGCGCATTACTTCTGGTAAAGGAAAGTCACTTGACGTCTGGACAGTACAAAACGCATGATAAACATCGTGGTAACATTTGTCTAACAACTAGCTGGTGGATAATCATGATGTCCTACTAGTATTTTTATCAATTTCTCATAAAAAAAGGTTTCCAAATTGTGCACATGCTCCTTTAAATGATTTATTGCACCAACATCGCTTAAAGAAGTACATATACAGTTTATACAACTTATTTCTCTTTTACTAAAAAGTAGGGAGGGAGAGGTAATAATATACATGTATATCAAGGCAAAGAAAGCAGAGACTCATGAACACATGGAGTATAAGGAGTACCTTCTTTCTTGAGTTTTAGAAAGTCATGCAAAAATCTGACCACTTTTTCTGTTATCTAGATGCACTTTACTTAGTATCTCGTCCCATAGATATTAAAGGGACATTTTTGGAATTTATTTCCTTTCCAAGGGGAACCATGATCCAAAAGAATTCATTTTGGAAATCCTTTTATCTGAGTCTTTATTTTGCCGATTGTTTTTATGTTTCAATTCACGAGTGACCAGTCCATGCAATGTAATCCATTGTTTTTCTTGTCCTTCATGTTTCAGAGTTGTCTAGCTCTGTATGATTTATTCGTAAATGTTCAACGTCTTTAAATTCAATAGCATCATTTAAGAACAGATAAATTTGCAGTATAGACCAGACAAGCATGTTTCCGGTACTTAACCCTCGTCAGTGATCCTCAGCCTAAATAATGTAATGTGGCCAAAGAGTGCCTTTTTTGTGTTCCGGTTTGATCACTGCAACGGCAACGTTGCGAAATTGTAAACATCTTCTCGATGAAAACTATCTCTTTGTTGGGATGCTTCAAACAAAATGCTATGACAAAAGGTTTGTGAATATACATAAATCAATATCAAACATCATGGCATCTGTGCATTTTTAGAACAGTTTGCATTAGTCATGATACGAGCTCTCGTTTAAGACAGATATATTTTGAAGTTAAGTACAAAATGTAACATCCTTGCAAAAATATAACATATATGAGCATTTCAATGAATTGATTGGATTTCTTTCTTCTATCATGTCTATGGTCTTTTGATTGCTCTGAACATAAAATCACTAGGATTTCTTGTTATGCCGGTGATGACATGAACTTGTGGGGGTACGCCTTCTTTCTCTGGTAGAAGCTGGAACCACTGAACCATGGTCACTATAAACAAAAACAATTCCATGTTTGCCAAAGACTCACCCAGGCAAATACGACGACCTATAAAAACAAAAGATTCATAGAAACAGAAAGAATTTCAAAAGTGAAACGTGCATTTCGGTAACTCACAACTTTTCTAACATAACTCATCTTTAATTAGGACGAATTTTGAGAGATTTCAAAATCTAATGACACCTTGGATAAATCTGCATCTATTTTGGTTTGAATATTTCAAAAAATGATTTAATCATTGTTTCTACATCAAATGCCTTCTATTATATAGAATTTAGTGTCACCATATTGCATGTATGATTCATACGCAGACACATACTTCGATGCATAGAATGTTTAGAAAATATAATTAATATCGAAAGAATTATTCTCTTCAAATCTAAAATCAACTAAACACTTACCCAAAGAGAAAGGGAAGAAATTCTTCTGTCCTATAAAATGGCCATCTTTATCAAGGAATCTCTCTGGTTTGAATATATGTGGTTCTGGGAACAGATCTGGATCCATACACACTGATGAAAGGTTAAGAATTACAGTAGATCCCTTTGGGATAACATAGCCATTCCACGTTACGTCATGACAAGTTCCATGTGGGATAGACTGTGGAGCAATGTTCCCCAAACGTAAACTTTCTGTTATAACAGCTTCGCAATAAGGTAAATTCTGTCTGTGTGTCATTGATACACATGATGAAGCTCCTATGCCAAGTTTTATTTCTTTATACATTTTAGCTTGAACTTCCGGATAAGTTATTAGGTAAAAAATGGTCCATCTTATGGTTGTTGACGTTGTTTCAGTTCCGGCGTTAAAGAAATTTAGGATCGTCTCCAAAAGCTGCTCATCTGAAGATTAAAAAAAAAGAATCAAATCATAATAAGAAAGATAGAATCTATCATGATGAATGTGATACTTATGCATGTGTTGAATTCAATAGCATCATGTCTTGTGCAGATTTGGAAGTTAATGTGCAGAAGGCTAACTGCTCTCTAACAGCAGAACAGGACACGTCATTGCTTTTTTGAGACATAGATCAAATCTTTTAGAACGTATCACGATGTTCGAAGATCACATCGACATTTAATAAGTACCATTGATGAGGATTTTACTATCCGAAACGAGTGTCTGGTGCATTAAAATTGGTTTATAAATGGTAATAAAACAAAATATTTTTCATAAAAAAACAGATGTCTTCCCCCTCCCTCTAAGTTACTTTGACCTTAGGCCAAAATGCAAAATGATGTCCTTTGAGTCATGGGCAACATCATACTAAAACATGAAAGTGATTCATTACATTGTTTGAGGTAAAGCCCAAACATGATTGGCATATACAATTTCATTATAAGCATATTTAAAGAAATTGACTTTGGTCACATGACCTTGGATATAGGTGATCTGAAACCTACACTCACTGACGAGGGTTAAGTACCCGAAACATGCATGTCTGGTCCATGCTGCAAACTTATCTGCTTTTAAATGATGCTATTGAATTTGAAGACGTTTAACATTGTATGGATCATAAGCAACAAAAAACTGAATTATCGATTGGATACACGGTTCATAATATAAAGCCTAAACATTATTAGCATAGACAATTTCAGCCTGGACATGCTTAGCATATACAATTTCATTACCAAAGTAAGAAGCTACCTTAACCATGTGACATTGGGACAATGTGATAAGAAACATTTAGTCCTCAGAAACAACATACTAAAATATGAAAACAATTGTAAGAAGGGTTCAGGAGATATAGCCCAGACAATATTAGTACGTACAATTTCATTAAAAAGAACTAAATAATCTTGACTTTGGGCACATGACCTTGGGTCAAGATGATAAGAAACCCTCCAATCCTGAGCAACAGCATACTATAGTATAAGAGTGATCCAGTATACGATTCCACAGATATAGCCCAGACTCAATAGCATTTACATTTTCATTAAAAAATGTAATACTTGACCTTAGTCACATGACCTTGGATCAAGGAGGTGTGAAACCTTTGGGTCATCAGCACCATCATACTAAAATATGACGTGATCCGATCACGGTTCAAAAGATTAAGCCTGGACATAATACATGTAACAAATACAATTTCATTTAAAATATATAAATTGACCTTGACTTTGGTCACATGACATTGAGTCAGCGTGATGTGAAACCTTTACGTGATAAGCAACAACATACTAAAATATGACGGTGATCTGATCAATAGTTAAAAGAGATACAGCCCCAATGGGATAGCATGTACAATTTCATTAAAATGAACTTAGTAACTTTGACCTTGATCAAATGACCATGAGTCCAGGTGAAACCATTTGGTCATGACTAAATACATTCTTAAACTTGAAAGCAGTATGCGGTCCAAGGGATAAAGCCTAAACAAGAATGTATCTACAATTTCATTAAAAATGTAGTAAGTGACCTTGGCCTTCGGGTCATAAGCAAAAACATACTAAAATATGAAAGTGATCCGGCAAACGGTTCAAGAGATATAGCCCGGACAAGAATGTATGCACAATATCATTAAAAATGCACTAAGTGACCTTGACCTTCGTCACATGACCTTGGGTCATGGTGATGTGAAACCTTTACGTGATAAGCAACAACATACTAAAATATGAAAGTTATCCGGCAAACGGTTCAAGGGATATAGCACGGACTGGAATGTATGTACAGTTTCATTAAAAATGCACTAAGTGACCTTGACCTTGGTCACATGACCTTGGGTCAAGGTGATGTGAAACCTACGGGTCATAAGCAACAACATACTAAAATATGAAAGTTATCCGGCTATCGGTTCAAGGGATATAGCACGGACTGGAATGTATGTACAGTTTCATTAAAAATGCACTAAGTGACCTTGACCTTGGTCACATGACCTTACTAAAATATGAAAGTTATCCGGCAATCGGTTCAAGGGATATAGCCCGTACAGGAATGTATGCATAATTTCATTAAAAATGCACTAAGTGACCTTGACCTTGGTCACATGACCTTGGGTCAAGGTGATATGAAACCTTCGGGTCATAAGCAACAACATACTAAAATATGAAAGTGATCCGGCAAACGGTTCAAGAGATATAGCCCGGACAGGAATGTATGCATAATTTCATTAAAAATGCACTAAGTGACCTTGACCTTGGTCACAAGACCTTGGGTCAAGGTGATGTGAAACCTTCGGGTCATAAGCAACAACATACTAAAATATGAAAGCGAATGTATGCATAATTTCATGAAAAATGCACTAAGTGACCTTGACCTTCGTCACATGACCTTGGGTCAAGGTGATGTGAAACCTTCGGGTCATAAGCAACAACATACTAAAATATGAAAGTGATCCGGCAAACGGTTCAAGAGATAAGCCCGGACAGGAATGTATGCATAATTTCATTAAAAATGCACTAAGTGACCTTGACCTTGGTCACACGACCTTGGGTCAAGGTGATGTGAAACCTTCGGGTCATAAGCAACACCATAAGATACATGGCCGGGTAAGCGCAGTGGTAGCGCGCTCGCTTCTCACCTCTAAGGTCCCGGGATCGAATCTCAGATTCGGCAAAGGGTCTTATGTGGGAGGGTAGGTGGTCCCCCACCCAGGCCTCTGCAGGGGGTTTTTCTCCGGGTACTCCGGTTTCCTCCTGCTCCTTGGACCCCCTTACGCCAACATCTGAGCCAACGTGAGATATTAATATAAGTTGTGTAACTTGTTTGTTAAACGTTGTAAAATAAATAAAGTTTAAATTTTTTAAAGCAACACCATACTAAAATATGAAAGTTATCCGGCAAACGGTTCATGGGATATAGCACGGACTGGAATGTATGTACAGTTTCATTAAAAATGCACTAAGTGACCTTGACCTTGGTCACATGACCTTGGGTCAAGGTGATGTGAAATCTTCAGGTCATAAGCAACAACATACTAAAATATGAAAGTGATCGAGCAAACGGTTCAGGAGATATAGCCCGGACACGATGTGTGACAGACGGACAGACAGATGGACGACGAAGGCAAAACCAATATGTCTCCTCCCCGTTGGGGGGGGGGGAGACATAAAGAGTTGAAACACTTCCATTTTATATATTAACAGAAAAAAGAAAGGGTGACATGGGTTCTGCCACATACCATACAGGTAAAACAAAGGAGGAGATCTCCAACAACACCAGGTTGCAGCACCCACAGCAAAAACCCAAAACACCCAATGCAAAAAACACAGAGCAGACAAGCACAGAAAAAGACGCAAAAGCGACAAGGAACGTCAACGCACCACACAGAAACATCAAACACAAAGGACTACACATAAACCAACGAGACCAATGGGCAACCGGTGCGGACTTAGGACGGCCATCTGCCACGGAATTAGCAGAAGGTGTGGTTATCCTGGATTAAAACAATCCGTGCTTTGCCGCCGTGAGCTCATATATGCTATTACCCGAGGAGTCCGACTGACATTCAGAGTGGACAGGTGGTCGGGGCCCTGACTTCTCTAAAGAGGTTTGGACAAGGCCCGTTATGGAGTCCCATCGCCACAGTAAGTCAGAGTGCAAGTTTTAAGAATGCGCTGATGCAAGACTGTAGATTGGTCAAGTACTAAGCCTAGTGTCCGTCTGGTGATATTAGGATCATATCCATGGCATAAAAGGCGATTGATGATTCTGACACATTTTCGATATTTATGTTATCTATCATTCATCCTTCTTATCTTGTTAATTTTGTCACCATAAAATGCAGGTTGTGAAATACCCAAAGTAATATACTCTTTTGCCTGTGATGGTCCGAATTTCAAAAGAAAAGTTGACAATAATTTTTGTAAAATTTCCAGAAAGTCTTTACTAGTTTGTGAAAGTAAAAACCTTGTCCTAAAAGTTTCTTGGTAAATTGTAAGATTCTACTATGAAAATCCAAAACATCAGAACATGCTCTAGCATACCGGATAAGCTGTGAAATGTTGATACCATAGGACGGTAGTCTAGGAACATCACCGTCAAGCCAGGGGAAATTTACTTTGTTAAATCCCAAATCATCTCTTTTGTCATACACACTTGTATGAATCTCTCTATTAACAATTTTGATATTTAGGTCCAAAAAATGGCGTTTCTGTGTTCGTTGCGTTTGTCTTGTTTAGAATAAATTCTAAACAATAAATAACATTTTTAATACTTTTCAAAAACAGGATTGTCGATAGAAGAATATCATCCAAGTACCTAGAAGTACCAATGAAACATTTCACATCATCATTTTTTCTTTGCTTTTGAATATTTTGGATAAATTCCTTTTCATACGTGTATAAAAATGAATCTGCAACAAGAGGCGCACCATTATTTCCCATAGGAATCCCTACAACCTGCTTGTAGAGTTTCTCACCAAATCTTACATAAATATTGTCCAAAAGGAAGGACAAGGCAATACACAGGTCACTACATGTCCATAATTTTTATGGTTTGTTATCTGGGGCGGAAAAGAAACCCTTCGATTCAGATGTACAAATATAAGTTTTCCCCTCTCTATCAAAACACCTTTTAATGAGTTTGGACAGTAAATATGTGCGTCATTTTCAGGAAGTGCTAAGAAATTAGTCTTACCAGAGTAATATGAGTTTGAGGATGACTGAGACTCTTGCTCCAAGAGGAATGCGTCTATGTAATCCCTGATATCTTCTTTATTAAAACTTTCTCTGTGTTCCCTTATTTGTTCAGCTAAGAAAGCCCTTATTTCTTTCTGTCTCTCAATACTCTTCTTTACTCCCGTGAAATCTCCTGGTAAATATCTTAACCATTTGGATGCATTTTCTAATATGAGATTTCTTTTTAAATTGTATGTCTGAATAACCGTCATGAGGTATTGGAATCTATTGTTATCATGATTATATCTACGACCAAATACAATAGAGCAAATAATGTTTGATACACTTATGGATATCAAATGAGAAATATCAAAAGGAGATCCCTTGAAATGTTCCATTTCTGTCATCAGTGTCGTCACTTCCTCCATTACTTGCTTTTCTAGACATCTTTTTCCAACTCCGAAACTGCGAAATGTTTTAAGTGCGAACGAGCGTTGTTCCCTCCAGCGGTCCCCAGAGGCACCAGCTATACCTGGAAAAAGACCATCCGTTGATTAATGCATGCACAACCAATGTAGATAGCCTAGATGAAACTATTGAAATGAATATAGAGACTGCATGTATTGCATTTCCGTTTGAAAACTTTCGTGACGTCACAATGCATTCTAATTAGAGCTTGAACGGCTGTTAAAATCTGCAAGCTAAACCCACGGATACCTTAATTTTAATCTTTTCTCATGACGATTTAAGAAAACAAGAATAAACAACAACAGTATATAGAATTTATGTCGTAATTTGTGTTTTGTTACGGGGATGTTACGCATGGTACAATATATGCAACTTGTTTTCTGTCGCATACTCGTAACGAAATGAACTTAATGTATTCATTCTATATGTTGAAGAACAATTTTGCTTTTGCCATGGATCGAATTCAAAGTCGATTGGAATGCATCATTTTTAAAGATTTTTGACTATTTTCTAATCCTGTTCGACAAATCACTTTTTTAATTTGTGTATGTTTATTGATAAGATATATACATACCCAGTCCTTTTGACAATGTAAACATAAATGAAGGTCTGTCAGACATGGCGTCTGCTTGTTTGACTATCAGATCACTCAGAGCTTTGGTTCCATTGATAACAAAGAAATCCGTAAATCCAAGTCGCAAGGAGTAAACGTCACCATATTGTTTTCGCAATCTTGCAAAATCATCAGATCGCTCCGCTGATTTAAATTCTCTGATAGATCCTAAGAGGGGGAGTCCTCTGGGCCCTGGGGGTAAATTCCTTCCTCGTCTTGTGCTTAGAAGCAGAAATATCACGGAGATGACACCTAAAGAGATTGGCAGAACATTACTAAATGTGACGTATTCCTCAAACATTTTTTTTTGTTTATCAAGCACTTCCCTGTACAAGGCCGATGTCATTTGAAGGTCACAATATATAGGTGAAGCCATGAATACGATAGGGTAATCATCCAAATAGCAGTGTAAAACGTGCATTAAACGTGTGCACTCGGAGTTTTGAAATGAAGTCTATTTATAGACAACATTTAATTCATCACATTTAAGCATAATCCATTTTGAAAGACTTCATTTATATGATATAGAATTAGAACGAGAAAGGTTAAGTGACATTCAGGGGCTTAATTTAGTATTGTATGTTAAATTTAAATATATAATAAACATTAAAGATGTACCTATCAGTTATTCAGTCTCAAAGTCGAGAAGGCAAGGCAAAATCATCAGAATTTCCATAGGAACGGTTGCGAACCTCGGAATGAATAATTGAGACCAGCTGCCCGGGGAAAGTCATCGTCGTCTGATTGCATGCAACACCCGTCGCAACAGCTCCATGGAAACTTATCAAATTCGGTGATTGTCCCGATGTACATACTGATGTACACATTAGGTAAGTATTTCTTGTTTGGTGATGATGACAGCCATTCAATCACAATCCAGAATATCACTGATCATTCTGGAAAAGGGGATCTGATATGCTTTTATTATATCCCCGTAGCGACCGAAGAACTTCCTCAAATGTAAACGTCTTCATATTGAATAGCATCATTTAAGAACAGGTAAATTGGCAACATGGACCAGACATGCACGTTTCGGATACTTAACCGTCGTCAGTGATCCTAAAATCTAAACAATGTAATAAGCCAAGAAAGTGTGAAAGTTACTATGTCGAAAAAGCGTACCGAAAGACGTAGTAGAATGGATGGGATATGATGCTACAGGACCCACGTTTTAGAAATTTCAAGAAATTTTGATAACAGAAATTTAAGAATGCGTTGAAGAAACGATCAACCGAAATTGATCGAACTTGGCTACATGTGCCCTCGGGGACTCCTGGTCCACCAGCAGTGACACTCACCAAGTGGTATAAATGTAAACGTCTTCATATTGAATAGCATCATTTAAGAACAGGTAAATTGGCAACATGGACCAGACATGCACGTTTCAGGTACTTAACCCTCGTCAGTGATCCTAAAATCTAAACAATGTAATAAGCCAAGAAAGTGTGAAAGTTACTATGTCGAAAAAGCGTACCGAAAGACGTAGTAGAATGGGTGGGATATGATGCTACAGGACCCACGTTTTAGAAATTTCAAGAAATTTTGATAACAGAAATTTTAGAATGCGTTGAAGAAACGATCAACCGAAATTGATCGAACTTGGCTACATGTGCCCTCGGGGACTCCTGGTCCACCAGCAGTGACACTCACCAAGTGGTATAAATGTAAACGTCTTCATATTGAATAGCATCATTTAAGAACAGGTAAATTGGCAACATGGACCAGACATGCACGTTGATTTCAGCAGTTGTGCAATATAACCCTGAACAAATAGCTTACTTGCAAGCCGTCTGGCTCTAACGCTGACATCTTCATATTTGGAACATGTCGTATGAGCTGGGAAACAAAAACGCCATAAGCAGGAAAAGACGGAATGTTGCTACTCATGAAAGGGAAGTTAGTTATGTGGAAGCTGAAATCATAACGCTTGTCATACAGCGAGGTGTTCAAATGTGTCTTCGGTATACTTTTTGTTTGAATCAGAGTGTTCCTTTACGAAATAAGTATCCTCCCGCCCTATGACAAGGTATTTGTATCTCCTGTTCCCATTTTTTTTTAAAGAAAGGTTGTGCAAATAATATTGGCCAGTCTGTTTTTGAGCTTTCGGTGTGGAATTGTAGTGTAGAGCATGGAGGAGTCGAAAAAGTTTATTTTGGTTAATATATGATTGAAATTGGTGGCTTTTAAAATTTCCTTAGAATTCTTTAGGATCCACTTCTGATTGATTCCTGGAATATGTTGTCTCGCAGTATGTTTGAAGACCTTGCTTGGTGCGAGTTAATATTTTCGAAAGCAAAATGGTAAAAGGTTTTGTGGGGCACCTGAACGAACCGGCAATGAATCGGTGTTTGTAAGGAATTTAGTGCATTTTTGGAATCCAGTAGATATAAGGTAGTTCAAGATCAGAGTCATCAGTATGAATACCGAAGGACTCAAGAACAGATTTGTGATTGTCAAGTATTTCAGATACAGATAAGTTTTAAGTGTGTATGTTGGATTTAATGTTTCGTACACGTGTCCTCCATGTCTGTGAGACTATATATTGAAAATCTTAGATTCACCTAATAGAAATATAGAAATATTCTGATATGCCACAGTCATACTGATAAAGCACAGGATTGATCTACCACAATATATACTCGCTCCCATATCGGGAGTTCACTTCTTTTCATATGGTGGAGGTTTTTGTTTGTTTGCTTTGGTTCCTGTTTTATCCTGATTTTGTATGCCTTCGGTTTCTGATTTTCTGAATTATCGATTTTGTGCTGTATACAGGGATATGGTCATTATCCATATTTGTCATACCAAAGAAAAGGGGTATTGGTATAGATAGGCCTATTTCTGAAGACTGATACGATGACTTGTCGATTTTTCGATAGACTCTGAGTTAGAACCCTTAACATAACCCATTATAGTACATCTAGCAATCAGGAAGCGCGAAAAATCCCTGTGTGATAAGATACACTATGATGATTTTGTTCTATTAATAAATGTTGTTATGTATGGTTTACTTTTTGGAAAGGAAGATTGAATATCGAATTAAATAATTTATGAAATAGTCTGACAGCTCATATTAGAGTATTGCTAAAGATTCGTTGTCAATAGGATTATTCTATATATATCAACTATCTTGAGAGCAAAGTTTCATTTTCTATTTTAGATCGAATGTCGCAATACTCAGTTTCATATCAATCAGTTCATCAATTATTTATTATAATGAATAAATTTAATTATAAAATATCCTTGATTTCCCTGGACAATAAGTTAGAACAATAGGAGGGAATACGATAATTAGAAGGAGAAAAAAGATTGCATTCTCTATTTATTATAGTTTAATGGGATAACGCAGATTAATTTAAAAATTGTGAATAGGGTCCCAATATGGAGTACCGTTGTCAATATTGTCAGCGAGCGATGCTTAAAAATACGCTTATTAAAGCCGTAGTAAGCTTTAAAACAATGCAAAATCTTCCTTTTAATACTGTACATGTAGAATGATAGATTATTACTGTCATATTTTGATTTTCATATATCATTTTTTGATTGAACTTTGAACGTTTTTATTTTATTTTCTACGTTATTTTAAGACAATATAAATTATAAAATTTGATAAGAAGTTCGGTGTAATTTTCCAAATTTTGTGCTAATTCATATGTCTACAAGATTCTAATGAGTTAAAGAAGATACTGACGATAATCTCAACAGCACTCACAATAGAGGAAATATTAAGCATCGACGGACCCCTGGCAAGTCAGAGGTGGGACCAGGTGCCCGGGAGGAGTAAGCATCCCCTGTTGGCTAGCCGCACCCGCCGTCGATGTTTAAGCATGAAAATGAAAACAATATATGAAATTCATGCACTGTCTGACGTTATGTCTATATAGAAAGTGCTATGACGACAATGTCAGGAAAATATATTCAAAACACTTACTGTCAAACCCCTCGCGGGGAACTTTTTTACGAGCTCCACACGGCAATTGAAGGACATAAGTGTGACAAAAATGAGTTAAAGAAGATCCTGACGATAATCTCAACAGCACTCACAATAGAGGAAATATTAACACACATATATATATGGCTCGAACATAATGATAAAAGTTGTTCCCTTCTTCATTTTGGTTTTACTCCTAATTATTATACAGCGGTAACTCTTATTTTCTGATGAGAACAAGTTAGATTATCTCGGTTGCCACAATTTTGTATATGGAATATCAATTTTAAGCGCGGATCTAGTGGGGTTACCAAAGGCTAAATCCCTGACGGGTTGAACCCCTTTCTTACAAAGGCTGGATCCCTGACGGGCTGAACCCCCATCTTACAAAGGCTGGATCCCTCACGGGCTAAACCCCCTTCTAACAAAGGTTGGATCCCCGACGGACTGAACCCCTATCTTAAAAAGGCTGGATCCCTGACGGGCTGAACTCCCTTCTTATAAACGCTGGAACCCCGACGGGCTGAACCCCCATCTTACAAAGGCTGGATTCCTGACGGGCTGAACCCCCTTTTTACAAAGACATTTCTGGATCCCCCAATAAGTTTGCCTGCTTGATGTAATTATATATTTTACGGTTTTAACCTTTCTTCCGTATAAACACATATTCTTTACAGCAACTTCGGAGGCAATGAAAAATGAACATGAAAAGTATCTTAAAATACATGTATCTTGACGGAAAGAATCTTCCAAATTGATCAGTACACTTCAAGTACAATATTGCTTGATGAAAGCTAAGTACTCATTGTATTAGTTACGAAATCATGGAGAAACCTTCATTCAAGGCATTCGAATATAATCATTTAGTGAGTGGATTAACTGGAATTAAAGAAGCATAGTCCGCTAGAAATAATTACAAAGTGTTGAATCACATTTTCTTTCATTATTTTATTATAGTGTACATCTAAATAAAATCTTACCAGACTCAGTCAAAACGGTGTTAATACAGTAATTTTAATTTTTGTGGCCCCGCGCAAAAATTCAGTTTTCTAGCGCCATCTTCAGTGAATATCGATTTTAAAATAGAATGCTACAGGAATAAAATTTAAACAGCAGTTTCTCGATTACTAATGGTTACATGTACTAGTATCAAGCGGTAATGGTTACATGCATTATTGGGTGTTATGGGGTTTCGCTGTGGGTTCTGCAACCTGGTGTTGTTGGAGATCCCCTCCTTTGTTTTATGTTAAGCGGTAAAAATTCACAGAGGTCCAAGGTTTTATCATACTTAATGTTTAGAAGCAAAGATTTAGGTTTCTTGACGATGACATGGCGGACTATTCACCTTTCAGTAGTGCACACAGAAGTCCCCATCTGCATCATTGGTCTTTGTTATTCTGTTTAGTCCCTACGACAGGCTGTGTTCATAATAGAGGGTTGTATACAAAAAAGATGTTTATTTGATGTTTGATATAATGAAAATTGTTTTTTGAAAGGTATGAAAATGCTATTTATCTACAAGAATTGACTCTAAACAAGTCAAACGTTAAAAACACAGAAACACAATTTTTGGACCTAAATATCAAAATTGTTAATGGAGAGATCCTTTCAAATGTGTTTGACAAAAGAGATGATTTTGGATTTAACATATTAACTTTTCCCTGGCTTGATGATGATCTTCCTAGATTACCGTCATACGGTATCTACATTTCATAGCTCATCCTGTATGCTAGAGCATATACTCATGTTTTTGATTTTCATAGTTGAAATTTACAAATTACCAGGAAACTTTTTGGTCAAGGTTTTAGTTTTCACAAACTAGTAAATCCTTTCTGGAAATTTTACAGAAAATATTGTCAACTTCCTCTGAAATTCGGACACATACAAGCAACGGAGTATATTACTTTGGGCATTTCACAACCTACATTTTATGGCGACGTAACTGACAAAATAAGAAGGATGAAAGATATAGAGAGAGAATTAACATCGAGATTGTGTTAGAATCATCAAACGCCTTTTATCCGGATAACTCTGTCACCAGACGGACACTTGGCTTGGTACTGAAGCAATCTACAGCCTTGAACCAGTACATTCCTAAGAATTGCACTCTGACTGACTGTAATGACAGAACTACATGACGGGGCCCTGTCCAAACCTCTTTAGAGAATACAGGGTCCCGACCACCTGTCCTCACTGAATATCAGTCGGACTCCTCGGAATATTACATGCATAAACTCCCTAAAGCTGGCAATGCACGGACAGTATTTCGCATGCATTCTGTTTTTTTTTAAGCTCACCTGAGCCAACGGCTCAAGTGAGCTATTGTCATAGTGTTGCATCTGTCGTCCGTCGTCCGTCGTCGTCGTCGTCGTCCGTCGTCCGTCGTCGTAAACTTTTCACATTTTAAACTTCTTCTCCAGAATGGCTGAAGGGATTTTGATGAAACTTGGTAGGTATGAAGTACTCATGGTCCCCTACAAGTGTTGTTGTTTTTCGTCCGGATCCGTCAACAGGTGGCGCCACCACAGCCAATAGTAGGTCACGGGGGGTACCCTCCTATGACAAACTTCTTCTTCAGAACCGAAGCATGTATCGACAAACCGAAAGCATCAGGATGATCTAGAGAGATGTCTTAAGAAGTGTTGTTATTTTTAGTTCCACTTCGAAGTCAAATTTTTGACGCGTTTTTGACGTCTTTTCGGACTTAGTCAGAAATGCACATTTTTGCACTATTTCTTTAAATAACTCAATAAGTGTATGATTTTACACACTCATTTACTGCATATTTATCATATTTAACTTACTTAATGCTTTGATATGTATTTTAGTCTTAAATTTTATTTTTTTGATTTTTTATGAATTTTTTTCTTATGTAAAAAGGAAGGGGGGGGGGTTGATTTTCATACATTTTCTGCTTCTTTTCTATAACCACTCTTCAGATTGTCATGAAATTTTGTAGATATGAGGTACTCATGCATGCTACCCTACAAGTGAAAGAATTTTGTCAAGATATCCACTTTTAGATTTTTAAGGAATATTTTTTAAGATTGTACATAGGTATAATGTATGTTTTCCATGCCCAATGGACCCATGGGGATTGGCTTCAAACCCCGACGGGATCCCGACAAAATTTTTTTTCCCTTTTTAGCTCACCTGAGCTAACGGCTCAAGTGAGCTATTGTCATAGTGTTGCATCTGTCGTCCGTCGTCCGTCGTCGTCGTCCGTCGTCCGTCGTCGTAAACTTTTCACATTTTAAACTTCTTCTCCAGAATGGCTGAAGGGATTTTGATGAAACTTGGTAGGTATGAAGTACTCATGGTCCCCTACAAGTGTTGTTGTTTTTCGTCCGGATCCGTCAACAGGTGGCGCCACCACAGCCAATAGTAGGTTACGGGGGTACCCTCCTATGACAAACTTCTTCTTCAGAACCGAAGCATGTATCGACAAACCGAAAGCATCAGGATGATCTAGAGAGATGTCTTAAGAAGTGTTGTTATTTTTAGTTCCACTTCGAAGTCAAATTTTTGACGCGTTTTTGACTTCTTTTCGGACTTAGTCAGAAATGCACATTTTTGCACTATTTCTTTAAATAACTCAATAAGTGTATGATTTTACACACTCATTTACTGCATATTTATCATATTTAACTTACTTAATGCTTTGATATGTATTTTAGGCTTAAATTTTATTTTTTTGATTTTTTATGAATTTTTTTCTTATGTAAAAAGGAAGGGGGGGGGGGGTGATTTTCATACATTTTCTGCTTCTTTTCTATAACCACTCTTCAGATTGTCATAACATTTTGTAGATATGAGGTACTCATGCATGGTACCCTACAAGTGAAAGAATTTTGTCAAGATATCCACTTTTAGATTTTTAAGGAATATTTTTTAAGATTGTACATAGGTATAATGTATGTTTTCCATGCCCAATGGACCCATGGGGATTGGCTTCAAACCCCGACGGGATCCCGACAAAAATTTTTCTCCCTTTTTAGCTCACCTGAGCCAACGGCTCAAGTGAGCTATTGTCATAGTGTTGCATCTGTCGTCCGTCGTCCGTCGTCGTCGTCGTCGTCCGTCGTCCGTCGTCCGTCGCAAACTTTTCACATTTTAAACTTCTTCTCCAGAATGGCTGAAGGGATTTTGATGAAACTTGGTAGGTATGAAGTACTCATGGTCCCCTACAAGTGTTGTTGTTTTTCGTCCGGATCCGTCAACAGGTGGCGCCACCACAGCCAATAGTAGGTCACGGGGGGTACCCTCCTATGACAAACTTCTTCTTCAGAACCGAAGCATGTATCGACAAACCGAAAGCATCAGGATGATCTAGAGAGATGTCTTAAGAAGTGTTGTTATTTTTAGTTCCACTTCGAAGTCAAATTTTTGACGCATTTTTGACGTCTTTTCGGACTTAGTCAGAAATGCACATTTTTGCACTATTTCTTTAAATAACTCAATAAGTGTATGATTTTACACACTCATTTACTGCATATTTATCATATTTAACTTACTTAATGCTTTGATATGTATTTTAGGCTTAAATTTTATTTTTTTGATTTTTTATGAATTTTTTTCTTATGTAAAAAGGAAGGGGGGGGGGGTGATTTTCATACATTTTCTGCTTCTTTTCTATAACCACTCTTCAGATTGTCATGACATTTTGTAGATATGAGGTACTCATGCATGGTACCCTACAAGTGAAAGAATTTTGTCAAGATATCCACTTTTAGATTTTTAAGGAATATTTTTTAAGATTGTACATAGGTATAATGTATGTTTTCCATGCCCAATGGACCCATGGGGATTGGCTTCAAACCCCGACGGGATCCCGACAAAAATTTTTTTCCCTTTTTAGCTCACCTGAGCCAACGGCTCAAGTGAGCTATTGTCATAGTGTTGCATCTGTCGTCCGTCGTCCGTCGTCGTCGTCCGTCGTCCGTCGTCCTTCGTCCGTCGTAAACTTTTCACATTTTAAACTTCTTCTCCAGAATGGCTGAAGGGATTTTGATGAAACTTGGTAGGTATGAAGTACTCATGGTCCCCTACAAGTGTTGTTGTTTTTCGTCCGGATCCGTCAACAGGTGGCGCCACCACAGCCAATAGTAGGTCACGGGGGGTACCCTCCTATGACAAACTTCTTCTTCAGAACCGAAGCATGTATCGACAAACCGAAAGCATCAGGATGATCTAGAGAGATGTCTTAAGAAGTGTTGTTATTTTTAGTTCCACTTCGAAGTCAAATTTTTGACGCGTTTTTGACGTCTTTTCGGACTTAGTCAGAAATGCACATTTTTGCACTATTTCTTTAAATAACTCAATAAGTGTATGATTTTACACACTCATTTACTGCATATTTATCATATTTAACTTACTTAATGCTTTGATATGTATTTTAGGCTTAAATTTTATTTTTTTGATTTTTTATGAATTTTTTTCTTATGTAAAAAGGAAGGGGGGGGGGGTGATTTTCATACATTTTCTGCTTCTTTTCTATAACCACTCTTCAGATTGTCATGACATTTTGTAGATATGAGGTACTCATGCATGGTACCCTACAAGTGAAAGAATTTTGTCAAGATATCCACTTTTAGATTTTTAAGGAATATTTTTTAAGATTGTACATAGGTATAATGTATGTTTTCCATGCCCAATGGACCCATGGGGATTGGCTTCAAACCCCGACGGGATCCCGACAAGAATTTTTATATATTTTAAAATCGATCTATTGATTACATAAAAGGCAAAATCATGTTCAAAACTCAATTTCTACACACAGCAGGGAATCATACATTGATTTAATTTGCTATTTTTAAATTTTCAATAGTTATGACCAATAAGGTGACACCTTTTATTCAGCCCGGTTCACCAGTCAAAAAGGAAGGGATTCCCTGCTAAAATGATTAACTGTAGTTACACCTTCTAGGTCAGAGACAACCAAATCATTTTCCATAGGCCGTAATGTTAACGAAATGCCTTATAACGTCTATACTAACATTGCTGGCCATGCATGTTATATACCGATTTGTTCATTGATTCAAGCTTTATACGAAACTAAATTAAAAAATATAGCATGACCTGCTCTTTTTCGCACTATTTGCGTCACAAGGTACCCCGCAGAGAATTTTCAAATTTTCCCACGCCCGTCCCCTTTAGCGGATCGGGAGCTAGGGAAATATCCGGGTATCGCCATTTTAATTGCACTTATTTTTTACCTATATATATCATATTCAAACAATATACCAAAAGAAAATAGAATTGATAGCCAATCACATCTTCTGTCACATTTAAAATAACAGGCCCCCTCACCCTACAGGTTTTTCTCCAATCAGAGCCGGCCTTTTAGTGGTCTCTGACCTATAACTGTAACTGTAAACAAAGTCGCTGTACTTTAGATTTGATCCGTTTAATTCCTCCACAACCCTTTAGTACTGCGATACATTTCAGGAGATACAGTGCAAACGGAATAGATTTTTATTTAATGTGCATTATACTTGGAACACTTTCATAATGGTTATCATTCATGTACTTGGAACACTTGCATATACTTGTTATCATGTATAAAGTTTGCTCGAATTTCCTCTGTCTTAGACTCTCTTAGATGAAGTAATTTACGGACTGATTTCTTGAAGAAACGTCGAATGAGTAATCTCTTCCTTTGGATCATGAGGTTTGATACACCCTACACTGCTTTTTGGAAAACAAATTGGCCCAATTTCTGCACAATTCACTTGAATTGATAAATATTGGATTAAAACGATTTTAACTGTACGTTTCATGTATTTGAGATGAAATCAATACTATTCAAAAGCATTCTTAGATTTCAGTATACTTTAATATGAATAAAGGCAAAACCGAAAAATCTTTGTTTTTTATGCCCCTGGAATAAAAGATTCGGGAGCATTTAGTTTTTGGCCTGTCCGTCTGTCTGTTTGTCTGTCTGTTTTCCGAAAAACTTTAACATTGGGCATAACTTTGAATGGAAGCTGGTGATAGTCTTAGAGGTTTCATATTTCACATGTGTATTCCTTGTGACAATACCTTTCCATTGATACCAAAATTTTGACCTCGTGACCATAACCTTGACCTTTGACGTACTTTTCAAAAACTTAAACATTGCGCATAACTTTTGATTGGTTAGTGATAGGGCTTTCATATTTTACATGTGTATTCCTTGTGACAAGATATTTCCATAGATACCAATATTACGCTGACCCTGACCTCTCACATACTTAACAGAAAATGGCGTTTATACCAACAAATATGCCGCCGGGGGCATTCTCGTTTCACAAACACAGCCTGTCAGGCTTTATAATTTCTGGCATGCTAGCTATCAATAATGAAAGGTATGGTCGTTCAGTTTTAAATAAACTTAATTTATGAAATCATTTCATTGTTTTATTCTTTTTCTGCTGCGCATTAAAGTGGGATTTTACAATATGATTTTATTTTTGATGTTGCATAATTGAACTATACTAGTTGGGCATATGACTTAAAAAAAGTTATTGTTTTGAAATGTGACTATTTTTTTAAAGGTTGTCTGAAAAAAAAACTTCTCTGCATCCGGCAAAAATCTTTTTAGAAAGGTTGTGGGCTAAAATCCCGGTACTGGCACTATCAGTATTCAATAGCAGTATGTCAATTAGAGCGTGCATGGGTATCAGGTGAGCGTTGTGCCCCCTGGGGCTCTTGTTTTTATTAATTTACATTTCTTGGGTGTCTGTTTGTATGTTCAACTTACAGTGAGGAGGTTATTTCACACCACATTTGTGCGTTCTTTGAGCCCTCTGGGTAATCGGAAAATTAAAAGGGTTGTATTCACGTAATCCGGATAACCACACCGTATGCTAGTTGCGTGGCAGATGGCCGTCCTAAATTGGCATCGTTTGCCCATTGGCCTCGTTGGTTTATGTGTGGTCTCTTATGTTTCATGTTTATATGGTATGAGTTGGTGTTCCTTTGTTCAATTTACGTCTCTTTCTAAGAGTGTCTGCTCTATGTTTTGCACAGGATATTTTGTGGTTTTGCTGGGGGCGCTGCAGCCGAGTGTTGTTGGAGATCCCCTCCTTTCTCTTAGGATCAATTTTTCAATGCGAATGTGTTAAACTCGTTGGTCTTTATGGGCAGATGAGGCTTTTTATTTGAAAGTGTGAAGCATTGTCTCGTATTCAGTGCTTATGTGTTCTTAGAAATTGGTGTTTGACTCTCTTCCATTTGAAGAAAACTGAAAAAAAAACGTTTTCCACACATGGAATCTCCTCTATTCTACACAATTCAAAGAAAATGAAAATGAAATGAACACTAGGACAAACTCAGCTGGACACCAAAACAATAACTTAACGTTACAATAGTACGGAAGTTTTTCAACTCTATACCTTCTTGAAGAAAATTTCAAACCAATTTTCATGCACCAAACACGTGTTTCAGATATTCAAAAATACTCATCAGTGATGCTTCTAGCCAAAGTGCTTTTCATAAGTCGCCAATTTTAAGTCATTTCACTAGCGCTCTGTGGTTTTAGTTTTAGAATTTAAATTTGTGTATTAACTTAAAGACAATGCGCGGTTCAATATTTCTTGTAGGGTCGATTCAGTAGCATATCCAAATAAAATCTGTTTTCAAAATAGCATTTGAGTTAATTTCGATGATATTTTTCGATGAAATGGCAAGTTTCCGAAATAGCAAAAAATGTATATGATGTCAAATTGATAATTGGCCAAAACAAAAAGCTTCTTTCAGGCGACAGAGCTGGAAAGAAGTAATTTATACACTTAACAAACACACTGATAACCTACCAACAAACACTATATACAAACTTGGTGGCTTTCTCTTTCAGGATTATTCCGACCTTTGATTCAAAATTTCTCGGATAATTGACCATGAGCTTAATTAAGCCAGCAGAGTACGAACTGTTTTCGTATGCCATATAATTTTGATATAATCTTTGCTATGTTTTGTGTCAAACAGGACCCTTTACGATTTGTAATGTTAACTTTCAGAAAGAGGGTATTTTGGTTTTAAACTGCGTGTTGGGAGATCTCTGCGAATCGTGATAATCGGGAGTATTCTGCACGTGTTATTTGGAAACAGCATAATTTGATATGAAAGTATCAGATGTTTGTCGAACGTCTTTTCTATCGACTGTCCTTGTTGTCTAGATACCGTAATTATGTTGATATGTTAGCTACATTGTTCGTTACGATGAAACATTTGTGTTCTCATGTAGTTTTGTTTTAATTTTTCTGTATTCGTATTCTAAATCGCGTCTTGAAAGCAATTTATTTGTCATAACAGTAAAAACAAAGTGAAAAATGTATGAAATATCATTTAGTATTAAAAACCCAAAACTAAGCTTTTTAATATTTTACTAAAATGAAAACACAAGTACATATAAGAAATGATATGTAAAAAGTTTTATGCCGATTGTTACTCAAATGAAAGCTCAACATAGTCTTCCGTCTAATATGCTTTTTCGCAGATACGCCGGCGGGTAATAGTACAGCCTGCGTCTACTAGTAGCCCAGTTCTCATGTTCAAAGCTCCGCAGTGTTGGTCCTGGCCAAAGTCAAAATTTTTTAAAGCTGTCGTTACCGGATCGTTATTAAGCCATCTCCAATCAGCGTTTCCATTGGTGTCACTCATACCAACTAACCAGTAATTGAATGTATCTACAGAAAAAAAATCCGTAATATAATGTGTGATGAACCCACTTTGTGACCTGTGTAATGCCTTGTCCTTCCTCTTGGACAATATTTATGTTGCACGTTGTAGGAATTCCTATGGGTACTATCTGTGTGATTCTTGTTGCTATTTTTTCTATTTTTATACACTTTTGAAAAAAAATTATCGAAAATCTTCAAAAGCAAAGAAAATTTGACGATCTGAAATTTTTCAATAATACTTCTAGGTATCTGGATAATTGACAATTCTGCTTTTTAATTATATAAGAATGAAATTAACACTTAACAAGACAAACGTTACAAATACAGAAACACAATTTTTGGACCTAAATATCAAAATTATAAACGGAAAGATTCATACAAGTGTATATGACTAAAGGGGTGATTTTGGATTCAACATGGTAAATTTCCTCTGGCTTGACGGTGATGTTCCAAGATAACCGTCATACGGCATTTACATATCACAGCTCATCCGGTATGCTAGAGTATGTACTGATATTTTGGAATTTACAAATTACCCAAAAACTTTTAGGTCAAGGTTTCCGATTTCATAAACTAGTTAAGACTTCCTGTAAATTTTAAACTTCTTTTAAAATTCGGATCTATACACGCAACAGAGTACATTACTTTGGGTATTACACAGCATGTCTTTCATGGTGATATGATAATCAAAATTAGAAGGACCAAAGGTAGGCAGCATAACCATCGAAATGCGTCAGAATCATCAAACATCATAATCATATGAAAACGTTACTATATATCAACTTTAGTTTCGGAACTTTCGTCTACAAATATTTATATCAAAAGCAATGAAAGTGTCCCCAACATTTTGAGCAAACATAACAGTGAAATGTCTTCATTTAACATCCCTATTTCTAAATTGGATCTTCCTACAATATACTGCATACCAAAACTGCACAAATCTCCTTACAAATTTAGATACATTGCTAATTCTAGCAACTGCTCAACTACAACTTTGTCTAGAATGTTAAACGTCTTTAAATTCAATAGCATCATTTAAAACTTGATAAATTTACAGCATGGACCAGACATGGATCTGACGTCAATCCTCACGGTGGTAAAGGAACACGTTGCAAAATCTGAACAGGAATGATGTAAATTTATTTTGGTCTATTAAAATTCCGGGGATGTGGTTGACAAAATGAAATCTAGAAATTTTCAAGCCAATACGATTTCTTCATACGACTTTTCAAATATGTACACCACGCTCCCTCACGACAAGATTAATGATCAATTGTCCAAACTCATTAAATGGTGCTATAATCGAGAGGAGAAAACTTATATTTGTACATCTGAATCAAAGGGTTTCTTTTCCACTACAGAATACAAATTATACAAATCATGGACATGTAGCGACCTGTGTAGTGCCTTGTCCTTCCTCTTGGACAACATTTATAACATTTGGTGAGAGTCTCTACAAGCAGGTTGTAGGGATTCCTATGGGTACAAATTGTGCGCCTCTTTTTGCAGTTTTATTTTTATACACATATGAAAAAGAATTTATTCAAAATCTTCAAAAGGAAAGAAAACATGATGATGCGAAATGCTTCATAGGTACTTCTAGGTACCTGGATGATATTTTTACTATCGATAATCCTGTTTTTGAAAAGTATAAAGATGTTATTTATCCACAAGAATCGACTCTGAACAAGGCAAACGTTACAGACACAGAAACACCATTTTTGGACCTAAATATCAAAATTGTCAATGGAGAAATTCATACAAGTGAATATGACAAACGAGATGATTTTGGATTCAACATAGTAAATTTCCCCTGGCTTGACGGTGATGTCCCTAGATTACCGTCATACGGTATCTACATATGACAGCTCATCCGGTATGCTAGAGCATGTACTGATGTTTTGGATTTTCATAAAAGAAATTTACAAATTACGAAGAAACTTTTAGGTCAAGATTTTCGCTTTCACAAACTAGTAAAGACTTATTGGTAATTTTACAAAAATTATTTGTCAACTTCTTTTGAAATTCGGACCCATACAAGCAACAGAGTATATTACTTTAGGTATTTCACAACCTGCATTTTATGGTGACATAATTGACAAAATAAGAAGGATCAAAGGAAGACAGCATATTTATCGAGTCATCAAACGCCGTTTATACCGTGAATATGATCCTAATGTCACCAGACGGACACTAAGCTTGGTACTTGACTGATCTACAGTCTTGTACAAGCGCATTCTGGGACTTGCACTCTGACTGACTGTGACGACGGGACTCCATGACGGGCCCTGTTCAAACCTCTTTAGAGAAGACAGGGCCATGACCACCTGTCCTCTCTGAATGTCAGACGGACTCCTCGGGTGATTACATGCATTAGCCTGCTACAGTCAGCAGAGCACGGACTGTAATACGCACGCCCTCTTTTTATATCCATTTACATATTCATCTGTGTTGCTGGGACCCCTGTGTTTTACGGTCTTGTTTGTGTGTGGTCATCTAACAGTGAGGATGTTGTTTTACACCATAATTGTGCGTTCTTCGAGACCTCTTGGTGATTGGAGAAGTGAGAGGGTTGTGCGCACGTAATTCAGGATAACCACACCATTTGCTACTTGCGTGGCGGATGGCCGTCCAAAGTCGGCGCCGGTCGTCTCGTCGGTTTATGTGTAGTCTTTTGTGTTTGATGTTTATACATGTATGTCATATGTCTTTTCCGTCTCATAGTATGCTCGTCTTTTGTGTTTTTGCATCGGGTGTTTTGATGTTTGCTGTTGGTGCTAATACAGGGTCTTGTTGGAGATCCCCTCCCTTCTCTTAGATTATTTTTTTCACAAATGCGTCTCAGAGAGTGACCATCTTGACAAAATAAAAGAGAAAAATCAAGTAAACCAGGCAAGTATTTCACATATATCTGAGTGATGGATATAATTAATGGCTGAAATCGTCTTTGAAGAAGTTCTTCGGTCGCTACGGGGATATAATAAAAGCATATCAGATCCCCTTTCCAGAATGATCAGTGACATTCTGGATTGTGATTGAATGGCTGTCATCATCACCAAACAATGACAAATATGGATAATGACCATATCCCTGTCTACAGTACAAAATCGATAATTCAGAAAATCAGAAACCGAAGGCATACACAATCAGGATAAAACAGGAACCAAAGCAAACAAAAACAAAAACCTCCACCATATGAAAAGAAGCGAACTCCCGATATGAGAGTGAGACCAGGTGCCCAGGAAAAGAAAGCATCTCCTGCTTGCATGCAACACCCGTCGCTTCAATTCGGTAGAACTGTCACATCCGGTTACTTCCATTTTGGAAGATATAGAGTACAATCTTTGGTTGGATGGTTCAAATGGTCTATGACAGAATATCTTCACCCATTCTGGATAATGGGACATCATAGTGTATGACGAGTTCCCCATATCGACCGTAGAACTTCCTCAGTGACGATGTTAGTCGGTCACAAACATATCCCTGACTGAGAAGCTTATCTGAAAGACGCCTAGCTCTCAGAAAAAAAATCCGTATATTTGGTACTTGCTCTGGCATAGCGTATCAACTGAGATATGAACACGCCATAAGCAGGCGATGAAGGGATGTTGCTACTCAGAAAAGGAAAGTTCGTAATGCTGAAATTGAAGTCGTCACGTTTGTCATAGAGTGAGGTGTTCATGTGACCATCAGTGTCGTAGGACAACATTATGTCCAAATAGGATGCTGAATTATTTGTCTCTGTAGTTTCTTTGACTTCAAGCTCCGAAGGATAGATACTGCTCAGGTAATCCGCAAATTTTGGATTATTGATGGACAACACATCGTCTATGTATCTGTAAGTGAAGTTGAAGTCAGAAGCTAAGTATCTTTTCCCTTCAGAGACCAAAGATTGAATGAATTCAGCTTCGTACGAGTAAAGGAAAACGTCGGCAAGGAGTGGGGCACAATTGGTCCCCATTGGAATTCCGACAATTTGCTGGAAGACCTTTCCTCCAAACACCACAAAAATGTTGTCGATCAGAAAGTTTAACATCTGAATAATGTCTGTTTCAGTGTACTTATTTTCAGAATCTGACTTTTCTTTTACAAAGTAGGTTTTGTCATAGTTAACAACAACAAATTTGTATTTGCGATTACCGTTCTTACTTGTAAACGCATTACTTATAAATTTTGCGAGTCTTTCTTTCAATTAAGAATGCGGAATTGTAGTGTAAAGTGTCGAAAAATCATAGGCTTTGATCGAATTGACTCTACTAAAATGAGTGGATTTCAGATGTTCTAAAAGTTCCTTCGAATTCTTTAAAATCCACATCTGGTTGATACCACTGCGAGAATATACTGTCGAACAATATTTTTGTAGCCCAGATTTGATTTCAGATAAAACTTTGGTGAGTAAGATCGATACAGATTTTGTAGAACATTTTGAGGAACCAGCGATGAAACGTTGTTTGTACGGATTCTTATGCATTTTAGGTATGCAGTATAAGTATGGTAAATCTAAATCTAAATTGGTAGTGTCGAAGCCAAAGGAAGCAAGAGCTGATTTGTGGTTATCTATTATTTCAGAGGCAGAAAGGTTTGTTGGGGTGTAAGTGGGATTTCCAGGTGTCGAATTTAAACCCAACTCTTTAACTAGACTGTCGAAATAGTACTTTTTGCAAGTAAATCTGTAATTATTTGAGGCTTTGTCCGCTGGTGTGATGACATACTGTTCTTGGAGGTAGGTAAGTTCTGTGATAACATCAGGGTCTTTAAATATAGACACGAATCTGGTGTTCACAGTTGATTTTAATCGGTTAATTCTAGATAAAAGTAACCCTCTGATTGATTTTATCCATTCGGAAAGGGTGTCAAGCTGTACATCCTCTTTCTTTGCCCAACGTCTTGCATATTCCTCACAAGAGTCCATGATAATTTTGACATTTTGGTTCCATGTAAAGGACATACTTTCTCTGTATTTGGGACCCTTTTTTAACAATTCTCTCAACTTGTCGTTCTTGACTATACTAAGGTCACCAGTAATAACGTGTCCACAAGGAGAGTAGTTGAAATCCGATGAAGAACATTCGCAGGGAAGTGGATGTAGTGAGGGATTACTTAAATCAATACACTGCAGGAATCGTTTGTAATTGTAAATTTTAGATGCAACTGTTGGTGTGTAGCTATAGGAAATACAAGGAGTTTCTTTTCTTTTGAAACACGGCGGGATTCCCTCTGCGACAGCTTTGTGACCCAAAACCCGACCAAGATTCAAGTCACCAACACCTTTGTTTGCAAATCTTACTTTAATGAAAGGGCGGTTTGTTTTCTCCTCTGATTTATCTGATCCAACTGCTTGAAATAAACGAAAAGTAGAAATGTCCAAGATGACTCCTTGTAGTCTGTATTCTGGGGAACGTGTATCGGTATATGTAAGATCCTTCGTATAATCGTGGATTTCGTGTAACTTCCGTAAAGGAACAGAGTATAATTTGGTACGAATATTATGTAGGCCTAGAGGCTCATTCAAAAATGGAACCAAGTCATCGAAGGAGAAACTATGTATCTCAGGCCTATTATATTTTCGAATGCCATGACTTCGAAGTCTTCTTTGTGATCTGTTGAATAAGCTAGTCACATTTACCGATTGACAACCGGGACTTGTTAAGTTTCCTATAGTGCTGATGTTATCGTTGCACCCATAGGGCGCTGCAGTGCCAAGATCCTCTATCCAGAACTCCTCCCCGCCGCGACGGAGAGGTGCGCCCACACCGGGACCGCCTGTGGGGCGACGCACTTTCCCCAGGACTCTGACTCTCATAGACAAAACAGAATGATCCGCCCGGCCAAAATGCCGGCAAAGGAGCCGACTTCCTTTACCACCCACCCCCGACCGGTGTCCCGACACTCCTTTTCGGAGCCGGCCCCCGGCCCCGCCCACACAAACCAATCCACAAAGCGAGCACCCCACTCCGCACACAACACTAGATGCCACGCAGCCAAGGCCCCCAAAACTATGCGTGCTAAACGCCTGCCCTGTGAGACCACCCGAGAACGAAGTGTCTGTCACTAGGACGCCACAAGTTTTGCAGTTCTTCATGCCACACCTAGAAATCGAGCAATCGCTTGGCGAAAACAGGTGCCCCCCCAGCTCACCGACCACCCCAATCCCACAGGGCCCGACTCCAACACACCCATCCGCACGTCCATACCAAAACCCATGGCTGTCACCAACCACAAATGTTTCATCTCCAATGTCGTGCAAGCTAACCCTAGGGACACCTAAGTTACCTGTTGCGTATGTGTCCGTAGACGCAACAGGCTGGGGCCCTCCCATAGTGGGCGACGCCCCAGCCACCCTGTAGGTCTCCCGAGCTCTATCCATTTAAGCAAAAGACTGCTCGACAAGTGCCCTCGGGGACAATTTGTCCACCAGCAGTGACACATGAACAGTGGTAAAAATGACAAATATGGATAATGACCATATCCCTGTCTACAGTACAAAATCGATAATTCAGAAAATCAGAAACCGAAGGCATACAAAATCAGGATAAAACAGGAACCAAAGCAAACAAAAACAAAAAACCTCCACCATATGAAAAGAAGCGAACTCCCGATATGAGAGTGAGACCAGGTGCCCAGGAAGAGTAAGCATCTCCTGCTTGCATGCAACACCCGTCGCTTCAATTCGGTAGAACTGTCACATCCGGTTACTTCCATTTTGGAAGATATAGAGTACAATCTTTGGTTGGATGGTTCAAATGGTCTATGACAGAATATCATCCACCATTCTGGATAGTGGGACATCATAGTGTATGACGAGTTCCCCATATCGACCGTAGAACTTTCTCAGTGACGATGTTAGTCGGTCACAAACATATCCCTGACTGAGAAGCTTATCTGAAAGACGCCTAGCTCTCAGAACAAAATCCGTATATTTGGTACTTGCTCTGGCATAGCGTATCAACTGAGATATGAACACGCCATAAGCAGGCGATGAAGGGATGTTGCTACTCAGAAAAGGAAAGTTCGTAATGCTGAAATTGAAGTCGTCACGTTTGTCATAGAGTGAGGTGTTCATGTGACCATCAGTGTCGTAGGACAACATTATGTCCAAATAGAATGCTGAATTATTTGTCTCTGTAGTTTCTTTGACTTCAAGCTCCGAAGGATAGATACTGCTCAGGTAATCCGCAAATTTTGGATTATTGATGGACAACACATCGTCTATGTATCTGTAAGTGAAGTTGAAGTCAGAAGCTAAGTATCTTTTCCCTTCAGAGACCAAAGATTGAATGAATTCAGCTTCGTACGAGTAAAGGAAAATGTCGGCAAGGAGTGGGGCACAATTGGTCCCCATTGGAATTCCGACAATTTGCTGGAAGACCTTTCCTCCAAACACCACAAAATTGTTGTCGATCAGAAAGTTTAACATCTGAATAATGTCTGTTTCAGTGTACTTATTTTCAGAATCTGACTTACCTGATGTGTACACGAATATGTACATCGAGACAATCACCGAATTTGACAAGTGTCCATGGATCTGTTGCAACGGGTGTTGCATGCAATTTGGAGATGCTGACACTCCCCGGGCACCTGCTCTCACTTCGGAATTCTATGGAAAATCTAATGATTTTGCCTTGCCTTCTCGACTTTGATACTGCATAACTGATCGGTACTTCTTTAATTGTAAACGTCTTCAAATTAAATAGCATCATTTAAAAACAGATAAATTGGCAACGTGGACCAGACATGCACGTTTCGGGTACATAACCCTCATCAGTGATCCTAAATCTAAACAATGCTATATGCCAAAAAAGTATGAAAGTTACTATGTCGAAAAAGTGTACCGAAAGACGTAGCAGGATGGGTGGGATATGATGCTACAGGACCCACTTTTTAGAAATTTCATGAAATTTTGATAACAGAAATTTAGAATGCGTTGAAGAAACGATCAACCGAAATTGATCGAACTTGGCTACATGTGCCCTCGGGGACTCCTGGTCCACCAGCAGTGACACTCACAAAGTGGTATAAATGTAAACGTCTTCAAATTAAATAGCATCATTTAAAAACAGATAAATTGGCAACGTGGACCAGACATGCACGTTTCGGGTACATAACCCTCATCAGTGATCCTAAATCTAAACAATGCTATATGCCAAAAAAGTATGAAAGTTACTATGTCGAAAAAGTGTACCGAAAGACGTAGCAGGATGGGTGGGATATGATGCTACAGGACCCACTTTTTAGAAATTTCATGAAATTTTGATAACAGAAATTTAGAATGCGTTGAAGAAACGATCAACCGAAATTGATCGAACTTGGCTACATGTGCCCTCGGGGACTCCTGGTCCACCAGCAGTGACACTCACCAAGTGGTATAAATGTAAACGTCTTCAAATTAAATAGCATCATTTAAAAACAGATAAATTGGCAACGTGGACCAGACATGCACGTTTCGGGTACATAACCCTCATCAGTGATCCTAAATCTAAACAATGCTATGTTTATTTGTTGATATTGTAATAAGGTACTCACATCTAGAAGTTATGTAGTCCCTCATATACTCTATTTTGTCGTCTGTGTTGAGTATGACGAGGTCAGCATTATCACTTTGACAAAGTTCTCGTGATCGATTCCATTCAGATTGGTCGAGGTACTCCTTAAAACATAAGGATACGCTTCTTGAGTAGATGTATCCAGATAATGTACAATCTGAAAGTAGTATTGCAACGATGAATAAAATAGAATCTTATACCTCTGCAAAAGTAGTTAAAATGAAAAGTTATTTCAGAGTAAATTTTATATTTTGATTTCTTTTCATATTATTCAAATCATTCAGGATGAAGGCATATCTTCTGTGCAACAACTATGTACCCATGTACTGATGAGTTATCACTGAAAACAACCAACAGGGAAGAACAACTGACGTGGAAGTTAAGGCAGTTTGATATCTAAACAAAATTGATACGCCAAAGTCTCGTTCCTTTTCAGTTTTTTTGTTGCACAAGTGATATATGGTAATAGAAGCAACAGCCATCTCTTTTAACATTCTTCAGAAGAGATTTAAAAACAAGAGCCCCAGGGGGCACAACGCTCACCTGATACCCATGCACGCTCTAATTGACATACTGACATTGAATACTGATAGTGCCAGTACCAGGATTTTAGCCCAAAACCTTTCTAAAAAGATTTTTGCCGGATGCAGAGAAGTTTTTTTTTTCAGACAACCTTTAAAAGTACAAAAAAGAAAAAATAGTCACATTTCAAAACAATAACTTTTTTACTGATTTGAAAAGACGGATAAGTGGTCCAACGTCATATGCCCAGCTAGTATAGTTCAATTATGCAACATCAAAAATAAAATCATATTGTACATTAATGTGCAGCAGAAAAAGAATAAAACAATGAAATGATTTCCTAAATTAAGTTTATTTAAAATTGAACACAAAACCTTTCATTATTGATAGCTAGCATGCCAGAAATTATAAACCTTTGTTTTTGAAACGAGAATGCCCCGGCGGCAATTTTGTTAGTATAAAGGCCATTTTCTGTTAAGTATGTGAGAGGTCAGGGTCAGCGTAATAAATATTGGTATCAATGGAAAGATCTTGTCACAAGGAATACACATGTAAAAATTGAAACCTCTATCACTAACCATTCAAAAGTTATGCCCAATGATAAAGTTTTTGAGAAGTACGTCAAAGGTCAAGGTTATGGTCACGAGGTCAAAAATTTTGGTATCAATGGAAAGGTATTGTCACAAGGAATACACATGTGAAATATGAAACCTCTATCACCAGCTTCCATTTAAAAGTTATGCCCAATGTTTAAGTTTTTCGGAAAACAGACAGACAAACAGACAGACGGACAGGCCAAAAACTATATGCTCCCAAATCTTTTATTCCAGGGGCATAAAAAACAAAGATTTTTCGGTTTTGCCTTTATTCATATTAAAGTATACTGAAATCTATGAATACTTTTGAATAGTATTGATTTCATCTCAAATACATGAAACGTACAGTTAAAATCGTTTTAATCCAATATTTATCAGTTCAAGTGAGTTGTGCAGAAATTGGGCCAGTTTGTTTTCCAAAAAGCAGTGTATGGTGTATCAAACCTCATGACCCAGTAAAGCCACTTTAACAAATAATTTTCAGTGAATATGCTGAAATGCGGCGCTTCTTGCCTATGCATATTTCAACAGGCGAGAAGGAGCGTCGCATTTCAGCATACGCTGTTCAACAACTCAAGTGGTTTCTCTAGGTTTCGTAGTTTGAAACAAATTAAAAGGCCCATGAAATTGTTAAGCTTGTCCAACTAGCAGACCTACGACATCATTATTTACTGTTAACAAATTGTTTTACCTCATCAAAGGTCTGTTACACGGAAAAGTTGTTAGCGGAGAGAGTTCATGAAATGTATCGGTTGCATAGGATTTGCCGACAAAAAGTTATTTGGTCCGATAAAAACTCATCATGTATCTATTATTTGAACAGATAAAAATTCCCAAATGTCTTATCACAGGAACCTGTCATTTTATGAAAGAAAATGTTTTATTATTCACAACCTCAGGCCTCTGTGTTCCTCTTAGAAATATTATGCATACAAGATGTCAAACACAGTGGCTTATGGTTGTAAATAATAATTTATTTTCTCTATTTAAACAACAGCTTTCTGTGGTCCAACATTTCATAGGAAGATTTCAGGAACTCTGAACTGAATTATTTATTTCAAGAATTTCAGATACTAAATGTCCTATGCATTCTCAAAATCCAGAGGAAGAGATTACTCATTAGACGTTTCTTCAAGAAATCAGTCCGTAAATTACTTCATCTAAGAGAGTCTAAGACAGAAGAAATTCGAGCAAACTTTATACATGATAACAAGTATATGCAAGTGTTCCAAGTACATGAATGATAACCATTATGAAAGTGTTCCAAGTATAATGCACATTAAATAAAAATCTATTCCGTTTGCATTGTATCTCCTGAAATGTATCGCATTACTAAAGGTATCACATTTCTACATGGGGAATCCCCTTCGGGTACACGGCAAATCATGGCCGCTTTTGAAATCTTGTTCCCGACTTTAAAAATAAAATTCTAAATAAGTGTAAAGAATTTAAATAATTGAATCATATCACATAAAAGGTCAATCAATAAGACATTGAAGCATGTGTCACTTGTTGAATTATCAGCTGTAACTATGGATGAAGGGTCGATCTAAAATGATTAATCATACAAAGAAGATTTTTTTCCTGTAGCTGCACCTGAAACATTGGGCATGGAAAACATACATTATACCTATGTACAATCTTAAAAAATATTCCTTAAAAATCCAAAAGTGGATATCTTGACAAAATTCTTTCACTTGTAGGGTACCATGCATGAGTACCTCATACCTACAAATTGTCATGACAATCTGAAGAGTGGTTATAGAAAAGAAGCAGAAAATGTATGAAAATCACCCCCCCCCCTTTCCTTTTTACATAAGAAAAAAATTCATCAAAAATCAAAAAAATAAAATTTAAGCATAAAATACATATCAAAGCATTAAGTAAGTTAAATATGATAAATATGTAGTAAATGAGTGTGTAAAATCATACACTTATTCAGTTGTTTAAAGAAATAGTGCAAAAATGTGCATTTCTGACTAAGTCCGAAAAGACGTCAAAAACGCGTCAAAAATTTGACTTCGAAGTGGAACCAAAAATAACAACACTTCTTAAGACATCTCTCTAGATCATCCTGATGCTTTCGGTTTGTCGATACATGCTTCGGTTCTGAAGAAGAAGTTTGTCAAAGGAGGGTACCCCCCGTGACCTACTTTTGGCTGTGGTGGCGCCACCTGTTGACAGATCCGGACGAAAAACAACAACATTTGTAGGGGACCATGAGTACTTCATACCTACCAAGTTTCATCAAAATCCCTTCAGCCGTTCTGGAGAAGAAGTTGAAAATGTGAAAAGTTTACGACGACGGACGACGACGACGACGGACGACGGACGACAGACGCAACACTATGACAATAGCTCACTTGAGCCGTTGGCTCAGGTGAGCTAAAAAGGGAAAAAAATTTGTTGGGGTCCCGCCGGGGTTTGAAGCCACTCCCCATGGGTCCATTGGGCATGGAAAACATACATTATACCTATGTACAATCTTAAAAAATATTCCTTAAAAACCCAAAAGTGGATATCTTGACAAAATTCTTTCACTTGTAGGGTACCATGCATGAGTACCTCATACCTACAAATTGTCATGACAATCTGAAGAGTGGTTATAGAAAAGAAGCAGAAAATGTATGAAAATCACCCCCCCCCCTTCCTTTTTACATAAGAAAAAAATTCATCAAAAATCAAAAAAATAAAATTTAAGCATAAAATACATATCAAAGCATTAAGTAAGTTAAATATGATAAATATGTAGTAAATGAGTGTGTAAAATCATACACTTATTCAGTTGTTTAAAGAAATAGTGCAAAAATGTGCATTTCTGACTAAGTCCGAAAAGACGTCAAAAACGCGTCAAAAATTTGACTTCGAAGTGGAACCAAAAATAACAACACTTCTTAAGACATCTCTCTAGATCATCCTGATGCTTTCGGTTTGTCGATACATGCTTCGGTTCTGAAGAAGAAGTTTGTCAAAGGAGAGTACCCCCCGTGACCTACTTTAGGCTGATGTGGCGCCACCTGTTGACAGATCCGGACGAAAAACAACAACACTTGTAGGGGACCATGAGTACTTCATACCTACCAAGTTTCATCAAAATCCCTTCAGCCGTTCTGGAGAAGAAGTTGAAAATGTGAAAAGTTTACGACGACGGACGACGACGACGACGGACGACAGACGCAACACTATGACAATAGCTCACTTGAGCCTATGGCTCAGTTGAGCTAAAGAGGGAAAAAAATTTGTTGGGGTCCCGCCGGGGTTTGAAGCCACTCCCCATGGGTCCATTGGGCATGGAAAACATACATTATACCTATGAACAATCTTAAAAAATATTCCTTAAAAATCCAAAAGTGGATATCTTGACAAAATTCTTTCACTTGTAGGGTACCATGCATGAGTACCTCATACCTACAAATTGTCATGACAATCTGAAGAGTGGTTATAGAAAAGAAGCAGAAAATGTATGAAAATCACCCCCCTTCCTTTTTACATAAGAAAAAAATTCATCAAAAATCAAAAAAATAAAATTTAAGCATAAAATACATATCAAAGCATTAAGTAAGTTAAATATGATAAATATGTAGTAAATGAGTGTGTAAAATCATACACTTATTCAGTTGTTTAAAGAAATAGTGCAAAAATGTGCATTTCTGACTAAGTCCGAAAAGACGTCAAAAACGCGTCAAAAATTTGACTTCGAAGTGGAACCAAAAATAACAACACTTCTTAAGACATCTCTCTAGATCATCCTGATGCTTTCGGTTTGTCGATACATGCTTCGGTTCTGAAGAAGAAGTTTGTCAAAGGAGGGTACCCCCCGTGACCTACTTTTGGCTGTGGTGGCGCCACCTGTTGACAGATCCGGACGAAAAACAACAACATTTGTAGGGGACCATGAGTACTTCATACCTACCAAGTTTCATCAAAATCCCTTCAGCCGTTCTGGAGAAGAAGTTGAAAATGTGAAAAGTTTACGACGACGGACGACGACGACGACGGACGACGGACGACAGACGCAACACTATGACAATAGCTCACTTGAGCCGTTGGCTCAGGTGAGCTAAAAAGGGAAAAAAATTTGTTGGGGTCCCGCCGGGGTTTGAAGCCACTCCCCATGGGTCCATTGGGCATGGAAAACATACATTATACCTATGTACAATCTTAAAAAATATTCCTTAAAAACCCAAAAGTGGATATCTTGACAAAATTCTTTCACTTGTAGGGTACCATGCATGAGTACCTCATACCTACAAATTGTCATGACAATCTGAAGAGTGGTTATAGAAAAGAAGCAGAAAATGTATGAAAATCACCCCCCCCCCTTCCTTTTTACATAAGAAAAAAATTCATCAAAAATCAAAAAAATAAAATTTAAGCATAAAATACATATCAAAGCATTAAGTAAGTTAAATATGATAAATATGTAGTAAATGAGTGTGTAAAATCATACACTTATTCAGTTGTTTAAAGAAATAGTGCAAAAATGTGCATTTCTGACTAAGTCCGAAAAGACGTCAAAAACGCGTCAAAAATTTGACTTCGAAGTGGAACCAAAAATAACAACACTTCTTAAGACATCTCTCTAGATCATCCTGATGCTTTCGGTTTGTCGATACATGCTTCGGTTCTGAAGAAGAAGTTTGTCAAAGGAGGGTACCCCCCGTGACCTACTTTAGGCTGATGTGGCGCCACCTGTTGACAGATCCGGACGAAAAACAACAACACTTGTAGGGGACCATGAGTACTTCATACCTACCAAGTTTCATCAAAATCCCTTCAGCCGTTCTGGAGAAGAAGTTGAAAATGTGAAAAGTTTACGACGACGGACGACGACGACGACGGACGACAGACGCAACACTATGACAATAGCTCACTTGAGCCTATGGCTCAGTTGAGCTAAAGAGGGAAAAAAATTTGTTGGGGTCCCGCCGGGGTTTGAAGCCACTCCCCATGGGTCCATTGGGCATGGAAAACATACATTATACCTATGAACAATCTTAAAAAATATTCCTTAAAAATCCAAAAGTGGATATCTTGACAAAATTCTTTCACTTGTAGGGTACCATGCATGAGTACCTCATACCTACAAATTGTCATGACAATCTGAAGAGTGGTTATAGAAAAGAAGCAGAAAATGTATGAAAATCACCCCCCTTCCTTTTTACATAAGAAAAAAATTCATCAAAAATCAAAAAAATAAAATTTAAGCATAAAATACATATCAAAGCATTAAGTAAGTTAAATATGATAAATATGTAGTAAATGAGTGTGTAAAATCATACACTTATTCAGTTGTTTAAAGAAATAGTGCAAAAATGTGCATTTCTGACTAAGTCCGAAAAGACGTCAAAAACGCGTCAAAAATTTGACTTCGAAGTGGAACCAAAAATAACAACACTTCTTAAGACATCTCTCTAGATCATCCTGATGCTTTCGGTTTGTCGATACATGCTTCGGTTCTGAAGAAGAAGTTTGTCAAAGGAGGGTACCCCCCGTGACCTACTTTTGGCTGTGGTGGCGCCACCTGTTGACAGATCCGGACGAAAAACAACAACATTTGTAGGGGACCATGAGTACTTCATACCTACCAAGTTTCATCAAAATCCCTTCAGCCGTTCTGGAGAAGAAGTTGAAAATGTGAAAAGTTTACGACGACGGACGACGACGACGACGGACGACGGACGACAGACGCAACACTATGACAATAGCTCACTTGAGCCGTTGGCTCAGGTGAGCTAAAAAGGGAAAAAAATTTGTTGGGGTCCCGCCGGGGTTTGAAGCCACTCCCCATGGGTCCATTGGGCATGGAAAACATACATTATACCTATGTACAATCTTAAAAAATATTCCTTAAAAACCCAAAAGTGGATATCTTGACAAAATTCTTTCACTTGTAGGGTACCATGCATGAGTACCTCATACCTACAAATTGTCATGACAATCTGAAGAGTGGTTATAGAAAAGAAGCAGAAAATGTATGAAAATCACCCCCCCCCCCTTCCTTTTTACATAAGAAAAAAATTCATCAAAAATCAAAAAAATAAAATTTAAGCATAAAATACATATCAAAGCATTAAGTAAGTTAAATATGATAAATATGTAGTAAATGAGTGTGTAAAATCATACACTTATTCAGTTGTTTAAAGAAATAGTGCAAAAATGTGCATTTCTGACTAAGTCCGAAAAGACGTCAAAAACGCGTCAAAAATTTGACTTCGAAGTGGAACCAAAAATAACAACACTTCTTAAGACATCTCTCTAGATCATCCTGATGCTTTCGGTTTGTCGATACATGCTTCGGTTCTGAAGAAGAAGTTTGTCAAAGGAGGGTACCCCCCGTGACCTACTTTAGGCTGATGTGGCGCCACCTGTTGACAGATCCGGACGAAAAACAACAACACTTGTAGGGGACCATGAGTACTTCATACCTACCAAGTTTCATCAAAATCCCTTCAGCCGTTCTGGAGAAGAAGTTGAAAATGTGAAAAGTTTACGACGACGGACGACGACGACGACGGACGACAGACGCAACACTATGACAATAGCTCACTTGAGCCTATGGCTCAGTTGAGCTAAAGAGGGAAAAAAATTTGTTGGGGTCCCGCCGGGGTTTGAAGCCACTCCCCATGGGTCCATTGGGCATGGAAAACATACATTATACCTATGAACAATCTTAAAAAATATTCCTTAAAAATCCAAAAGTGGATATCTTGACAAAATTCTTTCACTTGTAGGGTACCATGCATGAGTACCTCATACCTACAAATTGTCATGACAATCTGAAGAGTGGTTATAGAAAAGAAGCAGAAAATGTATGAAAATCACCCCCCTTCCTTTTTACATAAGAAAAAAATTCATCAAAAATCAAAAAAATAAAATTTAAGCATAAAATACATATCAAAGCATTAAGTAAGTTAAATATGATAAATATGTAGTAAATGAGTGTGTAAAATCATACACTTATTCAGTTGTTTAAAGAAATAGTGCAAAAATGTGCATTTCTGACTAAGTCCGAAAAGACGTCAAAAACGCGTCAAAAATTTGACTTCGAAGTGGAACCAAAAATAACAACACTTCTTAAGACATCTCTCTAGATCATCCTGATGCTTTCGGTTTGTCGATACATGCTTCGGTTCTGAAGAAGAAGTTTGTCAAAGGAGGGTACCCCCCGTGACCTACTTTAGGCTGTGGTGGCGCCACCTGTTGACAGATCCGGACGAAAAACAACAACACTTGTAGGAGACCATGAGTACTTCATACCTACCAAGTTTCATCAAAATCCCTTCAGCCGTTCTGGAGAAGAAGTTGAAAATGTGAAAAGTTTACGACGACGGACGACGACGACGACGGACGACGGACGACAGACGCAACACTATGACAATAGCTCACTTGAGCCGTTGGCTCAGGTGAGCTAAAAAGGGAAAAACAATTTGTTGGGGTCCCGCCGGGGTTTGAAGCCACTCCCCATGGGTCCATTGGGCATGGAAAACATACATTATACCTATGTACAATCTTAAAAAATATTCCTTAAAAACCCAAAAGTGGATATCTTGACAAAATTCTTTCACTTGTAGGGTACCATGCATGAGTACCTCATACCTACAAATTGTCATGACAATCTGAAGAGTGGTTATAGAAAAGAAGCAGAAAATGTATGAAAATCACCCCCCTTCCTTTTTACATAAGAAAAAAATTCATCAAAAATGAAAAAAATAAAATTTAAGCATAAAATACATATCAAAGCATTAAGTAAGTTAGATATGATAAATATGTAGTAAATGAGTGTGTAAAATCATACACTTATTCAGTTGTTTAAAGAAATAGTGCAAAAATGTGCATTTCTGACTAAGTCCGAAAAGACGTCAAAAACGCGTCAAAAATTTGACTTCGAAGTGGAACCAAAAATAACAACACTTCTTAAGACATCTCTCTAGATCATCCTGATGCTTTCGGTTTGTCGATACATGCTTCGGTTCTGAAGAAGAAGTTTGTCAAAGGAGGGTACCCCCCGTGACCTACTTTAGGCTGTGGTGGCGCCACCTGTTGACAGATCCGGACGAAAAACAACAACACTTGTAGGGGACCATGAGTACTTCATACCTACCAAGTTTCATCAAAATCCCTTCAGCCGTTCTGGAGAAGAAGTTGAAAATGTGAAAAGTTTACGACGACGGACGACGACGACGACGACGGCGACGACGGACGACGGACGACAGACGCAACACTATGACAATAGCTCACTTGAGCCTATGGCTCAGGTGAGCTAAAAAAACCATACAAGTAATTTGTCTTACTCTTGGTATTAAGTTTAATTGACTGTGACCTTGACTTAAGAAGATGGTGCTCCTCATCATGTTTTAAACATTTACTGCTATTTGCTATTCTACATGGTACGTGTTACGCATTCATTGCAATTGATATTAAAGTTAGATTTTTTAAAAACATTTCACGAGTTCGAATCATGAGTCTACATGAAATTTGGAGGCGCGAACTCTCTGCAGAGAAATTGCGCAAATTTAAATTCAAAATAATAAAAGCAGAGGGCGCTACTGAAATGAATTTTGGCCGTGTCTGAAAATCACTTTGGCAGGAAGCATCACTGAGGAGGATTTTACTAAGCGAAACACGTGCCTCATAGTGTAGGAACGCTTTTGAACTAAATAAGGTTTTTTTTGCGATTTTCGAAGCGAATGATTTACATGTGTCAATCTAATATCCATCTATCATAAGCATAAGAATGTATACTGCTATAAATTCAGTATAGAACATTTCAAGACTGATTCTTCATAGACAGATAGTACTTCGTAATTTAAATGAATTAGATTGCCATGAAATTGCAACTTACAGAATATAATCGATGGGATATAGTGAAATTCTATCGTTTTATTGTGATTGTTGAGTCCCTAGGTATGTCCACTGTGACAAGTTCCATATTTAAAGAAAGCTTATAACACCTGGTAATCCAAACTTGATTGTATTTGTAAAAATAAAGCTTAAAGAATGAACAATATTTAGTAAACAAGAAGTGCCCGGTTTTATGCAGCCACTGTCCGGTTTTATGCAGCCACTGTAAGAGTTCTGTACTTATCATATTTTATTGGCTCCTTACACACCAGTAAATCTCCCTCAACTTCATTATAGGGGGTATAAAACAACATAATTATAACACTGGAGAATATACATATAGGGTTTCAGTAATTCTAGTCAATAAAATTCAAATTAAAAAGTATTTATCGTATATGTATGGTAACAATCAAAAATGCTTAGTACAAGGCAAGGAAGACCAAATACGATATCAATGAGCCAAACACAGAGACTACACATAAACTAAGGAGAACAATGGTGATCGCTGCTCACATTTGCCACGTTAGTAGATTACGTGCTCAAAACCCTCCCACTTTTCTCAGAGGTCTCGAAGAATACACAATGGTTGTGTATAACAACATTCTTACTGTAGTATGACCATACAAACAAAACAGCAATTAATAGGGGTCATTCAACCCACAGACGGATATGTAAATGGATATGAAAACAAAGGGCATACATGTGCGAAAACAGTCCGTGCTCTGCCAGCTGGAACGATCTCAATTATGTAATCACCTGAGGAATCCGAGCGACAGAGGAAAGTGGTCGGACCCTGTCCTCTCTGAAGAGATTTGGATAGGGCCCGTCATGGAGTCCGGTCGTCACGGTCAGTGCGTTTGAACAAGGCGGTAGATTGGTCAGCTACCGATTGTCCGTCTGATGACAGCAGGATTATAACCATGTTGCGTCTTCAAATTCATTATATCATTTAAGAACAGGTAATTTTGTAGCATAAACCAGACCAGACATGCACGTTTCGGGTATTTAACCTTCGTCAGTGATTCTCAATCCAAAACAATGAAATATGACCAAAGACTGTGAAAGTTATGTCCAAAAAAATAACGAAAGACCTCGCAGGATGGGTGGGATATGATGCTACAGGACCCACTATTCAGATATTTCGAGATGATTTTCTGAACAGATTTACAAATGCATTGGAAGAAACGATCAACCAAAGTTGATCGTAATTGGCTACATGTGCCATTGTCGACTCCTGGTCCACCAGCAGTGACACTCACCAAGTGGTACAAATGTTAGGTCTTCAAAATTCATAGCGTCATTTAAGGGCAGATGGTACAAAAGGCATTTTATGGTTCCGACGCAATTTCGATGGATATTCTGTACCCTTGATCCTTCTTATTTTGTTTATTATATCGCCATAAAATAGAGGGTGTGAAAATCCTAAAGTTATACACTCTTTTGCACGTGTAGGTCCGAATTTCATAAGAAGCTGAGAGTATTTTTTTGTAAAATTTAGGATGCAGTGTCTTCAATACTTTCTGCGGAATATTTTTGTAGCAAATGCTTATATTATTATCTAAATGTGGTAATTTCATGTATGGTAATTGTTCACGAAGTAGATTCAAGATTTTTTATGGATAAGAATAAGTATAGACATAAAAAAGATTTTAATAGATGGATGATTGGAAGTGAAACATATATTTACCTCTCCCTACGTCTTCTTCATAATTAACAGTGTCCGAATTTGATACGAATGTGGCACTCTGCAAGTTCGGGAAACTGTAGCCTTTGCAAGTTTTCAGAGAAGATGAATAGAACGCGCTATGACATAAAATATATTGGATACACTTTAACACGCAGCCTATGATGTCCTCTTCAGACGAACTGAATTCAATAGGCACTTGAGATGAAGGGCAGGTGTCAACGGAAGTGCTTTTCTTGAAGATGGTTGTCCGTATTTCATTGGTAGATGAGCATGCTGTAAAAAATACAATAAGAATAACATGCACTGTCATCTAGTAATTGATCATTATTCGATATTTTTGAAAAAAAGTGAAGGTGGTTAATTTGAACCGAGTATTTAAATATCTTCATTTTTCTATCCATTTATTTATATTTATTTGATCTTACTTCTCTTTATCATTAATAAGGAAAATCCAGATTCTAAAATTTAAAAGCAAACAAAAAATCAAGTTTTTTTTCATATAAAGAGATTAACATACATACAACTTGCAATATACATACATTGACCTTTCATCTTTGAAAATGATTAGGGAATTGTACGATCTAATAGCATTTATATTATTCAAAATGTTAGATGTAAAGGAATTTGGTTTCGATACTCAATGTCCACAGAACAAGCTCAGAAATTATGCAACAGAAAATGGGTGAAAATTGCAAAGGAAACTGCTTGTATGTAGTAAATTGTCGTCAGAGACACCCTTATAACCGACAGCCGAAGAATCAGGAAAAATAAAAATGCTTCGCGAAAAAACAATATGAGCATTTCTGAAGCTTCTCACACTCTTGATCATTCTGATGATTTCAGTTCAACATGTAGAATTTTACAAAACTAATTATTTCGTGTTACCCAAAAGTTATGTACACTTCACATCATAAAATGCATCATTAACTTACCTATTATTTTCAAAAGCAGAAGAAGAAATATATCCATGGCAAGGATAATTAGAAAGCTACACCTACCACGATCTGCATCATCTTTTATAGACACGCTTATTGCTATGTATTGGATGGTTGAGACCTAATCCCAATTCCAATTTCGATTACAAACTTCATCTCCCAATGGTTTGGAATTTTCAAGCTTACCCGATTGTCTTCATTACTTTATTTTTCTACTACCGGAATTGTATTCAGCAAAAGAACATCGTTATCTTTTTTACCTTATTATCGTAAAAAAAATCGTTGCGTGAACTGTATTGTTTCTATTAACTAGAGTAACTCTTCACGGTTCTATACTTCCTTTTTCTGATTTTTATTTTCATGTTATTTCATACACAGTTTCATGGCTATTGATGTTTTTCTTAAGGAATTGAATATATATGTTGTAATTGAAAGAGTAAGAATTAATACATACTGCCAGGAACTATGGTCTCATAAAACCTCAGATAACAAGCATTCTGATAATCATAGGAGCAATATGTGCCCCCGCTGCTCTCATCTACATAGAGAACAAGTGTCTTACTTTGTGTTTTGTTACGGATAAGTAACACACAGCAAGTGCATTTATCGTACATGTTATATGCGCATTAGCACATTTCGTGCGATAAATGCAATTGCTGTGTGTTGCACAGTCGTAACAAAACACAGATTATGACATTTATTCTATATATATGCATCACAGTTGTCTGTTTCATTCTTGTTTTCCGAAATCGTGTTTTCCATGACGTTAACATTTAGGTCACCGCGAGTTCAGTTTGCAAGTTAGAACAGCTGCAGCTGTATGTTTTCTGTAGAGTTTATGCATTGTGACGTCACGAGCGTTTCATACAGAAGAACAACACGTTCCTTTCAATAGTTTCATCTCAGGGAATTACATTGGTTGTGCATATATAATGATATGGAAGTATTCCAAATCTTTGCCTTGAAGAAAAATTAGAGCCAATTTCAATGCACCAAAAATGTGTTTCGGATAGTAAATCCTCATCACTATTAATTAATTCAATGCTGAAGTGATTTTCAGACACAGCAAAATGTATTTTAATAGCGCCCTCTAGTTTTATTTTTATAATTCATTTCATGAAAACAACTACAAAACAGCTATAACGATGACAGAGAAATGCAATTAAAAGTCTTTCTTAATCGGACTTCATCTGTAACTAATCTTTCCGAAACTCTTGACCAAGTGGTATGCAAAAATCCGTAACGGTGAAATAGAAGAGTTCGGAATAACATTATTCATCAAAGGGTAATTACTCCCGTAAAACAATATTCAAGATCAGTCACATTTGATGTAAAACTTATCACTCTAAAGCTCCGTGCAAAATTTTATCAAAATATTTATAATGGTGACAGATGAAAGTCTGGAAAACCTTAGTTTCTCATTTAGACAGACAGAGGAAGCATCTACGCTTTCTAATAATCTCTGTACAAAATAAGGCGATCGGATACATATGACTTGTATCGGCAGTATAATGTCTTTTGTAATCTTGCAAGTATACAACCGTCTCTCCGTGCTACTGTCACAATGGATTCCGTCTTTTCTCGTTTGTATGTTGGTTTGTTTGTTTAGTTTTCTTATAATGGACAAAAACCGACTTCATGTTTGGGACCCCTCCTTATCTGATTCATTTGAAAGTTCACTCAAACTCTAGCTCAACATGAATATTCATCCATATTTTGGCAACAATTACCAAATCCTCTGTTTCACATATACACAGACATAGGAGGTGGGAATCTTGAGTGTTCTTTGGGAACTAAAAATTTCTATACAAAATTAAGGCTTTGATAAAGGCAATCGGATAGATATTAGTTGTGTCTGTAGATGATCGCAAAAGCCATGCATTTTGTAATCTCACCTGTAAACAACCGTCTGTTTCATGTATTTTTAAAGATATTTTCTCGTTTGAATTATTATTGTCCATTCAAATATAACCTTTATTTAGACGGGTTTTCATGTTTAAAATGCCCCCTGTTATTCGCCAAGTTGTTCAATTTTCCCAATTTTTACGTAAGGTTTTCTTAATCTCAAAGGATTCCCCCATTATGTTGGCTAAATCCTCCCTTTGATTTTATTACTAGGCATTTGCATGAAATAACTCTTGGTCAGTGGTAATATCGTTCATAGATCTATGGTAGATTCAACAATTTCGCCTTGATATCCAGAATTGTTGAAGAAATTTGATAAATTGTACTAAGAACATAAATTTGATGTTTTCCTTCGAACGAGTCATCCAGAAGAGCTACTGTCATATTGGCATCCGTCTTCTATATACATCATCTGTCTCGTTAGTTTTCCTTCAAATTATATATTTCTCAGAAATGTTTATTTTCATACTGTACTCAAGAAACCATGGTTGTTAAATGTTGGCATTTAGTTGCTTCAAAGCTTTGAGATATTTTTGTGACGAAATATGTTTTTTTTAGAATAAACATCGAAGAAGTACTCATCAGTTAGTCGAGGAGGCAAGGCACAATCTTTAGATTTTCTAATTTCATACGTTTTCTGCTTCTCTTCCAGAAATGGAAGAAACTCGTGAAGAATGAAATAAATACATCTATGACATTGTTTCATTATCAAAATCAATTCGTTCTAGTTTATAACATGTTTACTTAAGCTCTGTAACAACAAAAAATGTATTTTGATGACAAGTCTTAAGTCATAAGACCCGTTTGAACCTCTTGTTTTCTTTGTCACAAAATCAATGAATTGATTAGAATAACGGTATTTGTACAAAAAATTTGGCACAAAAAATGAAAGTATTTTCAATTATGCATACATGCAATTCGCTTAACAATCATAGCTCAGATCATTGGTTTGAAAGATTATTCATCAAAAGTGAAAGATTTTACATGGTACGTGTACTTTAAAACTAATTGCTTTATGATAAATGACATTGATGACACTACAGTAATCAGCTACGTGAGATATTTCACTTCTCTTCAGCAATCCACATAATAGTGCATGGATCTAAGGCGCTGTAGGATATTGCACTTCAGAGAATTCCTTTATTTTTAATTCCATACCTATCCATCCGTTTACATACCTATTCAGTTTTTATCTCTCCGTTTCTCACAATTGCCATTGAAATAGTAATGAATAACGTTCTTAAGGCTTTTGTGACGAAATGGAATTGCATGTAATATTAATTTATTATGAATACCCATTATTTCAATCCTCGTATTTCTTTTTTTCTGTGTTTTTATAATATATCTGTTTGGGTGTAAAATGTAACTCTGTCCTATGAGTTAATAAAACCATTTATTCTATCATGATTAAAGAAAATATATACATATAACATTGAGCATTTCTGTCGGGACAGAAAGACAAGAAATGAAAAATAAATCGAAGTGAAAACGAAAAAAAAATTATGAATCACAAGCGATATAAGTCCCCTACCGGCATTAATCCATGTCCTTCAACTCTGCTTTGACCTGTACTTACACCAAAAGATGAATCCAACATCAAAATAAGTTCAATATGTATATTAGAAAAAGTGTCTGGAAAACAAGAAAATTCAATGAAATTTGCTATGAGGCCATACCTTTTGTAAGAACAAATAAATCAAACCCAACTTCAACTTATTCTTTATCATGCTGTAATGTATCTGCATACAAAAAATCAGCTCAATATGTACATTAACAGGCATGAAAAGACTCGAAACTGAGAAACTGAGAAGTTCATGAAATTTGATAAGTCCAGGGGCCATAACTCATGTAGAAATAGGTCAATCAAATTGAAACACGAACTTGATTCGTATCACACTGAGATATATTCACATGCCACAAATGATTTCAATATCTGCCATACCATGGAAGAAAAGTCCGGAAAACTGAGAATTTCATGAAATTTGCGAGGTCTAAGGGCCATAACTCTTGTGAAAATAGGTCAATCGAAACCAAACTCCACCTTGATCTCTATAACACTAAGATGTAATCACATATAAAAAATTATTTCAATATCTACAACAACAGCCGAGGTAAGTCCGGAAAAGTGAGAATTTAATGAAATTTGCTAAGTCCAGGGGCCATAACTCTTGTAAAAATGGGTCAATCGGAACCAAACTCAAACTTGAGCTGTATAACACTAAAATGCATTCACATATAGAAATTATTTCAATATCTTCAATACCTTGGAAGAAAAGTCCGGAAAACTGAGAATTTCATGAAATTTGCTAAGTCCAAGGGTCATTACTGTTGTAAAAATAGGTCAATCGAAACCAAACTCAAACTTGATCTGTATCTTATTGAGATAAAGTCATATAGCAAAAATGTGTTCAATATATGCAACGACAGCGAAAAAAAAGTCTGGAAAACTAAAACGGACAGACAGACAGACGGACAGACAAACGGGGTGGAAACTATAAGTCCCCTCCGGCGAGCCGGTAGGGGACTAATAATAGCACGTCTTCAGACATCCCCTCGCATAGTTTTTACTTCTTGCAATATATAGTCCTACGTAGGAAGAAGAGGATTTTAAATCAGATAATCACTGTTCAATTATCTTTATTACCTGAAATGCCGCTATCTTTGGACATGTGGGCATGTGGACAAAAACAACAATATTTTTAGATGTAAGGGATGTTCCAAGTTGGCTCAAATCAAATCGTCAACATACAAGACACAGATAATGTTTATTTTAGATTTATTCATTGATGACATGCTATCAGTATGTTCATTTTGTGGATTATCTCAGCACAATCAATCCTTGGACCCTGCATTTCGCGGTCTTGTTTGTGTGTGGTCATCTAACATTGAGGAGGTTGTTTTATACCACAACTGTACCTCCATCGAGACCTCTGTGTATTCGGAAAAGTGAGAGGGTTGTGCGCACGTAATCCAGGATAACCACACAATTCGCTACTTGTGTGGCAAATAGCCGTCTAAAGTCGGCACCGGTTGCCCATCGGTTTCGTTGGTTTATGTGTAGTCTTTTGTGTGTGATGTTTATATGTCGTATGTCTCCTTTTCGTCTCTTAGTATGCTTGTTTTTGTGTTTTCGCATCGGGTGTTCTGCCGTTTTGCTATTGGTGCTACAACAAGGTCTGGTTGGAGATCCCTCCCTTCTTTTGTGAAGCGTCCAAATCTGCTTACATGAAAATTATTGAGAAGAAACACCAATGAAACATTATCTCTGGCTATTTGTTTATATTTCACGTTGTTATAATGACAGTGACCACCAAGATACTTCAATATACGGCAGATAAAACGATTTCATCTTCAGAATAGAAATTTCCCATTCCTGAGTAGAGACATAAACTCATTTCCAGTCTATGATGTATTTATATCGAAAACAATACGATATCGCAGAGCAAGCACATACTATAACGACTTCGTAAACCGACTGGCTTTGTTGCTGAAATATTTTTGAATATTTACATTCTGAATTTTACTCCCTATAGGCTGCAATGTTAAGCAGATGGTTGATATTTGCCAATAAATTACCATCTGCAAAATTTATATTACCATCTGCTGGACCAATCAAATGGCTTGTGTCGTAATACAAAAAATCGTATTTATAAACAAAATGGCAGCCCCCATATCGGTTGCTAAGGCATCAAAATTTTAAACTGATCATTGATGATTGATGAAATAAAGTGTTATACAAATATTTTTTCAAAGAAATACCAAATACTAGTCAAAAGCTGTAATGCAGTATTCATTTTGGTCTTGTTCCTAAATCGAAATACAACATAAATCGAAAATATTTTTTCTCTGTCTGTGTTATGAAAAATCTGAAGGGCGAACTTCTTTTTAGCTATGCATGAGCCCTGCAGAGAAGTTTTATTCTAAGACGCTGAATATTCTAACTGCACAGGCCAGGTCAAAACAGTCCTTTAAACATCAAATCAAACGGGTAATTACAAATCTCAATTTCAAAACAACCACATTCGATTCAATGCTGTGCAGATACAAACTCGATTTCTGTATGTACTTACTGTAAACGCCTGTAACAATGTACTCAAAGATGTTACATTTAATCCTGCGTTTAACTTATGTAAGAAGTTGTAACAAACTTTCTTTGAGCTCCTGTGCACGAGTGCCGCGAATGCATGTGCGTGTGACGGAATCTGGGACAAAGTCAAGTGAAACTGTCGATGTTTACGTCTCTCGTCTCCTCGTATCTTCCTTAGAACCCGCCGATGAGAATCGGGATAACATTTGAAGGCACTTTTAACTCAATGACAAGATTTTGTCACCACGGAATTCAGCCACTAACCTTGTATGTTAAACTTTTTAGAGACTGGCGCCTGTAAACTACGATCACCTGGCGAACCATTTTTGAAACCGAATCACATAACACCTTCGATATGCATGCACGCGAAGAAATTGACGATTGGAGACGAATGAGGAAATAGTTTACATCGTAAGACTCGTTTATTAAGAAAACATTTTCTTGAAAATATAATGCGAAATTTCTGAACACTCATCAGTGAAATTACGTCTAGCATTATGGAACTACTTCTTGACACAGTTAGCCGCTTCCTTAGTTACGCCTTCCTAGTAACGCCCTCAAAGACAGCGGGAAATTCAAACTTGAAAGGCATATTTTTACTGATAAAAACGACAAATGAGGAATGTAAATATAAGAAATGAATGTTATTCAGATGGTTGTTATGGGGAATTTATATTACCATCTGGATTTTGATAAATTTATCATGACGCCCTACCGGGCGTCATTCAATTTATCAAAATCCAGATGGTAATATAAATTCCCCATAACAACCATCTGAATAACATTCATTTCTTAAACAATAACAATGCAAATATAAAGAACTATAACTTTTGACACAAGGTTATATCCAGCAAGAATAAAGGCCTTGCTGTGTTCATCAGTTTTGATCTTATCTGCACAGAAGAAGCAACTACAGCAAACAGGATATTCTCTTCCTGGCAACTATTCTTGTCTTGAATGTGGATCCACTTCTGCAACTTCTTGCCTACAGTATAAAGGACTAACTTCATATTACCACCTTTATCTCCCTTTATGCTCAATTTTTCAATTAAATTGCAAAATAAAGGAGTGGGTGCGTTAAACTGCTATTTCGGCCATATTTTCAAAGTTGATCATATATCAAAGCTCTGTCCTTACGTGGGGTTTCGGCAATTTTTTTTGGTTACGTTTAGAATTAAGCTCCTTGCGCCTGCCCTCCAACGATTTTTGGCCATATTTTTCACTTAAATACGCTTCTGAATAAACCCTACACATTTTGGGAAGAGGAAATTAAACTCTATATTGTAGATGGCGCCAGGAAAATCCACGTTGGCTTTATTTAAACTGTTTGACATAAAGTACTACTGACGAGGATTCAATATCCGAAACACGTACGTAGTACAATAAAATTAGTTCTATAGAACATATATTTCTTTCAATATTGACAGTCCTGAATATTCTAGTTTATAGAAGGTAAAATGTATGATGAATTCAAATCAATGCCTGTTTTGATTTCACAGTCCTATACTGAATAGTTCGTCGCTCAAAACGTCTAAGAACGTTGAAATCATTGAAAATACCAATAGATGAGCGAAACTTCCGATAAAAATTCATGAAATTAAGTAGTGCTCCAGGCCATGCCCATGATAATTTTTGTACCAATCGATAGATTTTTGATCGACCTTTTTTGAAAATTTGCATAATGAATTTCGTGGGCAAGGCCTGGAGTGTAGATGACTTTAGAAGATTTGTGTGTAAAATACGATGATTTTCTTTTGATTTGCGTCATTCAGTGCAAATGACACCAGAACATGACGTCATATATCACGCGCGTGACATTACGAGGGCTCATAATTATGCCGCCGTTTTTCCTCAAACATTCAATATTGCAAAAAGTGATAATTCATAATTCGTTTATCAAAAGTATTTCTCGTCGAAATTATAGGGCTCATATGAGGGGTTAGCGCACCTAGTCCTTTTAAAATAGGAAAAACTAAACGTATACTTTATGTGAAATAAAATGCTGTCGTCTTCAAGTATTCAAAGTTTCAAAATATTTCGATTAGAAAGGATTCTTATTAATTCTAAAAATATTTTCACCAACAAAATTATTCTAGCCAAAAATTATCTCGACCAGTGATCCCTGACATGTTTAGATTCAGGATCACTGACGAGGGTTAAGTACCCGAAATGTGCATGTCTGGTCCATGCTGCAAATTTATCTGTTCTTAAATGATGAATTTGAAGATGTTCAACACTTGTATCACTTGGTGAGTGTCACTGCTGGTGGACCAGGAGTCCAGGAGGGCACATGTTGCATAGTGAAATCAACTTCGATTGATCGTTCCTTCAGCACATTCGAAATTTTCTGTTACCAAAATATCTTGAAAATTCTAAAACGTGGGTCCTGTAGCATCATATCCCACCCATCATGCTACGTCTTTCGGTACATTTTTGGACATAATAGCACTAACACACTCTTTGGTCAAATAACATTGTTTAGATTGATGATCACTGACGAGGGTTTAGTACCCGAAACGTGTATGTATGGTCCATGCTGCAAATTATCTGTTCTTAAGTGAGAAATGTAATTTGAAGACGTTTAACTTTTAAAATGAATAAGGTTCTTCGTCCCTTTATATCTATCTGGCTAATTTTGATTTCTTTGGACTAGAGGTTTAAGCTGTATCGCCCCACAAGGCATGGACGGACGGACGGACAGACAGCACCATAGAGAAATACGTCCCTCCTTATGACGGGTATATAGAAAATATACCAAAGGAGAAGTAACAATCGTAATTTAGGAAGAAATATGGCATATAAATCGCAAACGTGAGTGCCATTTGACTGCATGAAACATCCATTGGAAATACCAAATAGAAACGTCGACAAGTGACAGTTCTTTTATCGGTAGGACAGAAGAAAATTGTTTTCTTTGAAATTGTGGACAGAGAACCTTTCTCTTCGCACTTTCAAATGTATTTTCATTTAATGATGTAGTTATAAAAAATAGAAAACAAAAAGAAATTAAAACAACTTGATCACAATTTTGGAATGAGTTTCAAATTTGTCATGGACGGCTAACTATTGTAGCTATGTTTATTCTTAAGATAGCAAACTCCTGTCACTACTTGAAAACTGAACAGATGAAATAAATCATACTGTCGCATTTACAAATTTACAGTTTACGATTTGCCGCTGAGAAGTTCTTGTGTCTGGAATGCCTACGTGAACCGATTCCATGCCTTCGTGGACCGTTTTCTTTTGTGGTTAATGCCATTTCGATACTTTCCTTCCAATTTCGAGCTGACTGAGTTTCCATTTTCAACTGAGCAGCCTTAAGGTCTTCATAGTTTAGTTTTTTTCTTATAACATCATTCTCCTTTTTGTCTTCACGCAGGCATTCTATAAAAGGAGCAATATGTTGCCGTCTTGATTCTTTGATAGCTCGTTGTTCTGACTCCCGAAATTCTTTCTCGCGTCTTTTTATGTTTTCTTCAGCCGCAAGAAGGTATTCTGGTGTGTAGCATTTTCCACCATTCTTTTGAATAAGTTGTTTGATACTGAAGAATAAAAGTTCCACTTGATCGGTTTCTTCGCCTGAAACATTATCAAAAGCTATGTATCTATTATCTATTCTAAGTAACATATCTTTCAGCACTTCGTCCGAATCAGAAATGAAATCGGAAATATCTTGTTCATCACGCTTTAGATCGTCGTTTCTAGTAAAAATCACGATCATGTGATTCAGCACATTTTCTCCCAAATGACTGAGGAATTGATCGACACTATTTTGGATCTCCTCTGTGTATCTCCCAATCTCAATGACGAGAAGTACGACATGCGGACCCGGATGTACCATCCAGATACTCCTTACTATTTCTTTGATCGACTCGTTATTGGATATTGCTGTGTCAAAAAGTCCAGGTGTGTCAACGACGGTAATCCTCTCACCATACCGCACCGCTTCTTCTCGCTGACAAACTTTGGTTTGGGATTTTCCTGAAGGTACTGATATGAAAACTTTCTTGCCTAGAATGGTGTTACCAGTTGCACTTTTACCAGCTCCAGTTTTTCCTATCAGAATCATACGTATTTCGTTACCATCATGACTTTGTCTTTGTATTCCGCCATCTGTATTCATTCGGAAATCTAAATCAGAATAGATAATGTCACTATAATCTCTATGAAGCTATATTGAAGCTGGTCATCTACTTAACTGAATGTCACATAGGCTTAATCAAGAATTCCTTCAAACAGTTAAACTTCTTTGACCAATTTATAGAGAAATTTCATATGATTTTCACATCATTTCTGACAAAAATGGTGGGTTATGACTATGCTCCAAGCGCTGCCTATTTTACCTTTTTAACGGAGGAATTCAACGGAATCTGATTGCAAAATTGTGCGTTTATAAAGTACAATGTATTGGATATGGCTGGATATTTTTTGATAATCGAAAATTTTGTATCAATAAATTGCCCTAGAATGAATATTTCGTATTCCAGCAACAATGAGAGTATAGCTAAGTAAGTGATGCTAAAACTATAATAGTCAAAGAAAGAGATTGTCTAGTAAAAAAAAAGTATGATGCTATCAAAGGAAGTATTTTCAATGACAAGTGATTGGAAAGGCAACAGACAAGCTATTTATGCAATATACTTTTATACGCAGGTTACAAAAACATTTTCGATACACTTTCAGAGGTTTCAAATAGGTTCTGCCGAAACATATTTGGTAAACATTTCAAGAACATTTTAAAAACAGTTTGCAATAATAGGACATGCTTTTAAAGCGATTTAGCAACATTCAAGAGTTATGGATGAAATCAACTATTTTAGGATTATTTCAAAATGTCTCAATTACGTTGTTGAAACATCTATATAAAATTGATTCGAATACATACATTTATGCAACAAAGCAGCAACACATTTTCAAAATGTAGGAAGAACAAGAAATATTCATTCCACACTAATACATGGATGCCGACGAATAGCATGTTGTGTTTGTGAAAATCAAAGGTCAAAGTTACAGGGTCAAATTTTTTGGTAACCATGAAATGCCTTGTCGCAATGAATACAATGCGAAATATTAAAGACCTAACACTAATCATTCAATAGTTATGGCCAAAGTTAAACTGTTCAAAAGTAAGTCAAACTTTAAAGTCAAGTTCAAAAAGGTAAAAGAAAAATTTGGTATCCATGGACAGATCTTCTCATAAGGAATACATGGGAAATTTGAAAGCCCTATAACTAACAATAAAAAAGCTGTAGTCAAGATTAAAGCTTTTCAAATAAATATCGAAGAAACTTTTACCCATCAATAATTCAGTCTGAAAGTCGAGAATGTAAAACACAATCATTAGAATTTCCACTGGAACAGCTATGAACACAATAAACAATATCCCGAAATGAGACCAGGTGCCAGGGAGTATCAGCGTCTCCTGTTTGCATGCAACATTTATTGAAACAGTTCCATGAAACCTTGTCGAATCCGGTTATTGTCTCGATAATAATATTGATGTACATATTAGGTAAAGATGCCTTGTTTGGTGATGTTGAAAGTACGTCAAATTCCAAGGCACAGGTAATACGATAAAAATACGGCTTATGATACTTTTCCAAAAGTATGTCAAACTCCAATGTCAAGGTCACAGGGTCAAAAATTTTGTTAACTATGGTAAGTTCGTGTCACAAGGAATACACATATTACATGTAAATATGAAAGCCCTATTATTTACCATTCAAAAGTTATGGCCAAGGTTGAAGGATTTTGCGGACAAAAAGAAAGACAAACAGACAAACCAAAAGCTATATGTCCCCAAATCTCAGTTTTCGGGGCATAAAAACAAAACAGAAATACTGCATATTGAAACGATAAATGCAGATGAAAGGACAATACATTAAAATACGTTGACTGTTGATACGATAGTAGGAAAGAAATATCTTCGAATGCATTTACCTTTTTCATTATGGTGAACAGGTATGTCTTTTCCATAATTCACCCGCTCATAGTCACATGCCTCGCAAAATGTCACTGTTAAGTCCCTGTTCAGGTATGTACATTTTGAACATTCCCAAACACTCTCTTCTGAAATGATGTATTATTTCAATCAAAATTTGCAAAATTAATTCGAATGTTTTAATTTGTATCAAATACATGAAATAATCCAATTAAGAATAATCTTCACTGTAAGATAAATGTTGCATATAATTTTATTTTCAAACCTTTCATATGAAGTTCATTTTCTCTGTTTGAAAACTCTGGTGTAAACCGTTCAAATTGACATGCTTCACAAAATCTCGATGTCAATTTCTCGTTCAGATAGGTACAAATTGCACATTCCCATGCATTCTGTTCTGTAAATGAGAGAATGATACAACACTTTTTCGTTCGGGATAGTTTTATGAGAATAAAGACAATTCGATATAAGGTCCTTACATTATAAATGAAAGTTAGAAGACCTAAGTATTTGGTGAAATTTTGGAATTGTAAGCACTGAATACTTCGATCATCCAAAATTTACTTGTTATGATTTCAGTGCACCATATGCGTATTTCCACAAGAAAAAATAGAGGAAATAAGAAAGAAGTATACAAAGAGAGAAATTCTACAGGTGACCTAAAGTTTATGCGTAAAAACCATCAAAGGACATAGCTGTGCCTTCAGAGGGATACCCCTTAGTTTCAGTTTTATAATAATTTACCAAATTTTGTGACGTGGAATTTAAAAAATTTACAAAAGTCATTTGAAGTCAAGTGCCGAAACACTTTGAATTTAAGCACAATTTCCTCGGGACCTATTAGTCCTCCAGAGGAGACTTGTTTGCTTTCAATATTGAAATATGTCATTAGTGCACAATATGCACATTTCAACAAGTGATGCCTCATTAGTAATACTCGAGGCTTAAACAGAGCAAATATTAACATAGCGTTGCTAATAACGTTGCCATGGCAGTTACGAACAGCGTATGTTCGGTTTCTGTTCAGTATACCGGTATCACATCAACATACTAACCAATGAAAATGAAAAATGATTTTGAAAAGAAACCCCAGAAGTTCCCAAAGTGACCTTGCATCAAGGTGATGTGCAACCTTTAATTTATTTGATTCATATACTACAATATTAAAGTCAGTAGATATATTATTCAAGAATTATAGCTAGGACAAGATTAGCATAGATAACTACATTGTAAGAGTCATACGTGACCTTGAGTCTTTGACCTCTGATACAACGACCATGGGTCAAGGTTATGTAAAATATTTGGATCATGATCAACATTATACTTAAATGTGAAAGTGATCGAGTGAACGCTTCAAGAGATATGCACGGACACAATTTGTGACAGACGGACAGATAGACGGATACAAAGGCAAATTGTCTCCTCCCATTTTGGGAGGGAGGAATTATTACGTTAACATGCTAAAATGAAATAATATCATAATGATTTCATAGTGCTTACCTCTTGATGGAGCCTGGTGACACCAAAACTCACTATATTTATCCTCGTGAATCCTTTGACATCGACATCTCTTACAGAATGATGCTGTTGATATGTAATTTGTATGTCCACATAGAATGCAGAGCCAGGAACTGTCTAAGTTATAAAGATATTCTAGAATTTTGTAATGCATCCGTATTGTTTACATCTTTCATATATACATGATGAAAAATAAACTTGCAAAAAAACCCTCAAAACATGATAAAAATTTTGAATTGTATTAGTGATAAAAATTTTAAGATTTATAAACTTTTCCATAGAACTGAGCTGACGGATGGAACAAGGAGATTTTGACCATTCTGAATACTCTATATTCGAGTTTCTTCTCTAAAACATCAAAGAAGTACTTATCAGTTATTCAGTCTTAAAGTGGATAGGTAAGGCAAATTATCAGAATCTCCTCGGAGCTGTTGTGAATCTCGGAATAAACAATATTCCGAAGTTAGACCAGTTGCCCGGGGAAAGTCAGCGTCTTCTGTCTGCATGCAACACCCATCGCAACAGTCCTTTGACAGCCTGTCAAATTCTTCGATTGTATCGATGTACATATTGATGTACATATAAGGTAAATATGTCTTGTTTGGTGAAGTTGACAGATAGTCGCTGATCATTCTTGAAAGAAGGATTTCATATGCTCTTACAAGATCCCCATGGCGACCGAAGAGCTTCCTCGATGCTGATTTCAGTCGTTGTGTAATATAACCCTGAACGAGAAGCTTACTCGCTGGTTCTAACAATGAATTCGTCATATTTGCAATATGCCATGACATTACAAATTAGATGAGGAGAAAAAAAACCGCCATAAGCTGGAGAAGACGGAATGCTGCTACTCATGAAAGGGAAGTTAGTTATGTGGAAGGTGAAACCATCACGCTTGTCAATCAGTGACGTATTCCATTGGCCGTTTGCGTCGAAAGACAGAAGTATATCCAAATATGAGGCGGATCTGTCGCTCTTGGTTGTTTTATTGACCTCTAGTTTGGATTATTGATGGACAACACGTCATTTATGTATCTGTAGATAAAATTGAACTGAGATGCGAGGTGATATCGCCCAGTGGAAAGCAAGGTCTGGATGTAATCAGCTTGGTATGAATATAGATATGTGTCACAAAGCAGTTGGGCGAATTCGATTTCTTAAACATCTACGAATTCGTTTTCTGAAAATCTACGAATTAGTTCTCAAAAATTCTCCTTGTAGAAGCATGATTATGTCCACAATTCCCAAAGTCACTGCTTCAGAGAATCACATTAATAATTTACTCATGGATAACAAAAATTGTTCTGATGGAAAGTCTGCTTTTATTCTAACACATGAACTATAGATGGCAGGGGTTTGTGTATGAAGTGAACCGGAAACTAATATTGTCAATTGAAAATTTTATACATTATTGTAATTGATTTGTCTGTGATTTCCATTGACATAAGAAAATCGTAAAACTTACTTGAATCAAAAGATGATGCCATTGAAATAACATAAGGTCTAGTTTGTTAAGATGTCTCTAGGCATACTGTTTCTTTTTCATTCAACCCACTTAAAGAATAAAAAAGCCATTTAAATGCGTCACATAGATAATATATTGTAACCTCACGATTTATGTATTCTCCTTTTATGTCATTTAGGTTTATGATTCAGAAATAACACAATGGCAAAATATTTCGTTTTGTGAAACCTCTATGTATCCGATTAAGTGGTAGGGCCATGACCCCATAATCCGGATAAACATACCATTCGTTATGAGTTTAGCGGATGGCAATGAATAAATTTTTGTCCTTATCCTATGAGTTGTCTTTCATGTTTCATTCTTACCGTTGCCTCTTGCTGATACGGAACCTCATGTATCTTCATTCTTTGTTACTATGTTAATGAGTAAGTGGTCAGGCAATCACGGTTTTTTTTTAAGACATGCGAAATTTAATAATATAACTAGATGCAAGGTTGCATCTCATCGACAGAATGCGGCCTCTGTAATGATTTCATACAGTCAGAAAATTTTGGAGGTGCTATTTTCTTTATTATTCGAAAGCATTGGTTGGTTACATCTGTTAATTTGAACCATTTTAAAATAAAAAAAAAATCTTGACAATTACTGGTACTGTCTTATTCATTTCATACATGTTTAATCTTTTTTTCTCGTCTCATGTGTACATTCTACTTTGATCACTGTGTGGGATCTCCTCCTTATTTCCTTTTTCGGTATGAGGAAATTTCAATATTTGTATGATGTGGCAGGACTTTTAAAGATAAGAACACAGAATAGGTAATAATGTGATCCTGATGATAATTTCAACAGCATTCACAATAGAGCACCAAATCGAGCATTGGCGGTTCAGGGTTGATGTCAAAGATTATGGATAATTATTGAAATGAGAGTACCTTTTTTAACTTTCAAATGGTTAAACGAATTAAGATAGAATAACAATGCATAAGTTAAATGGAAATCTATTTAAAGCTATCAAGTTAAAGCTTCATATAAAGATTCATGGGTTCTTAATTACTCTGTTAGTGTTCTAGTTCCATCACGATTACAAATGTATATAGAGGAAGGGCGAATCTAGTGGGGGATGAGTAAGTTCAGGAACTTCTCTCAGTAATTTCCTAAAATGAATAAATCTTATACATTGTATTGCCCATTGGTCTCGTCAGTTTATGTGTAGTCTTTTGTGTTTGATGTTTACATGTCGTATGTCTCTTTTCCGTCTCATACTATACTCGTCTTTTATGTTTTTGCATCGGGTGTTATGCTGTTTTGCTGTTGGTGCTTCAACGGGGTCTTGTTGGAGATCTCCCCCCCCCCTTGTTTTATATGATACCCCCCACTCAGAATCAAAATGTCGTCACCTAACCTGAACCAAACATATAAAATAATACAAGGTAGAAAATTGAATATGGAAAGAAAAAGGAAAAGAAAAGATAAATAGCAACCCAACAGAAAACAAACGCAACAAAAATAGATATACATGTTACCGTATGCTGCATGTACAGTTTCAGCATGGATGATTAGCACTGTAAAGTCATATACGTGTATCCTTTCATATTTCATATGATTTATTATATCATTCCAATTCAGTTTCAATTTAAGATATTTACATACTACACTGTAAGTATTCTTAAATTAATTGAAATTTTACCTCCTTCTTAAATTAAAGTTGTCATATTATATCATATTTGCATGACGGCAAGGACGTCCAGATATCAAGTATTTCCATCCATTGCTCATATATTCTTTCATGAACAAGTGGAATCACAGTATTGGATATTGTTAAATATCGGTCTTTCCTATGCCATACGTGTTCTCTAATATTAACGTTCTTTTGTGTTTATTACATGTCTAAAAATAAGGTACACGTATATTTTCAAACTGTTTAGTCACAACTTAAAAATATTTTCCAATTTTGAATAAGTTGCCAGTATGGACGGTAAGTATTAATATGATTTTCTTCCTAATTTGGGAAACATTTTATTATATATGATAAAGATAGTGATAGATTAATCATAAATTACAATTGAAAATGAATAAATAAAAAGTACATGTAAATCTGTTTTCAAATCTTCTTAGTTTCAGGAGGTCAAAATTTCATCGGCTACTTACATTTATAGCAATTTCTTTCCATGTTCAATCTTTGTATTGTATTCTTACTTATGTTTGGTTCAGGTACGAACACATGCTTAAGATAAAACGAGATGATTGAATATGTTTGACAAATCAGAAAGATACTATATTGAATGAGATAAAATCTTTTTATGAAAAGTTGTATAAGAATCAAGATGAGTTTTAGAGGATTTAAATGTAATTTTGGTCAATTTCATGACTTCTCAATAAAATAGACCTTTAAAACCCTATTGATATCACAGAATTGGGAGAGGGGTAACACACTTGAAAACAATAGATGCTTTTTTTCAAATTATTTTGGCCATACCTAAAATATTTCTTATTCAGATCCATTAAAGAGGGTTGTGAAAAGGGGCAATTATCAATAAGTAAAAGAATTAAGTATGATTTCAGTTCTACCAAAAAAAAAAGGGTGGGTGGGAGAGAGTTTCTAAAAATAATTGGCGCCCCAAATCTTTGCTGAATTTTTCTCCAACTATCTTGCTTCTCAAATCAAAATATATTTACCTTATCTTATACATGAAAACCAAACAGGTTTTATAAAAAACAGATGTATAGGGGGAAATACCAGACTACTTTATGATGCAATGAATAAATTAGAACAGGATGATGAAGTGGGACTTTTCTTTATGACATACTTTGAAAAAGCACTTGATTCGGTTTCTTGGAATATCATCGATAAAGTACTACGTTTTTTTTATTTTGGCGAAAATTGTAGGAACTATTTTCACTCTCTCAACAAAAATGTCAAATAATGAATTATGCACTATGGATTTGTCTCTTCGTCATTCCAAATTGGTCGTGGCTACCGTCAAGGCAACCCGATATCTCCATATATTTTCCTACCCATGTTTATACGAAACAGAAAAAGACATTAAGGGTATAAGAATAAATGATAAAGAAATAAAAATCAGCCAGTATGCAGGCGATAATTTTTTCATGAACAAGACGAAACGCATTATTGGATATTGCTAAATATCAGTCTTTCCTCTGCCTTACGTGTTCTCTAATATTAACGTTCTTTTGTGGTTTTACAAAGTGTGATTTAAATGTCTAAAAATGAATTAACACGTATATATTCAAACAGACAGTAGTATACTGATCAGTCACAATTTTAGAAGCCAATATCGACGGTAAGTACCAGGACCAGGAGTCCCCGAGGGCACAAGTAGCCAAGTTCGATCAACTTCGGTTGATCCTCTGCTTCATCAACGCCTTCGAAAATTTCTTTTACCACATTTCTTGAAATTTGTAAAATGTAGGTCTTTTGGCATCATATTCCACCAGTCCTATCAAGTCTTTCGGTACATTTTTTATTTAATTTTCACACTCTTTGGCCATAGTGCATTGTTTAGATTGAGGATCACTGACTAGTGTTAAGTTATTTCTTGGTTTAAAAGCAATATCCAAGAAATTAATTGATTTCTGTAACGGTTTTCCTTAAAATGTCTGGGAACTTTAAAATTTTCTTTTTATTAAAGCATTAGGGGTATAATTACAAAATCGTCGAAAACCTAGAAATCATGTACTCCCATATCTTACATATTTTTTTATTTGTTAATTTTTAATGTTTTATTCAACTCGCGATGAAAATTTATCGTCCCGAACCTTGCCGAAGACGTGCGTTATTTTCAGACACAGCCAAGTTTATGTAAGTAGCTACTCTATGTACACGCTAAAATGTTCTTGTACATTTATGTGCAACAATGATATACAGCACAATGGACATTGCTTACTATTTTTCATATCATGAAATTAGTAACAATTCGGAAGGGTTCCAACTCTATACCTTCTTGAAGACATTTTCAAGGAGATCAAAAGAGATGGATTTGCTTTTAAACTTCCCGTGAAATGATGAATCTTAAAATCAGTAATCTTATGAAAGATTACATGGTTTGGAAATAATCACTTTTAACTAAAAGGAAAGTTTTTATCCGATGCAAATTAGATTTAGGAAACACTATCCTCCGCAGCTCACTAAAAGCTTGATTACTTTTCCTAACAAAAGTTAGAATGAAATTCATATCTTTGATTAGTAATCGCTAGCTTGAAACGTGCATATCTGGTCCATGCTGCAAATTTATATGTACTTAAATGATGCTATTGAATTTGAAAAAGTTTAGCATTTGTACCACTTGATGCGTGTCACTGCTAGTGGACAAGGAGTCCCCGAGGGCACATGTAGCCAAGTTCGATCACTTCGATTTCTTTAACGCATTCGAAACTTTCTGTTATCAAAATATCTTGAAATTTCTAAACTGCGGGTCCTGTAGCATCATATCCCGCTCATCCTGCTTCGTCATTCGGTACATTTTTGGCCATAACAACTTTCACACTCTTTGTTCATAATACATTGTTTAGATTTATCGCTGACGAGGGTTAACTACCCGTAACGTGCATGTCTAGTCCATTTTGCAAATATATCTGTATTTAAATGATGCTATTGAATTTGAAGACGTACATTTTGGTATATGTTAACACGTTTTTTTTCGAAAAAATAATTTTGCTCTGAATTCTAATGAAAAAAATTAATTTGCTTATGGTATAACAGAAAAAAATAATCATGCTCTTACAAGTTATCTGAATTTAAAGAATTACCATAAAATTTCCCTTTAAATTCCTGAAAAAATTCCGCCTCGCTTCGCTCGCCGCAATTTCCAATTTTAATGACAAATTTCTGGCTCGCTTTCCTCGCCATAGTTTTCTATTATAACATTATTTCTTTAATGGCAAAGTTCATATTTCAAAATATAAAAAAGACTACATGTAAATAAAAAAGGCCTTCCTTAAAGAATAATATATATATATTATCAATATAATGTATTACCAGTATGAATCAACATAGAGTCTAATCTTATACACAAGCTTTGAAGAACTTCAGTTTTTCACCAATTTACAATTCTTAATTTGAAAAATTGTCTCGAAGACCCTTCCCTCAGACCCTCTTACTTGTACCTAATCTATAAATTTTGTTTACTGAGGATTATATTGTAAAATTCTTTTATCTCTTTGTTTAGAAGTGAAAATCAAATTTCAGCATGAAAATAAAGTAACATTTTAGTGTTTTGAGTGAAAATAAAGACTTTATATTGATAAAACACATTCTTAATATACTGCGCATCACTTGTTAAAACAAAATGTTCTTGCTCCAACTTTGCGAGAAATAAATAATTTTGCTCCGGTCCGGGGCGAAAAAAAATAATTTTGCTCTAACAACCCCCCCCCCCCCCCTATGAAATGGTGTCTATAGAATTTGATTGCGTGTTCTGACTATCGTATAACTAATACTAAATACCAAATTTTACGACAAAGCGAGATCTATTGAATTGTGCCAATTTTATTAAATGTTTTGAATCTTAAAGTAGTCAACATTTTCGTTTATCTAGTTTCCGGACTGAGCCGCGCGCAAATTAACAATAATTACTGTTGATCAGATCTGAATACCAAGGTCCAAATATACTAGTACCGTTCCATGTTAGACAACAGACATTATTTCCTTATCAATGAATCCAATCAAAATTCTTTGTGATATATTACAGGTCTTTGGATCTGTCTGTTCTGCTCCGCCTCCAACAGTCCTTTTCGTTCAGATTGTAATCTTTGTGGGGTACCAAAAGGGCACAGTGATATGACAACTGCGACAGCCATGGAATGTCTGAAATATGGTAAATAAAGTGAGAGTGACCTTTTATTTTCCTTTGTCATTGATACCATCTTGTCGTTATCATTCATTTCTTTGATAAAGGAATAATATAATCTAACACCACCGGGAAAGAGGGATGGAGATATCTCAATCCGAGTGTACAAAATTTTTGCAAGATGAGGAATATCCATCCCTCCCTCTAGATGGTGTTTGATTATTTTTCTCCCACTTTTTCGTAGCTTTATATGCTAAGAAAGACAACTCAAATTATAATCAGCTGATTTATCTGCGCATTGACACGAGACAGACGTATTACGCAGCGGTTCCCAGAATATGTATTCCACCACTAGTAGTAAACCATTAAGAAACACCTCAATTTTCCGATAACTACTTTAATCTAAAACAGTTTGAATCAATAATCCAATAAAAGATTTCTCATCAAAATTATGATATTCAAGACTCATGTAAAACAAATACAAAAAAGAAGGACATAACTTGTTTTGTTCATTATATATACGTATTTCTACGAAACAAGTTTTAGAAAAACTCATTCAAAATACTGAAAGATAAAATCTCAAAAGAATGAGTAAAATTCAAACACAAACAAAAATGAAACTTTGAAATATTCAAACCAAACAAAAATTGAAACCATTTTCAATTAATGAAGCAATGAACCTGACGACGACGATATATTTGTTAATATGGGACATGTCATTCTCTCACCCCTTTGTACAAGGACAGGAAAAATTCTACCCTCGTATCATTGATTTGCAACGTCCACGATTCTACAAGCCTCGAAGTGGACAGCAAATGTTTGATACTCGGATGGGATTTCCGTTTCCCTGTACAAAGGGTGATATAACCTATTAAGCTTGGTACTCTCAAAAGCAATGTCATATGAAAGTGGATGTGTGGGAGGAGGGTAGTGAATGGGTGTGCGGTTGTTTTCGTTTTACCAATGTCTTAATGGATATTTCATCGTAGTTCTTATCTTTATACCTATAGGTTCAGATGCTTTTTCTTTGGAGAAACCTACAGCCGGAAGAACTTACCGTTCCATTGATGTACTACGATCCAAGCCAAAAGATTCCACTAACGGTAGAATTTCGAGGATTTTGAAATTTATACTGAACAAAAAAGTTATGTCCCTAATAATAAAAGATCACCACTTGTGCAGATGAAACGTTATAACTTTCGAAATAGTAAAATCTTTTATCACTCAGACATTGAACTCAATGAAGCGTGACGAAACAAGGCGTTTTCACCTTTTAAGGACAATTTCTCTGTTTCTTTGGTCTTGTTGACTGCTTTCGAAAGAAAAGAGTGTATAAAAATAAGCACAGGAGATTTTCCATTAAAAAACGGGAAAAATGATATCGATTATCTATAAATCAGTCAAATAGCTTGTAAATCAAGACAAATTAGCTTAAATGACACCGGAAGTACACAGTCGGTCATGCGCATATTAAAATTGTATCTAAGGGTGTACATATACCGATTTATTAAGTAAAATTATATTTGATACAGGAACGTCCTTAACAGAGACGATCAAACAGGCGACACTCCTTTGGTTTAAAACTTGATGATAATGCCACATTTACGTCAATTTATAAAGATCGTTGTAAGAATCAGATCTTTAATGGATATACAGTTTAAAAATTAATTAAAAATAATTTTTTGATGATACCTCTGAATAAGATTCGTTTTCAAGACTCATGTAAAACAAATACAAAAAAAGAAGGACATAACTTGTTTTGTTCATTATATATATACGTATTTCTACGAAACAAGTTTTAGAAAAACTCATTCAAAATACTGAAAGATAAAATCTCAAAAGAATGAGTAAAATTCAAACACAAACAAAAATGAAACTTTGAAATATTCAAACCAAACAAAAATTGAAACCATTTTCAATTAATGAAGCAATGAACCTGACGACGACGATATCTTTGTTAATACGAGACATATCATTCTTAAATGATGCTATTGAATTTGTATACATTTAAAATTTGTCTTACTTGATTAGTGTCACTGCTTGTGGACCAGGAGTCACATGTGGTCAAGTTCGACCAACTTCGGTTGATCGTCTGTCTCTTCACCGCATTTCAAAGTTTCTATTATCAAAAATTCTTGAAATTGATAAAACGTGGGTCCTGTAGCATCATATCCCACCAATCCTGCTACGCTTTTCGGTACCTTTTTAAGCCATGATAAATTCCACACTCTTTAGCCATACTACATTGTTCAGATTGAGGATCACTGACGAGGGTTAAGTACCCGAAATGTGCATGTCTGGTCCATGCTGCAAATTTATCAGTTCTTAACGATGCTATTGAATTTGAAGACATTTAACATTGGTACTCTCAAGAGGGTTTTAATCAATGTAAAAAGTACTTATTAAAAGGCATGAATGGCCATCCTATTTCATCGTAATGGAATATTTATTTCCAGTGTTTGATTTACAGAGTAATGTGAGCGTGTAATATTTTTCTGTGTCATTAATATACACCAAACAACTTACTTAGTCTCAAAGTCAATAAGGCAAGTGCATAAGACTAAGAGTTTCCATTGGAACGGTTGCAAACCTCTTAATATAATTTTACACTACTATGAGGGAGGGATGGCGTTTTCTCGACCGAATTTTGCATGATCATAACGACGATTGCCGAGTCACGGACAATCAAAAGCTTTACCCGGGGATTGAGAATTAGAACACCCCCCCTTCACGGTGGTGTTTTATTGTTTTCTCCCACGTCATCTTTTGGGAAACACAACTTATAGTGTATGTTATAATCACCATTTTGTTGCCTAAAATGCATAAAAATCTGTACAACAACGTTTCATAGCTATTTCTCAAATTGTTCAACCAAATCTGTTTCGATCTTACTCACCAAATTTTCAAACTGAAATCAAATCTGAACTTCAAAAATATTGTTCGACAGTTTTATCTCAATGAAGCTTTAACCAGATGTAGATTTTAAAGAATTCGAAGAAACGTTTAGAACATCTTAAATCCACTCACTTCAGTGAAGTCTATTCGATCAAAGCCTTTGATTTTTCGACGCTTTACAAATAATACCTTTCATGTAGCTAGGTTGGTATTCGGCTCCATTTTTCTGTCGTACAGAAGTGATACATTTGCTGAGATAATTATCCAACTCAAGGGAAGGAATTTGTTGTACATTGTACATCTCTGTCATCATTGTTGGTTTGCAAATATGATCTGAAAAGTCGATCATGTCCTAGAGTTTTTCTTGCAGTGTTTTTGTTCTCATTTTCTTTATTAAATTTGTAGACATCGTCGTCATCGACGGCAAGAAAACGACCAGCAGAGAAAAGGCGCATTTCAGTGGTTATACCACGACTTTGCTCATTTTCATGGAAGCTATCATTGAAACTGCCAAATTGTCCTGCATAACAATTTCCCAAAGACAAGAGTCAATATCAGGCTGTGAAATTACTTCAGAATTGACAGAAAATTCTTGAGACGACTCGAGTTTAACAAGTTGATGCTTTGCTACTTTTGTAATTTCACCTGTACTTATCGAATGTACATGATACATTTCGTATGTTCCAAGAGGTTTCGTTATGTTCACTATTACCCCTTTGTGCCATCTTTTAAACTGATGGCCGAATTTAGGGAAATTTCATCTGCATACGACGGAAATTAGGGCAAAAGTAGTTCTGGCTAAAATTTGAGAGTTCTCAGTCTCAAGTGGGAGAAGTATTGACCATAAATGCATATCAAAGCCATATGTACTTATTTATCACTTTCCCATTCTACTGAGCCATAAAATAAGTAGAAGCCTCTTGTCAATCTCAAAACCTGGCGACGATATATTTGTTAATATGGGACATGTCATTCTCTCACCCCTTTGTACAAGGACAGGAAAAATCCTACCCTCGTATCATTGATTTGCAACGTCCACGACTCTGCAAGCCTCGAAGTGGACAGCAAATCTTTGATACTCGGATGGGATTTCCGTTTCCCTGTACAAAGGGTGATATAATCTATTAAGCTTGGTACTCTTAAAAGCAATGCCATATGAAAGTGGATGTGTGGGAGGAGGGTAGTGAATTGGTGTGCGGTTGTTTTCGTTTTACCAATGTCTTAATGGATATTTCATCGTAGTTCTTATCTTTATACCTATAGGTTCAGATGCTTTTTCTTTGGAGAAACCTACAGCCGGAAGAACTTACCGTTCCATTGATGTACTACGATCCAAGCCAAAAGATTCCACTAACGGTAGAATTTCGAGGATTTTGAAATTTATACTGAACAAAAAAGTTATGTCCCTAATAATAAAAGATCACCACTTGTGCAGATGAAACGTTATAACTTTCGAAATAGTAAAATCTTTTATCACTCAGACATTGAACTCAATGAAGCGTGACGAAACAAGGCGTTTTCACCTTTTAAGGACAATTTCTCTGTTTCTTTGGTCTTGTTGACTGCTTTCGAAAGAAAAGAGTGTATAAAAATAAGCACAGGAGATTTTCCATTGAAAAACGGGAAAAATGATATCGATTATCTATAAATCAGTCAAATAGCTTGTAAATCAAGACAAATTAGCTTAAATGACACCGGAAGTACACAGTCGGTCATGCGCATATTAAAATTGTATCTAAGGGTGTACATATACCGATTTATTAAGTAAAATTATATTTGATACAGGAACGCCCTTAACAGAGACGATCAAACAGGCGACACTCCTTTGGTTTAAAACTTGATGATAATGCCACATTTTCGTCAATTTATAAAGATTCTTGTAAGAATCAGATCTTTAATGGATATACAGTTTAAAAATTAATTAAAAATAATTTTTTGATGATACCTCTGAATAAGATTCGTTTTCAAGACTCATGTAAAACAAATACAAAAAAAGAAGGACATAACTTGTTTTGTTCATTATATATATACGTATTTCTACGAAACAAGTTTTAGAAAAACTCATTCAAAATACTGAAAGATAAAATCTCAAAAGAATGAGTAAAATTCAAACACAAACAAAAATGAAACTTTGAAATATTCAAACCAAACAAAAATTGAAACCATTTTCAATTAATGAAGCAATGAACCTGACGACGACTATATATTTGTTAATATGGGACATGTCATTCTCTCACCTCTTTGTACAAGGACAGGAAAAATTCTACCCTCGTATCATTGATTTGCAACGTCCACGACTCTGCAAGCCTCGAAGTGGACAGCAAATCTTTGATACTCGGATGGGATTTCCGTTTCCCTGTACAAAGGGTGATATAACCTATTAAGCTTGGTACTCTCAAAAGCAATGTCATATGAAAGTGGATGTGTGGGAGGAGGGTAGTGAATGGGTGTGCGGTTGTTTTCGTTTTACCAATGTCTTAATGGATATTTCATCGTAGTTCTTATCTTTATACCTATAGGTTCAGATGCTTTTTCTTTGGAGAAACCTACAGCCGGAAGAACTTACCGTTCCATTGATGTACTACGATCCAAGCCAAAAGATTCCACTAACGGTAGAATTTCGAGGATTTTGAAATTTATACTGAACAAAAAAGTTATGTCCCTAATAATAAAAGATCACCACTTGTGCAGATGAAACGTTATAACTTTCGAAATAGTAAAATCTTTTATCACTCAGACATTGAACTCAATGAAGCGTGACGAAACAAGGCGTTTTCACCTTTTAAGGACAATTTCTCTGTTTCTTTGGTCTTGTTGACTGCTTTCGAAAGAAAAGAGTGTATAAAAATAAGCACAGGAGATTTTCCATTAAAAAACGGGAAAAATGATATCGATTATCTATAAATCAGTCAAATAGCTTGTAAATCAAGACAAATTGGCTTAAATGACACCGGAAGTACACAGTCGGTCATGCGCATATTAAAATTGTATCTAAGGATGTACATATACCGATTTATTAAGTAAAATTATATTTGATACAGGAACGCCCTTAACAGAGACGATCAAACAGGCGACACTCCTTTGGTTTAAAACTTGATGATAATGCCACATTTACGTCAATTTATAAAGATCGTTGTAAGAATCAGATCTTTAATGGATATACAGTTTAAAAATTAATTAAAAATAATTTTTTGATGATACCTCTGAATAAGATTCGTTTTCAAGACTCATGTAAAACAAATACAAAAAAAGAAGGACATAACTTGTTTTGTTCATTATATATATACGTATTTCTACGAAACAAGTTTTAGAAAAACTCATTCAAAATACTGAAAGATAAAATCTCAAAAGAATGAGTAAAATTCAAACACAAACAAAAATGAAACTTTGAAATATTCAAACCAAACAAAAATTGAAACCATTTTCAATTAATGAAGCAATGAACCTGACGACGACGATATCTTTGTTAATACGAGACATATCATTCTTAAATGATGCTATTGAAATTGTATACATTTAACATTTGTCTTACTTGGTTAGTGTCACTGCTGGTGGACCAGGAGTCACATGTGGCCAAGTTCGATCAACTTCGATTGATCGTCTGTCTCTTCACTGCATTTCAAAATTTCTATTATCAAAAATTCTTGAAATTGATAAAACGTGGGTCCTATAGCATCATGTCCCACCAATCCTGCTACGCTTTTCGGTACCTTTTTAAGCCATGATAAATTCCACACTCTTTAGCCATACTACATTGTTCAGATTGAGGATCACTGACGAGGGTTAAGTACCCGAAATGTGCATGTCTGGTCCATGCTGCAAATTTATCAGTTCTTAACGATGCTATTGAATTTGAAGACATTTAACATTGGTACTCTCAAGAGGGTTTTAATCAATGTAAAAAGTACTTATTAAAAGGCATGAATGGCCATCCTATTTCATCGTAATGGAATATTTATTTCCAGTGTTTGATTTACAGAGTAATGTGAGCGTGTAATATTTTTCTGTGTCATTAATATACACCAAACAACTTACTTAGTCTCAAAGTCAATAAGGCAAGTGCATAAGACTAAGAGTTTCCATTGGAACGGTTGCAAACCTCTTAATATAATTTTACACTACTATGAGGGAGGGATGGCGTTTTCTCGACCGAATTTTGCATGATCATAACGATGATTGCCGAGTCACGGACAATCAAAAGCTTTACCCGGGGATTGAGAATTAGAACACCCCCCCTTCACGGTGGTGTTTTATTGTTTTCTCCCACGTCATCTTTTGGGAAACACAACTTATAGTGTATGTTATAATCACCATTTTGTTGCCTAAAATGCATAAAAATCTGTACAACAACGTTTCATAGCTATTTCTCAAATTGTTCAACCAAATCTGTTTCGATCTTACTCACCAAATTTTCAAACTGAAATCAAATCTGAACTTCAAAAATATTGTTCGACAGTTTTATCTCAATGAAGCTTTAACCAGATGTAGATTTTAAAGAATTCGAAGAAACGTTTAGAACATCTTAAATCCACTCACTTCAGTGAAGTCCATTCGATCAAAGCCTTTGATTTTTCGACGCTTTACAAATAATACCTTTCATGTAGCTAGGTTGGTATTCGGCTCCATTTTTCTGTCGTACAGAAGTGATACATTTGCTGAGATAATTATCCAACTCAAGGGAAGGAATTTGTTGTACATTGTACATCTCTGTCATCATTGTTGGTTTGCAAATATGATCTGAAAAGTCGATCATGTCCTAGAGTTTTTCTTGCAGTGTTTTTGTTCTCATTTTCTTTATTAAATTTGTAGACATCGTCGTCATCGACGGCAAGAAAACGACCAGCAGAGAAAAGGCGCATTTCAGTGGTTATACCACGACTTTGCTCATTTTCATGGAAGCTATCATTGAAACTGCCAAATTGTCCTGCATAACAATTTCCCAAAGACAAGAGTCAATATCAGGCTGTGAAATTACTTCAGAATTGACAGAAAATTCTTGAGACGACTCGAGTTTAACAAGTTGATGCTTTGCTACTTTTGTAATTTCACCTGTACTTATCGAATGTACATGATACATTTCGTATGTTCCAAGAGGTTTCGTTATGTTCACTATTACCCCTTTGTGCCATCTTTTAAACTGATGGCCGAATTTAGGGAAATTTCATCTGCATACGACGGAAATTAGGGCAAAAGTAGTTCTGGCTAAAATTTGAGAGTTCTCAGTCTCAAGTGGGAGAAGTATTGGCCATAAATGCATATCAAAGCCATATGTACTTATTTATCACTTTCCCATTCTACTGAGCCATAAAATAAGTAGAAGCCTCTTGTCAATCTCAAAACCTGGCGACGATATATTTGTTAATATGGGACATGTCATTCTCTCACCCCTTTGTACAAGGACAGGAAAAATCCTACCCTCGTATCATTGATTTGCAACGTCCACGACTCTGCAAGCCTCGAAGTGGACAGCAAATCTTTGATACTCGGATGGGATTTCCGTTTCCCTGTACAAAGGGTGATATAATCTATTAAGCTTGGTACTCTTAAAAGCAATGCCATATGAAAGTGGATGTGTGGGAGGAGGGTAGTGAATTGGTGTGCGGTTGTTTTCGTTTTACCAATGTCTTAATGGATATTTCATCGTAGTTCTTATCTTTATACCTATAGGTTCAGATGCTTTTTCTTTGGAGAAACCTACAGCCGGAAGAACTTACCGTTCCATTGATGTACTACGATCCAAGCCAAAAGATTCCACTAACGGTAGAATTTCGAGGATTTTGAAATTTATACTGAACAAAAAAGTTATGTCCCTAATAATAAAAGATCACCACTTGTGCAGATGAAACGTTATAACTTTCGAAATAGTAAAATCTTTTATCACTCAGACATTGAATTCAATGAAGCGTGACGAAACAAGGCGTTTTCACCTTTTAAGGACAATTTCTCTGTTTCTTTGGTCTTGTTGACTGCTTTCGAAAGAAAAGAGTGTATAAAAATAAGCACAGGAGATTTTCCATTGAAAAACGGGAAAAATGATATCGATTATCTATAAATCAGTCAAATAGCTTGTAAATCAAGACAAATTAGCTTAAATGACACCGGAAGTACACAGTCGGTCATGCGCATATTAAAATTGTATCTAAGGGTGTACATATACCGATTTATTAAGTAAAATTATATTTGATACAGGAACGCCCTTAACAGAGACGATCAAACAGGCGACACTCCTTTGGTTTAAAACTTGATGATAATGCCACATTTTCGTCAATTTATAAAGATTCTTGTAAGAATCAGATCTTTAATGGATATACAGTTTAAAAATTAATTAAAAATAATTTTTTGATGATACCTCTGAATAAGATTCGTTTTCAAGACTCATGTAAAACAAATACAAAAAAAGAAGGACATAACTTGTTTTGTTCATTATATATACGTATTTCTACGAAACAAGTTTTAGAAAAACTCATTCAAAATACTGAAAGATAAAATCTCAAAAGAATGAGTAAAATTCAAACACAAACAAAAATGAAACTTTGAAATATTCAAACCAAACAAAAATTGAAACCATTTTCAATTAATGAAGCAATGAACCTGACGACGACTATATATTTGTTAATATGGGACATGTCATTCTCTCACCTCTTTGTACAAGGACAGGAAAAATTCTACCCTCGTATCATTGATTTGCAACGTCCACGACTCTGCAAGCCTCGAAGTGGACAGCAAATCTTTGATACTCGGATGGGATTTCCGTTTCCCTGTACAAAGGGTGATATAACCTATTAAGCTTGGTACTCTCAAAAGCAATGTCATATGAAAGTGGATGTGTGGGAGGAGGGTAGTGAATGGGTGTGCGGTTGTTTTCGTTTTACCAATGTCTTAATGGATATTTCATCGTAGTTCTTATCTTTATACCTATAGGTTCAGATGCTTTTTCTTTGGAGAAACCTACAGCCGGAAGAACTTACCGTTCCATTGATGTACTACGATCCAAGCCAAAAGATTCCACTAACGGTAGAATTTCGAGGATTTTGAAATTTATACTGAACAAAAAAGTTATGTCCCTAATAATAAAAGATCACCACTTGTGCAGATGAAACGTTATAACTTTCGAAATAGTAAAATCTTTTATCACTCAGACATTGAACTCAATGAAGCGTGACGAAACAAGGCGTTTTCACCTTTTAAGGACAATTTCTCTGTTTCTTTGGTCTTGTTGACTGCTTTCGAAAGAAAAGAGTGTATAAAAATAAGCACAGGAGATTTTCCATTAAAAAACGGGAAAAATGATATCGATTATCTATAAATCAGTCAAATAGCTTGTAAATCAAGACAAATTGGCTTAAATGACACCGGAAGTACACAGTCGGTCATGCGCATATTAAAATTGTATCTAAGGATGTACATATACCGATTTATTAAGTAAAATTATATTTGATACAGGAACGCCCTTAACAGAGACGATCAAACAGGCGACACTCCTTTGGTTTAAAACTTGATGATAATGCCACATTTACGTCAATTTATAAAGATCGTTGTAAGAATCAGATCTTTAATGGATATACAGTTTAAAAATTAATTAAAAATAATTTTTTGATGATACCTCTGAATAAGATTCGTTTTCAAGACTCATGTAAAACAAATACAAAAAAAGAAGGACATAACTTGTTTTGTTCATTATATATATACGTATTTCTACGAAACAAGTTTTAGAAAAACTCATTCAAAATACTGAAAGATAAAATCTCAAAAGAATGAGTAAAATTCAAACACAAACAAAAATGAAACTTTGAAATATTCAAACCAAACAAAAATTGAAACCATTTTCAATTAATGAAGCAATGAACCTGACGACGACGATATCTTTGTTAATACGAGACATATCATTCTTAAATGATGCTATTGAAATTGTATACATTTAACATTTGTCTTACTTGGTTAGTGTCACTGCTGGTGGACCAGGAGTCACATGTGGCCAAGTTCGATCAACTTCGATTGATCGTCTGTCTCTTCACTGCATTTCAAAATTTCTATTATCAAAAATTCTTGAAATTGATAAAACGTGGGTCCTATAGCATCATGTCCCACCAATCCTGCTACGCTTTTCGGTACCTTTTTAAGCCATGATAAATTTCACATTCTTTAGCCATACTACATTGTTCAGATTGAGGATCACTGACGAGGGTTAAGTGCCCGAAATGTGCATGTCTGGTCCATGCTGCAAATTTATCAGTTCTTAACGATGCTATTGAATTTGAAGACATTTAACATTGGTACTCTCAAGAGGGTTTTAATTAATGTAAAAAGTACTTATTAAAAGGCATGAATGGCCATCCTATTTCATCGTAATGGAATATTTATTTCCAGTGTTTGATTTACAGAGTAATGTGAGCGTGTAATATTTTTCTGTGTCATTAATATACACCAAACAACTTACTTAGTCTCAAAGTCAATAAGGCAAGTGCATAAGACTAAGAGTTTCCATTGGAACGGTTGCAAACCTCTTAATATAATTTTACACTACTATGAGGGAGGGATGGCGTTTTCTCGACCGAATTTTGCATGATCATAACGATGATTGCCGAGTCACGGACAATCAAAAGCTTTACCCGGGGATTGAGAATTAGAACACCCCCCCTTCACGGTGGTGTTTTATTGTTTTCTCCCACGTCATCTTTTGGGAAACACAACTTATAGTGTATGTTATAATCACCATTTTGTTGCCTAAAATGCATAAAATATGTACAACAACGTTTCATAACTATTTCTCAAATTGTTCAACTAAATCTGTTTTGATCTTACTCACCAAATTTTCAAACTGAAATCAAATCTGAACTTCAAAAATATTGTTCGACAGTTTTATCTCAATGAGGCTTTAACCAGATGTAGATTTTAAAGAATTCGAAGAAACGTTTAGAACATCTTAAATCCACTCACTTCAGTGAAGTCCATTCGATCAAAGCCTTTGATTTTTCGACGCTTTACACAACAATCCCACATTCTAAATTGAAAGAAAGACTCGCAAAAATTATAAGAAATTCATTTTCAAGTGAAAACTGCAATCGCGATTCTAACAATAAGTACACTGAAACAAGATATTATTTAGATGTTAAACTTCCTGATCAACAACATTTTTGTGGTGTTTGGAGGAAAGGTCTTCCAATGGGAACCTATTGTACACCATTCCTTGCCGACATTTTCTTTACTCGCATGATGCTGAATTCATTCAATCTTTGTTCTCTTAAGGGAAAAGATAGTAAGCTTCTGTCTTTAACTTCACTCACACGAACTAGCTGTCCATCAATAATAAAAAAGTTGCGGATTACCTTAGCAGAATCTATTCTTCAGAGTTTGAATTCAAAGAAACTATAGAAACAAATAGTTCAGCATTCTATTTGGACATAATGTTGTCCTGTTACACTGATGGTCACTTGAGCACTTCACTCTATGACAAACGTGACGACTTCAATTTCAGCATCAAAAACTTTCCTTTTCTGAGTAATCACATCCATTCATCGCCTGCTTATGGTGTGTTTATATCTCAATTGATATGCTATGCCAGAGCAGTACCAAATATACAGATTTTGCAGGACTAGACGTCCATTAGATAACCTTCTCAATCAGGGATACGTTTGTGACCAACTAACATCGTAACTGAGGAAGTTCTACGGTCGATACAGGGAACTCGTCATACACTATGATGCCCCACTGTCCAGAATGGTGGATGATTTTCTGTCGTAGACCATTTGAACCATCTAACCACTGAATGTACTTGTATCTTCCGAAATGGAAGAAACCGGACGAGACAATTCGATCGAACTGATGCGACGGATGTTGTATTGAAGCAGGAGATGCTTACTCTTCCTGGGCACCTAGTCTCACTCAATGTTTAGAGTAAGCTTCTTTTCATGTGGTTTGTTTGCTTTGGTTACTGTTTTATCCCGATTTTGTATATCTTCGGTTTATGATTTTCTGAATAATCGATTTTGTGCTGCATATTAGGATATGGTCATGATCCATATTTGTCATTCCATAACGTTACTTTGATGGCGATGACGTCACAGGGTTAGATCAATGACGTCAGAGGGTGAGATCGATTTATCTCAACGCAGGTAAATTTGAGAGGGCCTAGTCTCAAGAGGGAGAAATGATATTGTAGAAATTTTTATACTAACCTATATAACCTATATATCGAAATTAAAAATATGGTCGTATATTACACCTCTTCAAATTATCATTACAGAAGTACCGATCAGTTATTCACTCTCAAAGTCTAGAAGGCAAGGCAAAATCATTAGATTTACCATAAGAACGGTTGAGAACCTCGGAATGAATAAAATTCCGAAGTGTGACCAGGTGCCCGGGGAAAGTCAGCGTCTCCTGATTGGTTGCAAAATCCGTCGCAACAGCTCCAAGGAAACTTATCGAATTCGGTGATTGTCTCGATGTATTTATTGATGTACACATCAAGTAAGTCTTTCTTGTTTGGTGATGATGACAGCCATTCAATCACAATCCAATTGTCACTGATCATTCTGGAAATGGGGATCTGATATGTTTTTATAATATCCCCGTAGCTACCGAAGAAGAACTTCCTCAAAAATTATTTCAGCCGTTGTGCAATATAACCCTGAACGTCTGCTCTGATGATGAAATCTTCATATTTAGAACATGCCCTGGCGTACCGTATGAGCTGGCAAACAAAAACGCAATAAGCAGGAGAAAACAAAAATGTTGCTACTGTTCGTATATCTGTTCTTAAATTCATAGCATCATTTAAGAACATTAGCATTATATCCCACCCATCCAGCTACGTCTTTCGGATCATTTTTGACATAATAAGTCTTAAACCTTTTGACTATATTACATTTTGATTGAGGATCACTGACGAGGGTTAAGTACCCGAAATGTGCATGTATGTTCCATGCTGCAAATTTATCTTTCGTAAAATGATGCTATTGAATTTGAAGACGTTTAACATCTTATTTACTTTTTATCTATAGGTTCACATGCTTTTTCGTTTGAGAAACCCACATCCAGAAGACCTTACCGTTCATATGATGTACCTCGATCTACGTCAAAAGATTCAACTCACGGTAGAATTTCAAGGATTTTGAAATATATATTTATATTTTTGCAAAGCAAGTTTTGGAAAGCTCAAACAAAATACTGAAAGATAAAACCTCAAAAGAATGATGAAGGAGTGAAATTCATCATTAACCTAAATCCAGAGTTCAGAATTTAAAATTTGTATTTCTAAAAATAATACATATTCAAAACGAAATATAAAACTTCAAACATTCTGCAATGGACAAAGGGGATCCAACCCTTTGGAGAGACACCTGAATGTTTGGTGTTCATGCTTTTCTTAAATAATGCTATTGTAATTGAATGTTTAAAAACGTCTTCAAATTCAATAGCATTATTTATAAACGGATAAATTTGCAGCATGGACCAGACATGCACGTTTCGGGTACTCAACCCTCGTTAGTGATTCTCATTCTAAACAATTTAACATGGCCAAAGAGGGTGAAAATTATTACGTCAAAACATGTACGAAAGATGTAGCAGGATGGGAGGGATATGATGCTACAGGACCCACGTTTTAGAAATTTCAAGAATTTTAGTACCAGAAAATTTTGAATGCATTGAAGAGACAGACGATCAACCGAAGTTGATCGAACTTTGCTACATGTGCCCTCGGGGACTCCTGGTCCCCCAACAGTGACACTTATCAAGTAGTTCAAATGTTAAATGTCTTCAAATTCAATAACATTTTTTATAAACGGATAAATTTGCAGCTTGAACAAGACATGCACGAATACATTTAATATTTGTACCACTTGGTGAGTGGAGACCAGGAGTCCCCCCGAGAGCACATGTAGCCAAGTTCGATCAATTTCGGTTGATCGTTTCTTCAACGCATTCGAAAATTCTGTTATTAAAATTTCTTGACATTTCTTAAACATAGATGGGTCCTGTAGCATCATATCCCACCCATCCTGCTACTTTTGTTGGTACATTTTGGATATAATAACTTTCACTCTCTTTAGCAATATTGAGGGTCACTGACGAGGATTGAGTACCCGAGACGTTTATGTCTGGTCCATGCTACAAATTTATATGTTCTTTATTGGTGCCATTGAATTTGAAGTTGTGAAAAATTTTATGGTATTTGTTCAGTTTTAATCTTGGTATCGAGTTATCTAATCTCGATACTAATGTTTTCTATCGATTGTGTTTTGTCTGCAGTTATTTTCTTTCCAGATATTAGTCAGTGAGAATATTTTTGTGATGTCCTTTATTCAATACAATATTCTGCGTTTCTCTGTTTTTATAATATATTTCCTTCTATAGATATTTTTCACAGTTCTCATATCTATTATTTTTCACTGTCTCTAGGTGCAGATGCTTTTTCCTTGAAGAAACATACAGCTGAACCATCAAACCGTTCGGATGATTTGTCTAGTTCCTTGTTAAATGTTTCAGCGTACGGTACGGTTTTAAGGTTTTAGAAAAATATGCGTATTACACAGCAAGATTCAGTATGATTTGATTCAAACACTACAAGAGAAATTCTAATACTGGAAAATATTAATAATGCTTAGTCATTCCCCATTGTTATAATACCATTCAGATATTCCGGAAAATGAAAGGAGACTTCTTCTTATATTACACAGCAAGATTCAGAATGATCTAATTCAAACACTACAAGAGAAATTCTATTACTGGAAAATAATTATAATGCTAAGTAATTTCCATTAATATAATACTTTTCAGGTATTCCGGAGAATGAAAGGAGAATTCTCCTTATAGGCAAAACAGGTGTAGGCAAAAGTGTCACTGGAAATAATATTCTCGGAAAAAAGACATTTCAATCCAAAGTGTCTGGAAAATCAGTCACTCAGGAAAGTCAAATTGGCCGAGCAGACAGATTCGGCAAAAAGGTCCTCCTTGTCGATACTCCAGGAATTTTTGATACTGGAAAGACAAACGAAGAAGTAATGAAAGAGATTGTGAAATGCATAGGTATCACTAGTCCGGGTCTTCATGCCATTGTATTAGTGGTAAACATTGGTCGTTTCACAGAGGAGGAAAAGAAGACAGTTGACCTGTTTCTGAGCTATTTAGGTCAGCAACTGATTCAATTTCTGGTGGTTGTTTTTACCAGGAAAGATGACTTGGACCGGGAAAATACTACGATTGATAAGTATGTGGATAACCTTGAGCCGTCTTCATTGCTCGCAGATATAATTCAGAAAAGTAGACGTCGATATGTCGCATTTGACAACACTGCAACTGGAGAACGAAATGATGATCAAGTCAAAAGATTGTTTTTTGTAATAGAAAACTTGATTCGAGAGAATGGAGGTTCATTCTACACGAATAACATGTATAGAGAAGCAGAGATGGCATTAAGACGCCGAATAAATGAAGAGAGCAAGCGCATTGAAGAAGAAAAAAGGCAGGCAATTGAGAAGATAATAGCTCCTTATAAAAGCAAATTAGAAGATGAACGTCGAGAACGCGAATCATTGTCCAAACTTTTAGCGATAAGCAAAGAGAAAACTACATCTCTTACTCAAGACATGTCACAGATGACAAAAGAGATAGAAAAAATAAGACGTCAATCGGAAAGACAGGCTGCTGAGAGTGAAACCGAGAAGAGGCGGATGGAGGAGAAGATAAGACGAGAAAAAGAAAAGAGCGAGAGAAGAATCAGGGAATTGACCGAGGAATTTCAACGAAAGGATGATGATAGAAGAAGAGAATATAATTATATGCAACGCCATATGGAAGACGACCTTAGAAGAGCTAAAGAGGAACTAAAAACAGAGCAAGAAAAGCTAGAGAAAAGATTGTCTGAACAACACATAAAACATTTAGAAAGTGTGAAGGGGGAATCAATGATTGAAATACTAGAAACAAAGAAGCGTCAACTCGAAAAAGAGGAAGCTGAGAGAGAAAGCGAGAAAAGGCGAATGATAGAGGAACAGAAAAGAGATCAAGAAATATACGAGAAAGAGATAAGGAAATTGAAAGAGCAAATGCAAAGAAAAGATGATGAAAACAGAAGAGAATATGATCGGAAGCAGCGACAAATTGAAGACGATCGCAAAAAAGATAAAGAGGATCAAAAAGCAGAACAAGAAAAGCTTGAGAAACGGTTGTCTGAAAGCACAAGAAAGAACTAGAAAGTGTGATTGAGAAGTATGATAAAAAGATGGATGTCAACAAGATCAGGGAAAATACAAGAGATGAAGTCCAGAAAGAAAAATCAGGATTAATCGGAATTCTTCTCGACGTAGTGTCTGAAATACCAGTAGTTGGGACGATTGTAAAGGTCGGAAGGAAATTGTGGAATGACATTAACCCTTTCTCTACCTAACAAGGACTATATATGGTTTATATAGTAAAGTGGCCCCCTTTCAGGGCAAAATCCTAAATTTTCATGAAGTAATGAATTTGTATCAATATTTATTCTACAGTGTAGACTACTTATGGAGGCTAACATCTTAGCACTATCCCTCCAATGCCATTTTGAACATAGATTTTATTTGGATATGCTGCTGAATCGACCCTACAGGAATTTTGGAGCCGCGCACTCTCTGTTAAGTAAATGCTGAAATTTAAATTCTAAAAATAACACAAGAGAGCGCTAGTGAAATTAATTTAGACTGCTTATGAAAAGTACCCTGGCTAGAAGCATCACTGATGAGAATTTGATATTCGTAACACGTGTCTGGTGCATGAAAATTTGGTTGAAATTTTCTTCAAGAAGGTATAGAGTTGGATTATTATAAAATGATAAATAACATTTAATTTCCTTTCTCAGTTTCTTAGAATCTGGGCATCAAAAATGGTATATTTAACCATATTCTGTAAAAACGTAATTTGGTCTCATTTTCGACAAACTTCCTATTAGTAAGTATCGAGCGGGCTTCTGAACAACTTTTGTATTTGGATATGTTGTTACCTTTGCACGTCTTAACATGCATGCAAAAGGAAAAAGTTGTTCACGATGCCGCTCGATGTTATCTTAATGAAAATAATCAAGAATTATGCTATTTTTCGTCAGAAATTGACAAATTCAGCAGTTTTCATGTTATTTATGCATCATTTACAATATCTTAGAAAACGAGGAGTGGTTTTTATAACTAGATTTCTCAAAATCTTTATATTTTTAAACTCTCTAAACATGACAACAAAATTTAATTTTGGAGAAAATTTTAGGCGGCCACTTTACTATATAAACCATATATATTTTAAAGGTCAACTCCAGTCGCATTTTTGGTAAACACTATTTTGCTGATATAAACAAGACATCTGACAAGTTGTATAATCGTTTGATAGTTAATGTCATAGAGTTTTGATATTTGTGGATTTCGTAATACAAAATGTATTTTACTTTCACCTTGACGACTTTTATCAAGGTCAAATTGTCTAAAATTCATAATTTTTCTCAGCTTTCTACTAATTTTAATCATTTTGTGAACGTTATCCTAACCTTAGAGAGGGAAATATGAAATTTTGTTTTCATTTAAAGAATGCGCGCACATTATACTTTTAATATACAGAAGCAAAATAATTGAAATGAATTGAATTCTTAATCTGATATGCTACTAATCAATAACATCTTTTTTTCCAAATTTAACAAAAAATGACAACCATCTTGAAGTATTGTTACTTTTTTGCTTTGGGTGCTACCATTTCAATTAATAGTGCAAACTGAGTGAAAAGACAGCAATTATACTCAAAAAGAAAAATTCCAATTTGTTTTTATGAGATAAATATATCGTGTCGCTAAGCAACGATTTAACATCAATTCTCTATAAGCAACAAAAATTAAGCATAGACCCCATATCACAGATCCTTATTGTTTTTATGCAAATGATAGGTCATAGTGGAAATATTTGAAAATGACGAAAAAAATTCTTATGTTTTTGATTGTTGTCATGCAAACGGAATGTAAACACGGAAAAAATGCCATTTTTAGCTTTTTTGAAGCCTCACAGGATCTAATTAACATATTTTTCTTCAGGCATAAGTGATTAAATCGTAATGTTGGATCCTAAGTCTTTGTGATAAAACCATTAAATGACTTGAAAAATTAAAAATGGGGAGTTACCATGGCAACGATTCTACTTTTATATGAAGATAGCAATTTATCATTTTTAACTTGAATACAGGTGAATTTTGAAGTTGCAAGGAAGTTTAAAGTAAACACTTATCAGATTCCAATCAATGAATTATAATTTTTCTTGGTTACCAAGGTAACATGGACGGTATCCTAGGAAAACTACTCTTTTTAATTCAGATTGTTGACCTTATTTTTTTCAAAATAAAAGGACAAAACATGAGAAACATTTATTCAATCATAAGCTATTGATGAATATTAATTCATATTTTGGTAAATACTTAGAGAAATAAGCCGTTGCTAAGAAAAAATACATAACAAAAAGGCTCATAATTTGAATATAGGCTCGTTGGTTTCCTTGGATACGGCCATTTTGAATAAATATAATAGCTGAAACTTTTTCCCATGAAAAAGATTAAGCAATCTACTTTTATGTTACTTGGATTTTTTTCTTTGTAACCTTGTAAGAAATTTAATTTTAAAAGCTGAATTTTCTTTTTTTAAATGAAGCATTTCTTTGTAAATTAATCTTGTTTCCATAGAAACCATGCAAAAATGTGTCTTGTTTTTATCGAAATAAATTCTGTTGATAAGGGCCTTTCTAATGTAATGTGAAATATGATTCTAACAACACTTTATTTTTAATATTCAACATTTTAAAAATTGGTTTTAAGGAGGATATAAACAGCATCCGAAGAACAGACACTTCGGAATGCCTTAGATGGTAACATTTGAGCTAAGCCAATCACATGCTCTGGAATGGCTGGTCTTATTTGTGAAGAATCTGTGAAGAAACCGTCTTCATGGTCGTCGTGGATTCAGCATCCTACAAGAGCTAAACAGAAAAATATATGGGACGAGCGCTGCTCAAACCCAGACTTTAAGCATGCTGTCTGGCATGCCAGTCGTGCGTGCTAAACACTACGCTACCGGGGTAGTTGCCATCTAAGCCGGTTAGAGGGTAATTTGAAGTTTTTACATGAATAAGAAGGGGCTTCGCTGGCGCTCCACCCACTTCTTATTCATGTAGAAACTTCACCTCCTTACCTATACTTAGTTGAACTTAGTTCGCGGGTATGCTTACGTTATGATGAAAATTACTTAAGTTTCATATGCAAACCTGTCTCTGTGCCCAAGTACGCTAATATCAATCTAGGCGTTGCCTACAGGAGAGCAACGCCTAGATTCATATTTAGCTGTGTTGCTCTCACTCTATAGACATGATAGAAAAGATAAACTTAATTATTCTCATAGAAATTGTAATTACACAAATCAATATGTGTGGTATTATATGTAGGTTTCAAAACAGGGGAAAAAAGAAGATGAATACCCCTCGGGCATTGATGATTTTTACTCCCTCCGTTCTATTTTATACCTGTGACATTATCTTGGAGTTTGACATACTGTTAAAAAACATGGATCATTCTGATACAGTGGAACACAATATAGCGGAATGTCTCAGGTTTGAATCCCGGTCTGTCTACTTGACAATGTTCCTCCCTCAGCTGTTGCATATTTCCATTAGAGAGACATCATCAATATTGCTCCAAGAGTAAGGGGAATAAACTGGAAATAATTGACACTGCTAGTGGAGAGAACTATAAAGATTTCAACAACAACATACGCACAAATTGCGATTTTTCGAATCGATAGATTCCCATACATGTATATTTGAAGTAAAAATGATGCAATCTTACATTTGATGGCACTAATGAAAGTCAATTAAAAGAATACCTCATGTCATTATTACCATCATACAGGAAGATACATGCATGTTGGTAACCCCCCTCCCCATCATTAAACTGTCAAAAAATCATCTTCGTTAGTAAATAGGAGGAATAAACTAATTCAAAGCCAAAACATGCTGATAGAGAAGACGACAAACCATAGAATCTTTGCTAGAATGTACTAAAGTTTGAACTTGTTGTAACTTTTCGTCCGCGATATTTCTTTTTCAACATGTGTAATAAACATTATATTGAAAAAAATCCATTTCTATTTTCACTTTTTAAAAATATTATACCTCCATGCGGAACATCTTGGGGTATTTCCACTGATGATTTCTTATTACGTGCAAGGAATCATGGGACATTCCTAGTTTGTCGAAGTTTTATATAAATTGATTGAAAATTAAAATATAGATGTTTTATGTGTGTCAATTCTCTCTACCAGGAAGGGCAAGAAATACTCCATTGCAAAGGACCAAAATATACGGTTTGATATTAAAAATCACCGAATGATTTTTATTTTTAAAAGCTTTTCACGATGATTCTTAATTTTTTTGTAAACAATTTGAAGAGAATTAGGCCTTATTTATAATTAGAAAAGTAAGTGCTGCATAAATTCAATTCGGTATCGCCATCTACTTTCAAGTACACATGAACTCTGTTGAAGTTCACATTTATAAATGGACTGTTACAACGTTTTCACAGTGTTGTAAATATCTACTAAAACGTTTTCAGAATTTTAACTTTTTATAAACAATTTAAAGAGAATAAAGCCTTATTTATCATATCAGAGTAGTCAGCGCTGCATAAATTCATTTCGGTATCACCATCTACATTGAAGTACACATGAACTTTGTGGAAACTGTACATAATACACGTACATAAAGTTGTTATACATATTTCAATGGTTTCTTTTTTTTTTCTTTTTGGTTGTCCCCGTCTTTCTCTTCTCTTTTATATCGTCTCATTCTCCGTACTCATGCTGGGAATCTCCTCCTGATCGCAAATTCAGCATCAGTATGCCCCGCCCTCTGTTTGAACTTCTTGCGCGCACGTTATGTGATTTTGGCCAACCTATGTCCATCGTGAAATGAACGTCATATTTGAAAGAAAGGAGGGGATCTCCAACAACACTAGGTTGCAGCATCCACAACAAAATCCCCAAAACACACAATGCAAAAACACAGAACAGACATCCACAGAAAGAGACGCAAAATGTACAAGGAACATCAACTAACACCATTGAAACATTAAACACATATACCAACGAGACAACCAGTGCCGACTTAGGACGGCCATCCGCCACGTAATTAGCAGACGGTGTTGTTAATATATCATGGATTATGTGCGCACAACCCTCCCACTATTCCGATTTCCCAGAAGTCTCGAAGAACGCACAATTATGGTGTAAAACAACCTCCTCAATGTTAGATGACCACACACAAGACCGTAAGACACAGGGGTCCAAACAACACAGATGATATGTAAATGGATATAAAAGGAGGACGTGCGTAATACAGTCCGTGTTCTGCCGGCTGTAGCGAGATCATATATGTTATCACCGATGAGTCCGACTGATTCAGAGAGGACAGGTGGTCGGGACCCTGTCTTCTCTAAAGAGGTTTGGACAGGGCCCATCATGGAGTCCCGTCGTCACAGTCAGTCAGAGTGCAAGTCTTAAGAATGCGCTCGTACAAGACTGTAGATTGGTCAAGTACCAAGCCTAGTGTCCGTCTGGTGGCATTAGGATCATATCCATGGTATAAAAGGCGTTTGAGAACTCTGACGCATTTTCGATAGTTATGCTGTCTACCTTTGATCCTTCTAATTTTGTTAATAATGTCACCATTAAATGCAGATTGTGAAATACCTAAAGTAATATACTTTGTAAATTTCTACTATAAAATCCAAAACATCAGTACATGATCTAGCATACCGGATGGGCTGTGAAATGTAGATACCGTATGACGGTAATCTAGGGACATCACCGTCACGCCAAGGGAAATTTACAATGTTGAATCCAAAATTATCTCGTTTATCATACACACTTGTATGAATGACAAATATGGATAATGACCATATCCCTATCTACAGTACAAAATCGATAATTCAGAAAATCAGAAACCGAAGGCATACAAAATCAGGATAAAACAGGAACCAAAGCAAACAAAAACAAAAACCTCCACCATATGAAAAGAAGCGAACTCCATTCTTCGAACACCAAAGCAAAATGAAAACCAACACAAAATTCACAATCTGCATTCGAACACCAAAGCAAACAAAAACAAAAACCTCCACCATATGAAAAGAAGCGAAGTCAATTCTTGTGGATAAATAACTTCTTTATACTTTTCAAAAACAGCATTATCGATAGTAAGAATATCATCCAGGTACCTAGAAGTACCAATGAAACATTTCACATCATCATGTTTTCTTTGCTTTTGAAGATTTTGAATAAATTCTTCTTGATATGTGTATAAAAATATATATTATAAAAATTTCTCCATTGACAATTTTGATATGTAGGTCCAAAAATGATGTTTCTGTGTCTGTAACGTTTGCCTTGTTTAGAGTCAATTTTTGTGGATAAATAACTTCTTTATACTTTTCAAAAACAGCATTATCGATAGTAAGAATATCATCCAGGTACCTAGAAAGAAGGGAGGAGATCTCCATCAAGACCCCGTTGCAGCATCAACAGCAAAACACCAAAACACCCGATGCAAAAACACAAAAGACGAGTACAGCACGAGACGGAAAAGAGACACACGACATGCAAACATCAAACACAAAAGACTACACATAAACCGACGAGACCAATGGGTAACCGATGCCGACTTTGGACGGCCATCTGTCACGCAAGTAGCAAATGGTGTGGTTATCCTAGATTACGTGCGCACAACCCTCTCACGTCTCCAATTACCCAGAGGTCTCGAAGAACGTACAGTTGTGGTGTAAAACAACCTCCTCACTGTAAGATGACATCACACAAACAAGACCGCGAAACGCAGAGGCCCCATGGACACAGATGAATATGTAAATGGATATAAAAAGAGGGCATGCGTAATACAGTCCGTGCTCTGCCGGCTGTAGCGAGCTCATGTATGTAATCACCCGAGGAGTCCGACTGACATTCAGAGAGGACAGGTGGTCGGGGCCCTGTCTTCTCTAAAGAGGTTTGGACAGGGCCCGTCATGGAGTCCCGTCGTCACAGTCAGTCAGAGTGCAAGTCTCAAGGATGCGCTTGTACAAGACTGTAGATTGGTCAAGTACCAAGCCTAGTGTCCGTCTGGTGACATTAGGATCATATCCACGGTATAAAAGGCGTTTGATGATTCTGACGCATTTTCGATGGTTATGCTGCCTACCTTTGATCCTTTTTATTTTGTTTATCATATCACCATAAAAGACAGGTTGTGTAATACCCATAGTAATGTACTCTGTTGCATGTATAGATCCGAATTTTAAAAGAAGTTGACTGTAATTTTTGTAAAATTTCCAGAAAGTCTTAACTAGTTTATGAAAGCGGAAACCTTGACCTAAAAGTTTTTTGGTAATTTGTAAATTTCTACTGTGAAAATCCAAAATATCAGTACATGCTCTAGCGTACCGGATGAGCTGTGATATGCAAATGCCGTATGATGGTAATCTTGGAACATCACCGTCAAGCCAAGGGAAATTTACTATGTTGAATCCAAAATCATCCCTTTTGTCATATACACTTGTATGAATCTTTCCGTTTACAATTTTGATATTTATGTCCAAAAAGGGTGTTTCTGTATTTGAAAGGTTTGCCTTGTTAAGGGTTAATTCTTGTGGATAAATTTCATTCTTATATAATTCAAAAGCAGGATTGTCAATGGTTAGAATATCATCCAGATTCCTGGAAGTATTATTGGAACATTTCAGCTCATCAAATTTTCTTTGCTTTTGAAGATTTTGGATAAATTCTTTTTCATAAGTGTATAAAAATAAATCTGCAACAAGAGGCGCACAGTTAGTACCCATAGGAATTCCTACAACCTGCTTGTATAGATCCTCACCAAATCTAACATAAATATTGTCCAAGAGGAAGGACAAGGCATTACACAGGTCACTACATGTCCATGATTTGTATGATTTGTAGTCTGTCGAGGAAAAGAAACCCTTCGATTCAGATGTACAAATGTAAGTTTTTCGCTCTCGATCAAAACACCATTTAATGAGATTAGATAATCGATCATTAATTTTGTCATGAGGAAGTGTGGTGTACATATTAGAATAGTCGTATGAAGAAATCGTATTGGCTTGGAAATTTCCAGATTTCATTTTTTCAATCACATCCCCTGAATTCTTAATAGACCAAAATAAATTTACATCGTTCCTGTTTAGAACCGTTTCACAATATCTAGTTATGTGTTCTTGAATAGCAGTAAGTGCTGACGTCAGATTTCTAGACAAAATTGTAGTGGAGCAGTTACTAGAATTAGCTATAAATCGAAATTTGTAAGGAGACTTGTGCAGTTTCGGTATGCAATATAGTGTTGGGAGATCCAATTTAGAAATAGAGATATTGAATGAAGACAGTTCACTGTTATGCTTGCCTAAAATGTTAGATGCACTTTCATTGCTTTTGATATATGTATTAGTAGACGAAAGTTCCGAAATCAAAGTTGATATGTAGTAACGTTTTCAAATGATAATGGTGTTGTTGGCTGCTTTATCAGCTGGTGCAAAGACATATTTTTCATGTAATTTACTTAGTTTGGATTTGAAATATCTTTCTGATTTGGAACGTGGATTTTGAAAAAGATGAGGGTTTTTATGGAAGTTATCTATTCGAATATCCGTTATATCTAAAATGAGGTTTTTCCAGTCATTCAGAGCATGCGGTTCCACTCCTTCTGATTTACACCATCTTTTCGTATAATTATCTAAGGCTTCCGTAAGCACTTCACGGCATTTGACAGAATCTATCTTGGATGGGATTCTATACTTAGGTCCTTTTTTAAGAAGACCACGGAGCTGTCTGTCTTGGATAATTGAAAAGTCACCTGTAACAACATGGCCAGCTGGTTTGTAGAGATATTTAGAAGTTGCACATTCTCAAGAAGCAGGACACGATTCAAGTATGTCAGGATCCGTTGTAACTTTATTATAGTTAAAAACAAAGTTTCGAATAGGTTTCTTGTACTTATAACAAATAAGAGGTGGCTCTAAATTTTCAAAATATTGAGGAATGGTACTTTGTACGCGATGATCCCGAAAAATATTAGAGATGTTTAGAAGATCAAAACCTTTGTTAATAAACGGGATTTTTATGAATCGCCTTTTCGGTGAGGTGTTTTTCACAATAGGATAAAGTTTATACTGTGCGAATGAGACAATGATATTAAGTCTGAATCAGTCAGTGTTTCTTAAGAATGCAACCTCTGCTTCATCCAAGATAGATTTCAAGTGCATAACTGGTATTGACGACAGAGCATGTAACAGCTCATGTCTTCCGCCATTGCGTGCTATAGTAAGTAAATCGTTGAGAGAGCGGTATATTCTGGATCGTTTTCTTTTTTGTCTGTTTCGTCTTTTCCCGTGTGACCTGTATTTCCTTTTAGTGTTTGGGCGAATTGAAAAGATGTTGATATTGGTAGACGCTGAGGAAATGTTTCCTTGTCCATAAATTTGATCGTTTAAACCAAGAGGGTACGCAGTCTGAAGTTTGGTGATCCAGGCAAGTTCAGCTTGTAGTCGGCGTTTTTTAATTTCGGTCTTACTTTCATTTTTACGTTTTGGAAAAGTCTGAACTGGGGTAATGGTGATATCCGAAATAGAATGATTATATTTAACAAAGTGATTATAAAGAAAGTTTCTGTGTTTTTGTTGACGTGAGGTTCTGATCTTATAAGAATGGTTCCTAAAACGAGATTTTAAAGGTTGGCATGTCTCACCTACATATTGTGCGTCACATCCCCTGGCATTTCAAGTCATTACGTAAATAAGATCTTGAGACGATCAATCGATGTCTTGGTCTACATCGATTTTGAATTTCTGCCCATTTACACTAGATGTTATTATGGAGTCGCAGTTGATAAGGTGACACAACGAGCATCTTTTACTTTTGCACTTAGAAATAATTGAGAACCCTCTGTGTCTGTTGTTGAATGTAGAGCCTGCAGATGGAGTAGTGCGTAAAATACGACTGTGGGGTCTAAATTTGAGAGGTGATAAGAGTACTCTTGGTGAGGAAAAAAGTTTTTTACTGTTGAATGTCGATGATGGTAAAGTGACTGTAGTGACAGAGGGTAATCTCAAAGGGGTTAGTTTGATACGAGGCAACCTTAAAAATGCCATAATGCGATAATGGAAGAAAAGTGAATTAGAGTCTTACGTAGAAGACACTACAACAAAGCTAAGTTAGAGAACACAATGAAATTAAAACACTTCAAACATGTAGTACCAATGAAACATTTCACATCATCATGTTTTCTTTGCTTTTGAAGATTTTGAATAAATTCTTCTTGATATGTGTATAAAAATAAATCTGCAACAAGAGGCGCACAATTTCTACCCATAGGAATCCCTACAACCTGCTTGTAGAGATTTTCACCAAATCTTACATAAATGTTGTCCAAGACGAAGGATAAGGCACTACACAGGTCGCTACATGTCCATGATTTGTATGATTTGTATTCTGTAGCGGAAAAGAAACCCTTTGATTCAGATGTACAAATATAAGTTTTCCCCTCTCGATTATAGCACCAATTATAGTACCATTTAATGAGTTTGGACAATTGATCATTAATCTTGTCGTGAGGAAGTGTGGTGTACATATTTGAAAGGTCGTATGAAGAAATCGTATTGGCTTGAAAATTTCTAGATTTCATTTTGTCAATCACATCCCCTGAATTTTTAATAGACCAAAATAAATTTACATCATTCCTGTTCAGAACAGCTTCACAATATTTTGCAACGTGTTCCTTTACCGCCGTGAGGACTGACGTCAGATTTCTAGACAAACTTGTAGTTGAGCAGTTGCTAGAATTAGCAATGTATCTAAATTTGTAAGGAGGTTTTTGCAGTTTTGGTATGCAGTATATTGTAGGAAGATCCAATTTAGAAATATGGATGTTGAATGAAGACATTACACTGTTATGTTTGCTCAAAATGTTAGGGACGCTTTCATTGCTTTTGATATAAGTATTTGTAGACTAAAGTTGATATATAATAACGTTTTCATTTGATTATGGTGTTGTTGGCTGCTTTATCCGCAGGAGCGAAGACAAATTTTTCATGTAAATTACGTAATTTGGATTTGAAATATCTTTCGGATCTAAAACTTGGATTTTCAAAAAGATGAAGATTTTTGTGGAAGTTGTCTATTCGAATGTCAGTAATGTCCAAAATGAGGTTTTTCCAGTCATTCAGAGAATGCGATTCGACTCCTCCCGATTTACACCATCGCTTGGTATAGTTATATTAGGCTTCCTTTAGTACAACGCGACATTTAATAAAATCTATCTTGGGTGGGATTCTATACTTAGGTCCTTTTTTGAGAAGACCACGGATTTGTCTGTCCTGGATAATTGAAAAATCACCTGTAACAATATGACCAGCTGGTTTATATAGGTATTCAGACGTTGCACATTCTCAAGAAGCAGGACTTGATTCGAGTATTTTAGGATCTGATGTTACTTTAATGTAGTTAAATACGAAATTTCTAATAGGTTTCTTATACTTGTAACAAATAAGAGGAGGTTCTATATTCTCAAAATATTGAGGAATAGTACTTTGTACACGATGATCCCAAAAGATATTAGAGATGTTAAGAAGATCGAAGCCTTTGTTAATAAATGGAATTTTTATGAATCTTTTTTAGGGGGGGGGTAGTTTCTAACAACTGGATAAAGTTTATTCTGTGCGAATGCAACAATGATATTTAGTCTGAATTAATCAGTATTTCTTAAGAATGCAGCCAGTGCTTCATCCAAGATAGATTTTAATTGAACTTCTGGAACAGATGAGAGAGCATGAAGCAGTTCATGTCTGACGCCATTGCGTGCAATGATCAGAAGATCGTTGGGGCTACGGTGTAATCTAGATCTTATTCTGAGTTTTCGGTTTCATCGTTTTCCGTGAGACCTATGCTTCCGTATAGTGTTTGGGCGGATTGAAAATACATTAATATTAGTTGACGTCGAGGAAATATTTCCTTGTCCATAAAGGACCAGAGCCACGAACGGCGACATCGGCCTAAGGTTTTCGTATATTTTCAAACGCAGACAATGTTTCTAAATTATCAATAAAAGGAAAGGAGAACATTTTGTCTTTCGAAAACGTGCGAAGTTGTGAGATTCCTAAGCAGATATAGAGCCCAAAACCAAGCCAGGATTTTGCATTTCCGGTATTTTTGTGCGATGTCATAAAAAATTTGATCGATAATTTCGCATAGGGCCGGACATTCTACCAAAAAAATAATTATATTGAAATATTCTTTGATTATACCTGTGATTATTTCGATGAAGACTTTTTTGGTAGAAGGTCCGGCCGTAGTCGAAAATTAAACTTTTATGAGTTCGCTGTTGGCATATTTCTTGACAAATTGTTCATCAAAGATGGTTAGAACGTCATGAAAAAGACTTCCCAGACGATGAAAATGAGAAGTTGTATTTTAAGATAGGTAGTAGATAATCTGAAAGCTTTTGAAATTATGCAAAATTTTATAAATTTGGCGGTTGATTACTTTTACACCTATTTCAAACTATTCCAATACTTCAGAAAACTGCTCCATAATAGATAATACTAATGACGTCATCAAAATTGACGTTTATGAATTTCCTGAAATGTCAAGTTGTGCACTCGAGTATTTACGATACATATTTTGGTCATACTTAAATCTTTTGAACCACTCTATATATCGGTATGTAAACACGTGATGCTACGAGTTAAAAATAAGAGAATAATTTTAAATTCTTTTAAAGAAGGCATATACAATGAATGTGGGATTTTAGGGGTTTCGGTTTATTTGTTTGTTATATATATATGTATGTTATTTCCTGAAATGTTCCTATTACGGGAATAAAATATGTAAAAAAAAATCGGCTTTCTAGAATTATCCTATACGATAGAGTAATCGGAATGTTTAACGTCTTTAAGTTCAATAGCATCATTTAAAAGCTGATAAATTTACAGCATGGACCTGACATGCACGTTTCGGGTACTAAACCCTCGTCAGTGATCCTCAGTCTAAACAATGTAATATGAGGGGTAGAAAACGTGATTAAAATAATGAAAATTCGAAACATAAAAGAAAGACGTAATATGAATGCAGCATAAAGGAGCAAAATAGATCGACACCCAAGAAGAAACATTTATGATCTAATTTTTTTAAAAAGGAGGTGGGGATTTTTGAAGACAAACCCAAAAAAAAAGATGGAAAACTTGAAATCAATAATTTATTTGAAATAGATGATTGACGAACGATATCGAACCAGCGAATTTTGATTGAGGTTCAGTCTATGCTGGATTGGATCAATTCACTTTCCGTTTATTTTAATGTAATATAAAGTTCAGCGCCCAATATAAAGGATTACAGGGGATAGGAGACCGTGATATAATAATTTATTTAAAGATACCGTGTCCTCGAAAATAAATTTTATTGAAAAAGTAAAGTTTATTCCGACGGGCCTGGGTTGAGAAAAAAGGAGACATAAACAGTTACGACCATAATATTGTCGAATTTGTAAAATTAAATCTCCATATACCTCTATTGTAAAAACACAATACATTGTAGGTGGAGCCAGCGAAATGAATTAGAGCTGCGCACCCCAAATTAAAATAAACGTTTTCAAACGGCTATAGCTGCGAATGTATGCGTTAGATTCGCCCGTAAATTTGAATTTAGACAAATGAGAACGCGAACATATGAAAAGAAAGATTTTGCATTTAAAAATTTTGTAAAATTAAATAATCTTCAAGGACACCGTACCTTTAAAGTGTAAGTTATAAAAGCTTTATCATCAAGTTCTGAAAAAAAATCACGTCATTAAAAAATGTTCACCGCAAAAAGGATAGAGACGAGAACATGCTCCCCTTCTCGCCCAGGCCTCATCCCTCCATTTAGATTCGCCAATTATCCGATATTGCAAAAATGTGAAAAAAAAGATTCTTCAAAAGTACGCAAACGCTGCAATTCACAACATTCGAACATAAATCGCCTTTGCTACAGTCCATCGATCCAGAAATTAATCATGTTGTGCATCTATGACATCGTTTTGTCACATTCATGGTACTGTTCTGGCAGATTTGGATCGGTGGTTTTCTTATCCTTGTAACATACCTAAATTTTCATTCCTCTAAGGGCGAATCATTACGTACATGTATTCGTATTCCATATCTCGATCTCTATCTTATTCATACTATTACACGCTGTATGATTGTTACGGTAGTCGCAGACATCGTTGCTATCGTCTCAAAAATATCCAAGTCGCCGACTGTCGATTCTATCTCTGAGAATCGATTTATCGGAGTAAATACACTTCATTGAAAAATATTTTCTCTTCACACAAAATGACACTAAACATGTATCAGAATGGGAGTCATGACAACGGATTCTAGTTTTGTTATGAAACGATTATCGCTGACGATCGATTGTCGGTCGTTGAAAGGCTAGCGATGAACATTACTAATTGATGTTGAAAATCAAACTCCATTGTCGCCGACATTTTGTCCCTTTTTATACTATTATTATTTTCCTTGTACTTACGGAAGCGTCCTAATGCCACATTCTGATTTTTTTATCTCCTAATTAGGAGGTATTATCTCCTAATCAGGAGACAGTATCTCCTAATTAGGAGATACTATCACCTAATTAGGACTTAGCTATCACCTAATAAGGACATAGCTATCACCTAATTAGGAGTTACTATCACCTTATTAGGAGATAATATCACCTAACTAGGACTTTGCTATCACCTAATTAGGAGATAGTATCTCCTAATTAGGAGATAGTATCTCCTAATTAGGGGATAGTAACTCCTAATATGGTGATAGCTAAGTCCTAATTAGGTAATAGCTAAGTCCTAATTAGGTTATAGTATCGTCCTAATCAGGTTATAGTTTACACCACAATTGTACGTTCTTCGAGACCTCTGGGTGATAGGAGAAGTGAGAGGGTTGTGCGCACGTAATTCAGGATAACCACACCATTTGCTACTTGCGTGACAGATGGCCGTCCAAAGTCGGCACCGGTTACCCATTTGTCTCGTCGGTTTATGTGTAGTCTTTTGTGTTTGATGTTTACATGTCGTATGTCTCTTTTCCGTCTCATGCTGTACTCGTCTTTTGTGTTTTTGCATCGGGTGTTTTGGTGTTTTACTGTTGATGCTGCAAAGGGGTCTTGTTGGAGATCTCCTCCCTTCTTTTTACTCCTAATTAGGTTATAGCTAAGTCCTAATTAGGTGATAGTATCTCCTAATTAGGAGATAAAGAAAATCAGAATTTGGCATTAGGACGCTTCCGTATGAAATAAAATGCTGTCGTATTCAAGTATTCAAAGTTTCAAGACATTTCGATCAGAAAGGATTTTAATTAATTCTAAAAATATTTCACCAAAAAATTATTCTAGCCAAAAATTATCTCGACCAGTGATCCCTGACATGCTCAAGAAATTCTGTCCAAATCTGCCGCTCGTCCCGATACGGTAGCTTATTTTAGCAGCTGGTATCATAATAGATGATAATTTATGACGGTTTACTCTGTAGAAACTAAATCGCTAAGGATTTCTTGGCATGGGAGAGTTATAGAGATACCGATCCCTATTATTGCATATCAAGGTCATTGTCCTGTCAAATAGTTCCTATAATTTCATTTTTCAACAATATGTGGAATTGCACATACTGTATATCTTGAATTGTCTTCCTGTCAATGTTTGTTAAAGTGTCTGAGACGTCTACATGTGTGGAATAATACGTGTGAAAATGGGTCCTCGGATAAGTAAAAATCGAATATTTCCGGTCCCGACCCAGGTGCATGACTTTGAAAAGATATTTTAAAGAGTTGTGTTCTTTGAATCTTTATGTTTCAATAAACAGTTTCGCATAGTCTCTGACCTGATTTGGCCCCGGTCAATTATTTTAATAGTAAGAGCTGAGCCTTGATCTTCATACTGTATGCATGAAAATTAAAATAATGGCATATTATGAGGAATCATTAAAATCTGTAAGATATTTGCAAGATTATTGGAAATTTTCATTTTCTGAAACACGTGTTCAAAGGCAATGAGCTGGGGCTCATTAAAGGGGTCTATCACAGTAAGGGGTGCCAACAGGGACATCATGATTTTCAGTGTTTTTGATGGTCATATTGATTTCTCCTTAACTACACGGTCAGTCCTTAATTCACTTTTATATTTTATTGATATAGATACACTCTTTCTTTGAGATGAATTTTATTCCCCAAATATTTACGGAACGATGTCGTTTGCGCCATAGAAGTTGCCCCGCGGTACCGTTAAATTTTCTTTATTTTGCCCTTTGTAGAGCACATTTCTACATCTTATTCTAAGTTATAGGTATAATCTTGTGTCAGCATGATAAAGTGTAAGATTCATTCTTTTTCACCATATATATACTTTGATAGGTATGTATTTTATGATAGTATTATATGACGCTTGGTTAAGGGTGCGCGTCAAGGGATGACGTCATGAAAAAAACTGTTTACTGTAACCTTACGGATTTTTTTTCTATGTGATTTAAATAAAGTTTCTGATCATTGATGATGAAGTTAAGCATACATATAGAAATGCTAGAACCAGCGCAACCCTCCCCCCCCCCCATCCTGGTCACTTTTTTTTGTATTCATTTTGATGAAAACGATTTTTTAAAATATTATTTTCATTTAATGTATAACTTATTCACAAGTGAAAAACTAGCAAATTCAGAGTCTAGCCTACGATTTTAAGCTTAGCTTATATCGTACATACAGAGAAAAACGCGGAATTGTAAAATTCGGAGGGGGTGTTTTTCCCTTATTGCGAGTCGTTATTTCGATATATGCATACTTTTTTCACCTGATATTGTTTGTTTATGGTCACTGACAAAGAGCAAGGAAAAGAATTACATAACAAAGCCAGAAATTTCTTTTTTCAGTTGATTTTATGCAACTTTTACAGCTAGTTTTATCCCTCTCAGGCCTCACGGTAAAAATCATATAAATTCTAAAAATACAGCATGAAGTTTTTTTTTATTTAAAATATCCTTTGATCAAAGATGAAAGCAGTTGAAAGAAGACAACACAGTTTATCTTATGTAAATATCTATATTTGGAAGAGAACAGGACAGTTTTGAATTTTTGACAGATATTGCGTGCTTAGAAATAGCCATGCCATGAAAGTCTGTCCAAATCTGCCGGTCGTCCCGATACGGTAGCTTATTTTAGCAGCTGGTATCATAATAGATGATAATTTATAACGGTTAACTTCGATTGAGGATCACTGACGAGGGTTAATTACCCGAAACGTGCATGTCTGGTTCATGCTGCAATCTGTTCTTAAAATGATTAATTTGAAGACGTTCAATACTTGTACCACTTGGTGAGTGTCACTGCTGATGGACCAGGAGTCCAGGATGGCACATTTTATATAGTGAAATCAACTTCGGTTGATCGTTTCTTCAGCACATTCGACATTTTCTGTTTCCAAAATTTCTTGAAAATTCTAAACGTGGGTCCTGTAGCATCATATCCCACCCATCCTGCTACATATTTCGGTACATTTTTGGACATAACAGCATTAACAATATTTGGCAAAATTACATTGTTTAGATTGATGATCACTGACGAGGGTTAAGTATCCGAAATGTGCATGTATGGTCCATGCTGCAAATTATCTGTTATTATAGAGTATTTATTTATAAAAACTATGTTGCTGGTTGCCATGGCAACAGCTCATTATTCTTATTAATAGCTAGAAGGTGGCCAGCTACACAATTTTTTTTCTACATATATATCTATGGTATTGCTTCATCCTAAAGCAGTCAAATCAATATGTACCTGAATTAGTTTTTGAGCAAAATTTTTTCCCAAAAATATCCAATCAGCAATGAAAGTGTCAAGGAGTATAATTTTTTTCTAAAACAATGTAACAATCTAAGCTTATACCATGCATCGTTTATGTCGGTTTCAAAAATCATGTGATATGAAAATAGAGTCATCTCCCTGTAGTCGCAACCCTAACCTTAAGTGAGAAAGGACCAGAGCCACGAACGGCAAAATCGGCCTAATTTGCTTCAACGTTCATCTTTTATATTTTGATAATATAATATTTCAGCACTTCAGAACTGGCCAACTTTGTGATTTACGGTCTTGCTTCTTCAAAATATTTTGATGTGAATTGAGGGCATGGTATATTGTTTGCGACGTCATTTGACGTCATTTTCATATATGACGTGTTATAATGTCAGGACAAGTACCATTAATTACTAGATATTAGAAATGATAAGAGGTATTTCTACATTGAGAAAATTTGTGAAATATCAATTTAAAGAATTTAAAACACATTTTAAAAATCTCTATAAATACAATATGTATACAATTTATTATGTACATTCCGTGTTTGTTTTGCCTTTGCTCGAAATCACAGGCTGAAAATGTTCGTCCTGGAACTACAGTATGCATGTCTTCAATGTAATACTTTTACTTCTTGTATTCGTTCAAATCGCGTAAGATGTAAGCAGCATCGTTCCTCAAGAAATTGATGTCATTATTTATGATTATATGAAAAAAATAAAAGAAAGACTTCATGTATACCATTTTCATGAATCGCGGATCCGATACGTCCAAACTGTAGTAGAGGAGTGTTTGGCTGTATCAGAACAGACAAAGGCATACCATGTATGCTTCTTCATTTTTTTCTGAAAATTTCTGAAAATACCGTTAAATTCAAAGATTTTCTCGTAATAAAGTTGTCAGAACATCTCCAATCAAAAATGAATACCCCTGTACAACATCAAAACACGGTTCTATATCTGCTGCGGACCTAGATAATTAAAGCTTAACTTTGCCGTAGATACACCACCGTAAGCGATGTATGAAGATGAACATTGATGTGACTCAATTTGACATCTTTAAGTACTTCAAATTTGTTTTATATATAAGTAGGCTCAAATAACACGTATCAGCTTTTAATCCAATTTCGCGGTAAGTTGCTGGACTAGACAGAGATAATGAAAACCCCTTCCTTACACTTCGTTGCATATGAGTCAATGACTCAGTATAAATAAGTACAGCTAAAACTATAGTTGAAAAATGAGAAAAATCATTTCTTAATTCATTGCATGATTTTCCTTCTAAAATCAGTGTGTAATACCCATTTACCGAGGCTGTGGCGGATACATGAATAAGGGGAGGGGGTATTTCTAACATAAAAGAGAAGGGTCTCAATCGGGTCTATGGTAGCAGACTTCATAGAGAAAGAAGAGGCCCAGGGGCCACAACGCTCACCTGAAAACTACGTAAACTAAGCATATCAAACAAAAAGAAGTTTTTAAGAGGAAAATAACCAGACTTCAGAGTGGAACAAAAATTAACAACACTTCTTAAGACATCTCTCTAGATAATCCTGATGCTTTCGGTATGTCGATACGTGCTTCCGTTCTGAAGAAGAAGTTTGTCAAATGAGGGTACTTCCCATGACCTATTTTTGCCTGTGGTGGTGCCACCTGTTGACAGATCCGGACAAAAAACAAGAATACTTGTAGGGGACCATGATTACTTCATTCCTACCAAGTTTCATGAAAATCTGTTCAGCGGTTCTGGAGAAGAAGTTGAATATGTATGAAAATCATCTCCCCCCTTCTTCTTGAGTAATCTAAGTAACCCGAGAGAGACAGTTATACAGAAGCTAAAGCAAAATCCTGCTAATAAATTACAGCCTTCTCCCCCTCCTTTCACTACGTTATGTGAATGTAGAGTTCTGTTTTTACATTAATATTTTGAGCTGCTCTCAATATTTTAATTTCAAAGTTATATATCTAAGTCTTCACAAGATGAATTTGAAAATACTTATTCATCTTTTTTGAATTATTTAGTTTCCTTTTGCATACTTATTTAATAATATAAAATATATAACATTCAAATGAATCGATAATCCAAGAATTTAAACCTCAAAAAAATATATATCAATATTAAAGAATGACAACTCTTGCATACATGAGTTCTGCTGTTATACATGTACCAACTATATGAGTTCTCCCCCTCTTAAACGAAACTAAAGTTACTAGGGTACCAGGGTTAAAATTCCTGATATAGATAAAAGAAGTACCAGAACTTGAACCCACAAGCCTTGGGTCCATGTGCACAGTAAACATAACTATTCATGATTGAAAAATTACTCATAAAAATCTGTTCAGCAATTCTGGTGAAGAAGTTGAATATGTATGAAAATCACCCCCCCCCCCCCTTTCCTTTTCACATAAGAAAAAAAATTCATAAAAAATCAAAAAATTAAAATTTTAGTATAAAAAACATATCAAAGCATTTAGTAACTTAAATGTGATAAATGTGCAGTAAATGAATGTGTAAAATCATACACTTATTGAGTTATTTAAAGAAATATTGCAAAAATGTGCATTTCTGACAAAGTCCGAAAAGACGTCAAAAACGCGTCAAAAATTTGACTTCCGAGTGGAACCAAAAATAACAACACTTCTTAAGACATCTCTCTAGATCATCCTGATGCTTTCGGTTTGTCGATACGTGCTTCCGTTCTGAAGAAGAAGTTTGTCAAAGGAGGGTATCCCCTGTGACCTACTTTTGCCTGTGGTGGCGCCACCTATTGATGGATCCGGGCGAAAAACAACAACACTTGTAGGGGACCATGAGTACTTTCCTAACAAGTTTCATGAAAATCTGTTCAGTGGTTCTGGAGAAGAAAGTCGAAAATGTTGAAAAGTTTACGACGGACGACGGACGCCGGACGGTGCGCTATGACAATAGCTCACTTGAGCTTTGATCAGGTGAGCTAAAAAAACGATGGATGCATTTTGAATATTTCGTATTTTAAATTACTTTTCATGCTCCCGTTCATATCATAACATAATAGAGAGGTTTAGAAACCGTTACGTGTACGGGTACGTGTACGTGTAGGCGCAATAACTGTGTATGACGTCATTATTTTTGCGTACGGGAAATCGCTACAAGTTGTCAATAACGTGTAAATCGCGAGCTACACGTACGTACAAACGTGTAGCTCGCGATGTTTATATAGCAGATGTATTTCATGAATACTTGTACCGAAAATATTTTATAAGTTTTAATTCAACATTTTATCTATTTATTAGTCTCGTTTATGTTTGGATATGTATATTTTACGTCATCGCTAAGGGCACCAGTACACGTACACGTACTCGTCAATTTTCTAAACCTCTGCTACTTTTTACGTGTAGATGTACTTGTAGATTACACGTACGCGTACCCGTACACGTTAGCCTTCTAAACCTCTCTAATAATTATTGATTAGAGAAATACGTATGACTCTTCTCACATGTATGTGCTGGTATAAGTGTTGGGCAGTCGGAAGTTAAATCATAATCGATATGCGGAAATAATCGGATGGGCATAACCCATTATTATAATAATCAGAAAATTCACAACATTTTTTTTTTTTCATTTTGCAACCAACAATGAATTGAAATAAACACCAAATCACTATTATTTTGAATAAAATTGTTTTATTGAGTAAAATACTTTCGATCACAACTACTATGAATACCCGATCAATTCGTTAAAGCTTCTTTTTCATGAACACCATGCACCAGAAAATGGCATACACTAGTATGTCATTTGAAGTACAAGGAAAATAATAATAGTATAGAAAGGGAAATACACGAATTAATCGAAACCAAGATACTAATTCGGACAATCCGGAAATCAGCGATGTCGGCGACTACCGCGTTTGATTTTCAACATCGATTAGTAATGTTCATCACTGGCCATTCAATGACCGACAATCGATCGTCAGCGATAATCGCTTCATCTCTAAACAAGAATCCGTTGTCATGACTCCCATTCTGATACATTTTTAGAGTCATTTTGTGTGAAGAGAGAACATTTTTCAAAGAAGTGTATTTACTCCGATTAATCGATTCTCAGAGATAGAATCGATAGTCGGCGAGTTGAATATTTAGAGACGATATCGACGATGCCTGCGACTATCTTCACAATAATACAGCTGTATTAGTGTGAATAAGATAGAGATCGAGGTATGGAATACGAATACATGCACGTAATGATTATTGCTGAGAGGAATGAAAATTTAGGTATGTTACACGAATAAGAAAATCACCGATCCAAAAATGCCAGAACAGTACCATGAATGTGACAAAACGATGTCATAGATGCACAATATAATTAATTTCTGATCGATGGACTGTAGTAGAGGTGATTAATGTTCGAATGTTATGAATTGCAGCTTTCGCGTACTTTTGAAGAATCAATTTTTTTCAGATTTTTGCAATATCGGATAATTGGCGAATCTAAAAGGAGGGATGAGGCCAGGGCGAGATGGGGAGAATGTTCTCGACTGTCCCATTTGCGGTCACCATTTTTTAATGACGTGATTTTTTTCAGAACTTGATGATAAAGCTTTTATAACTTACGCTTTAAAGATACGGTGTCCTTGAAAATTATTTAATTTAAAAAAAATTTAAATGCAAAATCTTTCTTTTCATATTAAAGTTTACGGTCTCATTTGTATAAATTCAAATTTCATGCGAATCTAACGCATACATTCGCATTTTTAATTTTGGGTGCGCAGCTCTAATTCATTTCCCTGGTGCCACCTACAATATATTGTGTTTTTACAAAAGAGGTATATGGAGAATTTTAGAATATATGGTCGTTACTGCATATTTTCAAATAAAACTTTTTATGTCTCTTTTTTTCTCAACCCAGACCCGTCGAAATAATATTTACGTTTTCAATACGATTTATTTTCAGGGACACGGTATCTTTAAATAAATTATTATATCACGATCTCCTATCCCCTGTAATCCTTTATATTAGGCGCTGGACTTTACGGCTGCGTTCGATTAGACGACTCGTGTCACACGTGTTTGACTCTTGTTAAATCGAACGACAAGTGTCATGACCCGAGTGTTGAGCACGACTGACACGAGTATACTCCCCAGTTTAAGCCACCGTTCCACTGCAAAACCGCTGTACCTACGCCCATTCCCGACCGCAATTTTCACAAGAGCGGGTAAAACTTTCCCGACCTTTTCATTTTTTTCTTGACATCACGCTCTATTCCCGACCGACTCCCGATCAATTTATGACCGAATCACGTTTCATCGCGGACTTACTCACGCTTTACCCGCTCTACTCACGATCATATTGCCGATCCCGTTCTATCCGATCAAACTCCGATCTATTCCCGACCAAAACCCGATCTATTCCCGATGAAATCCCGATCTATTACCGACTGTCCCCGACGCATTCCCGCTCAAAACACAATTTCTAACTTAAAGTGATCTCATTTGTCATCCAATGATTGTATCGACCAAGAAGAAGCATGTATTTCTCGTTTCGACCAAGCCTTACCCAAAAGTGTCGCGATCAAAATTAAAAATTTTCCTTACTTAAAAAGTGGCATTGGATAGTCAAGAATCGTCGCGGCGACATTTTAATAGTAAATATTTTGAACAAATCAATATCAGTGCGAGAAAATGAATGAAATGTGCACACATTCTATTTTAAGCGTCGTTTGGTCGTAACTTGGTCATATAGAGCGTGAATAGGTCGCAAGATGATCATGAAAAGGTCTTGGTAAGATCAGCAAACATTGAATCTGTAGTGGATAGATCTTGGTAAGAGCGTAGAATAGACGGGTAAAGATCGGGAACAGGGCGTAATTAAAGCGTATCTGATGCGTGAAAAGAGCGGGGTTTAGGTAAATGCCGATCAGATCACGCTCAAACCACGCTCCTTCCCGACCAGGACACGATTAACCTAGGCTATACCCCCGACTATCCCGACCAAGCGCCGACTATTTCACGACCACAAAGAGAGCGGGAAAGTTTCCCGTATTCTTTCAACCGGTTGAAAGAATACGGGAAACTTTTCCCGACCTCTAAAGCGTGCCCGCTCTAATACCGATCGATTCTAGACCAACATACGCTGTACCAGACCAAGATACGACTAAGAGCCGTTCTCTCCCGACCTGGCAATTTTCGAGGTAGGGAATGAACGTAGGTACAGCGGGATTGCAGTGGAACGGGGGCTTTACCGGGAGTAATCGAGTGTTAAGATGGCGGACAAGGACAAGCAATCGAATTTAAAACATTAGAATAGACAAATCGTGTTGATTAAATACATTTTAATAACAAAATATAAGGAATAATTTAATTCCTAAAATATTCAATGAAAAAAATGAATTTTGTGACTTCAGGGGCTTTAGCTAAGTTAGGGGGTCTTTTTTTTTCCTTGGACACAACATGATTACTACTCGTGTCATTCGATTAAAATCAGTCAGTTACACAGAGTACGCATGCGCTTCTCTAACAATCTTGACTTTATTGTTGTTCAAATCAAACGCAGCCTACATTACATGAAAATAAGCTGACAGAGAATTAATCCGGCATAGTCTGAACCTCAATCAAAATTCGCTGGTTTGATATCGTTCGTCAATCATCTATTTCAAATTAATCATTTCCATCTTTTTTTTTCATCTTCAAAAATCCCAACCTCCTCTTTAAAAAATTAGATCATAAATGTTTCTTCTTGGTTGTCGATTATTTTCCTCCTTTATGCTGCATTCATATTATGTCTTTCTTTTATGTTTCGAATTTTCATTATTTCAATCACGTTTTCTACCCCTCATCTTCATCTTATAGTATAATTCTAGAAAGCCGATGCATTTTTTTGTTTACATATTTTATTCCCGTATTAGGAATATTTTAGGAAATAACATATGCATGTCTGGTCCATGCTGTAAATTTATCAGGTTTAAAATGATGCTCTTGAATTTAAAGACGTTTACCATTTGAAATACTTGGTGAGTGTCACTGCTGGTGGACCAAGAGTCCTCGAGGGCACATGTAGCCCTTCGGTTGATCGTCTTTCTCTTCAACGCATTTGAAATTTTCTGTTACAAAATTGCTTGAAATTTCTAAAACGTGGGTCCTGCAGCATCATATCCCACTCATTCTGCTACGTCTTTTGGTACATTTTTGGACATAATAATTTTCATACTTTTTGACCATATTACATTGTTTAGACTTAGGATCACTGACGAGGGTTTAGTACCCGAAACGTACATGTCTGGTCCATGCTGTAAATTTATCAGGTTTAAAATGATGCTCTTGAATTTAAAGACGTTTACCATACATATATATCACAACTTTTTTACTATGGAGCAGTTTTCTGAAGGATTGGAATAGTTTGTAATAGGTGTAAAGGTAATCAACCGCCACATTTATAAAATTTTACATAATTTTAAAAGCTTTTAGATTATCTACTACCTATCTTGAAATACAATTTCTCATTTTCATCGTCTGGGAAGTCTTTTTCATGACGTTCTAACCATCTTTGATGAACAATTTGTCAAGAAATGTGACAACAGAGAACTCATAAAAGTTTAATTTTCGACTACGGTCGGACCTTCTACCAAAAAAATCTTCATCGAAATAATCACAGGTATAATCAAAGAATATTTCAATATAATTATTTTTTTGGTAGAATGTCCGGCCCTATGCGAAATTATCGATCAAATTTCATGATATCTCACAAAAATATCGGAAATGCAAAATCCTGGCTAGGTTTTGGGCTCTATATTTCTTCTTAAGACATGTCCGGAATCTCACAACTTCGCACGATTTGGAAAGACAAAATGTTATCCTTTCCTTTTATTAATAGTTTAGAAACATTGTCTGCGTTTGAAAATATACGAAAACTTTAGGCCGATATCACCGTTCGTGGCTCTGGTCCTTTAATTTGAGGATGTTTCAACATTTAAAATAAATAAGGGTCTTCGTCCCTTTATATGCAATCTATATGGCTAATTTGAATTTCTTAGGGCTAAAGGTTTAAGCTGCATCGCCCCCACAAGGTATGGACGGACGGACAGACAGCGCCACAGAGAAAAACATCCCGCCTTTTGACGAGTATATAGAAAGAATACCAAAGGAGAAGTACCATTCGTAATTCAGGAAGGAATATGGCAAATAAATCGCAAATCCTCGAACGGGACAAGTGAGCGTCATTTGACTGCATGAAACATCCGTCGGGAATACCAAACAGAAACGTCGACATGTGACAGTTCTTTCATCGGCAAGACAGAAGAAAATGGTTTTCTTTGGAATTGTGGACATAGAACTTTCTCCCCGCACTTTCAAATGTATGTTCATTTAATGATGTAGTCATAAAAACTAGAAAACAAAAAGAAATTAAAACAACTTGATCACAATTTTGGAATGAGTTTCAAAATGTCATGGAAGGCTAACTATTGTAGCTATGATTATTCTTAAAATAGCAAACTCCTGTCACAACTTGAAAACTGAACAGATGAAATAAATCATACTATCGCATTTAAAGTTTACGATTTTCCGCTGAGAAGTTCTTGTGTCTGGGATGCCTACGTGGACCGATTCCATGCCTTCGTGGACCGTTTTGTTTCGTGGTTAATGCCATTTCGATACTTTCCTTCCAATTTCGAGCTGACTGAGTCTCAATTTTCAACTGAGCAGCCTTTAGTTCTTCATAGTTTAGTTTTTGTCTTATAACATCATTATCCTTTTTGTCTTCACGCAGGCAATCTATAAAAGGAGAAATATGTTGCCGTCTTGATTCTCTGAAATGTCGTAATTCTGACTCCCGAAATTCTTTCTCGCGTCTTTTTATGTTTTCTTCAGCCGCAAGAAGGTATTCTGGTGTGTAGCATTTTCCACCATTCTTTTGAATAAGGTGTTTGATACCGACAAATAAAAGTTCCACTTGATCGGTTTCTTCGCCTGAAACATTATCAAAAGCTATGTATCTATTATCTATTCTAAGCAACATATCTTTCAGCACTTCGTCCGAATCAGAAATGAAATCGGAGATTTCTTGTTCATCACGTTTGAGATCGTCGTTTCTAGTAAAAATCACCATCATGTGGTTTAGCACGTTTTCTCCCAAATGACTGAGGAATTGATCGACAGCATTTTGAATCTCCTTTGTGTATCTCCCGATCTCAATGACGAGAAGTACGACATGCGGACCCGGATGTACCATCCATATACTCCTAACTATTTCTTTGATCGACTCCTTATTGGATATTGCCGTGTCAAAGAGTCCAGGTGTGTCAACTACGATAATCCTCTCGCCATACCGCACCGCTTCTTCTCGCTGACAAACATTGGTTTGGGATTTTCCTGAAGGTACTGATATGAAAACTTTCTTTCCTAGAATGGTGTTACCAGTTGCACTTTTACCAGCTCCAGTTTTTCCTATAAGAATTATACGTATTTCTTTACCATCATGACTTTGTTCTGAAACTTTCAAAATAAGGTAGATATGCATTTCATATTCTATGTAGTATAGCATTTGTTAAGAATCAATTGTACTAAAAAATTGTTTCTATAAATGGTCCTAGTCTGAATATTCCGGATACCAGAAATTATTGCACTGATAATTAGTGATGCTGAAATTATAATCGTCACGATTGTCATGGATAAAGATAGTTTGGTAAGCATCAGCGGTCATTTCCACAAAAAAACTTACAATAAACTTGAGGATATGTTGTAACTTTCAATTCATCATATCTCGGTCAAATAAATCACAATATTCAAAGAGATTTGATTTTCTTTCTCTAAGTACTGAAATGTGGCATAAGATTTAAATATTGAATATGGATTTTTAGAAATATATATACTTGAAATGACAAATATGGATAATGACCACATCCCTAAATACGGCACAAAATCGATAATTCAGAAAATCAAAAATCGAAGGCATACAAAATCAGGATAAAACAGGAACCAAAGCAAAACAAAAAACCTCCACCACATGAAAAGAAGCGGACTCCCGAAATGGGAGTGAGACCAGTTGCCCATGAAGAGTCAGCATCTCCTGCTTGCATGCAACACCCGTCGCTTCATTTCGGTAGAATCGTCACGTCCGGTTACTTCCATTTTGGAAAATAAAAAGTATTGTTGCACGGTCTACCTTGTAGACGGTAATTAACACCTTTCCAGACAGTGCAATATTTTTCATTGTGAAACAATGATTGAATTAATGATTGAACTAATCATTGAATGATCAACTGAGCCGTTAACTGTCCTTAACTGACCTGATGTTCATTGCCCCCCGTTTTGAAAATACAACACAACAAAAAAGGACAGGAATCGTTCGCCCTAGCATCTCTAAAATGGCATTTCATAATAGGAACTAAGAAAAAAAAAATACCGCGATTATCAGGTTGAACTACTTTTTTCAATGTCACGGGCGGATCTAGATTTTTCCCCATATCGTTGATTCAGCCCGTTAGGGAAAGGGGTCCAACCTATTATTTTGAAAGAAAATACGTTGAAACGGAAATTTTAAATCATGTTGGTTTTTTTTTTTACAAATTCCAGGGGGGGGGTGTCCTGACTCCCAGCTCGCTCTAGATCCGCTCTTTGTAAAATGTTTCAATATGCATAGGATCAGCTGCCAGACAAAACTCGCAAGATTTGGATTGAATAATGTACTGACTGGTACCCTTGAATAATGCACTGACTGGTACCCTTGAATAATTTACTGACTGGTACCCTGGAATACTTTTGAAAAGAAACAAAGATATAATTGTATCATAATATTCCCGTAGTTTTGAATATTTGTTGGATCCTTAACCGCATTTCCTAGAATCCGCTTCCTATGTTCTCTAATTACACCGTAGTTTGAAAAATTCAAATATCAGTTTCCCTTTATTTTATTAACTTTATTAAACAACAAATACTGGGGGTTTTTTTTACCGTTGTTTTCTGTGAAATCTACATTTGAAATTCGTGAAATTCTTAACGGTTTTCTGACCATGAGTAGTTTTATCCTACTCGGAACGACGACTTATAAATACTCAATCAACGGTGATGATTGTTTGATGGCATAACAATTGCCGTGCAACAAGTGGGTTATTCAACTGCTCCTCGGGCTACGCCCTCGGAGACAGTAGAATAACCCTTACTTGCAGAGTATCATCCACCATTCTGGAGAGTGGGACAAATTCTCAAATTTATCGTAAGTATTTTTGTGAAAATGGCTGCAGAGTCGTATGCTTTCAAAAGAAGCATTGCTTTTATTAGTAAGAGGTTAGTAAGGGATTGAAAACGCAACTAAAAAACTATACAATATGTACCAATAGTACATCATATTATCGAAAATGATGCTGATGTGCAAATCACCACGAACGTGAAAACCAAAAAGAAAAATCGAATTCAAGGAATTGTGGTCCCCCGCTTTTGGGTGTTTGTCTTTAAAGAAATGCTTACAGACATCCCCCCATTCTTAAGTTTTAATAATATATCTCATATATTATCAACATTCTAAATATGAAAGATTAACTCCAAGAAAAGGTCAAAAGGTCCAAACTTGTGTTTTATTTCCAAGGGACAGGGCTTATGAAAAGGTATGCACATGTGAAATATTTTAAAAGACCTATGATTTAAATAACCATCAAAAACTTATGGTCGAGGTTGAAGTTTTTAAATGTGGGTCAACCTCCATGGACAAGGTCACAAGGTCAGAATGTTATTACCAACAGAAAGGTCTCATCACAAGGAATATACATGTGAAATGTGAAAGCCCTATCATTTTCCATTAAAAAGTTATGGACAAGGTTATAGTTTTTTGAAAAGTAGATCGAACTCAAAGGTCAAGGTAAAAAATTTTGGTATCCATGAAAAGGTCTTGTCACAAGGAATACACATGTGAAATATCAAAGCCCTATCACTTACCATTCAAAAGTTATGCGCAAGGTTAAAGTTTTTGTGACTGACGGACAGACGGACAGACGGACGGACGGACGAACCGTTTTTAATGTCCCCACGCTTTCGCGAAAGCGGGGGACAAAAATAACATGAAGGAACCTTTAAAGAACTGACGTGATCATTACGATTTACGTAATAGTTTGAATAATATGATAGAAAACAGATACGGAGATAAGAAACATCTCCGAAAGTAACACGAAGTTCAACATCTTTTTCATATTCACCTCGTTCAAATCCACATGCTTCGCAAATTTTCAAGGTCAAGTCACTGTTCAGGTAGGTACAAAATGAGCACTCCCAAACATTATGTCCTGTAAAGAAATCGACAACTAATTTTTATTTCTATCAAGTATTAAATTTATATTAATTCATTCTGTTTGTTTCACGCATTCTGATAGGTTCATAGGATTTCTACAAGTATGATAAGGACGATATACAGACCGCAAACCGACTCACTTTACATAATTTAAAAATGTATGCCTACGTAAACATTTTTTACGTATGACGTCATGATTGCCTTTGGTCTTTGCTCTTTGCTTTAAATACGTCATAATGTGACGCAAAGCTGCAAATTTTGAGCAAGCCCCGACGGTACTCCCTATTTTCGAAAACCAGAGTTAATTCCCGTTTGGGACGGTATCTGACGTAGAGTAATTATGACGTCACCAAATGTATGTATGGAAACGGTCCCTAAACTCTTGGAAATGACAATAAATATTCGACGTCACCATATCATTTTCATGACGTCATAATGATTTTACGTCAGATACCGTCTCAACTGGGAATATAACTATCTACCATATGCTGTCATGTGGGATGAGAAAAGCCCACCCGAGGGGTCTGGTTTCTGGTCAGGGAACGAGGCTTGCCGAGTTCCCTGACCAGAAACCAGACCCCGAGGGTGGGCTTTTCTCATCCCACATGACAAACATATGGTTGATCGTTTTTCTCCCATTTCTAGGGGCCTTTCTTGAAATTGTATGAAATCATGAAATCGTCAACTTTATGGAATTCGAAAAATAAAGGAATATTCGTTTTCAGCGCCCTCAAAAATTGTTTATTCTAAAAGAATAAACCGTAGTCCTTAGCCTTAATCGGTTTAGTAAGAATAGAATTTAAAAAAAAAAGAAGAGTTTTTTTAAAACGACGTTTTTGTTGAGAGGTCGGCGCTTTAGGTGCAAATCATGACGTCACAATGGATAACAACGACGTCACAATATGGATACGGCCTATACGGCCGACGTCAAACGTCACGCGAGGTACATGTGGGATATAGTGACCCTTCATGACGCGTAGCTATGGGCAAACTCTATCCCACATGGGGTCAAATGGGAGAAATAACTCTCTATTCCTCAAAGACTCAATAACTGCGTTTCAAACAGTATATGCAACATATATCTGTCGGAACTACAGAACACAGTACGTATATCCCCTTAATAAACTGAATATAAATAAACCATCCACTGTATGATAGAAATTGCATTTTAGAACAAGAGAGTTACTTCCCATTTGTGCAGGTATCTGACGTCAACACATTGTGACACCATCAAATTATTTGAGCATGCATGTCTTATTTGTGAAGAATCTGTGAAGAAACCGTCTTCATGGATCCTGCATCGTACAAGTAGTATATACTGAGCGCGGCTCGAACTCGAGACCTTCGACATACTATCCGGCATGCTAAACGGGCGCGCTACCACTACGCCGCCGGGGTAGTTGCCTTTTAAGTCGATTGGAAGGTAATATGAAGTTTCTACATGAATAAGAAGGGGCTTCGCTGACGCTCCACCCACTTCTTACTTCAAATTACCTTCTAACTTATACATGGAAAGCAGCATGAAGTTAAGGAGGTATTGAACAATTGGACGCCAAATTCAATTTTTCCTGAAAATTTCTGAAATTATATATTTCTTGTCTGTCCTTGACCATACAAACTTACATTTGATTTCATCCACAGGAACATTTTCTACGAGACTTTGAAATATGCATTAATCGACGTTTTCGAGAATTTCTTGATGACGTCATAATATTGAAAGTGTCATTCCAGTTCTCGTAAAGCTATTGGAAATTAATTTTGATTTAATTTCCAAAATATCCATAAATATATTGCACTTACATATGGAAAAGATAAAAGGAATTGTGTTTTAAACACAGGCAGGATACTTGAATAAAAGATGACACTGTCGCTAAAACAATTGCAATTTCGAGCCAATTAACTCTACTTGCTAGTTAATTATTAGGAATCCTGTGGATGAATCTTTGTCAAAAACTATCAAAATCATCAAGAATGTCCAGAGATTATTTCATGATTAAATGGGAAAAATTGAATTTAGGATTAAAATATTACAAGGCTTTATATTTTCCAATTTTTTCTTCCAAAATCATCCTTTTTCAATGAAGTGCTTTCCTGTAACGTAAATTTGTCAACGAATACACTGTGATGAAGATTTAATTTTCTATTTTATACATGCCAAGTTTCAATGCAATACGTTTAGTAATAATGTTTTATTGCATTTTGAATGCGAAGGTTTGTGACGCCATTTTATCCCGCTGACGTCGAAATGACGTCGTGGTTTGCTCATGGATAAAACTCCTAAAGTCCTAAATTTCAAAAATCGCCATAATTTCCTCAAATGACGCCGGAAATTATTGAAACTTCATCAGGATACTCAAATGCGTATATCAATCAGAGTATCAAATGTTTTAAGGGAGTTAAGACTGTACTTCTCCTAGGAAGCGAGAAAACAAATAATGCTGCCGCCATCTTGGTGTTCAAACCCTCCTTAAGGGAAACAGGGTCACATATTTGACGTTTTCAAAGGAATCTAATGGCGTCACAATGCTTTTATGTCAGATTTCTGCACAAATCGAATATAGGACTGTAAAATAGAAAAGACGGAATATCGAACCTTGTGCATGGCGACCCATTTCTCTCTTTGAAGATTCTGTACACCGTTCAAACTGACAGGCTTCACAAATTTTCGATGTTGGCTCATTGTACGGATAAGCGCAATTCGTGCATTTCCAAGCATTCCGCTCTGTAATTGAATGAATGATAAAACATTACTAAGTATTTTCGTTCATGAAATTTTATTGAAACTTAAGGGTGTGAAATATGACGTCCATGTATTGTTTTAAATAAGCTGAACAGACCTTGAAGTAAAGCAGATTTTTTTTTTTTGCATTTTAGCACACCTCATCTTTTGAAGTAGTAAAAATATATTCTGTACAATAAATTCAATCTTTTTTTTAAATTCCTATTGCGTTTTGCCTTACAAACTTTAATTACAAAGTAATCATTCATCAGTCTTAGAGTTATTCGGATCTAGACAAAATTTAAGGCACACGTTTACATATAGTACATATAAGACAAGGACATCTTCTGCTGTCTGCATTTGGATTACAATTTCCTTGATGACAGGATGGGTTCTAGTGTGCACAGCCAATTTGTGCCTCATTAAAAAAATCATGTCAAATTTACATGAACTTTACATAAAATTTCACATGAAAATTATGTGAAATGAGTACGATCCTGAATTTTACATGATTTTCTTTTTACATGAAATTCATGTGAAGTTTTTTACATGATTTTCGTGTAACTTTCATCTGATACTTACATGATACTCATTCTATATGAATTTCACGTGAGGCAGAATTTGCTGTGTATGGATAAATAATTTTACAGCACTTACCTTTTGTTGAAGCCTGGTGACACCAAAAATCACTGTCCTCTCGAATCCTTTGAAACTGACATATTTCACAGATCGATGCTGTGGAATCGCTATTTGAATGCTCGCATATAATGCAGAACCAGTTACCGTCTTGAAAAAGATATATTTGTAGATAAATATATGTTTCATTTTGTAATGAATCTGTTTTAGTTTTATCTCATGTTATGATTTTCATTTTTCAGTATGTATATGGCTTATAATCGAGAACACGAAGAGCAAATAATATGAACGAAAAGGGGATCCCCGATATGACCCGATTTCAGCACCAAAATATTACGCCCAAACACCCAAACAAAAGGGGCAAAACACAAATATAGACACAAAGAGAACAAGAGCAAAAAATCAAAACCAAGCTCAAAACCAAACTCAAACACGACATAAAGCAAAAGAGACCGGTGCCACTTAGGACGGATGTTGCCTCTTTTTACGGAATTTTATTCTCCATTTGATCTTTATAGAGGTAGGATATTACCGGTATCCATAATTCCTGAAGTATAACTTTTCAGAATATGGATTTCATATCAAATCATTCACAGATTTTTAAAAAGAATTCTGGATTGTTGTTGTTGTTTTTTTCATTTCTTGAGAAAGGATAACTTATTCTGCCTCATAGGTCTGAATGAATTGACTCTAACTCAACTGAATTTAAGAAGAATAGATGTGATTAATTTTGTTTTTGATCAACATTTGACTTGAAAATATGACACTTACTTGAATCATAAGATGCTGCCATCCAAATAAGATAAGATGTGATTTGTTAATGCGACTCTAGGCAAATTGTATCATAATTTCTTCTTTATTCAACCCACTGAAATTTAAGAAATACGTAAGAAATATTTCCAATGAATCGAATCAGAATATTTGTCTTAAACTCATTATTTACTTTTTGTATCTTTTTTGAAAATTATATATGCGTCAGAAAAAAAAGTTGACAAAGAATCATGATATGTACGCATCAGACAGAGGCGAGACCAATTCATGTAAGGAGAACTCGGTGCATCCGAATAAATGTAAAGGTTATGCACTTGTAATCCGGATAGCCCCATCATCATCATCTACTGTAAATATAGTTGGTGGCAGTGTAAAATCGGCACTTGATAAACATTGGTATTCCTTCTTTTATGCGTTGTCTTTTGTGTTTCAGTGCAAAGTCTCTGCTTTGTCTATAAGCCTTTCTTTGGGGGAGTATTTTCATTATCTCTGTTTGTTGCATGTTCATTTTTTGCCATGTTTGTATACAACATTCTATTTTATCCGCCTTCTATTTTGAATGTTGGCAAGCCAAGCAAAATTCAATTTTCCGTCGTACTAGATGCAAGGTTGTATCTCATCAACAGAATTGCTGTTCCCTTGCCTTTTCCTGTTATCATATAAATTTGTTTGTTCCCATGGGATAAATGCAGCGCCATCATTTTGAGAAGCTACTATCTTTTTGTTTATGTTTGGTCTAAGAAAAGGTAAAGATTGTAATCGTGTGCTTGTTTGGTCTTCGGATACAGACATTGAAAATGTAGACAAAGTCTGCCTAATCTTAAACTCTCTCACTTTTTCTATGTTTGTATCTCAGGCCAAAACTAGGAGGCCAAAACTATGAAATGATAGCGTTTTTGGCCTTTCCTCTGTTTTGTACCCCGTAGCCACGCCAAGACCAAGATTTGTCGCTGATAAAATTGTATCTCTCTTCTAGAGCCATAGCATGGAATGTTAATATGAATTCAAATATAGTGTCATGACATGGTTCCTAGTATTCCTAGTATTGCCCCATTAGTCATTGTGCAACTAGTATCACATATTTATTATCTCTAGTCCAGAGAAGTTTTGAACTAATAGTCCCTTAGACCTAGATATGTTTTCGAAGAAAAGTATCCCTTATTCCTGGTAAATTGCTTATTTCATGCTTTTATTTTGGTATATTTTCACCTAAAGAAAAGCGAGAGGAGAAGAAAGAATCTCATCTGAAAACGCAACAAAATGAAACAAAACAGATGCATGTATTATTACATCTCATTATCAAATCGACAGTAGAATTAGGAGAAAACATCTATTTTGTCTTTATTTCTTTAGATTAGACTTGTTTTGTTTAAAAAAAAATAAATAAAATATGAAAGTGATCGGACAAACGGTTCAGGAGATATAGCCCGGACACGATGTGTGACAGACGGACAGACAGACAGACGGACGACGAAGGCAAAACCAATATGTCTCCTCCCCGTTGGGGGGGGGGGGCATAAAAACCCTTGCAAAATGAGAAACATATTACCTTGTGTCGAACGTCAACGAGGGAATATTGACTTGTATCTATCCGTATTCTCTATTTCTACGAAAATCTCATGGTGTTTATCGGTATTTCCTATCACCATTACGTATTAGTTTTCGATTTTGTGTGTGTGTGTTTTTTTCCCCAAAGTATGATTAAATGCTAAAAAGAGATACACATTATCATACCGAAAGTAGATTCTTAAACTAAAAATAGATGTATCTCTAGTATTTCAAAATAAGCTGTCGATATGGATGGTAAGTGCATGTATCATTTTCTTTACATTTTGATAAGTGATTTCATTATATTTAGAACGAATGAAGTGAATACTTCATAATTAACGGATAATGGGAATTTATTACAGTATACAAATATGAATATTTTTTTTTTTGAAATGTTATATCATTTTTTAAAATTTTAAATAAAAAAAAAAATGTGTAGTGAAAAAAAATTTTGTAAATTGAATCATTATCAAAGTAAACTTTCAAGTACGGAACACATAGAATTGATCAGGTTTACTACTCTATATGCTATCATGTACGTATTACAGCAAAACAAAAAACAAAAAATAAAACCAAAATCGCTGTCATTGTCAATATTGGAAATTGCTTTACATATATATAAAAAAATCATTAAATTTTCGACAACGTCAGATTCTTCGATGGTTATTGATGTTATATCCTTTATAGCAAGGTAGAAGAAAAAATGCATCATTTCTATTTTTGTAAAACGAAAGTACTCGTAGTATTTGATTATATCTTTGAAAATAAAAAATTTGTAATCGTTCTTTAAATGACTTTAAAAAGTGTCTGAAAGATACAAAACAACGATATTTGTGACATAGTTGCCATATACATGTATACTATTAGTTATTAGGTTTGTTACTGACCTTACACGGAAATCTGTCGGGTTGATAAAGCCCATAGAAGGCGAGGCGCTTGCGCCGAGCCTTCTATGGGCTTTATCAACCCGACAGATTTTCGTGTAAGGTCAGTAACAAACCTAATAACTGATTTGTTTTGTCGAGGACCATTTTAGGTACAAAAATGTTGATATCAAGAACAGCAGCACGTGATTTATATTATTATCCTCCGTCTGGTTTTGCTAATTGTCGGCCATTGCCTTACAAATTTTTGAAACTGACTTTCCACAAGAATTTGTCGGGCAGTCACATGACCAAATTCAAGCATTCCCATTGGGTCAAACTAGTCCGAGGCAAAACAAATTGATATATACGTACGTACAGTTAACATACGTACAGTTAACATAATATATTCCAGGTCATTGGATTTGTTTGTTCTGTTCCGCCTCCAATAGTCCTTTGCGTTCAGACTGCAGTCTTTGTGAGGTACCAAAAGGGCACCGTGATATGACAACTGTACCAAATACTAGTATGGAATGTCAGACATATGGTAAGCTAAAGAAAGGGACATACATCGATTCTTATCTGTATTTTTTGTATCGCTTAATTTTGAATCAATACAATTGTAATAAATTTTGGAAATGACAATGTACTTCTCTTTGACACCTGTTAGTCATTGTCTCGAAAAAATCTTTCTTTTAAGTATCAAATAATCATTTATGAAACTGAGAATATCCTTCTGAATATTTGACTTGTCAATATTTATTTGATGGTTTATGCCAACCTTGGGGAGTATTTAAATCACACATTCAGGGCAACCCTTTTTTGCTTTACTTCATTTGATCGACAAAACTACCTATGTGGAACTAAAGCATAGCGGAACAGTTGCGTCATATAGGCAGGTTAGGATAAGCGCGGAATCAAAGTCAGTCAATCAACAAATTCAATGAACTTTGCATCAAAAGACTACACTTTGGCTTTTGTGCTACCTCAAAACATTCTACACCATTAATAAAGAATCGCAATTAAATTGCCAGATATTTTTATTTCATACTTAGGAGCTGTATCTATCGATTTAAAGAAATTATTACAATATAATTTCCAAATAAGTTTGTTTACACGAATCTATGCATTTTGATTGGTTAATTGATCGTCAGAAAAAAGGGCGAAATACACCTTCATATCCCAATGAACACGATAAAATACCGGAAGAGCCAGTATCGTATAGAGAACCTTCCCCCATAGAGATTCTTCCCCCCGGAAGGTTTTCTATGTAGAGAACCTTCCCCCCGGAATGTTTTCTATATAGAGAATCATCCCCCCCCCGGAAGGTTTTCTATATAGAAAATCATCCCCCAGGGGGAAGGTTCTCTATATAGAAAACGTTCCCCCATCATAGAAAACCTTCCCCCCAAATCCGGAAAGCCATACGGATTTTTTATATCGTCTTTGGTTTTTGAATTTCTTCCATGATAGATCCATGGAAATTTAAAGATAACTTGCTATTTGAAATAAGATTTAAAAGTGTTTTCGATTATTCGAGGAAAAATAACTAAACATATGAAAGACCAAACGAAAAAATTAATTGGACTTGAATTTTTGTTTTTCTCTTCATAATATATATGTTTTTTTCGATCCAGATCCTTGGAGTACAGTGTGAAAAGTAAACATCAAATGTTTCTTAATATTCTTTCTGTGATTAATATCTTTAGACCGTATTTGTTCAAAATGTTAAATTAATTAAAACACATTCACCCATATACAAAATGAATATGTAAATAAAATTAAATAAAATTAAATTGATTTATTCGACCTCATGTGTTTTTTATTTACGCGCGTCGATGCTCCGAAGTGTTTCATCAAGTATATGTCAAGTATATGTCTTTTTTAAACAAGAACATTGTAAATATGCTAGATGGCCGTCTTTAGTCGGCACCGGTGTCGTATTTTGTGTTTATTTGTTCCTTTTGCATCTCTTTTTTGTGCTTGTCTACTCTATGTTTTCGCAAAGGGATAGGTGCTGCAACTGAGTCTTGTAGGAGATCCCATCCTTTCTTTCAAACAACACATCAAGTACATTTCGTTGATTTGATGGGTTCTGTGATATAAATACATGTAACTTCCGTATTATTAATATAAACACTTATTTCTTGTTGAGCAGTTAAAATCGTTCCCCGTGACTTGATGTTTGTTAAGTTTATTAATTACTTCTTTCAAGCTCGGTCACTTGAAAAAAAAAACAACTTTGTTTTGGCCCTTTATCAATTTGACATCATTAATATTTTTTGCTAATTCCGAAACTTGCCATTTCGTCGAAAAATGTAATCGAAATTTAAGGAGGTTAACATCTATTTTGAACATAATGTTTTTGGATATGCTGCTGAATGGACCCTACAGGAAATTTGTAGCCGCGCACTCTGTTAAGTAAATGCAAAAATTTTAATTCTAGAAATAAAACCAGAGGATGCTAAACCATCCAAATCTAGAAAGTGTCCGATTCAAAACGCTTTGAATCGGACACTTTCTAGATTTGGAGGGGTTTATTTTCTATAATAGAGAATAGTCCCTCTTCAGTCCCATACAGTTTGTCTATGGTTCTCTAAAACAAGTAAAAGTCGAACCAAGAACGGTATTGGGGGAAGGTTTTCTATGGCAACAAAGGGGGAAGGTTCTCTATATAGTAAAACTTCCCCCAGGGGGGAAGCTTCTCTATTATAGAAAACCTTCCGGGGGGAAGGATCTCTATGGGGGAAGGTTTACTATATGACACCGGAACTACTTCTATCAAAATCATTTAGTATGTTGCTAAGATCGGCTTTCGAATGATAATTATGCAAAGAAAAAATAGTTTTATTAACAGTAGCCCTTAGATATAAATACGATATCAGAATTAATGAAAATTTTATGACAATTTCGATGATGTACCGGTATACGTGGTTTTTACAGCGTTGTTCGGTTGCTATGCTCCTGTTTTTGAAATTTCTTAGACCATTTCCTGTCCTTAAAATTTCGTGAAAGACAGAAAATTCAGTAAATGACGAAAAAAAACCCAGAAATATTCAGCTATTTTCTGCAAAATTACATTCCCGTCGTACAGTAGCAAGTACCTGCGTTTGAAATTTTCCAATGACTGACGACTGTCAACGACAACGTGCAAAAGTTTTGATTGAGATCTCCAAAAGGACCGGAGATCACTGCTTCAAATGATTTTTATGAGGTACAATCGTTCTGAACCTATAAAGTATTGAAACTAGAAACTTTTCTAATGATATATTTTCGGCGAGATGAAAAATTTAGAAGAAAATATTGACAGCGAATAAAAAATGAGAGATCAAAAGACGGCGGCCTAGATCAGGATACAGCATCGTCATGAATTTTCACAATTAACTTGTCACTTATGAAATAACTAAATCCTAGGAAGGTATTCTGATACCAATAGATCATAATCATGCCGTTTTCTGCTAGTATTAGATCTATAAGTACAGAGAATCTGTCTGTATAAACTCCCAGCTCCTGCGTGTACAATCAATGAGTTAAAGAAGATCCTGACGATAATCTCAACAGCACTCACAATAGAGCGCAAAATTAAACATCGACGAACCCCTAGCAAGCTAGAGGTGGGACCAGGTGCCCGGGAGGAGTAAGCATCCCCTGTTGGCTAGCCGCACCCGCCGTCCATAACACATAACTGCCATGTTGGCGAGTCATGGCGACCTTGAATTTGAACTGCAGAACGCGTCATCAAAATGCTACGTCATATCATCGGATGATGTAATGGATTGGTAAAATGGGGCTCCAGATGGGGAACCAATATTTTTGACACATTTGCTGCCTTTAACTAGCAACGTATACATTATATCTATTTCATCTGGGAACTAGTTCGCCTACGGGCCCTACAGAGTTAATATTTTCATACGCAATGTATTAAATTACTCATTTCTTGAGTATATTTGTGAAATTTGGGATAAATTTGGGTTTGGAAATTATAAAAATTGAACAGTCAATTCTTATAGAACATAATTATATTTCAATATTGATAATTTCAACCGTACTAGAATGGTATGTCTGCTGGTTGACTGCTAGTCATCCAGGATATCGCTCGCCTAATTTCCCAGCCTTTCGGCTCATGACTTGAAAAAAAAAATATTTGTAATTTTCTCAAACTAATAGGTACATCCCCGATGACAAAGCTTCGTCATTACCTAATTCTTTGGCATAAATTCCAGGTCATGTTTAGAAGTTCACTCTTTATATATTCATTATTTGGACTTCCTTTTTTCATCCTTGAGCATTACTGATGAGATATTACATGTTGAAATTCGCAAATGGTGCAATAAAATTTTCACATTAGAACATAAGCATGTATCATCAATATGAACGACCTATTTTTAAAACCATTTGATTGCCTTAAACATGCACTTAAAAATCCTATTTTAATGCAACATAGAATCGATAGATATACATGTACCACTGAAATGATTTCCATTAATACGATTCCTTAAATTTCTAAGAAGTTTTTAAGACAGTACAAAAGCCAAAATATACATACGACATTACTATAGTTGTAATCCCATATTGCCGTTCATTAAAGCGAATATGACTATTCGTTTGCTAAACTAGACTGATTATGTGACTGAGTTATCCCGCCTTTCTTCATTTCAAAATATGAACGTTCTCTCGACCTATTCTTCAAGTGTTCTATTTACATGTATCTTGTATTCGAAAACATGAATCGAAGAAAATCGACGGAGAGAAAAACACAAACAAAACGCAACGAAATTCAACATTAAAGAATGAAAGGAAATACATGTAGACTATAAGTGCAAAGCGAAGTGATAAAAAATATGAATTTTTTTTTCTTTAGGAGCAGAGGCTTTTACCTTCGAGAACCCTTCAGATGGACCATTGTACAGTTCAAATGATGTGCATCGTTTCTCACCGAACAAGTCAACTTACGGTACCATTTATGGATTTTACAAATGCATGCCTGTAACCTTACAAGTTCCATAAGAACCGTAATGTTAGTAAATTGAAACATTTAAAAAAAGATCTTGTTTTAGTAACGCAAAACATCATAAATCTAACCATCCTTTCAGGTGTTCAGGAGAATGAACGGCGAATCCTTCTGATAGGTAAAACTGGTGTCGGCAAAAGTGCAACAGGAAATAACATACTCGGGGAAAAGACATTTCAATCAAAAATGTCAGGAAAATCAGTCACTAAGAAGAGTCAAATAGGACGGGCGGACAGATTTGGTAAAAAGCTCCTACTCGTTGATACTCCAGGAATCTTCGATACTGGAAAGACAAACGAGGAAGTTATCACAGAAATAGTAAAATGTATAGGTATAACAAGTCCAGGCCTACATGCCATTATATTGGTAGTACATATTGGTCGTTTTACGGAGGAGGAAAAGAAGACGGTTGATCTGTTTCTGAATCATTTAGGTCAGCAACTGATTCAATTTCTTGTAGTTGTTTTTACCCGAAAAGATGATTTAGATCGTGAAAATACTACCATTGACGAGTATGTAGATAGCCTTGAGCCGTCTTCATTGCTTGCAGAAATTATTCAGAAAAGCAGATGTCGATATGTAGCCTTTGACAACACGGCAGTTGGACAACAAAATGACGACCAAGTCAAAAGATTATTCTCTGTAATAGAAAATTTGATTCGAGAGAATGGAGGTACATTCTACACGAATGACATGTATAGAGAAGCAGAGATGGCAATGAGACGTCGAATGGATGAAGAGCGCAGGCGCTTAGAGGAAGAAAAAAGACTGGCAATTGAAAGGATTGAAGCTCCTTTCAGAGCCAAAATTGAAAATGAACGACGAGAACGTGAGTCTTTGTCACATGATTTAGCCTTGACTAAAATGCAAACGGCATCCCTTACCCATGACAAATCCCGGATGGAAGAGGAATTAGAAATGACGAAACGTCGATCTGAAAGAGATGCCGCTGAGAGGGAAAACGAGAGAAGAAGAATGGAAGAGGAAAGAAGGAGAGATCAAGAAATCAACGAGAGAAGGATGAGGGAAATTAGAGAGGAATCTCAAAGAAGAGATGACGAAAGAAGAAGAGAATATGATCAGAGGCAGCGACAGATGGAAGACGATCGTAGAAGAGATAAAGAGGAAATGAATAAACAAAGAAAAGAAATTGAAAGGGTGAAGGCAGAGTATGATAAAAGAATGCGTGATCAAAATATCAGGGAAGCTGCGAGAGATGATGTTGAGAAAGAAAAACCCGGAATCCTTGGAACAATAATCGAGGCAGTGTCTGAAGTCCCAGTTATTGGACCTGTTGTGAAGGTTATTGGAAAATTGTTCAAACTCTTTTAGTGACATAAAAGAGAGAATCATATCAATATCCTTCGACATACCGACATATCATTTTTTATTATCATTCATTATTTATACAAATCATTATTTATTTTCCATTTAAAAAAAAATATTTATGTTAGTATCACGTTTAAAATTTTGAAATAAAACAAGGGCTGCACCAAAATAAATGTTTTTTTTTTCTAATGTGAATAATTTTGACTTTATGTACCCGAACCATACATGACTGGTGTACCGTATTTAGACATTACTGTCAAGAAAACTGCTCTCTAAAAAAAGAGATAGCCACTCCGTTATTAGTGTTATGTTATACCAGATTGTCCGTCAAAAGGGACGTGAAACACAAGGTTATTTCCGAATATGAAGAAAAATTTCCATAATTGTTTGCAGTTATCGGTGTTTTTAGATCATTTATATTGAAATATGTATTTCATTGTAAATAATTGGTTTAAACATTATTTATTTGAGTATTGGCATATAATATAATTTTACAAAAAAGAAAGTAGGGGATTGGACAACAAGAAGAACTTATACTAAGTCCTCTCCCCAACAATATTCAATTACAAGTTTATAAATCATAGGCACATGCCGTTACAAGTGAGGTATAAATAAACCAGTTTTAACAATAGAAGTATAAGAAAAAGAAAAAGAAAGATTTATTACATATCAAGAAGAATTCATAAGTGAATTCAGTTCAGTATATGCGTGTAGTAATGTATCGTCAGTGATATCTTGTCTGTGTGCTCGGGACTGAAAAATCTAAATACTAGTAATGAAAAAATGAAGAGCGACATTTTACACAAAACTTTTGCCAACGAGCCAGCTAAAGCTACAGCTTTGTCATCATTGAGATACCCCTTAATTTTTGAATAATTTATCAAATTTGTCGACGTAGTATTCTAAAATATATTTCAAGTCTAGAGCCGAAACACCTGGAAAGTAGGGGAACGATATCCTCGGAGACTAGCAGTCCACCAGCAGAGATACAAATTTAGTTGCTGAAATTATCAATGTTGAATATTTTATTTTTGCTATGATCGTGTATGTCTTAACTTTTTAAACTTACATAAAGCCTGTTTTATCATTTCCGTTTTTATGATGCCCTTATAACAGTAGTACCAGAATCCATTGGTCCGTCATCTTACCACTGAATTGTCATAATTGTTGTCTTCTGTTGTACTATCTATATTGTCTTTTGTATTAAATTATAGTATTGTCTTCGATTATATCTTCCTTGCAGACGTTTTCAGAGTGTCATTATTAGCCCGCAGTGCTCAATTCGATTGGGGAAGCGCTAAAATATTTCGTCTCACTAGCGTACAAAATAGAGGCAATATACATGATGAGAGAAAAATCTTTGAACGCAATGACACGATACCCTACCCATTTAGAATATAAAGGGGGGATGGAATGCAAGGTTTTCAGAATTGTGCATCGTAACTTCCATTTTTCTTATCACATCAATGCTTTACTTCTTCGTTTTAATAGCAAAATATTTTAAAGTAAAAATAAAAAACTGTACATGTGTAAAATCAAAGAAAATATCTCCGACAACATCATTGCAGTGAAAACAATAAAACACAAGAACAAAATTTAAGCAAATAATCCACCAACATTAAACAATCACACCAACGTTAACCAATCACATCAACGTTAACCTATCACAAAAACGTTTACCAATCACACAAACGTTAATCAATCACACTAATGTTAATCAATCCAACCAACGTTAACCAATCACACCAACGTTTACCAATCACACAAACGTGAACTCATCACATCAACGTTAACAAATCACATCAACGTTAACCAAACACACAAACCTTAACCAATCACACTAACCTTAACCAATCACACCAATGTTAACCAACCCCACCAACGTTAATCAATCACACCAGCGTTCACCTATCGCACCAACATTTACCGATAACACCAACGTTAACCAATCACACAAATATTAACCTATCACACAAACGTTAACATATCATACCAACGTTAACCAATCACAACAACACACAGCCAATGACAACGAGACAAAAGAGAACACTCACTTTAAGAGGACCGTCTAACGAATGAACTGAGCGAAGACAACGTGGAATTTCTATGACAACACATAAAAGGAGGAGGGTCAAAACATGTACATCCGAAGCCATCATTGGCTATATAAATAGCAAAGGTATTGTACTTCGCACTCACATATATCCGGACAATTTGCCTTTACGAAAATTATTTGTACCAAACAGGATATTTACATCTCCGCTTACAATGATACCATGCTTACTCGAATCATCATCAACTTCATACTAAAATTTGGCAAATATGAAGGTAGACGAAGTGTTTTATCTGATGAATTAAAGAAGATGAGTCACATCTAATTATTCAGAATTGCGCTGCTTATGATTATTTTTAGTCATTTTGTTTTATTTCTAGGTTCTCATACCGTGGCCAATGAGCTTGAGGAAGTTCGGTTTATATTTCGTAGCCTTTCGATTGTGTTTACTGCTTTGTGATTGACTTTCTGAAATACTTGACAACCACAAATCTGTTCGTGAAACCTTTGGTATTCATACTGATAACTATGACTTTGAACTACCTTATATCTACTGTATTACCAAAATACACAAAAAACCCTTACAAACATCGATTCATTGCCGGATCGTCATTGTGCTTCACAAAACCTCTATCTGTTTTGCATATGAAATATCAAATCGCATCAAGCAAGATCTTCGAATATACTGCGAGACAACATATTCCAGGAATGGAATCAATCAGATATGGATCCTAAAAAAGTCTAAGAACCATTTTTGGAAAATATAAAAGTCACCAGTTTCAATTATATTACCTGCATAAAATCTTTTCGACTTCTCCACGATCTACACTACCATTCCCCACCAAAAGGTCAAACACAGACTGGCTTACTGAACTAGTATATGATTCGTAACATCTTTCTTTCAAGACATGGGGACAGGGAATACAAATACCTTGTCATAAGGCGGGATGATACTAAATTTCGTGAAGGAATACTCTGATTCAGACAAAAAGTATACCGAAGACGATATCATCCGGATGCTTGGGTTTTTGATTGACATCATAATTTCGTTGGGTTTGGAGGAACCATGTTCCAGCAAATAGTTTGCATCTCCATGGGTACCATATTGCACCCCACTTCTTGCGTACATATTTTTAAACTCATACGAAGCTGACTTCATCCAGACCTTGCTCTCCACTGGACGAAAGCACCTTGCATCTCAGTTCAATTTTATCTACAGATATATAGATGACGTTAGTTCAATTTATAAAACCTAGCTGCAAGACATTAGGTTATATCAGTCGCCTTCTTTCTATTTACTAGCACATTAACTGAAAGGTGAAATTGGAAAAAAGTCATTTTATCGCCAGAAATTAATAAAAAAAAAAAATACATGCAATTACTTGAAACCAAGGCTTTCTTAATGGATTTTCTTTAAGCTTAAATCACTGTTTCAAATAGCCATTAGGTCACCTTCGCACGGAGCCATTTTCTAATTTGCATATAATATTAATACTACAATCGGGACTGGATTTGTACCGAGTGTTTGTTCTTGGGATTGTTCATTGAGCAAATTCACGAACATAAGAGTGTGTCGCAATATTAACAGGGTAATTCAGTTATGGGTCGTACTCTACAAATTTAAGGGAAGGGCGTGTTAGTTTAATGTTTTGGGCGTTCCAGTTTGACTTCATTTCGGTAAAATGTGTTGGTTTTAACTGCAAACACCCCCTCATACTTTCCCTAAACAAAAGTTTCAACGACCAATTAAAAAAGAAACGGAGACTTGCAAGCAGGTCTAAGATGACGTTTCCATCAATAATTATGGGTGTAACAATATATCGATACAATATTTCATAAATCCATATCGTATCGCAATCCAAATTGTGTATCGCAATATATAGGACCCTAACAAATTATTTGAATAAATTATTGAATAACTTTGATTCTAATAATTTTGAATTGTAATCAAGAGACCCATGGTCCACATCGATTAAAACTGAAATTAATCAAGACAAAAGCAATCAAATGATTCAAAAGAAAGGATTTGATCTCTAAACGTACTCGGTTGCATCACCAACAGCAAAGCACCAAAACACCCGATGTGAAAACACACAGAGTTAACAAGCACAGCAAGAGACAAAAAAGAGACATACGACATAAAAAATGAAACACAAATGACTACATAGTAGTGTTATTCGATTAAGCGACGGTTGTTTGTGACATTTTTTTCGTACCGAAGAAATACAACGAATTATCGATCCAGATAATACAACCGAGTAAACGAATAAAAAAATCAACATTTTTTGTAAATTATGCAATTGTTTATTCCAAAATTAATGAAAATATTCGTTACGATATATGTAGAATGCGTGAACAATATAAAAGAGACTCATAAACTAAACAACGGTTGTAAGGCCAAGTAAATGTACTTATATTGTTTCTACAAAGAAGATAAAAAATCAATATTTCTCTTTGCTAATGAGGCACATAATTCTACAAGAGAGGGTAGATAAAACCGATGATGCCTGTAGATGGAAGAGATACACCTAAATGTTTTTATTTATTTTATGATATGCTCCACGTAAACTCGACGTGATCAGATCAGATCCAGAATGTACATAGCAAATGGTTTTTCTATTGTCGATGATAATCTGAAATGTAAATTAAAAAAACGGATTTTAGATCAATCAATTATCTCCTTTTATTCACCAATTTCGTTTTGTTTTGTTATGTTTTGTTTTTTTTTTTTTCAAAAAAAAAGAAGAAAATGAAGAAAAAAGGGTTTATAGATCCAGCAACATCGTACCTGTGTATGGAAACAGTGGTACTGACGATGACCAGAATAATATAGCTGTTGCTCATCCTGAGGTATAAGAATCTCATGAGACGTACCATCAGTATAACGCCAACAATATTCGGCATTTCAGGCCAATATCCACATCTTTGAGTCCATTCTTGTGCGTTTAGCCACTGAATAGAGTCATGAAAGTGGTGCCATAGTGCTACCCATGTATGTTCTAAATTTCTACATATAACCTCAGGCGAAACATCAAATAGGATAGACAAAACAGAGTACGTGGGATATTGTCGTAACCAGATTAGTGTAAGCAATAATTTATTACGTGGGCTCAAAATGCCATTCCTGCTTGTTTGTACTGAGGATAAGCGCGGCAGTACAGTCTGAACCATTACGTGAAAAGTCTCTGGTGTTTCACCAGTGACTAATCAGAACTGGTCTCTATGGTCTACGAGGTATGAGAAGACATCTCGACCGTCCCATGTTGTGCTTGATGTATCGCATGAAGGTCGAATCCTCTGAAGTACATTTTGCACATTTTGCGATGGTCGAATCATAACAAGATCCATGAAGATATTCAAAAGCGGTATTAAGTCTATCACATCGCAATCGTCTGATGTCACATGCATCATATAAGTAATAAGGGGAAACATTCTCTGTTCATCTTGTCATATACCTGAAAAATATAAAAATAGAGGTATAAACCTAAAATATAATTGAAAACAAGCTCTATGTTTTATGAAACATAAATGTACCCGTTGAAAGCTTTGAGAATATAAAACCTGCTTTCAAAATCATAAGTCAAGTCACAAGTTCAAACTTTTGTCAAATTATGTCAAATTCCAAAAGAAATGCATATATAAGAAATATAAAGGTCCCATCACTTGCCATTTGAAAATAATGACCAAGTTTAAAGGTCGGGAATGGTACCTCGGTTGAAATTCAAGGTCCAGGTCACATGAGCAAAGGTCATGGTCTGAGAAGAATGGTATTGCTACCAGTAATAATTGAAGAGATATAGCATGTTTGAAAAGTACGCCAAATGTCATGGTCAGAGTCAAAGATGAATGGTCTTGTCAAAATAATCTATTTATAAATGTAATTCAATAGATGTAAGCTTTTTAAAGTTTCAGAAAAGCTAGTCAAATTTCAAGGTCACAGCGTCAAAGGTCAGTTAGAAAAATGGTAATTTCATAAGTAATCTACAAGTGAGATATTAAAGCCCTATTGCACAAGAGATAAAGCCATGTTTAAAATTTATTAGTTTGGAGCCCCCTTCCATTCGTTAAGATATCAAGAAAAACGCGAGAAAATGTTTAAAAAAAACTGTAATATGACATACGTACATGTATGTATCACTTGAATTATACAAAATTTGAATGTGTTTCAGTGAAAAATTGATTTTAAGTGATTTTGTATTGTATTTTCTGAAAATGAAAAAGTAGGCCCAAGGGCATCTTCTCAAGAAAAATATGAAAGCCAAAGCCTTATTATCTCTACTTAAAATTGTACACACTATTATTGAAAGCGGGACGGAATGATGAACGTACAGACAGATGTACGGACCGATCGCTATAATTATGACCCCTTTGTCATAAATGACAGATGGCATAGTCCCCTCCTTTGTTTTACGTTGATCAATTCGACTCCTTTAAATGTAGTTACATTATCATTTGTGTACGCAGTATTCCCCCCCCCCCTTCTTTATCATGCTCATACCACAACGCACCCATACACGCACCCATACACGCACCCTTCCACCCTCACTATTAACCACGCGCACACCTCCTCTCGCTTCCAAATGGAAAGGCTTAACTACTTAAAAATAAATACTTTTCACGCATGACACAAAATTTACAAAAAATTATGATTAAGGTATGAGTATCTATCGTGCAACTGGATTTCTAATAAATAGAACTATACACATTTCTTAACACATATTTTTGTGTTAAATTCAAGCTATTCTATATTATAACATCATTAAAATATTATTTTATGGGTTTTTGTTTTCTTTTAACCACATCTTTTCACCAAAGCTAGTCATTTCACAAAGATCATTCCTTGATCTATTGCTCATTGCAATTCTATACTTAAACACATATATAGTTTGCGTGGCCTATTAGAGCAGTTGCATTTATTTTACTTCCTACTTTACTTCTACGATCCGTCAACGAATGCAGCAGACAGTGCGCAAGAATCTGATGTTCAAAGTACTACACGTAGAACAAGTAGTCAACGTGAGAGGTCTCCTGAAAAAGATGAGGGAGCAGCGTCTTCGGTTTCTTAACCAACGTCGACGTCTAGACTTGCTCGAGAAGCGAATGAGCTTTACGTTGATTTCGCTCGTAATCGATTACCGCGACTGTCCAGTATGATGGAGCGATGCATGGAAAAGTTCTTAAACCAAAACTGATGTACAGATTTATATAAAATATGTACATGATGTTGAATCATGATTGGGTCTGTCAAAAATTTTATAATACTTTCTGTGAGTGGTCGAGCACATGTAGCTGATTATTATTTTTTTTTATTAATATCGAACACTTTGGAATATTATGTATGAAATGTACAATATCAAACAAATGCTTTGATTAAAATTTGTACTTTTAGCAAATAAATTAAACTTTGTTTAGAAATGTTTTAGTTATTCAAGAGCTTTAGAAGAGAATTGACACACGTCGCACAATGTTGTTTTTGTATTACTGAGTAAATATCTCGGTAAATTTGATCATAACAGATCCTTATTTTTCTTTGTTTCTGAATCGCTTACATTAACAGATCCAGTACTTTTTCAGGGGTCATGCCAGCTTGTGATTTTAAAAAAAGATTAAAGGGGAACAATCTGAATATTTTGGCACATTCTATGCGAAATCCTGACCCAATAATCCGCATCTAGATTCGCTCTTGAATTATGATCTTGAATAACAAGATGACCATTTTGCATTAAATGCCAAATTCTAGAAAATTATATTGGATTTTATTTGGTGTACTTTTGATATCACCCCTACTTTTCATGCCGTTTCGTCTCATTTCGTATATACGGTTAATGTTCCTCGACAACCGTAGCTTAATCGAATAACTCTATTAAAACAAGATGAAATTCAGTCAGATAATAGTAATGGAAATTTTCCAACTCTTTACCTTTTAGAAGAAAATTTCAAACCATTTCACGAGAATGGTGTGGACAAACATTGAAAAAGGAACCTGGTTTTACATAAAAATGATAAAAACGAAAAGAAATAATATATCGCAATGAAATTCACTTTTGGAGAATCGTTGGAGAATCGTTTCATCCCATCAATAATCCATTTGAACACCTCATACATGACAAGCATAATGATTTCGCCTTCCACATAACGAACTTCCCTTTCATTAGTAGCAGCATTCCGCCTTCTCCAGCTTATGGCGTTTTTGTTTCTAAGCTAATCGGTACGACAGGGCATGACTGAGCCAGACTGCTTGCAAGTAAGCTACTTGTTCAAATTTATATTATACAAAAGCTGAAATATTCATTGAGAAAGTTTTTGGTCGCTACGGGGATCTTATGAAAGCATATAAGATATCTCTTTCCGGAATGATCAGTGACATTCTAGATTGCGATTCAATGGCTGTTGACGTCACCAAACAAGACATTCATCTTTATCTGACATGTAGACCAATGTGCACATCGAGACAATTACCGAATTAGGCAATCTTACATGAAATGTTGCAATGGGTGTTGCATGCACACATGAGACGCTGACTCTCCTCCTAGCACCTGGTCTCACTTCGGAAAATTATCTATTCCGGGGTTCGCAACCGTTCCAATGGAAATTCTAATGATTTTGCCTTACCTTCTTGACTTAGAGACTGTCTTCTATGTTTATTTCATTCACTGATCTAAGGGAACCCTTTTTCAATCCCCATTACGGCTGAAAATTACGTTCGAAATCGGCTTTTAAGGACATATCCGGCACCCAAAATTTTGAATCTTCACATCGAGGAGTATTCTGTATTTCTGAAGTACAAAGAAAGATAACTCCGATTTCCATTATGAAGTTTTTGAAAAAATATTTCAAAATAATTTTTTTTTGTTTTTGTTTTTACCAAAAGGTATGTACGAAAAGGTTCCAAATTCTTCGTTTCAGTCAATTAGTAGAATATCCAATACATTGTATTCCAAATATGAAGGAAAATCATACAACAATATAAAAGTCATTAAGTTTTTTTCTTAATTTGTCGTAGTTGGCAATGGAAAATGTCTGCATGAGTCTATTTTGGAAGTACTCAGAACTTCAATATTATCTAGGGTAACCTCATCGAATGTCACTACACATCGCTTTTACATACAATAAGATGAAACGGATTCAAATATAAAGGATATCTATCCTAAAACTGAATAAACAGTATATGTCCTCAAAGGATGTCAACAACATCAACAACACTACAAAAAGCATAATCTTTTATCGCTTCTACGTAGTCATGGAAATAGTCATAAGAAAGGAAGGGATCTTAATCAACACTCGGTTTCAGCACCAACAGCAAAAGATTAAACATCCTATGCAAAAACACAGAGTAGACCGGCACGGCAAGAGACACAAAAGGGACAAGGAACACCAAATACTATATAAAGATAACACATAAACAAACGAGACCAATGGGCAGTCGGTGCCGACTTAGGACTACCTCAGCAAGCAAAATATAATTGATTATATGGGATTATATTTGGGTCCAATATAGGCAGCGCAGATGGAGTGAGCTGGGATTTGCAACATCCAACTATACTTGTCAAAATTTCTAACTTACCATTCTACGGGTATGGATTTTCGTTATTGTGGAATTAAAATTATTTTAATGATAATTGGATTTGAGATACCACATTTCACTCTTTACTTTAAAATCGGTAAAAACGAAATTTGTGTCAACGGAAACAGACCGTGACGAAAATTTTATTTTGAACACTTTTCATGTCGCGTATTTTATCGGTAAATTACCATCCAACACCACTTAAAGAATTGTTCGTACCGTGCTTGGTCAGAAAAACATAAATGGAATGCATTTGTTAAAAAGCGATAATAAGCAAATAAAACTAAACGAATTTGCCGTTAAATGGCTGCGTGCGCATATATATTGTGAGTGGTGCGTAAAATGAGCTTCCATTGACCCAAGATCTTTTATTAGGCTTACTTTTCATAAATAGTGGCATAACGCAGGAGAAAGTATTGAACCACATTCGCAGGCAATGTTTCAACACAAAAATCCTTACGCGGTATATCAATGATACCGGAAGTGCTATGGACTCGTAACACATCAGGAAATTTGTAAGCATATCACTACGAAACAACATTATCAACCACCGATATTTCAAAATTCAAAAACGAATCACATGATAACCATCAGAACTTTTCTGTTGTAGACTTTTTCAGTCAAGAGACACAGTTTTCTTACAAACCGGAAGCGGATGATTCTTTGCTAAAATGCTGTGGAATTTGAAGATACACATCACAGGATGATCACCTTTTCATTCACATTTGAAAAAAAACTTCGCTGTTTTGATAAATGTATATTATTTATAATTGATTTCCATCAATCGTGATATTCAAGTAACTGATACAATTTAGAAATTTTGCCTATTATATAAGGGTCCCATGTGAGTGTACCCATATAGGTCGTAAGAGGGCCTTTAATAGGTAACAGATGGATCCTAGATCCAGTGTATATAGGTCCCATATGGGCAATTTATGGGAAAGCGCATATGTATTCTACCAATAGGATTAGTAACGTTTGTTTAGTGGAAGGCGCAGATAATTAAATGACCCTCCTCGTAGGCCTAGTTATGTAGATCCACAAATAAGGAATGAATCAATCAGTGCAGTATATTTGTTTATCTCTAGGTGTTCATATTGGACCCATTTCAGCAAAAATAAAAAAAGATTCCCTAATCAACGTGCTGGTTTTATGATAAAATGGATTCTCTGTAAGACAAAAATGGTATATATATGTTTTTTTTTTTTTTTTTTTTTTTTTTGTTTTTTTTTTTTTTTTTTTCTTCTTTTCTTTTAGGTGCTCAGATATCAGGCTCGACAAACATTTTCAAGTAAATGTCTGTCATTCTTTCATCTTTCATATTATCAACCAATTGTCATTCATAGGATAAATATTTTTTTTATCAACATTATACTACAAAACTATATCTGTTAGTATGTTACTGTGTATTAGGTGCATTTTAATAGTGCGTTGTAATAAACAATTTTACATATGTTATCATCAAATTTTTTCTTTCTTATGAGCCTTTTTTCATCACCGCACCTTTCATTTATTTTAAATTTCAGAACATCAAAATACATTGATATATCGATACAAAGTCTTTAAACATCAATGAAAAAAAAAAACAAAACAAAAATATATATCATTCAATTTTGTGACGATTAGTTATTGATGTAGTAAATATATAAAAAGGAATTAAATGACTAATATTTGATTCCGTCTATAAATTTTATTAAGTTAACATTATTTTTGTATTCTTTCAGAAGCATTTTCTTATTCAGCTCGTTGATTAGAATGAATCTTATATTAATATTTTCTCTTCTTATATTACTAATGTGGAACCACTTATAAATAGAGAAACCAATTACGGACAAAATTAAATTAATGTCATTATATTCCTTCTTATCAATCTTGTAACCCAAAACTATGTATTTCAAATGCCTTAAATTATTCTTAAATCCAATATTTGTTAGTGAGTTAGATATTAGACCCCAAAAATTATCTAAGCATTCACAAGATATAAAATAATGATTGTAATCGTCCTTTACATGACAAAACACACATTTATCATCATCTATAATCTTCCATCTCTTCAGAAGGATCTGATTGGGTAGTATGTTGTTAAAAAGCTTCCATCGAAACATCTTTTCATCATTCTCAACAATGACATTGAATATGAAAGAAAACATACATTTAACAAGCTGAGAAATATCATTCTTAAATACATTTTTCCATAAACTAAAACAATAACTAGCACTAGCTTTATTCTTTATCAAGCTAGTATATATTACTTTGTTGTCTATTTCATTTAGTTTTACCATTTTTCCCGTTATTGGATTTTTAATGCATATATCTGAAAGAAGTTTTATTTGTACACAACCTGTGTCAAGTTTATCTTTCCATTCTTTCGGAAGCGCACATTTTAAAGTATATAATTGTGAAATCCAATTCCTTTTATCTATTAAATTATTGTATATAAATTCTTCATCAATCTTACAATTATTATCAAGTATGTCATTAACATAAATAAATCCCGAATTAATCCAATTCAAAAATAATAAGTATTTCCCATTTTGACAAATATTTTTGTTTCCCCAAATTATTTCTTTCCTAATACTGTTACCAGAAGCAAAATGTGGTTTTTTAACTTTAATCCATGAATTTAGTAACGATTTATAAAACTCAGGGAGTTTTTCGAAATTAGGAATATATGATATATTATCGATATTCATCTTAAATACAAGAAAATCTCGTCCTAAATAGTCAAAATAGAAAGATGGGATTAATTTCCATTTTGCATCAGCATCATCAACAAGTCTTTTCACTAACGATATTCTTAACATGTCAACGTGTGATTCTATGTCTCTTATCTGTAATCCTCCCACATCAAACTTATTTATCATTACCGATCGTTTTACCTTTTCCGTTGAATCATTCCAAATAAACTTAATTGAATATCATTTTTTCTAATTCTTTTACTTGCTTTTTCCCAATACACTGAACACTAGCTAGAAAGGTTATCTTTGAAATCACAAATGTATTGATTATAACTGATTTTCCTAAAATGTGAGTTTTCGTTTTTTCCAATCTTTTAGCAATTTATCTATCGTGATTATCTTATTTTCCCAATTCAAGTTATAGCATACTTTGTTGTTCGTACCGAAAAAAATGCCCAGTGATTTAACTTTCGCCGTCCAATTTATCCCCAAATATGATCTATCCTTACTCTTATTTTTCCCTAGATAAATACCTTCTGTTTTTTGCATATTTAGTTCTAAACCTGAATATTCACCAAATTCTCTTACCATAGCAATAGCTCTGTTAACATCCTGAAATTTTAAAAATAGAGTTGTGTCATCAGCAAGTTGACAAAGGTTTACTGATTTATTCCTGATTTTTATACCGTTTATTCTTCTATCCGATCTTATTCTACATGCTAAAATCTCAGCAGAAATTACAAAGATCAGACATGACAATGGGCAACCTTGCCTAATTCCCCTTGATATATCATATGATTTAGTCAGCTTATTATTTTTTACACAACCTTTGATATTATTGTATAATGTTTCTACCCATCCGATAAAAGAAGTTCCGAATCCAAATTTTTGTAAACTACTTTTCATAAAATTCCATTCAACTGTGTCAAAAGCTTTTTTAAAATCTAAAAATAAAATACATGAGTCAATTTCAATTTTTTCTGAAAAATCAATAATGTCCTGAATTTGTCGAATGTTGAAACCAATATATCTGTTTTTAATGTAGCCATTTTGGTCAGAATCAATAATTTTCGATATTATCTTTTTTAGTCTTATCGCAAGTACATGTGCTGCTATTTTATAATCACTGTTTAATAGCGTGATTGGCCTCCAATTATTTAAGCTAAGTATATCCCCCTTTTTGTAGATCAAAGATACTATACCTAATTTCTGCGTGTCACTCAATTCTCCCCTACTGTAAGCAAAGTTAAGAGAATTTATTACAGAAGACTTAATATTTGGCCAAAATTTCTTATAAAATTCTGCCGTCAAACCATCAGATCCCGGACTTTTAAGTGCTTCAATTTCATTCTTTCTTTCCAAAGATCTGCCCTTACAATATTTGATTGTCACACTTCTTATAGATGATTTACAATAATCCCAAAATGTAGCAGCATTAAGTTTCATTTCTTCATTTTCCTTCATGAGGTCATCTATAAGCTTCTGGATCATGAATACATATGTACTATCATTTAATATACTGTTGTTCATTTTCCAGATACCATTTCCTTTGTTTATTCTATTTTGAATAACTATTTTTAAAAAGACTGTCATATGATCCGTATATTTGATTTGTGCTGGCCTAATATCACATAATTTAGTATTCTTCATTTCATTACCAATCAGAAAGTAATCGATTCTACTCGCCTCATTCATAGCTTTTCGTCTCCACGTAAATTGTTGTTTATTTGAATTGTAGTACCTCCAAACATCAAATAATTTATTTGACTTTATCAGCTTAGTTAACCCTGTGCTTTTACGTAATATTCTATTATTATTCTTGCATAATCTGTCTTGTTTGTCTAGTATTTCATTAAAATCGCCTCCAATAATTATTGTTCCTTGTTTAAACTCTTCTAAATCATCTGTAATCTTTTTAAAAAATATGTTTCTCTGTTTATCATCATTTGGTGCATACAAATTAACGAATGTGTAATAATTTTCATCAATGTGTCCATTTATCATTAAATACCGTCCTTCATTATCTGCTTTTGAATTAATTACCTGAAAGCGGCTTCGTTTTGAAATAAGAATCGAAACACCCTTGCTGTTTGATTTTCCAAAAGAATGAAAAGCATAACAAAAATTGTCTAATTCAGAAAAATTTATATCAGATGTAAAATGAGTCTCTTGTAACATTGCAACACCAAATTTCTGCTTTTTTACATATGTGCATAATCTTGCTCTTTTTTCTTTAGCCCTAAGACCCTGACAATTCAAGGTCAAACAATTAAGATTTTGAGTCATTCAAAATTTAGGTTTTGCCATCTTTTTTCTTCTTTTTTTCTTTCCCTTCATTTGGAGAGGGAGGAGTCCTTTGTTTTGACAGACTCCTATCTCTTGGTTTTACCGGGGTATGCATAGACTGTTCTTTAGCAGCCCGAACAAATCTATCAATAGGACCTGTAGCCCCATTCATCTTGGTTTTACCTTTTTTCTTGTCTCTACCCTCTGATTCCTTCTTTTCAGCTTCTGAGCTAGTGACGTCATCGTTCTGTGCCATGTCCTCAACCTCATCGTCATCTCTGTCACTTTCTATCTGCTCATCCCCTGAAAAACTACTATTTTCATCTTGAGTTACTGTACACTCATTTCTCTTATGGCCAACTTGACCACAATAGTCACATACCCATCCTGTTGTACACTCATTAGCCAAATGACCCTCGCTTTTGCACTTCACACAAACCTTTTTCCTGACAGTTACATCTGTAGACTCTTTAGGCTGACCATAATACCACAGCTTGGCGTAATATTTCCCTACTCAAACGTTTTAGGAAGATCATGTAGCAGTTTCTCAACATACACTATTCTGTCACCTGTATCACAATTTGTCAATTTGTTATGTACCCTGAGTTTCTCTCTGTGTAAATCAAGTACCTTACATCCCTTTATCGTAAGAGCTCTTTTAATTTGGCCGTCATCAGCCGATAACGGAATATTTGAGACTCTCAACTTTGTTGTTAGGTCAGGGTCATATTTAGGAGTGTTCGGATTTTCAGGAATGAGAAATAAAGTTTTATTTCTGAAATGGATACCTTCGGATAAAAGTTTGGCACGATCTGCAATATTGTCAACGTAGAGGCGCCAATATAAGCCGGTTCTCTGTATACCGCTAATGTGCTCTGGGGGTATGACCTCAATTTAGTGATAAATAAAGCTCTTGGTGCTTGATCCAATTTGAGGGGTCTGGTTTCTTATTGCCGAATACATCCCGTTCGCTTAAAAATACGGGTTTGGCTATTCCGTACCCAGAAGGATAAAGACTGTTAGATTCTGAGTTATCTGGGTAGGAACGATCTGACACAACATCGGCATATGAAACATTATTGTTACTACTCACCGCCTGAGAGTCAGCACGAGATAAGGTCCAATCTCCATTTTTTAGGAACTCCTTTACGGCGGGTGGAATGTCATCAAGCGAATCACTCTGGTCACTCTGGTATATATATGTATATGATTTATGTTGGTCCAAGTTGGGCTTAAAATCTTGTCACTGTCAGTCAATGCTGTAGATTTGTCATGTACCATACAAAGTGTACGTCCGATTACAACAGAATCATATCCACGGTATGAAAGGCGTTTGATGACGCATTTTCAATTGTTATTCTGTCTACCTTTGATTCTTCTTATTTTGTTTATTGTGTCACCATAAAAGGCAGGTTGTGAAATAGCCAAAGTAATAAACTCTGTTTCTTTTATGGGTTCAATTTTCAAAAGAAGCAGACAGTATTTTTTATAGAAATAATACGGAAGTGTTCCAACTCTATCCCTTCTTGAAGAAAATTTCAAACCAATTTTTATGCACCAGACACGTGTTTCGAATATTACATTCTCATCAGTAATGCTTCCAGCCAAAGTGCTTTTCATAAGCAGCCCAAATTCATTCCACTAGAGCCCTCTGGTTTTATTTTTAGAATTTAAATTTATGCATTTACTTTACAGAGATTGCGCGGCTCCAAATTTCCCGTAGGGTCGATTCAGTAGCATATCCAAATAAAAGCTATGTTCAAAATAGCATTGGAGGGATGGTGCTAAGATGTAAACTTCCTTTGATTTCGATGATAACTTCCAGAAGGTCTCAACTAGTGTATGAAAGCGGAATCTTTGACCTAAAAGCTTCATGGTAAATTGTTCAGAACATTTTTCTACTATGAAAATCAAAAATATTGGTACATGCTGTCTAGTACATTCGAAAATAACTGTTCACAAAAATTACTCGAAATTTCTGAAAAGTGGGCCCTATCCTGCTACGTGACAAATATGGATAATTACCATATCCCTGTATACATCACAAAATCGATAATTCAGAAACCGAAGGCATACAAAATCAGGATAAAACAGGAACCAAAGCAAACAAAGAAAAACCTCCACCACATGAAAAGAAGCGAACTTCCGATATGGGAGTGAGACCAGGTGCCCAGGAAAAGTAAGCATCTCCTGCTTGCATGCAACACCCGCCGCTTCAATTCGGTAGAACTGTCACATCCGGTCACTTCCATTTCGGAAGACATAGAGTACAATCTTTGGTTGGATGGTTCAAATGGTCTATGACAGAATATAATCCACCATTCTGGAGAGTGGGACATCATAGTGTATAACGAGTTCCTCATATCGACCATAGAACTTCCTCAGTGACGATGTTAGTCGGTCACAAACATATCCTTGACTGAGAAGCTTATCTGAAAGACGCCTAGCTCTCAGAATAACATCCGTATATTTGGTACTAGCTCTGGCATAGCGTATCAACTGAGATATGAACACGCCATAAGCAGGCGATGAAGGGATGTTGTTACTCAGAAGAGGAAAGTTTGTAATGCTGAAACTGAAGTCGTCACGTTTGACAGAGAGTGAGGTGTTCATGTGACAATCAGTGTCGTGGGACAACAGTATGTCCAAATAGGATGCTGAATTATTTGTCTCTGTAGTTTCTTTGACTTCAAGCTCCGATGGATAGATACTGCTCAGGTAATTCGCGAATTTTGGATTATTGATGGACAACACATCGTCTATGTATCTGTAAGTGAAGTTGAAGTCAAAAGCTAAATATCTTTTCCCTTCAGAGACCAAAGATTGAACGAATTCAGCTTCGCATGAGTAAAGAAAATGTCGGCAAGGAGTGGGGCACATTGGTCCCCATTTCTGGAAGACCTTTCCTCCAATCACCACAAAAATGTTGTCGATCAGAAAGTTTAACATCTGAATAATATCTGTTTCAGTGTACTTATTTCGAGAATCGGGTTTTTCTTTTACAAAGTAGGTTTTCTCATAGTTAACAACAATAAATTCTTATTTAGGACAAAGGAGGGGATCTCCAACAAAACCAGGTTACAGCACCCACAGCAAGACCCCAAAACACTCAATGCAAAAACACAAAGCAGACAAGCACAGAAAGAGACGCATAGGGGACAAGGAACGTCAACGCACAACACAGAAAGATCAAACACAAAGGACTACACATAAACCAACGAGACCAGTGGGCAACCGGTGCCGACTTAGGACGGCCATCTGCAACGGAAATAGCGGAAGGTATGGTTATCCTGGATTACGTGCGCACAACCATCCCACTTTTTCCGATTACCCAGAGGTCTCGAAGAACGTACAAATGTGGTGTAAAACAACCTCCTCACTGTCAGATGACCACTAACAAACAAGACCGCAAAACGCAGGGGCCCAAGCAACACAGATGAATATGTAAATGAATATAAAAAGAGGGCGTACGTAATACGATCCGTGCTCTGCCGCCGCGAGCTCATGTATGTTATCACCCGAGGAATCCGACTGACATTCAGAGAGGACAGGTGATCGGGGCCCTGTTTTCTCTAAAGAGGTATGGACAGGGCCCGTCATGGAGTCCCGTCGTCACAGTCAGTCAGAGTTTTAAGAATGCGCGTGTACAAGACTGTAGATTGGTCAATTACCAAGCTTAGTGTCCGTCTGGTGACATTAGGATTATATCCACGGTATAAAAGGCGTTTGGTGATTCTGACACATTTTCGATAGTGATGTTGTCTATCTTTGATCCTTCTTATCTTGTTAATAATGTCACCATAAAATGCAGGTTGTGAAATAATACTCTGTATTATACTCTGTTGCCTGTATTGGTCCGAATTTCAGAAGAAGTTGACGATAATTTTTGTAAAATTTCCAGAAAGTCTTTACTAGTTTGTGAAAGCGAAAACCTTGTCCTAAAAGTTTCCTGGTAATTTGTAAATTTCGTCTATGAAAATCCAAAACATCAGTACATGCTCTTGCATACTGGATGAGCTGTGAAATATAGATACCATAGGACGGTAATCTAGGAACATCACCGTCAAGCCAGGGGAAATTGACTATGTTAAATCCAAAATCATCTCTCTCCATTAACAATTTTGATATTTAGGTCAAAAAATGGTGTTTCTGTGTTTGAAACGTTTGCCTTGTTTAGAATCAATTCTTGTGGATAGATAACATTTTTATACTTTTCAAAAACAGGATTGTCGATAGTAAGAATATCATCCAGGTACCTAGAAGTACCAATGAAACATTTCACATCATCATTTTTCTTTGCTTTTGAAGATTTTGGATAAATTCCTTTTCATACGTGTATAAAAATAAATCTGCAACAAGAGGCGCACAATTAGTACCCATTGGAATCCCTACAACCTGCTTGTAGAGTTTCTCACCAAATCTTACATAAATATTGTCCAAAAGGAAGGACAAGGCAATACACAAGTCACCACATGTCCATGATTTGTATGATTTGTAATATGTGGCGATAAAGAAACCCTTCGATTCAGAAGTACAAATATAAGTTTTCCCCTCTCTATCAAAACACCATTTAATGAGTTTGGACTGTCGAGCATTTATTTTGTCGTGAGGAAGCGTGGTGTACATATTAGAAAAGTCGTATGAAGACATCATATTTGCTTCAAAATTTTTAATAGACCAAAAGAAGTTTACGCCATTCCTGTTCATGACAGTTCCACAGTATTTTGCCACGTGTTCCTTTATAGCCGTGAGTGCTGACGTCAGATTTCTAGACAAAATTGTTGTTGAGCAGTTGCTAGAATGAGCAATGTATCGAAACTTGTAAGGAGACTTGTGAAGTTTTGGTATACAGTATATTGTAGGGAGATCCAATTTAGAAATAGGGATGTTAAAAGAAGAAATTTCACTGTGATGACTGTTCAAAATATTGGAAACACTTTCGTGTTTTCTTAGGAATTACCGTTCTTACTTGTAAACGCATTACTTATAATTTTTGCGAGTTTTTCTTTCAATTTAGAATGCGGAATTGTAGTGTAAAGTGTCGAAAAATCAAAGGCTTTGATCGAATGGACTCTACTAAAATGAGTGGATTTCGGTATTTTTTGACATAACTTTCATAGTCGTTGACCATATCTCATTGTATAGATTGAGGATCACTGACGAGGGTTAAGTACCCGAAACGTGCATGTCTGGTCCATGCTGCAAATTTATCTGTTCTTAAATGATGCAATGAATTTGAAGACGTGTAATACAAGCGTAGCGGATAAGCTGTGATATGTTAATACCTTACGACGGTAGTAAAGCAACATCACCGTCAAGCCAGAAAATTACTTTGTTAAATTCAAAATCATCTGTTTTGTCATACGCACTCGAATGAATCTCTCTATTTACAATTTTGATATTTAGCTCCAAAAATGATGTTTCTGTTTTTGTAACAGTTGCCTTGCCGATTGTCTATTCTTGAGGATTTTCATTCCTATATTTCTCAAAAACAGGATTTTCGATAGTTAGAATTCCATTTTTGTACCTATAAGTACCATTTAAAAAATTCAAATCATCAATGTTTTTCTTTGCTTTTGAAGATTTTCGAAAAATTCATTTTCAGGAATGTATAAAGATAAATCTGCAACAAGAGGCGCATAATTAGTACCCATAGGGATCCCTACAAATTGATTGTATAGATTCTCACCAAATCTGATATAAATGTTGTCCAGGAGAAAGGACATTGCATAACACAGGTCACTACATGTCTATATTTTGTATTATGTTGCCTCAATGTACCCTCATTTTACGGACTCCATTAACATTTCACTACGTTGATTGTGATGGAAACAGATGGAGAGATTAAACTAAAGTCAATGAAGGGGATAATTCTTGTCTGATGCATTTTATTGGTTTACCTTAAAGAAACATTCATACGTAAACTTTGCTTAGATACTAAGAATTTCGAAAATACATCTGTGGTCTCAGGACCGAGATCTAAGAATAGTTTTTTCTTTAATATTTAACGATTATAACGGTGTTTACAAAACAATTGGACACGCAGAAGATTCTATGCAGCACGAAGTGATTTTTTCCATTAACCAAATGATTTTGAATGGATAATATGTACATATGGAATTTCTAATACCATTTTGAATATTACAATTGAAAAATTCTTACTAGTATTTGATATGCAAAGAATATCATCTTGTTCCAATATTGGTCATGTAATTGAAGATAATTCTAGTTTCTAGTCTGATAGCAGATTGTAAATTATTTCTTTAAAAGTTTTGAGACTTTCTGAAAAGAGGTTATCTCTGGGAAGATGTTATTGTCATTGCTACAGCATTTCCATCGAAAAAAAAAAAGCGACCGATGTGACATACATATTGACTGAAAGTTGAAATTTCATTCTGATGGATTTGCCGTTCTTTATAGCTCAGTAGCTTTTATAACATATTCAAATTGGATTCATCCAAGTATTTAACACTGAAGTTCGTTCTACATACATATCATTACATACTTGTATCACACGTGCACAGGTATTTAGAAATCTTGACATAAAAAAGGCCCTTTTCTATGGATTAAATCCCAAGGTAAATATTAATTATATTCTTAAATATTCAGATACAAGATACTTTTCAGTTCAACAAAGTATCTAATTGAACTTGAAACTATTGACTAAGTGTACAAAATGAATATATATGTTTGAAGTTGGTGGGTCAGTAGCCTGTTTCACAAAATTACTTACGAAAACTTCAGGAATTTTCGTAATTTTTGATCGCTTAGTTCTTCATTGAAAATGAAAATATTGATACTTTGTTTCTGACTTTAGATAAAGTATGTAGACATGATATTACAAAGCAGAATACAATTTAAATGGACAATTTGCTGAACGTTTTATCAAATGACAAGTATTACGAAAATTTCTGAATTTTTTCGTAAGACTTTTTGTTAAACTGGGCACATATTTCCTTCAGAGACAAAAAGACAACATTTCCTGCAGCAATCTACATTATTTTGATAGGGTCCGCATCAGAGAAACAGGAGGGGTGTATGATTTGAGCTAACTTTTAATTTTTTAATCTGTTTGAAAAGTTGATTCAATTGCCACTGGCAGCTACAATTCTACTGTGATAGGTATGTTGATTAACATGATATAAAGATTCTTTAAACTGATAAAAAAAAACATAAATAAAACCTCCTCCATTACCTGATATCACACAATTTATTGAGTTTCACTTTAATAATGTACTTAGTCTACATAAATTACCTTGGTTTTTTTATTTTGACATGAAATACCTCTGGTTAGAGCTGGATGTCCACGCATGCTCGTCCCGTTCAAAGGGGCATGGAAATTTGTCTTCCTAAAACAGGGGGCGGACAGAGAGAAAGAGAGGGGGAGGGATGGGCGGGAGGAGAGAGAGGGGGAGGGAGGGGGGAAAGGGGAGGGAGGGGGAGGAAGGGGTGCGAGGAGTGGGAGGTAAGGGAAGGGTGAAAAGAAGAGGGAGGGAGGAGGGGCGGGAGGGGGAGGTAAGGGGTTGGGAAGGGGGTGAGGTACCCCCTAAATGTTATTTTAAACTGCCAATACTACCTATGACTTAAAGTCCCGAAATACTAAATTACATTGGGGAATTCCATCTGTTGATGTGCAGAGTATCATTAGGGAGCAATCATTTGATTTTTATGCGGGGGGGGGGGGGACAGGAAGACTTTGCAAATATTTCCAGATCGAAATTTGGGGGGGGGGGGATTCCGGCCCGAAGGGCCAGCCAAAAAAATTTCCGGATCATGAAATTGCCCCGCCCCCTCTCTTCCGACCTTTCCACATGCCCAGTTAACACTTTTTTGTGTGTCATAAACTAAGTTCATCAAAATAGAACAAACTTTATGCAATTTGGAGTGAATTACTCAAACTCAAACGTAATTAGCACCATATAGCCTGTCTCCGTTGAGTACTTGTATGATTAAGTGAATAGATTATAGGTATCATATGCCATTCAAGAAATTAAAATGAAGTGATCTGCTGGCAAGAGATGAACTCATTCTGTGTTTGATGTTAAATATGGCCGAAAAATCACGCTGAATTATTTAAACTTTAGAGTAATTTTCAACATTGGAAAATTACGAAAAAAAAAATTTCCGGCTCTTAAAATGGCCAAAAAAAATTTCCGGCTGGCAAAAGTCCCCTCCCCCCAAATCAAATTGTTGCTCCCTTATTATCTCATATGATTTTGTATTTTTAATGTTTTATATGCCGGTCTATAGATCATACTTTTTCTATTCTGATTTTAGATTAGATATTTTTTACAATCAAACATCTAACATAGGTTTGAAAATCGAAAATCTGTGATAAAGTGCCTCTTTCTCTCTGGAACACATCATAAGTATTATGAGGTCTTACGTAAAGTTGAATGTATCAGTCAATTTTAAGCGTTATCGTGCCTTTTCATCTTTCTACCTGAATAAATCAAATAAAGAGATCGCTGAATCAAAATATTGATAAATAAATTATTTAGAAAAGTAACTTTAAGTCAGCTTCAGCGAAAATTGTCGATCGGATTTAGGGTTACTTTACCGAGACTTGGACTTTGTATCACATAGGTAAGTAACTGCAACCAACATCTATGGGATAAATCAATAAGATGAATATAATCTTTGCATTGCACTGTTATGGTATGTTTCAGCTTCAGTATGACAAGTTCGGTGGTGAGTGTCAGTGGTATTAACTTCAATGTGATTGACTATGGTGGCGTCCGGTTTGCTAAAGATGTGTTTCGACCTAACTTTGAGGAGGAGATTGGTACCCTTCCTTGCAGAGATGATGACGTAATCCTGGTTACTTACCCAAGAAGTGGTATATATATTTTATCATCCAGTTGTCTTTTTCATCCATTTTCCCACCTATCTGTATCTTGAATGATGTACGTACTACCATTGATCTTGTTGGCTTATGTGTAGTCTTTTGTGTTTGATGTTTCTATGTCGTATTTAGTGTTCCCTGTCCCTTTTGTGTCTCTTGGTGTGTTTGTCTACTCTGTGTTTTCGCATGGAGTGTTTTGGTGTTTTGCTGTGGGTGCTGCAAATGATTCTAGTTGGAGATCCCATCCTTTAATTCACTTCTTACCTCTTGTGTAGAGAGAGCTTTGTTTTGGCAAAAAGTCATGTAACGATATATTTCAAAGTCCATGTATTTTTGAAAATATACCATCTTATTCTAAATCATAATCAAAATATAGGAGGTTAATGTCCTTGCACAATCCTCCCAAGGATTGTTGCCACATTCCTGATTTAAAGACATCTTTTAATGTACATCAATATGTGCATGCATCAAGACAATCACAGAATTTGACAAGTTTTCATGGATCTATTGCGACGGGCGTTGCATGCAAACGGGAGAGGCTGACTCTCCCCTGGCACCTGGTCTCACTTAGGAATTTTGTTCCGGGGTTCGCAATTGCTCTTACGGAAATTTTAATGATTTTGTCTTACATTCTCGACTTTGAGACTGAATAACTGATAGGTTCTTTGATGTTTTATTTTTTACACATATGAATAGACCGTATATAAATATTTTGAATCATCTTTTCTTAATTACTTTTACCTACAATAAAAATTTGTTTTATTTCGTTTAGGTACCCATTTTATTCGTGAAGTGGTTCATATGCTCACACTAGGTCGAATAGAGTACATTGGTTCCGAAGTCCGCGATTTTCCAATATGTTACCAGACACCAGAGCACCTGAATGGTCTGATGTCACCTCGTGTCCTCCATACACACATGCCCTACCGATTTCTACCCAAGCAACATCTAAACAATAAAGGAAAAGTGATAACCGTATTCAGAAATCCTAAAGATGTATGTGTTTCCAATTGGCATTTTCTAAAAACTATAAGCCAGACGAATCTAGATTTTCAAGAATTTCTCGATGAATTCTTCGCAGGAAAATGTGAGTACATCAGAAGCATATGCTAAAGTATGAACCTTAAAATGACATATTTGTATTGCTTTTCTGTATATCTAGTCGTTTAGTAAGATAAACACGTAATATGACAATAAATTTAGGACACCACGTACGAAACAGACAGATACAAATCGATAAACAACCATACTCATATCGAGATGACCAACAAACAAACGATGCAAAGGTGAATGAAAACATAAAAATGAGACCATTATGCAATTAGAAAGTCTTCTGCTCTATTGTATAATCTTGTTATATAGTAATTTTTAAGGGTTACACATATATTGTTATGGAAAAGAAACACATGCAAGATCACACAGCACTTATAAAGAAGAAAACACCCGCAGGATTGTAACACAACGAATATCAGACATAACAACTTCAACAAATAACAGGAGACAACGAATTACACAACAACATCCACACCAAACATATGCTAATGAATTTGAAGACGTTTAACATATCAATAAATCATCAAATATGTCAAAGCAGACCAAGACAAAGTATGAACGACAAAACATGAACAGAGAGACCAATGTGTATCCTGAGCCGAACTAGCACAGCCATCCGAATATGCTACCTTTGTTTCCAGAATAACAAGCGTGATTTAAAAAACATGAAATCTTCACAATATAAGCTTACATTTCGATCAAGACATCATGGGTATAACAAAAAAAGTTAATTGTCATCAAAAGCATTTGGCATACATTCTATGACAGATGGTTTTTTTGCTTTTTGTCGTAGGGATGTCCTTACCACATAAATACATGTATACGTAGATTGATAAATGCATTTTCAGATATTTTAAAAGTTTTCACTTAAATTTCTTTAAATGAAGGGATGTCTAATTCCTGGTACAAATGGAGATATGAGTGTGTGACGTGGCGACAACAGAATCCTGATTATCCCATGCTCGTTCTACGATATGAAGACATGGTTACGGTAAGCATCTTTCCTGATAGAAAATGAAGAGGTTAAAGGAAAATCATACGGTGAAAACTTTAAACATTTACCTGACCTATCAAGTCAAATTTATAGTGGTCCTTCCTGAACTCACAAATGATATCGCTATTTGGATAACGAGTACAAAAATCTAATTTATCTCAAAACTAAGACGTCTCAAATGACACAAACAACAAATGACCTTTTCTCTATGGAAAGGTGTTAAATGCATATTTCTCTATCGCTTCTGATGTTGCACAAACTTTTGTACCACGATGGTATGTATCGAAAAAAGGACTTTTTCTAATAGGGTCATTTTTCGTCCATCCACATTTGAGCCCCCATCATGTATTGAAAAATATGGCTGAAATATTAGTTTTTCCATAGACTTCAATGTAAATTCTGAGGGACGATAACTCGTATAGGAACTAACTTTTTCAAGAAAGCATTGGTGAAAAATGTTCAATAATTCTTATATCATAACTATGTCAGGTTTTAATTACGTAAACCCTATAGCGTCTAAGCTAACTTGGCCCATAAATAGTCAGAGACTGATATCGATATAGGGTGTATGCTAATTGAAATGTAGGCAAGTTTTAAGTATTATTAGATTCTGTAAATTTTTTGTAAGATTTTTATGGGTTCTATTTTTGGATAAACATATAAGTATCAAACTGGAAGGAGTCACAATGAAGAGGTGATTTTCGGTGAGGGGTTCAGAATGGAGACGTGTTAAATTCGGTTCTTCATGATGTATTGTGGATTTCTCAAAACCCTTAATAAATTCATATATAATTGACACAGGTATGGCATTCAAATCAGCATAGTTTTGATGTTAACAATGGTCAAATATAAAATAGGACCGAAGTCCATTTGAATGACATGTCAAAAATTCTCTACATTCACTTTGACTTTCGTTTTCATTGTGAAAATGGTATCGGAAAGGTATATATCATTTAGTTCCAATGAAATCTACAGGAAATGATCTTTCTTTTGATATATCACTTTTTATATAAGCCATTAATTTAATTTTAAGTCAGTAAATGACGTCAGCTTTTGGGTGTAGAATTAAACAAAAGAGAGACACACACATCAAGAGGATCAATAAACAAACAAATCAAGAAAGCACACCATGGAAACTAGAAACATAAAGGACAAAAAATAAAATGGAGGAGCCAAATGTGCGCTAACAGTCGACTTTTGACGACTATCCCTCTAAGTGAAAGCAAATGGAGAGGTTATTCTGGTTACGTTGTCACAACCCTGCCTCCTATCCGGATAAACAGCTTTCTCCGTAGATTATTATGTATAACATAAGACAAATTTCCTTCATAAAACCAAATCATCCACCTTGAGTATATTTCTTCTTCCAATAAGTTTCTTTCCCTATAAAGTTCATCTTCTGGCATTTAAGATTAATCAAGTACAAATTGAAAGGGTTGTTGTGATTCTAAACTTTTTAAATTGTATATCACTGCAGATGTTTAGATTATGAATGTTTCAGAACCTCTATGAAATAGTTAAGAAGATTACAAGATACCTCGAGCTAGACCTTTCAGAAGAATTTATGAAAGAAGTAGTCAAAGCAAGTGAATTCAAAACAATGAAAGCAGCAAAGAGCAAATTAACCCCAGATGACGCCAAGGAGGTCATTCCTGGTGGATATGACACATACTACAGAAAAGGTATGATATTTATAAATAAACAAATCAAATTGTAGTCTTGTAGTATGCAGCGCCTCAAATAAAAAGAAATGAAATCTAATACCATATTATATTTTATTGAAGTCTAACGGCATTTGTCTGGCTTATCAGGACCTAATATGAATTTCTTCATGTATGTGCCATAGAGTTATTATTCTCCAATATATTCCCTTTCAGATATGCCACGCTTACTTTGTAACCACAACAATGAGTTCTTGCTTTGTAAAATTCAGATATGCCATAGAAAATGAATTTCCAACGTTACAAAAAATGTCTCCTGCAATAGTTAGAATATGTTACTATGAATGTTGATCCTTCTGTCACCAGACGGACACTTGGCTTGGTACTGGACCAATCTACAACCTTGTTACTAGATATTTGATTAGATATTTGACTTATACTAAGATGTTAATATTTCTGTGCATATTTAAATATTAATACAAAATATATCTTTTAGGGTAAGTTCGTGTCTTCCATATTGATCTCATATTCGAGACGTACAGTTCGATTAAGATGTTGCTTGATATCAAAGTGTCTATTTTTATAAAAGAAATCTACCTTGCCGTGGTTCATTTAGCGGCACAGATGTTATCTAATTGTTTAATTAAATACAACTCGGGCAAAGGAGGGGAACTCCAACAACACTCGATTGCAGTACCCACTGCAAAACCCCAAAAGACCAATGTAAAAACACAGAGGAGACATCCACAGAAATAGACACAAAAGGGATACGGAACACTAACTAACGCCATAGATACATGTAACACAAAAGACAAATAATCTAACGAGACCAATGGGCAGCCGGTGCCGACTTTAGACGGCAATCTGCTGCGCAAATAAATGGTGTGGTTATTCGGATAACGTGCGCACAACCCTCCCACTTTTCCGATTACCCAGAAGTCTCATAGAACGCACAATTGTGGTGTAAAATAACCTCCGCACTGTAAGATGAACATACAAACAGACAGAATGACACAGGGGCTCAAGGGGCACACAGATGGAATTGTAAATGGATATAAAAAACAGAAAACCATACGAAATACAGTCTGTGCTCTAACGGCTGTAGCGAGCTATAAAAAAAGAATACCATACGAAATACAGTCTGTGCTCTAACGGCTGTAGCGAGCTCATGCATGCGAACACCCGAGGTGTCCGACTGACATTCAGAAAAGGCATGTGGCTGGGGCCCTGTCTTCTCTAAAGAGGTTTGGACAGGGCCCGTCATGGAGTCCTGTCGTCACAGTCAGTCAGAGTACAGTGTGACATACAAATACAACATAAGTCGATTACCAAACTAAAATGTTCCGTCACTAAGACTTTCATTAATTACGAAGATGAGTGCAAATATCAGGATTATTTACCTTCCATAATGCATCCAGATAGAGTAGAGCATGTTTAAATTGCCTTCGTAATGTACAAGGATCGATGTATATAGTCTATAGTAAATGTTTCTCTAGGTTGTATTGCCTTTAGTGTTATTCTACTTTTACCTTGTTGATTTGTCTGATGTTCATTATTTCTATAATCATGCGGGTTCGTTCCGCTGAGGTCAGTGCAAAATGATATTACATATTTTTCATCCATCGTTTTCAGGAGTGATAGGGGATTGGAAGACAGTTCTTACGGTGAATCAGAATGAACATTTTGATAGATGGATGAGGGAGCAAGTTAAAGACAACGATTCAGAGTTCCCAAACTACTTGGACTTTTATTAGAACACTACAAAAATAAATATGTACTATGCCATGATTTTTTTTCTGAGAGTCCCTTTAAATAATGGAATCCAAGTACGAGTTTGATATTATGATTATTTTGGAACATATGAAGAGGTCTTGAAGAACGTACAATTGTGGTGTAAAACAACCTCTTCTCTGTTAGATGACCACACACATACATGACCGCAAAACGCTGGAGCCGAAACAACACAGATGGCTATGTAAATGGGTATAAAAAGAGGGCCTTCTTAATACAGTCTGGCTGTAGCATGCTCATGTATGTTATCACCCGAGGAGTCCGACTGACATTCAGAGAGGACATGTGGTCGGGGCCCTGTATTCTCTAAAGAGGTTTGGACAGGGCCCGCATTGGAGTCCCGTCGTCAAAGTTAGTCAGAGTGCAATTCTTAAGAATGCTCTTGTACAAGACTCTAGATTGGCCAAGAACCAAGCCTAGTGTCCGTCTGGTGACATTGGGATCATACTCACGGTATAAAAGGCTTTTGATGATTCTGACGCATTTTCGATGGTTTTGCTGTCTACAATTGATCCTTCTTATTTTGTTGATTATGTCACCATAAAATCAAGGTTGTGAAATACCCAAAGCGATATACTCTGTTGCTTGAATTAGTCCGAATTTCAAAAGAAGTTGAGAATAGTTTTTTGTAAAATTTCCAGGAAGTCTTTACTAGTTTGTGAAAGCGAATACCTTGACCTAAAAGTTTCTTCGTAATTTGTTAATTATTACTATGAAAATCCAAAACATCAGGACATGCTCTAGCATACCGGATGAGCTGGGAAATGTATATACCGTATGACGGTAATCTAGGAACATCACCGTCAACCCAGGGAAAATTTATAAATGTTGAATCCAAAATCATCACTTTTGTCATACACCCTTGTATGAACAACTTGTATGAATGGTGTATCTTGTTTATAGTCAATTTTAGTGGATAAATAACATTTTAATACTTTTCAAAAACAGGATTGTTGATAGTAAGAATATCATTAAGGTACCTATAGAAATGCCAATGAAACATTTCACATCATCATGTTTTCTTTGCTTTTAAAGATTATGTAGAAATTCATTTTCATACGTGTATACAATTGGTACACATAGGTACAACCTGTTTGAAGATATGTTAAAAGTCTTCAAATTCAATAGCATCATTAAAGAACAGATAATTTTTCAGCATGGATCAGACATGCACGTTTCGGGTACTTCACCCTCGTCAGTGATCCTTAATCTAAACAATGTAATATGGCCAATGTGTGTGAATGTTATCATATCCAAAAACGTACCAAAAGACGTAGCAGAATGGGTGGGATATGATGCTACAGGACCCACGTTTTAGAAATTTCAAGAATTTTGGTAACAGAGAATTTTGAAAACGTAGAAGAGACAGATGATCAACCGAAGTTGACCGAACTTGGCTACATGTGCCCTCGGGGACTCCTGGTCCACCAGCAGTGACACTCATCAAGTACACAGTCAAATCTATCTTATGTGACTTTGCAGAAAATAGGTCACATGAGACAGGTGGTCCCTTAAAACAGGTTTAATGACAAATATGGATGACCATATCCCAATTCACAGTACAAAATCTATAATTCAGAAAAGCATTAACCGAAGGCTTACCAAATCAGGATAAAACAAGAACCAAAGCTAACAAAGAAAAACCTCCACCATATGAAAAGAAGCGAACTACCAAAATGGGAGTGAGCTGACCTGACTTTGACCAACACAATTTCCGTTGTATACTGATGAAGAGATTCAATGTACAATATTATGCAGTTTGAGTCCCTAGCAACACTAAAAATCGTAAGGTTCGGAATTCGGTACGGGACAGAAAAATTAGCGTTCGACAGATTGTCGCGATATTCAGGTTTTTAATTTGATAGGAAAATCGCTCAGGAGGAATAAAAAAGGTCGTATAAAGTAGGGTGTCGCTAAAAAGAGGGTCACCTCAAGACATGTTTGGCTTTGCTTTGGTTTTGCAGTCTTTATGGATCAGTAGTTTTTATTATGTAATCATTCAAACGAGATTCATTCAGGCTTTTTAACTCTTTGTTATTTCTACATGCATTGCTATTATTGCATAACTGTTATACCCGAGCACGGGAATAAGATATCTTGGAGTAACGACAATTTTCTTTGGATTAAAAATCAAGGTAAATATTTAACATATTTTAAAAAGACCCATTTCTAACAAAAAGGGTGCGGTATTGGTAGAAAAGTTCATTTGCTTGATTTTACTATATCCATATCTGTTTGAAATATGCTAGAAAAGCTGATTCGGTAGCCTCTGGCAGCTACTGGTACACATTTTGAGACGGATGTTGATTTGCATGACATAGAGTCTGAAATGATTTTAAACCATCATTAGAATGCTGATTCATGTTTTGTTTTTCGGACCAAGTACAACCACTGAGAACCATAGATAAGTAAAGGGAGCTGCTATCAAGCTTTGATCTACTGGTACATCTGATGTAACAACTTTCATTGAGTTTAGATGTATATGATTTTTACCTTACCTGAGCAAAATAATCAAAGGTTGCTATTCTCGTAGCATTTCGTCCGTCCGTCCGTCCGTCTGTTAACTTTTCAAATTTTTCGACTTTTAGATTTTTAAATGAAACTTGGTAGTAATGGTTACAACAACTGTTGTACTCTGTCCGGATCCGTCAAATGCTGGCGCCACAACAGGCAAAAGTAGGTCACGGATGTATCTTCCTTTGTCAAACTTCTTCAGAACCGAAACATATATCAACAGACCTAAATCATCAGAAGATATAAAAGAATGTATATTGTTATTATTAGTTCTGTTGTTATTTTTTTGTTCCACTTAACGTCAAATATTTTTACGCGGTTTTTTTTTTTGGACATGTTTCGGACTTTTTCAGAAATTCTCTTTTCTTTTTACTGCTTCTTTGACACTGCATGCTTTGAAGACATTGTTTTCATTTTCGTGCGTGAATATCACCGGCGGGTACGACTAGCCAACCTGGGGATGCTTATTCCTCCCGGGCACCTGGTCCCACCTCTAGCTTGCTAGGGGTCCGTTGATGCTCAATTTGGTGCTCTATTGTGGGTGTTGTTGAGATTTTCTTCAGGATCTTCTTTGTCTCATTTCAAATAAATCTTAATGAGTGGTTTTGATTATTCATTTACCGCATATTTACCACATTTAAGACATTCAGTGGTTTGATGTTAAACGTCTTCAAATTCATTAGCATAATTTAAAAGCAGATTTTACAGCATGGACCAGGCATGCACGTTTCGGTTACTTAACCCTTGTCAGTGATCCTCAATCTAAACAATGAAATATCGCCAAAATTTGTGAAAATTATGTTGAAAATATGCCGAAAGACGTAGCTAGATCGGTGGGATATGATGCTACAGGACCCAGGTTTCAGAAATTTCAGAAAATGTTGTTAACAGAAATTTTCGAATGCGTTTGAAGAAAAAAATGATTGTGGCTAAAAATTTCTAGCTTTTTATTTTCATAGTTTTTTTTTTCTTATGTACCAAGAGAAAAGGAGGGTGTTTTCACTCATACTGGACTTCTTCTCCAGAACACTGACGGGATTTTGATGAAACTTGGTAAGGATGAAGTACTCATTCTCCCATAAAAGCTACGTTTGAACTGTCTTGCCCTTTATAAAATACAGGAATACCGAAAAAGTAAACATTAAAGAAGTACCCTTCAGTTATTCGTTCTAAACGTCGAAAAGGTAAAGTGAAATCTTTAGATATTTAACTGGAAAAATTGCAAAACTCGGAGAAAAAATATGCCAAAGCGTGAGACCAGGTGCCCGGGGAGATTCAGCGTTTCTTGTTTGCATGTAAATGAGTTAAAGAAGATCCTGACAATAATCTCAACAGCACTCACAATAGATCACCAAATTGAGCATTGACGGACCCCCAGCAAGCCAGAGGTGGGATCAGGTGCCCGGCAGGAGTAAGCATCCCCTGTTGGCTAGCCGCACCCACCGTCGATGTTAATGCATGAAGATAAAAACAATATATAAAATACATGCATTGTTGCACTGTCTGGGGTTATATCTATGTAGAAAGTGCTATGGCGACCATGTCAGGGAAAATATTCAAAACACTTACTGTCAAACCCCTCGCGGGGAACTTTATTACGAGCTCCACACGGCAAAGGGCATAAGTGTGACACAAATGAGTTGAAGAAGACCCGTCGCAACAGTTCCATGAAAACTTGTCAAATTCTCGGTGACTGTCCCGATGTACATATTGATGTTCCTGAACGAGTAGATTTTTTTCAAGCCGCCTGGCTCTGACGATGAAATAGTAATATTTGGAATTTTCTTAAATCGCCTTTTACAATTAATGGAAATAGACTGTAATAAACAAGGAGAGTTTATTTCTGATGTCTTGCATGTACTCTCATTTTTCTCATTTCTCATTTCATACATTTGACTTCTGAATTCTATTTCCGTTCGAAATTATGATGGACACACCAAAAGAAACAGTCATATTGCATCTAGATATATTGGCCTATCACTGATCTACCTTTCGTCATTTGACGAGATATTTCCTTTTAAAATATTCCAGAAAAATATCAAAATACGAGGGCTGATTGATATCTTGTGAGCCTTGTATTTGAATTTTATCAGACATTTTGCATTATTTCTCTACATAATCCCCTTCAGCACATGTATTTATACACTTTTGCCACCGGTATTAAAGAGCCTCAATACCACTTTTAAAGATTTCCTTATCTTGACTAGTCAGAAAGTCATCCTCTGCAAGTATGACGTCATCATCGGACTGAACGTGGGTGCCAGAAATAGCTGCTTTCGCTTTTGGGTCATCCCTACCCACTTTCTTTTATTCTTTCTCAAATTGTGCAAATATGCAGTGATTGCACTTTTTCTGTTTTATTTGTTGCAGCAATAAGGCGGTTGCTTCAGGTATACATTTGTTTGATATAATGTTTTCTTTGATATCAGGGAGGTTAGAGGCACGAGAAAGTTTCTTGAGTGTATATAACAGGTCTATAGCCTCTTTATGAACAGCCTCTCATGGCACTCTTAATCCCAATTTTCAAATTTGCAAGCCAGTGACTGATTAGCTATTTTGTACATCTTTATTTTGTTGATTTCAATCCATTGTTTGGGTCCCTACAAACATTTTGAGAGGTCATTCATTGGAATAGGTCTAACACAGCAGGATATGGCACTTAGAGTATCCCTACCCCCTAAAATCTGTGCTTTAAAAGTTGTGCTCAGTGACCTTATAAAGGTGCCATTTTGTCATTAACTGCCAGGATTCAAAATGTCTACCCTCATTTTTCTTATCACCCAGGTGGCGTACATCATTAATATGAAGAGTAACTTCGGGCCTCTCGTATGTACACGAAAACCACTCTAGTCCAAGGACTAATGGCATATTTCAATACTTTGATTAAGCCGTCTTTATAAATCAGTAGCCTTGATTACATAATCATTCAATTGGGCTCCATACCAGTTTTTAACTCTTTGTTTGTCCGACATGCATTACTATTATTAAACGTGCAAAGGTATTGAGTAACGACAATTTTTTTCATTAAATCTCAAGGCAAATATAAACAAATTTTGAAATTTAAAACAAAATAAAAACGAAAAAACAAAGGATTTGTCATTTGATCTGTTAATATAAGTGTATTAAATGATTGTACGTCTAAAATTTGGGGTCAAAAGGGTATCCTGGGCAAAAAGACAACGATTGAGTTTAGCTGGGGGTTTTTTTTTGGAATTTTTTTCTCTCATGTGAAAAAGAAAAGGTGACGTTGGGCTTCTTGTCCAGAACTACTGAAAGGATTTTGATGAAACACGATAGGAATGAAGTATCATTCTCCCCTTGTTTTTCTAGTTCGGATCCGTTTTTAGGTGGAGCCACCACAGGAAAAAGTAAACCACGGAGGTTTCCTCCCTTGAAAAATATATTCACAGGCTCTTGTTACGTGAGAAATTAGTCCCTTTCTACTCTCTTCAATCCTCCTATATCGTATTATCCCTTCTACACAAACTACGAAATGAAAGTAAAAAATTAACCCGCTTAAAACAGTATTTTCATGCTGTAAATTTATCTCTTATTAAATGATGCTATGGAATTTGAAGACATTTAACATTTGAACCACTTGGTGAGTGTCACTGCTGGTAGTCTTGTTCCATGATACCTTGCACTCTGTTTTCAGAGTGCAAGGCATAATGGGACAAAACTACACTGCTGGTGGACCAGCCAAGTTCGATCAAGTTCGGTTGATCGTCTGTCTTTCAACGCATTCGAAAATTTTTGTTATAAAAATCTTGACATTTCTAAAACGTGGGTCCTGTAGCATCATATCCCACCCATCCTGCTACGTTTTTTCGGCACACTTTTGGACATAATTTGAAGACATTTAACATTTGAACCACTTGGTGAGTGTCACCGCTACGTTTTTTGGTACACTTTTGGACATACTATTTTTCACACTCTTTTGCCATATTACATTGTTTAGATTCAGGATCACTGACGAGGGTTAAGTATCCGAAACGTGCATGTCTGTTCCATGCTGTAACTGTATCTGTCATTAAATGATGCTTCTGAATTTGAAGACATTTAACATTTGAACCACTTGGTGAGTGTCACTGCTGGTGGACCAGGAGTCCCCGAGGGCACATGTAGCCAAGTTCGATCAACTTCGGTTGATCGTCTGTCTCTTCAACGCATTCTCTTCAATCTTGAAATTTCTAAAACGTGGGTGCTGTAGCATCATATCCCACCCATCCTGCTACGTTTTTCGTTACACTTTTGGACATAATATTTTTCACACTCTTTGGCCATATTACATTGTTTAGATTCAGGATCGTTAAGTACCCGAAACGTGCATGTCTGGTCCATGCTGTAAATTTATCTGTCATTAAATGATGCTACTGAAATAGAATACATTTAACATTTCAAAATATTCTTGGACTAATCAACAGAAAATAAATCACCTGCATGTAGATAAATGTTCAATCTTTGGATATTTTCCATTGAACATTCAAGTTGGCCGGCAAGTTGTCCGCGAGATGTACAGGTTGATTTTGCATTTGTAGCCGTATATATAAACAAATTATTTTGAATGTTTTGTGGTAGATATACAAAGAGATATACAAAGAGGGTACATGGGTATCAGGTAAGCGTTGTAACCCCTAGAAATCTTTTATTTATTTTTGACTTGCAAGATCACTGGTATGTTTAAGGTTACCAGCCATTCATGCCTTTTACAAAACTTGCTGCGAAGATCGCAAGTTCTATCGACTGTGATTGAAAACTATCCATACTGACTAAGACTTCAATGACCATAAATTATTTTGCCAAATAAAGTTAATTGCGTACTTTCGGAAACAGTCTTGAAAGATACTCAGCAAAACTAACTTAGTTCTCCGTATAAGTTGTCTGAAAAATCCAATATAAGGATTGCATTTTCAACGATTTAGACTTTGCATCAGGAGAGAAGCGCTACTGCTACATTAATTCCAAATTTTTATTGGAGATATCATTTTTGAAGAAGTTATTCTTCAGCTATTATTATCATAAATTGTTATATTCACAATCACCATTATTCACTATTTTCATAAGTTACTATCTATTGGAGGTATCATTTTTGAATAAGTTATTTTTCAGCTTCAAGACAAATGAACATGGCAAGTTCGGTGGTGAGTGTCAGTGGCATTAACTTCAATGTGATAGACTATGGTGGCGTCCGATTTGCTAAAGATGTTTTCCGACCTAATTTTGAAGAAGATATAGGTAACCTTCCTTGCAGAGATGATGACGTATTGCTGGCTACTTATCCACGAAGTGGTACATGTATATGATTTTATCACCTGGTTTACTGTATCCATGACAATAATCCATCCATGTTTCTTAAAAGGTATTAAGATTTTAAAGATAAAAGAGCTTGATTTAATCTCCCTATTGCGCTCCGTAGAAAAAGTGTTTAAAACTTGCTTTTACAAAATAAACAAAAAACATACCTCATTTCTTCACCAAGGAACAAAAATATGTAATTGAAACAAGAAATTATTTTCTCTCATCTAGGAACCCATTTCATTCGTGAAGTGGTCCATATGCTCAAACTGGGTCGAATAGAGTACATTGGCTCTGAAGTCCGCGATTTCCCAATATGTTACCAGACGCCAGAGCACCTGAATGGTCAGAAGTCACCTCGTGTCCTCCATACCCACATGCCTTACCGATTTCTACCCAAGCAACATCTAAGCAATAAGGGCAAATTGATAACCGTATTCAGAAATCCTAAAGATGCATGTGTTTCCAACTGGCACTTTCTAAACATTATTAGCCAAACGAAGCTAGATTTTCAGGAATTTCTCGACGCATTCTTTGCAGGAAAATGTAAGTACATGAAAGGATACAAAACGATGCGAAACGTTGAACCTTTCTGAACATATAGTAGTTTTCTAAGAAATGATTATTGTCATTTAGTAGGACAAACACGTAAGATGCAACAAGCAATGGAAACCACGTAGAAAACATTCAGCGACATTAAGATAAACACAGGGCTGAAACACAACGAACATCAGACATTTAACAAGGCACATATAAGAGGAGAACGAGACATATAACGACACCAACTTCAAATAGACCATCAAACATTTAGACCAGACACCTAAACATGAATGAAATACATGAAGACGAATACCAATTATTGTAACCAGGGGCCGGCTTCGCCATCTGTGATATATTTGCAGGATTACCTGTGGTCGACCGTCCATATCATCCGTATTCAAGATTCAAGGTTGATTGATTTTCACCAAACATGCTGGCATACATCGTCTAGGAAGAATTCTTTATTAACAGAAGTATAGATGTTGTATGAACAATAACTTGCCGCACTGTAAGTTGGCATCACAGTTAGGACAGAAAAAATACAGGGGTCCAATGCAACATAATAAAATGTAGATTGATATAAAAAAAAGGACATGCATTTTTCAGAAAGGTCACCGTGGGGTATCACGTGATACACAAATGATATGTTCCACGAGAATCCCCTTCGATTGAACCAAGTTAATACTGTCTAAATCTCCTTTATATGAATTTATTTTAGGCCTATCATATGGTAATTACTATCAATTATATGGTGGTAATTTATTCTGGTCAAGTATATACCTGTATTCGGAGAACACTCAATCAGAATTTTTTCAATGCTCGCCACATGTTATGATATGGTGCACGGACAGATACAAAATTTTCTGTTTAAGTGTTCTCCAAATACAGAATAGTTTACGTCTTTTCTTGACCAGAATAAATTACCATCATATAATTTATGATAATGACCATATTATAGGCCTAAAATAAATTCATATAAATTAGATTTAGACAATGTTTACTTGGTTCAATCAAAGGGGAAGGTGTTCACTTAAATTTCTTTAAGGGATGTCTAATTCCTGGTACAAATGGAGATATGAGTGTGTGACGTGGCGACAACAGAACCCTGATTATCCTTTGCTTGTTCTACGATACGAAGATATGGTCACGGTAAGCATCTTTTAAAAATATTAAATAAATATGAGACGAACAGATTAAAGAACACGAATAAGAATGAAAAGTTAAAAACTTGTGTGACTATATTTGGATAACAGTCACTAACATTACAACTTTATCTCAACACTAAGTCTCAGAGAACAAAAAATATCTTTAACCATGATAAACTTTTCTCTATGTTAACATTCTGCAAAGTTCTCTAAAATCAAAATGCTTCAGTTAGCACAGCGGAGTACACACGCACACCACAAGATCATAACAAACAAAAAAGATTAAATTAGTCCAACTCTTTACCTTCTTGAAGAGAATTTCATACCAATTATAATGCTCAACACACGTGTTTCGGATAGTAAATCAACAACACATGCGGGCCTCAAACTGTCCAATATCTTTAAGAATGAATTTTTTTCGGCGTATTTCCAATACTTACCAAAAACAGTAAAGACACAACGTACGATAGCCACATAAATAGATAATGACAATTAAAAACAAAATAGAACACATACCTTAAGATCACGTCAAACAAAAGACACAACGTACGATAGCCACATTTATAGATAATAATAAGTTAAACAAGTGACACACCACAAATTCACGTCAAACAAAGGACGCAACGTACGATAGCCACATGAAGAGATAATAACAATTAAGCAAAAGACACATCACAAGCTCACGTCAACAGAAGACGCAAACGTACGATAACCAAATAAATAGATAATAACAATCACATACCACAAGATGACGACAAACAAAAGACACAACGTACGATGGCCAAATGAATATATAGTAACAAATGCCATCTAAATAGATTATAACAATTAAACAAAAGACACACCACAAGGTATTGCTTTATTAGAGTCAGATATATATCCTGAATTTCGGTCCCAGATTGTGTCATAGGCCGTTTCTGCGGCTGATCACTAATATAATCATTTAGATTTTACATTTGGTATTTCAGAACCTCTATCATATACAGTTCAGAAAATTACAAAGTATTTAGAGCTAGACCATTCGGAAGAATTTCTGGAAGAAGTAGTCAAGGCATGCGAATTCAAAACAATGAAAGCAGCAAAGAGCAAATTAACTCCAGATGACGCCAAGGAGATCATTCCTGGTGGATATGACACATACTACAGAAAAGGTAAGATGTTTAACGTTTTCAAATTCATTAGCATCATTTTAGAGCAGATAAATTTACAGCATGTACCAGACATGCACGTTTCGGGTAATAAACCTACGTCAGTGATGATCCTCAATCTAAACAATGTAATATGACCAAAATCTGTGCCAATTATGTCTTAAAATACCGAAAGACGTAGCAAAATGACTGGGATATGATGCTACAGGACCCAGGTTTTAGAAATTTGAGAATATTTTATAAACAGAAATTTTCAAATGCGTTTGAAGAAACGACCAACCAAAATTGATTGAGCTTGGCTACATGTGCCCTCGGGGACTCTTGGTCCACCAGCAGTGACACTCACCAAGTGGTACAAATGTTTAACGTCTTCAAATTCATTAGCATCATTTTAGAGAAGATAAATTTACAGCATGGACCAGACATGCATGTTTAGGGTAATAAACCAACGCCAGTGATCCTCAATCTAAACAATGTATTATGACCAAAATCTGTAAAAATTCTGTCCTAAATATACCGTAAGACGTAGAAAAATGGCTGGGATATGATGCTACAGGACCCAGGTTTTAGAAATTTGGGAATATTTTTAAACAGAAATTTTCAAATGCGTTTGAAGAAACGACCAACATATTTATAAATAAACAGTTGATCATATTATGGTCTTGCAGTATGCAGAGCCATAAATAAAATCAAATAAAATCTAATACCATATCATATTTTATTGAAGTCTTAATGCAAATTTGTTCTAGTTCATCAGGACCTAATATGAATTTCTCCATGTATATGCCATAGAATTACGTATTATTCTCCAATACATTCCCTCTCAGATACGCCACGCCAACTTTGTAACCACATAATTGATGTAATCCTGCTTTTGTGGTATAGAGCGTCATATACAAGTATATAAAATCTCATCAGATCTTATACCAAGTTTATTTTTCCTTGAGTCTCAGGGTAGATTTACTCTGGATATGACTATCTCCCTATATGCAATAGAAAACGCCAAATTATTATCCCTCTCAGATAAGCCAAGCCTACTGTGTGCAACAACAGCATTGAGTTCATTCTCTGTATTATCCAGAAAGAAAAGGGAAGGATCTCCAGCATGACCACCCCGCACTCTGTGACCCAGCGAAACAAACCCACAAGAAAGTGGCACATAAATGACATCAGACAAAACTACAAATCGCAAAATGACAACAATATTCACTAGCACATCATACAAAACAATCGAAATAGTAGCAGAGAAACATCAAACATTAATGACAATACATAAAAGGAAGGAGACCAATGCGCACCCGGCGCCGACTTTGGAACGGTCATCTGCTATTAGCAAATGATGTTGTTATCTGGATTACGTGCGCACAATCCTCCCATTTATCTGGATACACAGAGGTCTCCATCGACGCGCAATTATTGTATAAACATAAAACTTCTCATTGTAAGGTGATATCACAAACAAGATAGTTAAACGCAGTGGCCTCTTGTAATACAGATTCTGTGTAAATGGATCTAAAAAAAATATATGGCGTGCGTACAACAGTCTGTGCTCTGTTGGCTGAATCGAGCGCAAGATCAGTCACCCGAGATGTCTGACCAACTTTCAGATAGGACAGTAAAACATGACCCAGTATTCTCTGACGAGGTTTGAACAAGGCCCGTCTCATGGAGTCCCATCGTCACAGTTGACCAGTGTGCAAAGTGTGGCAAGACATTGGTACAAAACTGTAGATAGGTCCAGTACCATGCCCAGTGTTTCTGTGTGATGACTTTAGGACCATATCCTCGGTAAATCAGGCGACCGACTATTTTCATACATTTTGTGGTTGAATTTTGATCTGCCTTTGATCCTTGATTTTGTTTATTAGGTCACCGTAAAATGAATTTACACAAATTCCATTAGAACTTAACAACAAAATTTGCCTTCTGTGTTAGTTAGAATTATTAGAATAGAAGTTGCTTCTACCTAACCCAGAGATTCCCCAAAGCGTATTAACCAATCAAACTTAATCCGTGCCGCGACTCATTAATTGGGGTATTTCTGGACAATATACCACGATATTACGGTAAGGTAGGTTTTTCTTTTACTAATTCAGTGAATGAAAGTCAAACACAAAAACAAATGAGATTCCAAACTTGACACATTCAAAAGGCTTACAATTCTTGAAAAATTAAAAAACAGAACTTTCTCACGAGAAAAGAGAAATCGGACAAACAGACGGATACAATAACACAACTCCACAGAAACACGAAGGACAATTTATCTATTGAATAGTCTCCGGTGTTCAGTGCTAGTGCGGAACGCACTGTAGGTGGCGCTGTTTATTTGCAAAGTTTAAACATACTCAAATACCACGTGAATCATGTGAGATATCTAATGCAAGTATAGTATCCAAGTAAGTAGGACCAAAAAGGAAGCGTACGGCTTATTTCAATTTCTCTCGCTGTATTATTGAAAAACAAGGGGGCTCGTCCATTGGCCCCGGTATCAGAACCTATAACAAGAGAAATTTTCATATCATGTTTGACATTTAGTACATGTACTACTGACGAGGAAGTAAACACGTGTCTAGTACAATAAAATTGTTACTATAGAACATATATTTCAATACTGATAATCTTAGACAATCGCACTATATGACTCGAATATGATGTCGACTTGTTTTCAATATGGACGACAAGACCTCCCCCTAAAATATTTTTTTAATTCTTACAAATGTGGCATAAAAAATACAACATAAACCGATTACCAATTTCAAATGTTCCGGAGTAAGTCTTTCATGTATCACGAAAAGGTGCAGTTATCAGGATTACTTACCTTCCATAAGGTAACAAAGTGGAATAGAGCAAGTGATATTACCTCAGCCTATTTTTAGATATAGTATTGGCTATAGCTTTAATTGTCTTTACTAAATGTTCCCTGATTACCTTGTTGATTTGTCTGAAGTTCATTGTTTCTACCATGGTGCGGGTGCGTTCCACTGAGGTCAGCAGTGCAAGTAGGTGTTGCCCGAGATCTTTTACATATTTTTCATCCATCTTTTTCAGGAGTGATAGGGGACTGGAAGACAGTCCTAACAGAGAACCAGAATGAACAATTTGATAGATGGATGAAGGAGCAAGTTAAAGACAACGATTCGGAATTTCCTAATTACTTGGACTTTTATTAGAACACAACACTGAAACTGTAGAAGCAACATTGTTTTTTTAGCCATTGATACACGGAGGACAACAACCTCTAATAAACATATCCAGGGTCCGGTGCAAACTTACATGGAATGTTCTGTGTGACGCTGTTAAAATGTGCTGTATTAAAACATATTCAAATCTCGCGTAATTTTTGAAAACTCTTTGATTTTTTTAATTATACAGCAAGAGAAATTTTTCAATCCTACTTTTTAAATCAGATACTGTTTCAATATTGTATATGTTACATGTCTCTACGTGATATTTGAATATGTTTTAAAAGTGCCACCTACAAAACATTCCGTACTTGCACTGGACACTGTACATACTAGTAGTTTCCTGAGAGTATCTATGGTGCTGTGTTGTGTCTCCGTCTGTATGCCCAATTTTATTTTCTTTCTCTATTGAGACAACACAACGTTCTGTAGTTTTGACGGTTGGTATTTTGATTTGTTTCATGTATTTTTCAAACATTTACAAGTATACCTTTTGATTGTAGTTTTTAGAATCTGGTTTTGGGTTTTGTTTTGACTTTCATTCACTAATGCGTTTTATAAACACGGAAATCGAGGATAAGTTCTACCCAAATTAGTATTTAAACGCCAAAATTCGACAAGGGTAATAAGTTTAAGTTTTTCGTATTGTTTTCTTTTACTCCATCAAAGCCCTCTCCCATCTCTCGCTTTTGATTCATATAAACATTCCGACCAGATGACTTGTTGAAGTGAATATATGTTGTCTAAAACAATCATTTCACTGTCATTATTCATGATTCAATGATATTGGATGCTTGCATCGCAGAACCATGTTGTATGTGCTACAATTTCATCAGATAAATAAAAATAAAAGCACCTGTCAGTCGATTCAATATGGCGTCGTAATTTGAATTTACCTAACATTCGATTCCCATCCGTGAAGATATCTTCATTTACCATTAGCATGATTAGATACTTTACATTAAACCATCCCATTTCATTTCAATGAACTTAAATATTAATTACTTTAATCAACTTAACGAATAAAGGAATAACAATTTTGTTTGCTCTGTTTTTCACAAAGCTCACAGATAATTAAAGTTATCGACTAGACTCCAAACTAGACAACTTCAAAAATACAGGTCTTTACAAATACAAGAGGAAGAGGACCTCAAACAAAACTCGGTTGCAGCACCCAAATCAAAACACCGAAACACCCCTTGAGATAACACAACACGAGACAAAAAAAGAATAAGGAACACCAAATATGACATCAAAACACAAAGTAGACAAACACCAAATATGACATCAAAACACAAAAGACTACACATAAACCAACGAGATTAATGAGTAAACGGTGCCGACTTAGGACGGCTATCTACCACGTTAGTAGTAAATGGTGTATTTGTCCGGAGTACGTGTACATCCCCATTCCACTTTTCCGATAAGCCAGAGTATCGAAGAATACACAATTGCTGTTTAAAATAAACTCCGCGCCGCTGTAAGATGACCACACAAACATGACAACAAAACGCAAGGGCCAAAGTAACACGCAGATGAACATGAAAATGGATATAAAAATGTTATGATCGCTGAGCGATATAGTCCCCTACCGGCGGCATATATTTATGTCCTGCAACTCTGCCTATGAATTGCTCTTCAATTAAACATATAGGAGTTAAAATTAAACTTACTGTCTGTGCAGCTCAGTTCTGAGGTTTTATCTGCTTTATCGATTCGAGAAAGAGTTCAAGCGTGACGAAAGTTGAACTTGCTCTGTAATTATCCAAGACTAAGCCGAGTATCAAATTTTACCTGAATATCTCTATTTGTTGCAGAAGAAAGTCTGGAAAACTGACAAAAACTGAATTTTCCAAATCATAAAGGGGCATAACTCCTCGAAAAAAGGGTCAAGCCTGACAAAAGTTGTATTTGCTCTGTAACTATCCAAGACCAAGCTGTGTATCAAATTTCATCTGAATATCTTCATCCGTTGCAGAAAAAAGTCCGGAAAACTGACAAAAACTGAATTTTCCCAGTCATAGAGGGGCATAACTACTCGAAAAATAGGTCAAGCATGACGAAAGTAAAACTTGCTCTGTATCTATCCAAGACTAAGCTGTGTATCAAATTTCATCTGAATATCTCCATCCGTTGCTCAAGAAAGTCCAGAAAACTGACAAAAACTGAATTTTCCAAGTCATCAAGGGACATAACTTCTCGAAAAATAGGTCAAGCGTGACGAAAGTCAAACTTGCTCTGTAACTATCCAAGACCAAGCTGTCTATCAAATTTCATCTGAATATCTCCATCCGTTGCAGAAAAAGGTCCGGAAAACTGACAAAAACTGAATTTTCCTAGTCATCAAGGGGCATAACTACTCGAAAAATTGGTCAAGCGTGACGAAAGTCAAACTTGCTCTGTAACTATCCAAGTTCAAGCTCTGTATCAAATTTCATCTGAATATCTTCGTGGGTTGTTGAAAAAAGTCCGGAAAACTGACAAAAACTGAATTTTTAAAGTAATCAAGGGGCATAACTCGTCGAAAAATTGGTCAAGCGTGACGAAAGTCAAACTTGCTCTGCAACTATCCAAGTTCAAGCTGTCTATCAAATTTCATCTGAATATCTCCATCCGTTGCAGAAAAAAATCCGGAAAACTGACAAAAACTGAATTTTCCTAGTCATCAAGGGGCATAACTCCTCGAAAAATAGGTCAAGCGTGACGAAAGTCTAAGTTGCTCTGTAACTATCCAAGTTCAAGCTGTGTATCAAATTTCATCTGAATATCTCCATCCGTTGCAGAAAAAAGTCCGGAAAACTGACAAAAACTGAATTTTCCTAGTCATCAAGGGGCATAACTCCTCGAAAAATAAGTCAAGCGTGACGAAAGTCAAACTTGCTCTGTAACTATGCAAGACCAAGCTGTGTATCAAATTTCATCTTAATATCTCTATCCGTTGCAGAAAAAAGTCCGGAAAACTGATATTTGGACAGACGGACGAACAGACGGACGGACGGACAGACAGACCGAGAGGAAACTAAGAGTCCCCTTCGGCGTTGCCGGTAGGGGACTAAAAAGCAAAGTGACGTACGAAAAACAGACCGTGCTCCGGCTTTGGCAAGACCTTGTCTGTAATCACCCAAACAGTCCGACCGACATTCAGAGAGGACAAGTGATTGGGACCATGTCTTCTCAAGCAGAGTTTGGACAAAGCCCGTCATGGAGTCTCGTCGCCACAGTCAGCAGAGTCACAGTATACACTTATAGAGAAAAAAAAAATGATTATTAGTTTGTATATATTCCATTTGGTTAGTATGAAACAAAGATAAACCCAGTATAACTTCTGCTCCTGTATTTCCCTTTCTTTTCTCTATGGGTGTATACACGGGGGTAACAAATTTTGAGGAGGGATTCAAGTCCCAGTGGGCAGAGTGCGATTATTAGGAACAAACTCTATAAGGACAAAAAAATTCAATACGGCATGTCATTTTTGAGAATTTTGGTTTGGAAGTTCAATATGAAGTGATGAGATGAAAAACTTTCGTTTGCAGAAAATTAGTGCCGTTGCCATGGCAACCACCTCTAAAGTTTGAAACATTCGGAGTTTTCGTAAGACTAAGCGTTTTTGTAGCATGTGTTGCCATTAAACGGGTACAAATATCAATTTCAATAACCAAAATTTTATTCTTTTGATCCTATCTGAAATGATTTTCACACTTCATCTTATGTATAAGAGGTAAAAAAGCAGGTCAAAATCAAGTTTTAAAACATCTCATTATTGGCTTTGAGAGACCCTATTTTGCTTGTTTTCTGTGTATTTTTATGGTTTAAAATATTATAAATGCAGCAACGTGTAGAGTTTTCATACTAATGTCCAATAAGTCTTGTCCCTGAACTTTAAGAAAATGTAAAAAGTTGGCTGGGCATATATGTATCTTTTGTCTATGGAAACTGCATTAAATATGGTCACCATGGCAGCATTAGCACAACGATTATGATCTAATGGGTATGTTATAAGTCTATTTTTAACTGTCTTATTATGATATTGAAACAAAACTAATACAGAGATGACCTCGATACTTGCTCAAGGTCATATGTTGCGTTTTCAAGGTCACTGAATTGTAATTGAGCAGATTTTGACCGAAATTGTGATCTTTCGAAGAAATGAAGGATCAGTATTTAAAAAAAAACATGAGACATGAGAACTAAACGATCATATGCAACAAAATCAGGGATATAATGATTATTTCTAAGGACAACTTTTAAAAAAGAGTTCAATCAACTCTCTGATCTTCTGAAATTGAGGTGTGAATAATCATAAAAGAAAGCATGAAAATAAAAATTCTTCGTTTTTCGTCCTAACAAAGGGATTATATTTGAATATAAAAAAAGTCAATGATTCTAGGATTTTTTCTTTATATCCATCACCTTTCAAAACAGATATGAATTATTGAAAAAAAATCAAACAGAAAATGCTAAAAATGTATAAAAAAAAATTAAAAATCACATAGGTATCGACATTTTAGAGTCTTAAATCAGAAATGACCTTGAACTTCAATTCAATGACTAGTGAAATTCTAAAGGTTAAAAAATTTTAAGTCTTATCTGTTCCTAATATACATTTTCACTATCATAAGTACTTATTGGCGGTAAAATCCATCTTAAAAGGTATTATAACTAAGTATTCAAGCTTTAACGCTTAAAGTTGCCATAGAAACGGCATTTAACGATAACGGATAAATAACTCAATTTGCCCAACTTCAATTTTCTTTCATCATAATGTCAATGGACATTACTTTTCATAAAAACCCGTCATATGTCTCATTGATGTTGTATTTAGTTATAATTGATACTGAAAAATGGTAAAAATCATACAGAAATTATCCTTAATTGACTTAAATTTTACTGATTTTAGCTAGACACAGTGAGCTTTCAGTGAGACCTACCACAAAACTGAGTGCATTTTGTAAAAAAGGATGTGCAAAAGGTATGCTACAATGGTATCCATGGCAAAAAAGTATCTTAAAGCAGGTTACTGAAGCTGAGAGCAATTTCAGTAATATTTCGAGAAAGTCTTACTAGTTTAAGAAAGCGGAAACTGGACCTAATTTCAGTATTGTACCAGCAGTTTTTTCAACATTGCACATCGACCTACCATGACGATTGGACTTCCTGGTGGGTACTGTCCAAAATTCGTCAGAGAAGACTGGGCATTGGTCCCCTTTTTACTTCGTTCCTGTCCATTTTGTCGTGGTTTTTTTTTTTTTTTTTTGTCTCGTCGTGGTTCTTTTTTTTTGTTTTTTTGTTTTTTGTTTTTTGGGTTTTTTTTGTCTCTTGTGTTTGTTAGCGTGTTATTAATTGTTGTAATATGTATGTTTACGAGTTGATACATTTAAGGCAGTCGACCCATAACTACAGAATGGATAGTGCGCAAGTACATTTTCCATCACATTACAATTAACAAAATTTAGCATCGATGTAACAAAAGTTGACGACCTTGCGATTAGGGGATTCCCAAAAAAGTGGCATCGAAATTTTATGAATTTGATTTATCAAGAAAACCTCATAAATGAATTTATTTTTTGAAAAGGTCTTTCCCAGACGGACATTTTGAAATCTATTTCAATAAAATCGGACTTGAAACAAAAAATTATCAGCAAAAAAAACTTTGATGACCAAAACAATTTAAATGTGTGTGAATTTATTTTTAGGCATTAAATTGGAGTATTGTAGTCGTGTTTGGTATCAAATGAATTAGAATGAAGCTCTGCAAATGAAAATGAAAAGAAAATGCAAAAAAAGCAGGGATAAATGATTTTTATTTTACAGCTGAGTTTGTCGGCACATCATCGTTGCCGATTATCAATATACCATTAGCATATCATTTGTCATCGGCAAAAAGCGAAATTTTGAGCGGAAGTAGGCAATTATTGGATTACTACGGAAGCCAGTTCGTGCCATATTATATTTTTTTACTATCTCGTAGTAACGAGAAACTTTTCTCGTAGTTACGAGAAAACATTCTCGTAATTACGAGAAACGTTTCTCGTAGTTACGAGAAATTTAAAATTCTCGTAATTACGAGAAACTTTTCTCGTAGTTACGAGAAACTTTTCTCGTAGTTACGAGAAACTTTTCTCGTAGTTACGAGAATTTTTTCTCGTAGTTACGAGAAACTTTTCTCGTAATTACGAGAAACTTTTCTGGTAGTTACGAGAAACAATTCTCGTACTTACGAGAAAAATTCTCGTAGTTACGAGAAAAGTTTCTCGTAATTACGAGAAAAGTTTCTCGTTATTACGAGAAAAGTTTCTCGTAACTACGAGAAAAGTTTCTCGTAACTACGAGATATGTTTCTCGTAACTACGAGAATTTTTCTCGTAAGTACGAGAATTGTTTCTCGTAACTACGAGATTTTTTTCCCGTAACTACGACAAAAGTTTCTCGTAACTACAAGAAACGTTTCTCGTAACTACGAGATAGTAAAAAAATATAACATGGCACGAACTGGCTTCCGTAGATTACAACCTGAAGTTTTTTGTCAATTTTGACCATACCGGTAGCTATGGGTTTTCTATCTGATATCTGGGTCATTATCAAAAAATGTCCAAGTTTCTGTGACTCGATACTGGAAGAAAATCTGCTTCACTTAAGCCGGTTTTTCTTGTCAAATACAATGTAAGGCTATGCTACCTCTAATTTAAGATACTTTTTGAATTCCAGCAACACCATTAACCTTGTCATATTCACATGAAAATATAGCAAATGTCATTGATGTTACCAGTAACTTCGCGGAGTCCAAAACTTTTAACACAAATTTTAACTTCTTTATATACATGATCATGGCGATTACTTTCTTATGTACATCATTTTATGCAAGTCCATACATTCTACTCTACAAAGGAGTAAATTTTTCACAAATCTTGAAAATAAATAAAGATATTTACTCTTTTTTTTTCATGTAACTTTCACCGCGTCCTTGCTGTTACTTTTTGAGATAATCTTCTTGTAAGAGCATCTTTGTAAAGACATATGTTTGCTTTTACTGACACCGTAATTTCAAATCTTTTCCAAGATGTTACGTCAAGTTTAGAGCTTAAATTTTATTATTGAAAGCACTTGTTTCAACAAAGTGTTCAGTCACAAGGTATTTGCACCATACTAATTTTATTAAGTATTTGAAATGTCCATTATATACATTATAAATTTTCAAATGTATGTCTTGTAATTCGTGATGTTACCTGTCCATTATGTTACTTTCAGGGTAACATCACTGAACATTGATGGTACCATGAGAAACATTTTGACATTAAAATCTACAGTATTGCTTCTCTTGTTCAATTATTACTTCTGAGATACGACATACAATCTATTTTATTCTTTTTCCTACTAAATATATAAATAAATATACGAAAATTAGGACGCAAGATTGATTTCTTATACCTGATGAACATTGCGTAGTAACATCACGGAAATAATATTTCAGCCTTTTTTTAAGGAGGAATCGTATTCTAACTCAGTTTTAATAGTTCAAAAGACCTCATTCTCATTCAGCATAAGGTGTTGTCACGATGAAAGCATATTCTTACAATTTTTTATCAGAGTAAAAGGAGATTTTGTATGGACAAAGTAACACCTTGGACACTTTTTAGGTAACATCATGGACATTCTTAACTTCAATAAAATATTTTTTATGACATGCAGGTCAATATTTCATTTGACAAAATGAAATTGTATAAAACTTAAGTCGAACTTTGCCAAGAACATAATTCTGACGATGAAACCATTTTCTTTATATGCGCAATTTTTCTTGATGTTACCATATTTGTCCTTTATGTTACCTTGAAGTCCATCGTGTTACTACACTACCTTTTATTTCCATCTACAATACATTGAGTGTCAAAGAAAGTCAATCTCTCATACACAAAAGATTTCTTTTGTTCGTTTTCCTACTTTAATGATAAATTGATATTTTTCGAGTACATTCTATTTCAATTACCTTTTGCCAATTTGTAAAGGCATTTTCCTAAAATTACCATCCGATAAGAAAATTAAAGTTTAATGTCCAGAATAATTTTTTGAGAACATTTGAACTTGCAACATTTGATTTTCTTATCTTGAAAAATTATTAGAAAATTTCATGATTCATGGTGGTAACATCACTGACACAAAAAGTTTTACGTATATATGTTTGTTTCAATAAATATAAAAAATGCTGATTTTCTATCAAGCACAACATAAGTATATGAAAGGGACTAATGATTGGAAATTCAAGTCAAAATATTCTAATTATTTTTTCGGTCTGATTCGATTCAAATTGTGACATTTTTTTTATAATGACCCATCGGCAGAATTCAGTCTCTGGATTGATTTTACACCGTCAACACTTTAGGACAGTCCCCTTTTTTTTCTTCTTCTTCTTCTTTCTTTTTCTTTCTTTTTTTTTTTTTTTTTTTTTTTTTTTTTTTTAGTTTCAATCTCAGGTCATAATGCCGGTCACAGCATTTACTTATTGTATATATTCATTTATTTGAATGTCTAGGTGGCGCCATCTTCAATTAATTCCGATTTCACAATATTAGTGAAATAAACACATCACCTTTCAATTAAATTTTCTTTATTTATTTTACTGTGACTTTTTTCAAATCAATCTATTTCATTTCATGAATACTATATTTTCATCATACATATTAATCTCTTTTTGGAGTTTTCTTTCTTTCTTCGTGTTCTGTCTTTCTTTCCTTCTTTATTTTGATTGCGCATGAAGAAATACCTGTATTGCAAAACATTTTAACAAATTTACGACATAAACTTAGTTTTCAACGAAAATATCGATGTGAATGAGTACTTACGGATGCAAATACAATATTTATCGTTCTTTACAAAGAGATCGTATATCTGTCCGTGACGTCAATGGGAAGATTGACAAATGTGGGCGTTCCTAAAAAAAGTAAATAGCGACTTCCGGGTCATTCAACAAATGAATCACAGATTTGCAGGTTACACATGGAGTGATAATCACATACGATTATACAGACAGCTCGTTGACATTCTCATTATACCACTGAATTATTAATATACAGCCAACTTTCGATTTGTGAGGGTGGACATCTATCATATAAATCGATAACAAAGCTAAGGTAGGTGTAATATTGTTACATACAGTAGATCTATTACTATATAAATACGTCATGAAGGTATGTCTATCAACTCTTATTTTGGACCTTCAGATCAATACATTACAATTTGACACAGTACTCAATAATAGTCATTATCCAGTACCAATGACAACTTAGGGTCTATAGAATGATATACGACACTACCTGCAGCCACCCCCCCCCCCCTTCCTTATTACATTACTCCGTCTCAATTTACATTTCATGCTGCTTTGTCACGCTAGAGTAATTTGTTGTACATGGTTTAAGTCGTACACATTTTACATCATAATCAGAATGGACAGGGGCATTTTGAAATCTGCATATCTAAGTGTCTGTATGTAGAACAAGACTAATCAATTTTTAGGTGTGTTTAGTCAAATTCTTAAGTGAATGGTAAGAGTGGGTGAACTGTTTACGTTTAGTTGTGTAGGAGTGTACCGGGAAACCCACAAACGTAATGTTAACCAATGAATGATTAGATCATTAGCTATGATATGGCGGATCTCACATCCATGATGTATGAGCATGTCACAGTATGCGGTCAATATATTACGCTGCTCAAGATCTGTTCAAGATACGAATGAAAGTACGTTTTCCCCAGTTCAAATCATCATAAAAATCAGAGATTTCATATAAAATTATGTATGGATCCAGATAGGGTCAGATAGGTAGGGGGTCGTCATTACCTCCCCTAGAATTTGCCAAAAATTGTACATACGTACATACGATTTCCTCATGAACAAGGGCTGGAAGGAATCCCCCCCCCCCCGCTTCCCACCACTGCCAGGATTGACTGCCCCTGGAAAATCGTCTGCGACTGTCGTATAAAACTGCCCAAATAGCGCATTATCAGTACACCCTGGTTCGTTTCCCTCACAAGGCAAAATTGAAAAAAAAGAATTGTAGAATAGGATCCAAATGATAAAATCAAATAATTTTAAGTTAAAAGAATAGGTGACACGGATATCCTGTTTAGGTTCCGGTTTCTATGAATTCCACGGATCAAATAAAATTATTTATGATATCCCAGTGTCACATTTCAGGATATGGTTTAGGAACATATAATTATAGGAAGAGAAAACGGATAGGAATTAAGATGAGATATTCATGAAAAATAATGAAATATCACAAATGATACTGAATTCTAATTGAATTGCGAGTATTTCTATGAGGCTTTTAACTTTTGTTACAAACAATATGCATTTTCACATAATTATCATCCACGGTGTCCATGGACTGACCTAGAATTTTTCCTGGATGGAAAAATATATGTACAGTAAAATACAGTAAAATAAGGATTTTGGTAAATTCCAAGAGCTTTCGTTTCCATCGAGATCCGTTCCACTAGATTTCGAAGTGTGGTACAGCAGCATTCATCGAACATCCAATACACACACCAAAAAGTAACTAGACGGGACTTGGCCCCTTCTACTTTTGATTCTAATTAACTGGTATTATGGATCACATAAAACCCGCCACAAAAGTGGTCCAAGGCGATTTAAATCAAATACTCCACAACGCAAAAATGTTGTGTATTTCCGGTCTTTGGTAACGGAATTTATTGCATTCATTTGAAATAGTCAAGCGTAAAGGAATTCGGTAAATTCACACGCAGAATATGAAGATTATGCGTAAATCCGTGAATATTTGTATAGTCGCAGTCCAGTACGAGAGAGAAATGTATAGAGAGTTGATTTTCCGATTAAGAATAGAATGCGACTTTTTCGCAAAAGTATGCTTAGTTGTCGACATGCTGTGAGATGATGACTGTATAGGACTGACAGTCACAATGATTGTTTTAGTCCTATCTACGTGTGTAATACAAAAATACTGAGTGGATCAGCCTAACTAGGCCTCTTACGTTCTGTCACTTTCGTTGAGTCATATGACAAAGTGTCCACCAAAACACACATGTGCAATGGATATATGAATTAAACGCATTCGTGTAAGTCTCTTCCGACCCGGAGACTTTGTGTCTGTCCGTCCTTCCGTTCATCAGCCAAAATATCTGTTCTACAGTAGGTACATAAAATAATGTTGCTGGTCATTAGTACTACTAAAGTGAAAATTTGTCTGCAAGTCGTTTCGTTATTTCGTCATATCTCTTTCATGTTTTAAAAGCACTACATAAATTTGATCTTAAAGTCATGACATATGATATATGTAATAGGCAAATAAGATACCTCAATGTTTGACCATGTATGTTTCATGTAAGGCCTTTATTAAAGTCTTTTGAGGATTTCCATCAGTTAAATTATTGATTTTTGAAAGAAATACTAGCATACTCAACGGCGTAGCTCTGCCTGAAAAAGTGGAGGGGCACAATATCCCAAAATTTCTAACAAGCAAAAAAAGAAACAAAAACACAAAAAAAAAAAAACAGGGGGGGGGGATGGAGTTAAAAAAAAATATATGGGGGCTTCATGTTCTGTATGCACAAATTTTAACATTCCTGGTGCAATTCTAAATTTTAAGTACATGATTAAATGTCTGGCGAGCGGTAGCTAGCCAGGAAATTGTTTTAGCAAAATATTGACTTATCAGAAAATACTTTCTATACCCTCTATCATTAACAAGTACATGTAATAATATTCTATATGTCTTCAGGTACATTGATAAAGTAATATGTATAAAGGATGGATCAGAATAGCTAAATTATTCAGAAAGTCTATAAAGAACTGGCGAGCGATAGCTAGCCGTAGAAAAATTTTGAAAATTGACCGAAAAATTGTAGATTTATGGTACAAAATGTTGTTATTTTAAACAATGTTAATGCATCATAAAATTTTGTGATTTAAAAGTGGGGGGGGGGGGCACAAACATGGTTGTGCTCCCCCCCCCCCCCATTTTTCAAACTGGGGGATGTGCCCCCGCTGCCCCCCCCCCCAACCCCCTTCTCCTACGCCTTTGATACTAAATTGTTAGATGAACGAACCAGTTACATATATATGTATATATATATATTTTGCCAAAGATTTGTGGGATGGGGGTTCCTCAGTCAGTCCAGACCCCTGTTTACCATATTTACGTTGACTTAGGCTGATAATAATATTATCATAACATGTCATGGAGCAATGAAGTGTATATGTATGATTATGACATTCGTAATCTCTAACTGACATGTAGAAAGTTTATAACAATCTCCTGTATGTAATACCAGCGGGTAGCTGTAGATGATGACGTAGATATGATAGAAGACTAGTGCTGACACCTATCAGCTATTTACCAGATAGTCAAATAGATGTTTCTATAAAAGTATACAAGGAATAGAATTTCAGTTAATCCCACGCCTTTATCCATATCTTCTTTCTACCATTTACATATTTTAAAAGTATGGTCTCTATACACTGGCGAACTTTTTAAACAGCCCTCATTATACACGGACGAGATCCAGAGGATAAATGATAAGAAAACGGGATATTATTCCATTTATGGAGACGGAACAAATTATTTATTTCTATTAGAAACCGTGAAATATCATTGGCTAGATATTGACATTTTAACTGAGTGTTGCGAAAGATTAGTGGGGCTTAAACTTCATCAGGAAGTGGACGGATAAAAATATGCACATCTTTGTTTGACAAGGAAGTCTTCTTGAAAACATAGGGGCGAGTATTAGGTGTTAACATTCTCTGTATATATATGGATTTCTTGTCGATGGTACAATGCCTCATAAATTTATATTTAGAATGAAAATCTTATTTTGTGTTTTTCGGTGGTTTTTTTTTTTTTTCTTTTTTTAATAATATTTCAATATGGATATGTCTCATCATTTTTTTTCAATCTCTGTGTTTTTAAAATGTATCTTATCCATAAGTAGCCCCAAAGGAAGGAAGCATGCTTTACTGCCATGATCCAAAAAGGAAGCTATCCAAGTCCGTAAAAAAAATCTTCCTTGAATATCATTTTGAGAAGATACATAGTTCCTTAAAAGGTTTTTTTTCTACTACATATGAGCGTAGGTTAAACTTGTGACTCTTACATATTTCAGGGATGTCCAATGAAGTAACACCCGGTATCTAGTGGACCTGAGGATGGAAGGTAGGTCACTTATAAATAATAATATACTTTATTTTTATCATCATGATCATTGTGAGTAAGATACTGCCACGCGACCTTTTATTTCGAATAGTCATTCTCAGATTTGACTTTACTTATTGGTGAATTTCACCATTTGCAGTTCAGTTCAGTAAAAGTACGATTGCATTTTATTGCAGAAACAAAAGTACACATACTTTTAAGGATATAGAGATAGAGTGATACAATAGAACAATTTCTCTCTTATTGTTCTGGTACACTTGAAATAAATTGCAACTATTACGAGCATTTATTTCAAGTGTACCAGAACAATAAGAGAGAAATTGTTCTATTGCAAGTACTAGAAGTACAGAAGGTTGTAGTGTTCTACGATCTTGGCCCGGCTTCATAAACTAAGAATTGACTTTGAAAAGTCAAATTCTGAAAACGTCACATATAACGAAGCAGTGCAAATTTTAAATGTTGGATTTATTCATTCTATTCTACTCTGAAATAAGAAAAATGTATGAATAATTGAAAGTTGATACTGATATTATGTAGAGACAAAAGAACATTGAAATTAAGTCAATTCTTAGTCTATGGTGCCGGACCCTAGAGCCTTCTGCTTGTACCTCTGACAAATGAGGATTTTGATGATGGCGACGACGATGATGATGATTTATTTCCATACAAGTTTATAAATATTTATATTTTGCTGTCAGATCGGTCCAGGAATGAACACTGTGCTGGCAGACCTATATTCAGTTGATTTCATCTTCGTTTGACAAATAGAATTTCTAAGATTCATTTATTCCTTTTGTTAGGTCCAAAAGCAAGCAAAACCTAGGGTCTAATGCTGTTTTTAAGTCTTATTTCATAAAAAAAAATTCACATTTTACATGCTTGGAGGAGTGTGCTCGCTTTTCGAAAGTATGTCTCATGGTTGTAGCAATGTCTAGAGGTCGCTCTTGGTATTTTCTGATCGCGCCCTCTATGGAAGAGACTGGATCATGCTCTATTTTCTTGATATGCTAAGTTTGATATTTTATTATTGTGTTTTAACTCAGTCAGTTTTATTTTGTATGTTTTCTTTATTCAGAATTTTTATTTCATTTATTTATTTGTGAGGAATTTTTTGAATATATATTCAGACGTGAGTCATACTTCTTTAGTGTTAGTGTCTTGGTGTAGCCCAGAGCTTGCAGTCAAACGGCGTGACATCAGATTGTATACGATAGCACATTTTCTCCTTGCATTGCAGGCAATTTCAACAGACTTGAGAACTTTGTAGTGTGACCCGTTTATCAAGAATTCTAAGAATGTCCCACTTTAACTCCCAGATGTTCTTTGCCAGCGTCTTGTTTCTAGTATTACGTCCGTCTGGTAGTGTTTTTCTACTTTTCTATGTTCTAGTGGAGTTTTTCTGCGACTTTCGTTTTAAGATTCATAAGAAAATTCCTTTTCTATGGTAAGTTCGTCTATTGTTTTTGTTATTAAACAGTAGCAGAGCCCATAAGAAGTCGAATTTTTGTACATATATGTAGGTTAACATGTCATGATATATCGTTATCGTTAATTCCAATATTGTGTTTTGATTTACTTTTGGAAGGGGGTGCATGAGTATACGTAGGTTCTTCATTAGTAAACAAAGGCGTTAAAAAACTTAAAAGTATATAGTACTTCCTTGTATTTCATTTCTCTTAGGCTTTCACTTTTACTACTTCATGCTGTGTAATTGATATTGATTAGATGATAGAACAACATATAACGTCTATGAAGTACGATCTTTTTAATGAAACATAGAGACTGAAAACGTAACGTAACGTGAATTTGTCAGCAAAATGTTCACACATTGTAAGATCAAGACAATTCTTACAAATTCTTCCTGGAACATGTTGCTCTTTTTTGTTCTTTGTGGGGTTTTTGTTTGTTTGTTTGTTTTTGCTTTTTTCAACAAAATGATTTCTTCTATAAGACTAAACCCGTGAAGTCAGTTATATAATGAGTCTTACACTCACAACCCGATCTTTGTTTTTATATTTATCTGTTTCTCCCCCCCTGTTTTGAAATTTTCGATTAATAATATAATATAATTTTATTTAAAAGATGAGGATGTAGTTAGTTGTGATTTCTAACTCAGATTTCTGACCAGGAAATTTATATGTGGTAGAACTCAATGACACTTGTCTACATGACGATTTTTATGCCCCCGGAATCAAAGATTCGGGGGCATATAGTTTTTGGCCTGTCCGTCTGTTTGTCTGTTTGTCTGTTTGTCCGAAAAACTTTAACATTGGACATAACTTTTGAATGGGAAGTGATAGGGCTTTCATATTTCACATGTGTATTCCTTGTGACAAGACCTTTCCATTGATACCAAAATTTTTGACCTCATGACCTTGACCTTTGACCTTTGACCTACTTTTCAAAAACTTTAACATTGGGCATAACTTTTGATTGGGAAGTGATAGGGCTTTCATATTTCACATGTGTATTCCTTGTGACAAGACCTTTCCATTGATACCAAAATTTTTGACCTCGTGACCTTGACCTTGACCTTTGACCTACTTTTCAAAAACTTTAACATTGGGCATAACTTTTGAATGGGAAGTGATAGGGCTTTCATATTTCACATGTGTACTCCTTGTGACAAGACCTTTCCATTGATACCAAGATTTTTGACCTCGTGACCTTCACCTTGACCTTTGACCTACTTTTCAAAAACTTTAACATTGGACATAACTTTTGAATGGGAAGTGATAGGGCTTTCATATTTCACATGTGTATTCCTTGTGACAAGACCTTTCCATTGATACCAAGATTTTTGACCTCATGACCTTGACCTTGACCTTTGACCTACTTTTCAAAAACTTTTACATTTGGCATAACTTTTGAATGGTAAGTGATAGGGCTTTCATATTTCATATGTGTATTCCTTGTGACAGGACCTTTCCATTGATACCAAAATTTTTGACCTCGTGACCTTGACCTTTGACCTTTAAACCCAGTGACCTCACATACGTGTACTTAACAGAAAATAGTGTTCATACTAACAAAGATGCCACCGGGGGCATTCGTGTTTCACAAACACAGGCTTTATTTTTTCTTTTTTTGGCAAAAGAATACCAAAAAATCATATTTACAGCGGAAGTAGAGAACTTATCACGACATGCTATTGACTTATTAGTTATCATAATTTTGTTTGAATTTTTAGATGTCCGACAACATTCAGTCTCCCCAGCGTTATCTGACTCGTCATCCAGGCTGTCTGACGACAACAAAAGACTTGGTTTAAGTTCAAACAGAAACAAAAGTAAGTCATAAGAACTTGTATCAAGAAACATATTTTTCATTGGCGTTCACTCCGTCCCCTTTTCCCTTCTCTCCAACACCCCCCCCCCCCCCCCTGCAAATGTCCTGATGTCATACGTTTTGTTCATGTCACGTGTTTTTCTGCCTTCCTGTTATATTGCCGGCTTAGACGACAGAATTTCTTGTAATAGAAACTGTGTTCCATACAGTGATATTATTGAAATATTTTGACTTAAACAATCGTATCTTGTTTTACTTTTATTACGATTGAATATTACATTTCCGGCACCATGTAAAGGTTTTGTTACATATGGAAATAAATGACGAAAATCTTTTATTTATTCATGTTTATCGATTCTCATTTATGTGTCCTTGTGAGTATTACATAGAAATAAAATTCCCGGAAATTTGTCAGTTGAAATTTGCATTTCATAAGTTTAACATGTTTGAGGTACATGGCCTTCGTGGGCAAACAATTTATGACATATTTTGGTTCTCGTTGTAGTAATGGATTCCAACATTACGTTATGGCAGTTCCTGCTGGAATTGTTAGTTAACCAGCAACATGCTGACATTATACAATGGACCAATACTGAGGGAGAATTCAAACTCATCAACGCAGAGGAAGTGGCACGATTGTGGGGACTGCGCAAGAATAAAACAAACATGAATTACGACAAGCTTAGTCGGGCTTTACGTTATTATTACGACAAAAATATCATCAAAAAAGTGATGGGACAAAAGTTTGTCTACAAATTTGTTTCTTTTCCAGAAATCGTAAAAACGGAGAATAAAGTAACGTTCAAAGACAAAATGGCGAGTTTAGCTCAAACTTACGGCCAACATGTTTTCCCTCACTTTGCATCATATGACCCCGCGCGAATACAGTCGTCTGCTACGCAAGCAGCAGCAGCAGGTACATCACATAGAGCTCTAGACTGTAGCATTGTGAAGAAAGAAGTGATACTACCAGAAAGACCGCTTAGCCATAGTCCTGTACCAGTGTCTTTGTCATTCGAAAGTTTCAAAGGAAGTAACAGTTGTACAGTAAAAACTGAAAGTTTATCATCGTCATCGTCATCAGGTATTTCATTCAGCAGATCGTCTACATCATCTAACGTAACAATCAAGCCGAAGCCTGTGCCATTAAGTCTTTCATTGCCAACATCTGACAATCCAAGTATTGTTCCAAGCGTTGTCAGCGGATTTCCTATTCCAAGTCCTAAGGTGTTCCCGTCAGCTTTCCCTCGTACACCTATTCATGTTCTCGCCAGTCCGGTGATCGGACCAAGGACTCCATTCCTCCATTTCTGGAGCTCTTTATCACCCATAGCAACAATGAGCCCGCGATTGAATGCATCGTCTGCTTTTCAATTCCCATCGTTCGCTCCAAATCACGTGACTCTGTCGCCAATGGCGATTTCAAGTTTTTCTCAAGTTGAATCTCTGGCTACGCCGGCACTGACTTCTCTAGCCACGCCGGGTCTGACGTCACCGACAAGATCGATCTCCTGTGTCTTATGACCATCACAGAAAGACACGTAAATCTAAAATATTTACTGAGTGTGCCATACTCGCCGTCCATTTAAGTTTTACATTGAAATAACGTATTTCCTGTTTTTCAAAGGAGTTGGGAGCCATGTTCAATGCTTTTATTTTGATTTATTTATTCTAGTAAATCCATTTCAGATGTGTCAAATTATCAATGAACATTGAGTTAAGCAGATCACTTTGTATGTTTTGTCTCTATCAGATTATCGGATCACAATAGATTCTGTTTCATTTCGGTTTTATGGACAGCCTTTAATTCTTGATTGGAGTTTTGTTCCTTAATTTGTTTGCATTTTTTTTTCAGGCTAAAACAAATCTCGGAGTGCTCCAGGCATGGCATGTTGTGCACACAGGCGCCAGATTCCTAGAAAAAAATTAAAACCACATCTTAAACTCCCGTTTCTCTTTCTGTAAAAGGATAAAGAGAAGAGAAAGAACGTGCTAGATGGGTTATAATTTTCTCATTAGGAATCTGGTGCCTGTGGTTGTGCACGCAACATAACGAAATCATGAGCACAATGAGACTGGGTTTAATCAGACAGAAAGTTATCAAAATAATCATGATCCGAATTCTTCTTAAAAAGACAAAAAAAAAACCATTTAGCCTTCAGATCTGATCTACTGTTATATTTTAAAGTACGGTGCTATGGGGACCAATTTCCACTTGTATTTGTTGTAAATTCCAGAATTTTATTATATTATGTAAACATTTTGTGTGCAATACTTATGTCTGTGTGTTAGATATTTTAAATGCGAAAGATTTGACAGAAAGATGAAATACATACTCATTCTACCGATGTGTCTTTTGTTATGTATAATTTTATTGTTTATATATATGCATTTTATATATGTGTAAAATAGTGCTTTTCAATTTATCAATGAAAGAAAAGAATTCATATGAACTAAACTACTGTAAGATTAAGAAAACTTTGTTTATTTTATGATTTTTTTTTTTTTGGACGGATGAATATTTTTTCTTCGTGTCAGTATGATTGTTGAAGACCAATAAGCTATAGCCTTGATAAATGAGATGTATACTAAACTTACATTCTCAACCTGTGAATCTCTCATATTTTTTATACATACATGAACGTAGCTTCATAAATATCGCCCTGCCCATACTTGTTTTCCTCGGTTGTTGTTGTGTGTCCCCACACACAACAACAACCGAGGAAAAACAAGTGTGGGCAGGGCGATATTTATGAAGCTAACATGAACGATCTTGTTCCAAAATTATCTTTTTGATTACACTATTGTTACTAAGGTATAAAGGGTTTCACGACCATATCTTGTTTTTTTGGGGGGGGGGGGGGTTTGCCTTCGTCACTTTCTTAGAAAATTTTTCGTGCTTCCTATTACATAAGAATTTTTTTTTATTGCTACGTCGATATATTTTCAGGTTATTTCCCCATGTACGTCTTTCTACATTATGTTCATGCATGGAACCTTCCTGTTTTGGAGTATTTAGCCATGTAATCACATTTCCTATCTGTAAGGGTGTGGTACTTTGACATCACGTGGACTTTCCCTGATTGTCTTCCCTATTGTCCATTGAACATTTCGTAATTTCTTTTTGAATGTTTATTTATCGAAAGGAAAGATGCAATAATTTCATATATTTTGCACTTTTAAATTTCCATTCCAAGCGTTCATTTTAAAAAAGATAAGTTCGGGGTAATTATTGGTCCAGTATCAAACGAACTTAGGAAGTGTTGTTATGGCGAAGTGCATGTAGATGAAATATTCCCTCTAAAAATAATGTCAGTTTTAGAAGAATTTAGACTCGTATCATTCTTGAAAATATACGAAGAAATACATGTAATAGTCTAGAGTAGCACTGACGCTTGCTACCTCTGGTCTATTTTATGATGTCGCCTGCAACGCATCCGTCGTCCGTCATGGTATTGATGCGATGCTATCATCAGAGCGTATCGTCCGCTTGTATGTCTGTCTGTCTGACAATCACACTTCCACATAAATGGCTGTAACTTGACTATCAAGCATGATAAGACACTACATCCAATGAATTAAAGGGTCAAGGTCACATTCAAGTTCAATGTCCCATATGTAGATCTAGGGTCAACAGACGAAATACGATTTACTATGATGCCTCTCGTTGTCCCGGTTATATTTGGCCTTTTTCAATGTTCATCGTTATTAATAAATGAATGTATAATTCTTTGCTCTTGACATTGACTGAACACATCTGTAATGGTTTTCCTTGAACGTTTATGAATGACAATACTTTCGTTGAAGTATTTCCTTATAATGATTCATTATATAGACATAGTTACTTTGGGTGGGTAAGGCAACGAGTACTCAAAATCTTATTATTATTGTTGTTATTAATTTTTAAGTACATCTATTTTTATGTTTCTTTTCTTCTTTTTTTTTAAATATTGATTTTTTTCTGCATGATGTACATTTTCTCTGTTGACGAGCGTCTGAAAAAGGACGTTATGAGTGCTTTGTTGGAATTCGCCGCTTATCCCAAATAATTTTCGAGGACCAAATCACATTATCTTTGCAAAGTCAACGAAGATTTTTTTTTCAAAACTAATATGAAAATTACATCAATTCAGCATTTTTGTCTATAAATCCAAACCTCTATGCCTTCGAATTTGTGAATGCAACTATTGTTGTCCATTTAAAGCTGTTACAATGTTTTGTATTCTTTGTTACCTGTATCTGCGGTGATTTTTTTCCAGTATATGTATTTTATTTTTTCACACAAGTTGCCTTCAAATGGCAGTAAAACTACACCAAATCCATGTTTTTATCTTCAACTCTTATTGCTCATATGGAAACGTCATTGATAAGTCACGTGATCTAATTGCGTTTTTGCGTTGATGAATATTTAGCCCTGTACAATACCTGTACATTGCAAAAGTACAATATTAAGATTCATATTATTTTGACATTTTCATTAAATATTCACACAGTTACAATTAGATTTCTCTGTTCATAAAGATGATTGTTCAAGAAAGAAGTGGGAACGAATGAAAATGGTGTACCTTTCCTTAGAACAACGCTAAATCCATGGACGGAGTAAGCGGTTCTAGAACTTTCACAATCAAGCTGTGTTTGTTAAACACGAATGCTCCCGTCGGCCTCTTTGTCAGTAACATCAGTTTCAGATTAGGAGGTCAAACTCGATGGAAAAGACTTAATGTTAAAGTTAAAGGAATACCATGTGAAAAACGAAAGCCCTATCACTCACCATTTGAAAGTTACAGTTTTTCAAAAGTAGGTCAAAGGTCGAAGTCACAAGGTCAAAATTTTGCTATCAATGGAAAAGTTTTTGTCGCAAGGAATACACATGTGAAGTATGAAATGCATGTATCTACCGTTTAATTTCCATTGTTATTCTTGAGAAAGACAAGATACAAGATACTTTATTACCAATTTGGGTCCAGTTAAAGGCATATAAATGCATTACATGTATGAAAATGTCCAAAAATGAAAATTTTCATTTGAAATAAGAACTACATGTATTTCATAAGATAAGATGAGTCTTATGTATGACTAGCTCAGATCAGAGAACTAATCTGTAATTTGTACATGCTCAAATGACGTTCAAGTTACTCTCATATTATCATATACAAATCCAACACTATCCAGAATACTCTTTGGTTCAGAATTTAGCAAATATAACATCTTATCTTTATCGTTTAGATTTGTGAATCTGTATAATGGAAAATAGGTTAAACCTTGAATCAAGGTATTTATCAAAATTAATTAAAAAATGGCAGTCATCCTCAATTTGATTTTGTTTACGTCTACTTTATTTCGACATGCATGCACGTTTCGGGTATTTAACCGTCGTCAGTAATCCTCAATCCAAACAATGATGTATGGTCAAAGACTGTGAAGTTTATGTTCCAAAAATACCGAAAATGTAGCAGGATGTGTGGGATGTGATGCTACAGGACCCACTTTTCAGAAATTTCGAGAAAATTTTGTAAACAGAAATTTTCGAATGCGTTTGAACCCCTTTTGTGTATGAGTTTACCATGCAAACAGACGACAGTTATTAATTTTTAAGATCAAAGATCGAGGTCGCAACGGGAAATTGCAGTAAAAATCCTTTTTGATCCTCTTTGACGTCATGACTGTCATCAAACTGGATGTAAATTGTTTATCTATATCGCTGTAGAAGATCAGGAGTCAAAGTTCAAGGTTCTAACAATTATGGAGCAAATGGTCATCCAGGTATTCTAGAAGTAGCAGATTACCTTCTTATGGCCATTTTAGTTCCCCATGATACATGAAGCAGAGTTAGCAGACGATGTCAGATTAGCTCATTTAGACAGCCGGTTTGATGAATTTATTTATTTATTTATTTTTAATAAAAACACCACAGACATGTAAACAATACACAGACAAGGACAATTTTTGCATTTAGACACTGAGCATAGATATGTATATGTCGACCGACCCGTGGCCCTAGTGAGGCTCGAACCAGCAACCTTTTGATCACTGGCCCGACGCCCTATCCACTAGACCACAGCGCAGACAGGTTTGATGAATTTATGGTATTCAAGGCCACCTACCAGTATTGTGTTTTTCATTTTATTCACCAAATGCTGCTTCGTGAAAATTTGCGAAACCTTTCAGGAAGCAAGGACTCATGCATGTCCATCATAAGTGCCAATTTTTTTTTTGGGGGGGGGGGGCGGAGGGGAGGGGAGACGTTACTCGATCTTCCTTGAACAGTAATGGATCGGATCCTATTAGATTACCTATTTTTACTTTCTCCTACATGTAACCATGTACCGAAATTCACGACACTTTACTGGGGACAAGTACTCTAAGTCCCGTTTCCAAAATGGTATTTTCTCCGTCAAACAAGATAAGCGCTATTGATTCTGATTGGGATTTTCTGTTTCTCCGCAACCGCACTACAGAATACATTTTTTATGAAAATTCACAGGAAGTATGCGCGCAAAGCCTCTACCAAAACTGCATTCTTCCAACTCAAATTCGACTTCTCCAAAGACACGCTGCCTTGATGTTACGGATCTTTCGTGTATAGCAAGGTCATCTATCCATTTTGTGTTTCTGGACATTAAAATTACCCACCAAACAAAATGACTGACAATGGGTCGGACACATGATCAACTTCTTTTCAAAAACTGCTTGATGAAGTCAATGTTAGGCATTGCATGAAGAAAATAACGTTTCTGCACAATATGTAATGTGAATTTTGATCTAAATAATTATGTATATGCCCAACCGCGATGGGTAATGGGGTTAAACAACCAAGGTCAAAATAAATTGGCATTTAAAAAACGACAGTGATTTCTCCTTTGAATCGCTGGAAGAGTGCCTTCATGTGTGTACACATGCATAGTTCACTGACCTACTTTGAACGGAAGGAGCAATAATCATTATCAAATGTCAAAGACATTCAAGACTTGCATGGAAAATGTGACAAAAGAGCTCTCTGAGGGCAATATTCAAGTTAATGTTATAGTACTATTAAACAAAAATAAGGGGTTGCGATAAAGTTTTGAATCTCCATTGTTTGTCTTACAATGACAATGTTTTTTAATCATTTGTAATGACAGAGAAAGGACACGAACAGAAAACTTTAAGTGAAAGAAACGGTACTGTTTATATCTGTCCAAACCGTTTTGTTTTTTTGGGTTTTTTTTTTCGACACGCGCATAAAGTATATAACGCTCAACATTGAGCACTCTCCGAACTGGAAGAAGAAGAAGGAGTAGAGGAACGGATATTGAGGAACCGGTTTAGGTTTTTATAATATTTGCTGATTCGGATGGAGTTTTCTCTGTTGATATTTTGACTATCATTTTTTAAAATTTAGACTAGTATCTTTGCTAAACAAATGTAATCTTTGAAAGCAATATGTTCAGGGCGCTATATAATTATAATTCTACTATTCCTGAATACCTGTCATTCGAAAAAGGCGACAAATTCACCGCCCTCAGAGCGTCTCATGGGGACTGGATTCAAGTGGAGAATGGTTTTGGTGAAATCGGCTACGTTCCAAGGAACTATGTTGTCGAAGAAACCGATGTAATGTTCTTTCTTTACTCATATTTCTATAGAATTGCTAATTACCAAATACTGGAATTGTTTCAGTGGTAAATGCAGCTCCCTCCCATTTTGATAGGGGTAGAAGGACGAAGTTCATGTTCAGGCTGATTTAGACTGAAAATATATAGAGTTATGGGAGAAAATTTGGTTACTGCAAGGGGAAGGATCTCCTTTAGATCTGCCTCTGTACTTGGTTCCATCACCTATTCGCTAAAGGGGGGGGGGGGGGGGACTAATTTGACTGAAATAGATTTTTTGGAGTGAAATGGGCCAGTGCAACACCCCCTTCACTCTCCCTTAATCTACTACTGGGTTTTAGCTCAGCTGAGCAAAGCTTAAGCAAGCTATTGTTATAGAGTGTCATCTGTCCAATGTCCATCCATGACACACTTTTTACATTTTCAACATGATGTCGTCTGCAACTGCTACACAGAATTTTACAAAACCTAGTTACAGGAAGCAAGTACTCAGGTACCTCTACCAAGTTTGTGTTTTTCAAATTGATTGATCAACATGGCTACCAAGGGCTCTGCTTGGCTTAACCATTATTTACTTCTCTTTCATAACTGCTGCATAGAATTTCATGAAATCAGTTACAGGTAGAAAGTTTTCAAGATCCTCTACCATATAGGCAACTTTCAGCCCTTTGTTTGCAACTCAGGTGAGCAATGAGGTCCCCTTGGGCCTCTTGTGTAATTGAAAAGTTTTCAGTCTAAAGGCCCTGTCACACCGCAGCGTTTTGACAGTAGCATGTGCCAGGTTGTAAGGTCGGGGGCTAACATGCTGGAAGATCATCGTACACACTCCGGGGATGTTATGAGGACGTTGTGGAAATGCTCTCACACGGAGCTATATGTGCTGTCGAACGCTATTGGCTTCGAAAAATTTCGTGCCTGCACAAAGTCGGCAGTGTGTGCCGAACGTGTTGGTTACACGCTCTGTAATCATTACCCAAATGCAATTGTTATGCACACTCTGTCATATATGTTGCATAAACGTTACTAACACTTTCGTAAAATAAGCTTGACGATAGTCTAGTGTTCATGCAACGTATTTGCTAAGCGTACGGAGCATTATTTAATGACTGCCTGGCATTCTCGGCGTGTACAAAACGTTCAAGTAGTGACCAAATCACTTCCACTAGACAAATTCAATACTGGAAAAAATAATTTTGAAGTTCAAGTTGAATCACATCAAAAGTAAAAGAATTGAACTATTAATTAATTATCAATTTCTGTATTGTTTATATCCTTTTTACAAATTGTTAAATGCTTAGTTACAAAAAGTACAAAAAAGTTTTATCATGATAAGCTGAAATCATTGTGTAGTGACATCATGATAATCATGATAATTAATTTTAAATGAATTGATATTATATGTAATAAAATAAAGACAAAACAAAAAATGACGGATGAGAAAAAGGTATATAAACTATGCAAGGCCATGGATTAGACACCTAACGTTTTTTCTTTTCTTCCTCTGGCATGGAGTTTCCTCGTATAAACGAATGTTAACCACTTTAGCGCAAAGTAACTGAAAATTCTAATGCAATGCTCCAACACACTTTCAAAATGTTTAACGAATGTTGCGCGATCGTTGGGCACACATTCCACATACATGTACATCGAGATTGCTGGAAATGCGCTGGGTACATGTCATGTACTGACATACGTTATAAACAGGTTACACACACGCTAAGTAAACGCTTTGAAGTGGCTGTTAAACGTTAGTCATGCGATAGGCAAACGTGCAGAAAGCGGCTCTCTTTTGATCTTTTATAAACGACCTCAGCGTTCAGCAGCCTGTTGTAAATAATTTTCGTATGTTGCCATACACTGTCTTAAGAAACACAACACTTTTTTTTGATACATCGGACATATGCCATTCTTATCATAATTCCTTATAGAGCTATCCTTGTTGGCATCATATTATCCACCCATTTCATGGATTAAATAATGCATGTAACCAACTTTAATGAATTGTTGCCCAAGATTCAAGATTGTTATAGTTTACATGTATATAAAGTATTTTAGAACTTATTTGAGAAATCAATATGTTTTCTTTATCAGTAAATGTATCTTAAATGGAGGTTAAATTATAAATGTTACATTGGAACATGGGTTCAATAATTCTTTTGATGTGCATGCATGCTTAGTATATATGTATTGCATGAATGGGTTTTTTTACTGTACGTTACCTTTGTAGAGGTTGTATTAGTTTTTTTAGTTGAATCATATTTTATTTCAAGTAGCAGAAAAAGGATTGGGGTACTTGAAATAAAATATGATTAAACTAAAAAAACTAATACAGCCTCTACAAAGGTAACGTACAGTAAAAAAAACCATTCAGGTTGTATTGACGTTGGTAACCTTTGTACTTATGCATTGAACATCCTTGGTTACATGGCTGTATTGCATGTGGTGAATTGTTTTAAATGAATAATGACTGATAAATGGATTTTCCTTTCAGAATAATAGAATTGAATTGAATTTTATTCAGGCATACTCAAACATAACACATATATAACAGTTAAAACAACACATAGGAAATAAAAGTTGGTACATAAAATCACACAGAAGCACATGTTTTATCACAGATAATCACATTAGTTATCACATTTTAAAATCATCACAGGAACTTACCAGATTTAAGATACATTTACTGATAAAGAAAACAGATTGATTTCTCAAATAAGTTCTAAAATACTTTATATACATGTATAATGTGAAACATGTACTACATTTTTGTATTACTTACTATTTCAGGCAGCTTTATCAGAAGTTCTCCAGTCGATTGATAGAGCAATACAGAATATACATTATCAGTCAGCAGCAAGTGGTAACTACTCCCATCAACAGAGAGAAAACTTACAGTAAGTCACATACAAATGTAATACATTAAGTACAGTATGTCACATACAAATGTAATACATTCAGTACAGTAAGTCACATACAAATTTAATACAGTATGTACAGTATGTCACATACAAATGTAATACAGTATGTACAGTAAGTCACATATAAATGTAATACAGTAAGTACAGTATACCACATACAAATGTAATGCAGTGATTACAGAATGTCACATACAAATGCAGTGATATTTTTACCTTTTTTAAAAGCCACCTGTACCTTTTCATTTGAGAAAATATGCGACATTTTGGAACAAATTGAGAAAATCTAGAAACAAGATTTCTTTAAAGAAATGCTTAAATTCTTCAGGAAAGTGAAAGAGTTCGCAAAATTTACAAAGGTACCCCCTTTAACTGTTGAGAAGTAATGCCATTTGTACGATGCTTCATACTTTTGCGGTGCGAATTTGTGATTGTCAGGAACTGGGACAAGACTGCCATTAGAATCCAAGTCGGACTGTAACTTTTGTCCACATTTAATTTTAAATTTTAAGATGTCCTTGACTTCTTTATCGGAAACAGAGGCCTGTTCGGGTCGAGAACTGACGCTGTCGGTGACTTCATTTTCATCGGCTATTACGGGAGTTTACCAGTACCTATATTATCGCAATCCTTTTCAAAAAAATGAATCGATTTTTGGTAGATCTCTTGTATTTTTTTTATTTAGTTTTTTGACATAGCACATAAGAGTTATGATACATCGAGTCTCTGTAACAAGTAATCAACGTGAAGGAAATGGTTTATTTTATAGCATCAGAGCCACCAAACGCTTTAGAGATTTCTATTACTTTTGTGCACGTTTTGTGTCAAATTCAATTCAGTCTTAAAAACAATTTTGATATCCATGTATTGGGAAAATATGGGCCGATTTTTGGGAAAATAAAGCAGATTTTCACGAGGGGAAGCCACCGATATTCGGCGGTAAATCAGGCCAAAAAATCACTGAAATGTAATACAGTAAGTACAGTATATCACAAACAAATGTAATACAGTATGAACAGTATGCCACATACAGATATAATACAGTCAGTACAGTAAGTCACATAAAAATGTAATACAGTAAGTACAGTCTGTCACATACAAATGTAATACAGTGAGTACAGTATGTCACATACAAATGTAATACAGTCAGTACAGTATGTCACATACAATTGTAATACAGTAAGTACAGTATGTCAAATACAAATGTAATACAGTGAGTACAGTATGTCACATATTAATGTAATACAGTCAGTACAGTATGTCACATACCAATGTAATACAGTCAGTACAGTATGTAAAATACAATTGTAATTCAATCAGTACAGTATGTCACATACAAATGTAATACAGTCAGTACAGTGTGTCACATACAAATGTAATACAGTAATTACAGTGTGTCACATAATAATGTAATACAGTCAGTACAGTATGTCACACACATGTAATACAGTCAGTTCAGTATCTTACACACAAATGTAATATTGTTAGTACAGTATGTCACATACAAATGTAAAACAGTAATTACAGTATGTCACATACAAATGTAATACAGTCAGAACAGTATTTCACATACAAATGTAATACAGTCAGTTCAGTATGTCACATACAATTGTAATACAGTAAGTACAGTATGTCACATACAAATGTAATACAGTCAATACAGTATGCCACATACAATTGTAATACAGTCAGTACAGTATGTCACATACAATTGTAACACAGTAAGTACAGTATGTCACATACAAATGTAATACAGTCAGTACAGTATGTCACATACAAATGTAATACAGTCAGTACAGTATGTCACACACAAATGTAAAACAGTCAGTACAGTATCTTACACACAAATGTTATACAGTTAGTACAGTATGTCACAAACAAATGTAAAACAGTAATTACAGTATGTCACATACAAATGTAATACAGTAATGACAGTATATAACATACAAATGTAATACGGTAATTACAGTTTGTCACATACAAATGTAAGACAGTCAGTACAGTATGTCACATACAAATGTAATACAGTCAATACAATATAGTACAGTACAATACTGCATAGTAAATGTAAATACAGTCTGTACAGTATGTCACATATTGTCATGATTACAGTAAGTACAGTATGTCATATATTGCCATGATTACAGTATGTACAGTATGTCACATATTGCCATGATTACAGTCAGAACAGAATGTCACATATTGCCATGATTACGATCTGTAAAGTATGTCATTTATTGCCATGATTATAGTTAGTACAGTATGTCACATATTGCCATTATTACAGTCTGTACAGTATGTCACATATTGCCATGATTACATTTAGTACAGTATGTCATATATTGCCAGTATTACGGTCAGAACAGTATGTCACATATTAACATGATTACAATCTGTAAAGTATGTCATTTATTGCCATGATTATAGTTAGTACAGTATGTCACATATTGCCATTATTACAGTCTGTACAGTATGTCACATATTGCCATGATTACATTTAGTACAGTGTGTAACATAATGCCATGATTACAGTGTTTACAAAATGACACATATTGCCATGATTACAGTAAGTACAGTATGTCACATATTGCCATGATTACAGTGTGTATACTATGTCACATATTGCCATGATTATAGTGTGTATAGTATGTCACATATTGCCATGATTACAGTCTGTACAGTATGTCACATATTGCCATGATTACAGTGTGTACAGTATGTCACATATTGCCATGATTACAGTCTGTACAGTATGTCACATACTGTAAATTGGTTTTTATTCGTCAGGTACCAATTTTCGTCATTTTCGTCAGTGCCTCCCTTGACGAAATTACTTATCGACGAATATAAATACTCCTGACAAAATATAGGGTAGAAAGGAAAAATTGAATCTTAAGAGTTAATACGACAGGCAAATGATAAATCAATGAAAACTGAATACGCACACAAAGTCGCGCATATAATATTATACTTGTAATTACCAAATGATATGTTTTCACAACAAGGTAAGTAGTATACATTTCTCACATTGTTTAATTACCAATAATTGTTAAACAAACAATGAAAACAAACACACACGGTCAATATGAAAACGTTTACATACGGCCTATACCCGAATGTTAAGTTGGCATTTGAACAGACGAATTTATATTTTAGGGACCCTTGGATGACGAATTTACGTACTGACGAAATGGTCATTTTGAACAAATTGACGAAAATTGGAACTGACGATAATAAAGCAATTTACAGTATTGCCATGATTACACTCTGAACAGTATGTCACATATTGCCATGGTTACAGTCTGACAGTATGTCACTTATTGCCATGATTACAGTCTGTACAGTATGTCACATATTGTCATGATTACAGTCAGAACAGTATGTCACATATTGCCATGATTACAGTCTGTAAAGTATGTCATTTATTGTCAATATGCCATACAGTATGTCACATATTGCCATGATTACAGTGTGTACAGTATGTCACATATTGCCATGATTACAGTCTGTACAGTATGTCACATATTGTCATGATTACAGTTAGTACAGTATGTCACATATTGCCATGATTACAGTCTGTACAGTATGTTATATATTGCCATGATTACAGTCTGTACAGTATGTCACATATTGCCATGATTACAGTCTGTACAGTGTGTAACATAATGCATGATTACAGTCTGTACAGTGTGTAAGATATTGCCATGATTACAGTGTTGACAGTATGACACATATTGCCATGCTTACAGTGTGTACAGTATGTCACATATTGCCATGCTTACAGTGTGTACAGTATGTCACATATTGCCATGATTTCAGTGTTTACAGTGTGTCACATATTGCCATGGTTACAGTGTTTACAGTATGACACATATTGCCATGATTACAGTTTGTACAGTATGTCACATATTGCCATGATTACAGTTAGTACAGTATGTCACATATTGCCATGATTACAGTGTTTACAGTATGACACATATTGCCATGATTACAGTTAGTACAGTATGACACATATTGCCATGATGACAGTGTGTACAGTATGACACATATTGCCATGATTACAGGTTGTACAGTATGACACATATTGCCATTATTACAGTGTGTACAGTTTGTCACATATTGCCATGATTACAGTGTGTACAGTATGACACATATTGCCATGATTACAGGTTGTACAGTATGACACATATTGCCATTATTACAGTGTGTACAGTTTGTCACATATTGCCATGATTACAGTGTGTACAGTATGTTATTTATTGTCATGATTACAGTCTGTATAGTATGTCATATATTGCCATGATTATAGTTAGTACAGTATGTCACATTTTGCCATGATTTCATTCAGAACAGTATGTCACATATTGCCATGATTACAGTGTGTACAGTATGTCACATATTGCCATGATTACAGTGTTTACAGTATGACACATATTGCCATGATTACAGTGTGTACAGTATGACACATATTGCTATGATTACAGTGTGTACAGTATGTCACATATTGCCATGATTACAGTCAGTACAGTATGTCACATGTTGCCATGATTACAGTGTTTACAGTATGACACATAATGCCAAGATTACAGTTAGTACAGTATGTCACATATTGTCAAGATTACAGTGTGTACAGTATGTGACATGTTGCCATGATTAAACTGTTTACAGTATGACACATATTGCCATGATTACAGTTAGTACAGTATGTCACATATTGCCATGATTACAGTGTGTACAGTATGTCACATATTGCCATGATTACAGTGTATACAGTATGTTACATATTGCCATGATTACAGTGTGTACAGTATGTCACATGTTGCCATGATTACAGTGTTTACAGAATGACACATATTGCCATGATTACAGTTAGTACAGTATGTCACATATTGTCATGATTACAGTATGTACAGTATGTCACATATTGCCATGATTACACTATGTTCAGTATGTCACATATTGCCTTGATTACAGTCTGCACAATATGTCACATATTGTCATGATTACAGTCAGAACAGTATGTCACATATTGCCATGGTTACAGTCTGTATAGTATGTCATTTATTGTCATGATTACAGTCTGTACAGTGTGTAACATAATGCCATGATTACAGTCTGTACAGTATGTCACATATTGCCATTGTTACAGTGTGTACAGTATGTCACATATTGCCATGATTACAGTCAGAATAGTATGTCACATATCACCATGATTACAGTCTGTACAGTGTGTAACATAATGCCATGATTACAGTCTGTACAGTATGTCATATATTGCCATGATTACAGTTAGTACAGTATGTCACATATTGTCATGATTACAGTTAGTACAGTATGTCATATATTGCCATGATTACAGTTAGTACAGTATGTCATATATTGTCATGATAACAGTCAAAACAGTATGTCATTTATTGTCATGATTACAGTCTGTACAGTATGTCACATATTGTCATGATTACAGTCAGAACAGTTTGTCACAAATTGATATGATTACAGTCTGTACAGTATGTCACATATTGCCATGATTACACTGTGTTCAGTATGTCACATATTGCCTTGATTACAGTCTGCACAGTATGTCACATATTGTCATGATTACAGTCAGAACAGTATGTCACATATTGCCATGGTTACAGTCTGTATAGTATGTCATTTATTGTCATGATTACAGTCTGTATAGTGTGTAACATAATGCCATGATTACAGTCTGTACAGTATGTCACATATTGCCATGGTTACAGTGTGTACAGTATGTCACATATTGCCATGATTACAGTCAGAATAATATGTCACATATTACCATGATTACAGTCTGTACAGTGTGTAACATAATGCCATGATTACAGTCTGTACAGTATGTCATATATTGCCATGATTACAGTTAGTACAGTATGTCACATATTGTCATGATTACAGTTAGTACAGTATGTCATATATTGCCATGATTACAGTTAGTACAGTATGTCATATATTGTCATGATAACAGTCAAAACAGTATGTCATTTATTGTCATGATTACAGTCTGTACAGTATGTCACATATTGTCATGATTACAGTCAGAACAGTATGTCACATATTGATATGATTACAGTCTGTACAGTATGTCATTTATTGTCATGATTACAGTATGTACAGTAAATCACATATTGCCATGATTATAGTCTGTACAGTATGTCACATATTGTCATGATTACAGTCAGAACAGTATGTCATATATTGCCATGATTATAGTCTGTACAGTATTCAATTTATTGTCATGATTACAGTCTGTACAGTATGTCACTATTGCCATGATTACAGTTAGTACAGTATGTCATATATTGCCATGATTACATTTAGTACAGTATGTCATATATTGCCATGATTACATTTAGTACAGTATGTCATATATTGCCATGATTACAGTCTGTACAGTATGTCATTTATTGTCATGATTACAGTCTGTATAGTATGTCATATATTGCCATGATTACAGTTAGTACAGTATGTCACATATTGCCATGATTACAGTTAGTACAGTATGTCACATATTGCCATGATTACAGTTAGTACAGTATGTCACATATTGCCATTATTACAGTCTGTACAGTCTCTGACGAAGAAAGTTGACAATTGTTCTCCTTAGCCTACAATATGATCCCCACCCCACCCCACCCCTCCCACCCTTAAATACAGGTCCACGTAAGGATCAGGCAGTTCAAAAACCTTTAAATTTTTGCTTAACTTTTTTCTTTTGAAATGTGTTCAGATCAGCCTCCACGTGGATGTTCTGAAGGAATTTTCCTCATACTTGGATGGTGAAGAAAGTTATAGGGGTAGCAAATTTGGTTGAATTATATAAGGAAAATTTTCCCGCCATTTTTTCTCTTCATATAATCCATTATAAAACATGAGGTGAGTATCTCGCTTCACCATCCGAACCTTGAGAAATGAATTTCATTCTGTTTCTTTGTACCACCCATATGTCTCAAAACAGGAATAAAAAGTTCTGCAAAAAATGTTCATGTATCACCCTGTCTGACTCTTATGTGGACCTGTACTTAAATGTCAAACCTTCTGTATCGCGATATTGATCCATCCGTCTGAACTTCCTATTTAATATATTCAACCGTATTAAAAATACGAACATACCGACTCGTTATTTATTCAAAGCAGGACGTATATAATATATATTTCATATACCTCTTGTTCAAAGTAAAAATATTTTGCGCTAGCGAGATAACCTCTTTCATATCGTGGAAAAGCAGCAATTATATTGTTTGACAAAGCCTGCGAGGTTTGGTAATATTACGAAAAATAAGACAGATTAAAACAAAATTTAATGAAATGTGATACAGCGTATGTCTATATTCGATTTACCCTCACGGTTTAACTATATGACACGTACCGGTCATGGCGATGTAGCAATTATACATGAAAACGTTTTTATATATGTCCCTGGTGTACGTTATAGAATGGTCACTGACAACGCAACGCGTGCCATCAAGGCACTTTTAAAAGTACGATAAATTGACGTGCGTCGTACAGCCGGGGCTAATTAATCGGGTATGCGGCGGTTTAATCAATCAATAGTTTATACACGATTTTCTGGGGGAGGGGGGATGTAGCATGGCGCCCGTAAAATATCTCAGTAGCGTGGCGGTAAATCTCGATAGCATGGCGGGACCGCCACGCTAAAACGGCCTGGGGAGAACACTGATTATTAATTACAGTCGGTACATTTATAGTCATATATCAATATCAGAACAGTGTGATGCATATTGTATTGTACAATGAATAAAAATCGTATCAGTCTGTAGAGTAAGTCATCTGTCACAGCAAGAACAGTAATAATAGTATTATACAGTCTGTAAAATAAGTAGCCTATAACAGTCGGCACAGTAAGTTACAATCATTACAGTCAATACATTATGTCTTTCACAAATACATCTCGTTTTCCTTGTTGATATTTTCTATATTTTATTTAAGGAAGCTTACCCAACATCGAGAGAATGTTTTGAAGGAATACAGGTCAGGAGCTCAAAGTTCTGCTACAAGCACAAGAAGTGTACTAGTCAAACAAAACTCAAAAGGTCAGCAGGTTTAATAATAAACATGGACTGGAATGTAAAGTTTAAGCTTTTTATTTTGATTTTGTGTTCAATTTTTAAAGTTTGAGATAGCAAAAGATTGGGATTCTATGCTTTTTGTTTAAGCAATTTTCAATCATGTACCATTTTCCTCAGAATTTCCATGTTAAGATATTTTAATCATAAGGGCATATTAAGGAAAAAGAATAAATCTTTGTTTGCCAATGTTATAGATTCACAAGCTCAAAAGAGGACTTCCATTAAAAGAGCTGCACCCCCACCACCCCAATCCTCTACAGTCCCACCCACCTCACAGAGAACCTCTCAGCACCATGTATCCCAGCCAAGTAGAGCCTCTAGTTCACAACCCAAGCAGGCTTCACAAACAGCACAAAGAGATGTACAAACATTTCATTCTGGCTCACAAAAACATGTACAACAGTACAACCAAGTACAAAGTCATCAATCCCATTCTCAAGCAGGAAAAAGAAGCTCACATGATTTGAGTAGTGTAACTGCTGGTTCGACAGCCACAAGGCACAAACAGCCAGGTCTTCAAATTACAGATGAGCCAGCAGAAACTCACAATAACGGGCATTTCTCTGTGATAGACACTGTAGAAAACGGCTGGGTGAATGTTAGTCATGGATCTAGAGGTACAGCAGATAGAGATAGCAAGGATACTGTAGATTCAAAATTAATGGACAGCACAAAGGAGAAGAGTTGTGAGGACAGTGTTTTAGATGAGGCACAACTTACAGGCAGAGATAGTAAAGATGTCCAACACAAACATTCCAGTGATACTGATGAGCATAATATACAACAATCCAGCTTAGTCACTTCTACGGACTCTGTGAGTTCATCTCAAGTGATGTCTCCTGCTCGATCTATAAAGTCCATACCTTCCAGTCCTAGCAGACTGTTAGCATCACCATCAATCATAAATATGGGCAACTTACCAATGCCGTCAAATTTAGCATCTGAGATAATAGAAGAAGTGCGTAAACATACAGGACTTAGTTATGACAAGTCTGGGTTAGCGGTAGAAGTTGTATTAGGACACATTGCCAGTAGGCTACCACAAACAGCAGCGTTAATGGACAAAATTATGGCTACAGTTACAGAGGTATTTCTTAATATCTTTTTTAAAACATAAATTTCTATTTGATAAAAATATAGATACAAATTAACAGACCTGTAGTTTATTTACAATATTAAATTAATAAAAGTTTTTGTTGTGATATATATGGCCAAATATTCTGACTATGTAATTCCATATTATTGATTTCATGGGCTTATGTTCCTTTTGTTACAGTATCTGACTTAAAAGTGTTGTGACATCCTTGAATTTCTTTATAAATGCCAAATTTTCAGCACCAATTTTCCTGAAATTTACTCTTGTTCCCAAAGAATTGTATAACGTTACAATAAGATGACATCAGATGGTACCTGCACAAATTGGAAGTAACACTTTATTTTGAAAATGTACCAAATTGTATTTCATATTCAGTCATTTTTCATGCATGTGTATGAAGCATCGTTAAGGTGACAAAATCCTGACATTGTAGACAGGAAGCACATCAGATGAGGAGGAGAGTTATGATGCTAAGAGGATCGAGGAACTTTTCACTAAGCTAACGGCCTGTAAGGACGATTCTCAGCAGAGGTCCTGGGCCCTGTATGAAGATCAACAAAACATCCTGACTAACCTTGAAGAATTACTGTCAATATTAGTGAGTATGGAATCAGTTGTATGAATTTGGGAGGGGAGTGAATAAACCTTTTACTTTCATTCATCAAGATTACATTGAAGTGAATTTTGGAGCTGATAAGATAAGGCGTAAAATCTGCCCTGAAAAAGTGGAATTTTCAAAATGGGAACTTCAAAAAAATTCTTTCACAAAATGTATGCCAGTTCTTGGTTTCATCATAATCAGCAGTTGCATAAGATTTATCATGCATAGTTTTCCTAAATTTGGGGGCAAAATATGTCTATTTTCTATAGAAACCAATGGAAAACGGAAAAGTTTTTTAAAACATTGTTCCCCCCTCAGCTACAGAATGCCACTTTTACAGAAGGTGTATATCACTGATACACATCTTTTGACAAAGTGGGGTTCTGTAGCTATGGGGGGAACAATGCCCCAGAGACGAAAAACTGAAAAAAGGTGGGTGGGGGGCTTTTTACAAATCTGTGTTTTAGGCCGTAATATAAGCAAATTTATTTTTTTTCCCTTTTAAAGTCATTCATTTATTTATTCTAAACGTGTTCACATGAAATGCACAAGATTTTGGAATGAAATAAACAGGAGTGTGCAGTTTATTTCTACACAATGTGTATTTCGCGATAACATACCTACTTTGTAGTCAATGAATTCAAAATACAACCATATTTCAGATTCAAGATTCTAAGATTTATGGAAAAAAATTGAGACAAGTCTTTTGAATTTAATTTCTAGCATCTTGTTTGGACAATAACTATGTTTTACAGTGATAGATATCCATATTAGCCAGATTGTTCTTAATTTTCAACATTTTGGATCGATATTAGCTTCTTTTCAATATGGCTACCCCCTACTCTTTTGGGCTGTAATTTAAGTATCTAGAAATAAGCTTACCAAAATAAAAGTTGTATTAGGAATCTCCAAATACATTACATTTTAGTAATTATCAAGTTTTCTTTGCGTAAATATCATTGTGTAGAAGAAATACTTAATGAGATTCAGGGCTAAATACAGCCCTTATCTTATCAGCTCCTTTTTCAATTTTGAACAACTTTACAAATTATGTAAATCTATTAAAACCAATAATCTTTAAATAGACATACTTGATATAAGTACACAAATGTATATAGAATCTTACCAAGACTTTTGTTATTAAACTGCTAACCATCTGGAACTGTTACAAACAATACAATTTTAAAGATAATGAGCATTTCTTTGTTTTCTTCCCAGGAAAATGCCAAGCCCTCTATATGTCGTAGGGAAGTGTCCAGAAACAATTATGATTCCATTCATAATCTTGTACAGTATTACCAGATGGTGAGACTTAGTTCTACTGATATCATTCTATCTTTTCGATGTGCAGAGTTATTTCCCATTTGAGAAGGTCTTTGATGTTAACTTTTGTGACGTCATTATGCAAGTACATGTATTCGAATACTCGAACACTCAAGTGATTGTTTGTGATTGGGTAACAAAACAATTACTTCATGGCTTTTGCGGAACACTGAAGTATTATCCTTTGATGGTGTATAAGACCCTAGGGTGCGTTCCTTTTGCGGAATCAAGCTGTTTCTGGTAATGGAATGCACCTTTCCAGCAGATCGGATCATCTGGCACGTCTAGGGCCAGCACTCCAGGCTGTTTCTATATGACAGTCAACTGGGAAATTTTGGTATGGATTCCACAAGAAATGATAATCATTTGTTAGAATAACTGAAAATAAAACTATTTCAGAATGGAAGTACAACTTTATTTTTAAATTTGGTGAATATCAAGATTTTTCTCTATCTACTGATGCTATGGTGAAGCTATTTGGCACCGTATTTGTTCCATTATCAGAATGGGATCGTTCAGGAGCACTTGCAAACTATGATCTCTTCTGTTTTATTTCTCCTCCACTACCTTGGGAGTACAGTTATCCATGTATAGCCATGAAATAATTTTACAATATAGGAATAAGTTTACTGTGCAAAATAAAGAATTCCTTTCAAGATTGTTTTTCCCATCCTTTTTGGAGTTAGAATGAATGCATTTTCAAATGTATGTACTAGTATAAATTTGACATATGCTATTCCTGAGTGTTATAATATATACATGTATATACATTTCCATGCATTTTTTTCAGTTATAAGATGAATATCACTCTTTCTGACCCATCTTACATGTACTTGTATAAAAAGGTTGAAAGGAGAGGATGGGGTGGGGTTGAAAATGTGATTTATTTTAAGCCTTGCATATACACTTACCAGTAAAAATTGTGTCTCTTAGAATCCTTGGTTTTTCAATATGTATCCATTTCTATATTGTTAGGAGTCTAGGGTTGTGTTACGACTGTCCTTGCTGAAGGTGTTTGGTGCTATGTGTACACTAGAGGCAGCTCTTATATCACACTTACTCTACTCCATTCTACCAATAGAGCTAGTCAGTGAAATACAGACTCAATATGAAGGTGAGTGTATACAGTGCTCCCAATTGGGTGGATTTGCGGTCTTATAATATACTAGTATATAGAATGAGCAACAAAGGGCAAGGGGCGGTAAGGGACTTCCTAGGCCCAAAATCGTTGTTAATTCCCAAAATTTAAAAATATTGAAATTGATACTGAAATTGATTAAAGGAAGCTTGTCTTCAATAGGTTCAACTTAAAAAATGTTCGATAACATTTTTTTCGTTAGAGTTATCCCCCTTTGAAATCACCTATGAAACCGGAAATGGACAAAAAATCAATAAATTTTCGCTTTTGATGGCGAAATTAGACTTGGCCACATGAAAACAACAAGTTCATATTTTTTCTATATATCCATACAAGTATTTTGTAAATATTGTAAAAGTATGAATCTGTTGTTTTCATGTGGCCACATAGAAAACAGAAGGAAATCAATTACTGTTACCAAGAAATCGGGTCTTTTTGGAAACAGAAAAACACCTTTAACTTCTATAATACAGGAAGAATTTGAGTCAAATCGATACCATTTAATAGATTTTGTTTTGTTGTTAATGATGATATTGATTATTTATTCTTACATGCACGAAATCAAATAAAACCGACAAAAATGTCTTTCAATTGTGTATTTTCCTCGTAACGTAAACGACTTTCAAGACCATAGAATGACGTCATACTGAATATATGACGTCATACATGTTCGTGACATTTGATTTTGCTTGTATTTTGCGAAAAATATTTTAAAGTCAAAGTAATCATATCATATACATATTTAAAAATCGAAATGACAGAGTATATCTAAAAGGATACAGCCGGTATAAAATAAAATATTTAATAAAAAAAAAAAATCCTGTACAAACGAAAAAGAAAGAAAAATCTCAAAAAGCTAAATCAAACAACATCAACCCCCCCCCCCCCCAAAAAAAAAAATCACACACGAAAGTCAACCACAACAAACTTATAGATTGAATGAAGATGTCAAGTACACCCCATCTTTTCAGAAAATAAAAAAGAAAAAAAAAAGGGGGGGGGAGACAAAATAGAAAATCCGAATGGACGTATAACATGACAAACCCTTCTTTCACATGAGTAGCAATTTTGACTTTATTATAAATATATAATGAAGAACACAACATATATTTAATTTATCTGGTTTTGACAATGGAATAAAATTTATTTTGATATTGAGAAATTATGGTCATGTAAAATTTACACCGCCGTGTATGATTTGCCGTCGATGAGATGTACTTATTTTTTCAAATTGGGAAAAAATATCTGCCATGTCTCAATTTCGACTGAGAAATATCCTTTAAATTTTATTGTCAATAACGAAAATGATCCAAACGAATACAGCGCATACAGTATATATAAAAATTATATTTTCAACATGAAGAGCGATTTTACGGTAACGGACATTCTGCGAGTACATATATACCGATAAACTATTGTTCACGCCTTGTAAATAAATCCTTCACAGTAGCACATTCTGTATCTTCATATTTTTTCCTTCATTTTTTTCAATGAGGTAAATCTAAATCATTAAAAGTGCAATCCAAGGAATGTGTACATGTATACATAAAAAATAAAGAACAACCGAAATATAGACGCATCTTAATTTGGGGGATTTTTTTTAATACAATGTATATTGATAATTTCAGTCGGTAAAAATCAATGCGTTTAGAAAGTAGGAAATATCCCTACTAATGTGGTTATTTTACAGGGACGTGTATAAAATTTTATCCCTGGTATTTTATTACACACAGCGAAACGTACATACTGAAATGATGCAAGCAATAGGAATTATTGAGAACTGGAAGGTATTGTAGGTGGCGCTATGATAAAATTATTAACCTTTGAATTGTGTAAAAATAACATGTGTAATTATTAAAACATGCAGTTGCGGTTGTTCATAAAAAAGAGATAAAAACAAAGAAAAGCCTTATTATTGTGACTAAAGAATGACTTGCGAGTGGCACTGTAACCAGCGATCAATCCGATGCCCATGCGTATTTAATTTTTTTATATGGGTCCTGTCACGCCTTCACTTTTTTTGCCAACACACGAGTAACGACCTTCAACACGCTGGCGAACGTCGAGATTTTGTTCAAAATTTCATAAAGAAGCAACGTTCTCAACGCGCGCGTAGCGACCTTGTAGCGCATCAAAAAGGTTGCAAGGTAATTCTTGATAATGACGAGCGGTACCTAGCGAGCCAAAGGATTTCTTAAATCTATATAAAAAAAGATTTCTATTAGAAAAGGAAGTGTTGACCACCAAAAGAGGGAATTGATGCCCACTCGTACCATTCTAAATGCAGATGAAAAAAAAAAAAAAAAATAATAATAAAAATGATATTACACGGAAAAAGGGGGTGGGGACTAAAATACAGTGTAGGGTCTGCTGGGTTACCGGAAATACACATACCTTTTATGCCTTGATGAAAAGTATCATTATCACATTAAAATCATTTATTGTAAGATTTCAAAAAGTCAACAAAGGGGTGCCCCAGTTACCCCTCATGACATTATATTGAAATCTACCAAGTACATGCATGTTTATATATCGTGATATTGATAGTGCTCATATGAACACATTTAACTATCGTTTTCTCCTTTTTCGTAACAAGTTGCAGCTTCAAAACTTTACATAAAAATTAAGATTATTAATCATTCAATTGTACCAAAACTGATGATAAGTAGCATAAAAAGTATTAGAATACAGCAGCAAATTACCTATAGACAACGTCACATTACAATGTGATCGTAACGTCATATGACGTCAAAATCAGTGTAAAATATAGCTGACCACCCTGTCTTCAAATTAGTATAGAATCGCAACGGGACGTCCTATTCTCAAAATTTAAATTGATTTCTACTCTTTAAATCCTGTTTTTATCAATGACCAATGTTTGTCCCAGTTTTGAAATTGGGCTGATTTTGGCCCTTACCGCCCCTTGCCCTTTGCTTTGCTTTGTAATTAAACATGATGCAGTGTTGACTTCAGTTCACTCCCATATAGATAGATATCATTATATACAATTCCAATAGAATTGCCTTTCAAGTACTGTATTGTAACTTTGTGAATTACTAACCATGAATGTTATATGTTATGCTCCTTGGGGCCCTAATTTGGAATACAGTTTGTATTTATTTGGCTGTTGGTCCTATCTCATGTGTAGTTTGAACAAAATGATTTCTCAAACTTCTCACTTCTAAAGTTGAAAGTTTTTGCTGATGACTAATGATATGCCAATTTCATATGGATATTCTGTAAAGATCGGTAAATCTTTGATTTGGGCCGTAAAGTACAAATCATATATTTCTAATATTCTACTTTGTATTGTATGAGATACTTTATATATTCTGGTTTTTTTCTCTTTTTGTTTACCCCCGAAAGTTATGATCATTTCATTTTCCGTTCCTTATTTGAGTGGGGCGCCAGGCCTAGTGAGCACTAACAGCCACCGGTTTGCAAAAATTGTGCCTCCGAAATCTCTTGATAGTGATTCCGCACAGTGTCACTAGAACACTGTGTGCCACTCACAGCAAAAGCCCTTTTATTCCTAACATGGTGAAACTATTTATTATAAATTCTGCAGTCTGAAGTTATCTGGGTGAAGACTTTTTCTGAGTATTTGATCATGGAATTTACATAAAAAGTTTAAGATTTAATGCACTTGGCCATGTAATCAAATTTAAACTTTAAATCTGATAATTATACAACATTTCCACTCATGAAATGTTGAGGATTGATTGCTGACTTAGGAGAAAAACAAAATTTGGTAGATTAATAATAATATTAAAAGGAGACAACTCTTACAATTTTCGGGCTATCCAAAGCAATTATTTTGTGAGCAGTTTTTCCCTTTTTTATATCCCAGTATAACAGATCTTGTGACAAGACCTGATCTTTGATAAGAAAATATATTGTTATGTGACCTTGACCATGAACTTTGATCTAAATGTTAGAAAAATTAACTTTGGCCTAATTTTTTTCACTTTGTTTAAGATAAGGCATTAATTAATCCTTGTGACAAGACTTTATCTTTGATTCCAAATGTTTGTGCTATGTATCCTTGACCTTTGAACTTTGACCTAAATTTGAGGAAAACAAGTAACGACAATAGATATATACCATAAGAAGTAGGTTTAGCTATTTATTTAGCATATAATTATTTTTAATACATGTATGTATCTCAGACATCTTTCTTGTGACAAGAATGGATTATGGTGACTTTGACATTGAACTTTCACCTATGTCTAAGAAAAAAAGATAGCATAGGATCAAAAAGCAATTCTTTGAATTTGTCCTCCATCATTTGCCCATAATGAGATACAGCAGTTCTTGTGAGTTTTGTTGTCTTCTTGCAACTCTTGTTTATAAATGTATGTGCCTATCACAGAATCTAGGATTTGTTTCTATCTTGGATTGTTGCCTGATTAACTTATGATACAAAATGAAATGATGAAATTATAAATATTTATATTACAGATTCCCAGAGGCTGAGTTTTGTTACATTGCTCCTAACAATGATCTTGTGTACAGGTGAACCTACCCCTCTAAATCTTCAAGGTAAACATGACTATATTTGAGAAAAAAAATAATCAAGCTACGGTAGATTTTGTTAAATTGATGTTTTGTGCAATATGGTTTTAAAATCATGTTACAAAATGGACACATTATCTGGAAATTCTGGTTATTTTCATATTTAAAAATGTCATGCCAAGAAAAAATTGCCATACAAAAATAACAAGGCTGGGTCAGTTAGATGAAATTTAGAATGATGAAAACTTACAAATTGATGTTCATAAATAGAGTAAAATGGATTTTTACCAGATCCATTTGTCTCGGACAAAGCTGATGGATAAATATGTTACCTGATGCACATGCAATGAAATTTGTTGTATTGTATTAATTCAGCATCATATACCATTTATATTGATTATTTGATGTACATGTTTTCTAGAGCAAATGGACCAGAGTTTTTGGGACTTTGTCCTCGACCAGATAGAGTCACCATGCTCCACTGACCATGAGGACCAGTGTACAGACCTATTAGTCCATTTAATTCTAGCCTACAATGTGCACATCTTGGATGTAAAGGAAAACATCATCATGAAAACTCTTGGTCACAAAGGCACGGCAAAAGTATTCACTGAAAAGTTATTACTCATTTTCAACAGAGGAGGTAGGAATTTAAATTCCTTTAACTTATCCATCTTTTTTATAGAGACATTTGTATAATTTATCTTGTCCGGTATCTGGTCGTGTCTAATTGTTGCGCTTTCACATATATATGGCTATGATATGTCTGATAAAAACTTGCAGATGAGACGCTACAAACCAAATGTAGGCCAAGATCACCTTCAAGTTCTAAATCAGACTCACATGTGACAGGCTACATACCTGTGCTTGTTGGCATTTTACGTTGTTACACATGAATGAATCTAAAAGCCATCAAAATCATTTTTATGAATATAATCGACATTGTATAAAAAAAGCGTACATAGTAAAAGAAGTTCAATATGAAAAAATTAACAGTTCCTCAGAATACTGCTTATACATTGACATGTTGTATAAAACTGAAATTGTCACAAATTTTTTAATCCACTGTGTCCGATAGATCCTAGATTCTACTTAATTGAAATAATTGTGATTCAGATGATCCAGTGAGAATGTTTGATTACCAGACTAGTCAGCCTAACTCTGTGATGAAGTTCATGCAGGATCTATACAGTCAGCAGTCAACAGCAACTCTACTGTACACCAACGATGCCAAAGTATTGATAGATATCATAATACGACAACTTACAGATCTACAGTCTGGGGATCAGGTAATCATTGTCTTTCCCTTTATATACCTCTCCACCTCACTACCTTACTCTCAACAAATTCATTTTCATTTCAGTAATTAAAAGAATGATTTTTTTTCTGCGTCAAAATAGAAATACCTTATATCTTGAATTTGGCCTCTAGAATACAGTTTTGTAGGGTCTCTAATCGTGACAGTTGTCATTTTCTTCCCCCAGTCAGATTTTTTTTTTGTCCAATGGAATCATTTCTAAAACATAAATAATTATATCTAGTGAAGAGATCATAGAAATCTGTCCTTACTAACTTTGTTATGGAACGTTCCATGGACATTAGTGTATTTATAATAGTATTAACTTATCTTTTTTTTACCAATTTTTTCAGATGCGTTCTTCATACCTAACTCTTACCAAACTTCTGGTTATGAACTCCGACTACTTTGAACATGAACATCGGCTAGCTGAACTTTGTGAGAGACTTATGGCCATCAACAAAGAGGAAGCTGCTCCGGAGAACGATAAGGAGGAAGCAACTCTGATTCTAGAGGAGTTTAATAGTCATTTATAGCCATTTTATTATTCCAAAATTTGAATGCTAGTACTTTGGATGTGCAATAATCAGTATTATTTATTTGTATAATTCTGTTGTATAAGAAGTATGTAAGAAGGAAAGAAAAATTATATGGCAAAAACATAACGTACGTGTGCTTATTTTAGTGCAGCCTAAGATTAGCGCAGTCAAATTTTAAGGGAAAAAGGCCTCAAATGGACAAACTGACATGAAAGCGTAATCATGATTTAGCACACTCGACTTATATTTCCATTATAATGTATAAGTCAAGAGTTAAATAAATTACCATATTCTTGAATTAGCACAGTCTTAATGGAGCCAACTCTGCTGAAATATGAATTTTGCTAAAATAAGTACACATTCAATATACCTGAATTTATTATTATGCTAAAAAATTAATTCAAGTATAATCTTATTTAATCAAACATGCATTATAATCAATATGGCATTTGTTTGGGAGTGTTAAAGGAGATAACCTAAATTGAATAATCAATATTAATCCAAAATTATTTTCAATTTATTAATTTTTTTTTTTTTTTTGGCTTTCTGAATTTTATGAGTATAATCTAACCTCTCTTCATTGTACCCCAGAATCTCATTTAAGTACTTGTCTATTGTAAAGAATTGTAATGAATGCTAATTTACATTTTATAATGTAACACAAAAGCTCTTCTGAACACTTCTTAACTTATCTATACAGCAGAAAATAATTACAATATATTTGTATTCTAGTCATGGATTTGATATTTGAGAACTTAACTGTAATTACTCAGAACCAACATGGGAAATGTACATTTATTACAATAGTGTATATGTGATGCAATAGCAATTATGCTCTCAAATAAGAACTGCAAAGAGTTCCTTATTGAGTTAATGTACATGTAACTCATATTTTAATGAAAAATTCAGCCATTTTAAGAAATGAGCTTCATGCTTGACCTTGCTGTAATTTTTTTTTTAGTTACCGGTAAAATGAAAGAAGTTGTCAAAAGAAGTAAAATGATAAAAATTCAGAGATTATGTAATAAAGAAGTGAAAGAATTTTTTGGTCACAGACATGGTCAAGTCCTTTTGACATACATTTGTACCTTTCTTAATGTTTTTTGTCAAGTTGTTGTTTTTAGTGCATGTAGTAACAATGTATTTGATCACTGTTGTTAAGCTTTTACCTCACATATATACAATTAAAAGTATACACTCAAGAGTTGTGATGCAGTGTATGTTTTTAATCCCCTGAAATGGGTTTTAAAAATGGTGATTATTTATTTTCTCTCATTTTTGTTTCAATTTTCCATTTTTTTTCTGCAATGGATTGATATTTTATGATGAAATTTGATAACTTGTTCTTGGATAACGAAGCAATTTTAAGTTTGGTATTGATTTAGTTATTCAATGGGAAGTTCTATTTCTTGATGACTTACACAATTTTTTACTGTTGGTAGTGTACTTAATAATTACATGCAATAATCAGATGTGTCTGTAATGAATTTAAAATACTCTTTTTTTTTCAAAATAATTCATATTTTTCCACATTCCAGTGTAATGTTGTTATTTGTACTAGTGCTTTACTATTTGGTCAATTGTTGTAAAAGTTGTTATGTCTTCCTTTTTATTGCCAAAAATTTTTAAAATGTGTATATGTCAACACACAATATACATTGTATGTTCACTATGGAAAGTACTGATAATCACTGCAGAATTTTAAATGACTTTTCTTCACATGTTGTGGAATTTTTCATTAAATTGATTATGAAAACACATTCTCATATTTCATATTTCACTTAAAGATTACAAAATTAGCTTTGACTTAGTGTCTTTGATCATTGATTTGGCCTCTTTTGAAGATAACATTTACTCGAGCTACTAGTGTATATCTTGAACTTTAAATGATAGGGCTCTCATTTTTCACATGTATATTCCTTATCCCAAGCCTTCATTTGATATCATGATATTTAACTATGCGACCTTGACCTTGGGTTTTTGACTTACCCTACTATTCATAAATTAAATGTAGATAAGAGATAACATGCTAAAGCAAAAATTGATATTTTTAAATATGCGTCTTTTATTTCCCTAATATAGACAAACATTCCCTTCTGACTATCTTTACTCTTGTTATATTTGCCTCCAGCTGTCCTTGTTTATTTTGGTCATAAGAAGTCTGCTTACTTTTGCACAAGAATTCCATGAACAGCTCGATATTTTGGGTGATCATGGACTTTTTAGGGAAAAAAGGAAATATCTGAAGTTATAAATTAGAATAACAGAACAATAAAGAGCCTTGTACACGTCAGTTTGAGTTATTTTTGTGTCCCTGTGAAGCATAGCCACACTTAGGGATCACTTTGTCCGTTGTCCATCTGTCCGTCCGTCTGTCTGTCAGTCAGTCCGTCTGTCTGTCTGTCACACTTTGGGTGTCACAGCCCATAACTTTTGATTGGTAAGTGATAGGGCTTTGATATTTCACATGTGTATTCCTTGTGACAAGACCTTTCTACACATGCCATAATTTTTTACCTAGTGACCTTGACCTACATATTTGACCTACTTTTCAAAAAAATTAAGAATGGATATATCTTTTGATTGGTAAGGATTAGGACTTTGATATTTCACACGTGCAATCCTTGTGGCAAGACCTTTCTACACATACCATAATTTTTGACCTTGTGACCCATTTAGATATTTGACCTACTTTTGAAAAAAAGATAAGATTCACTATATATTTTGATTGGTAAGTGATAGGGCTTTGATATTTTACATGTGTATTCCTTGTAACAACGCCTTTCTACACATACCATAATTTTTGACCTATTGACCTTGACCTACATATTTGACCGACTTTTCAAAAATATTAACATTGTATATATCTTCTGATTGGTAAGTGATAGGGCTTTGATATTTCACATGTGTATTCCTTGTGACAAGACCTTTCTACACAGACTATAATATTTTACCTTGTGACCTTGACCTACATATTTGACCTACTTTTCAAGAAAAGTCAAATTGGCTATATCTTTTGATTGGTAGGTTATAGGGCTTTGCTATTTCACATGTATTTTCCTTGTAACAATGTATTTCCACACATACCATAATTATTTACCTTTTGACCTTGACCTAACTATTTGACCTTCTTTTCTAAGAAATTAAGGTTGTATATATCTTTTAATTGGTAAGTGATAGATCTTTAATATTTCTTATGATGAGACCTTTTCGTTACCAATTTTTACACAGTGATCTTGGCCTAGATGATTGACACTATTTTCTGAAAATTTGAGAATGACCATATCTTTTAATTTGTAATTAAGAGGTCTAATATTTCAAATGAATTTCATTTTAAAAAAATTCTCTACTGTTACCAATAATTTTTATCCACTTTCTAGAATAATAATCAAGGCGCTTCGCAGGCAACACAAGCATTCCTTTGATTGCTATTTTATTAGCTCTACTGATCGTAGACCAATGGAGCTATATGCAATACCCCATCTTCTCGAGACAAGTGTACGTAATACCTTTCTCCCCCTTGTCGGATGTCACAAACAAAACTGCGTCTCTGATGAGTGTCGTAGTGGAGAGTATATACGACAAGTATTAGCTTTCCAAAAAAGCTTGGTCGATATCAACATTTATTTAAAAGCGAAAAAAAATTTTTGGTTCAAAATAGGTTTAAATTTTGACTCTTAGAATAAAGAGTAAACTAAGAGTAAGGCTATGCATGAAATTCACACAAAAAAACTGGTTACACAATAGGAACTTATGTGTTGATAATTCTGAAAAGTTAGAAAATAGTGCATTTGCACTAGACACCTCAAGTCACAGTCATTCATAAATTGCTTGACCTGTGCGGTAGGAAACTTCCATTATAACGCAAATTAACTTGACCAATCAAAAGCCTTTCAGTATATATTCACAGGAAAAGCAGAGAGTTCCGATGAAAGAATTTGGGGGAAATAAAGGGAAACTTCTAAAAAAAATCTTATTAAATTATGTGACTACGCACAGTCTTATCGATTTTTATATCGCTCATTAATTTCTTTGTTGCATTTATCAATTTGTCTTTGGAAAGAAAATATACAAACAAAATGGAGTATCCTCAACGAAACAGCTTAGTCGGCTGGATGGCGAGAAACTTTTTAATTAGCCCACTGGCAGCCTCGCATTCTAAGTATCCAAACGTTTCTTTGATGCAATGGATCCAAGGATCCAGAAATGTCATCAGGGATTTTGAAGGCATAGGGTTTACTGTATCACACACTAATTGGTCTAAAAGTAAAAATTGTTCAAGAAAAAATATCATTGTAGATATTACGTTAATGTGCAGTATTTCAATGCAAAAGCGTTGTCATGACGACATGTCCTACTTTTGTGAAGTGGATAGCTCTGGTCACGTGTTTTTCACTAGTCACAAGAATGTTTCTTTCTATCGGACAGTTGCCCCTATTGCAATGTTGAATCTGATGAATCAAATCGAAAGTTGACAAACCTGTACAAATCTAGAATTAGTCGATATCTTGATATCGACTAACAAGATCAGAGTTCATATTATATTATACTTTCATATACAATTGTAACAGGACCCGTTGGGGTGGGTGCCTGTCTTCAGGTCCGTAGGATTCTATTTAAATTTAAAGTTTATTTATTTTACAACGTTTAACAAACAAGTTACATAACTTATATTAATGTCTCACGTTGGCTCAGTTGTTGGCGTGAGGGGGTCCAAGGAGCAGGAGGAAACCGGAGTACCCGGAGAAAAACCCCCTGCAGAGGCCTGGGTGGGGGGACCACCTACCCTCCCACATAAGACCCTTTGCCGAATCTGAGATTCGATCCCGGGACCTAAGAGGTGAGAAGCGAGCGCGCTACCACTGCGCTAACCCTGTATGATTCTATGTTGCAGCCTCCACAGTTGAAACGCTTAATTATTACCTTTTCATTTTCGCTCTCGATTCTGAGCTTCAGAACGAATTTTATTGAATGCGTCGAATTACGCGTTCAAAAAGACATCGACCATAGGTGGTTGGTATCGGAAACACTCAATTTTTAGTATAACCACAACATTGTTTAAAAAATATAATAAAGATACAAAAAGTATGCCAAGATTTCACGATATAAAAATAAAATTTTACAGAATCAGTACATGTGCTTAAAATTACGAAATACGCATTGTTCCCAACAATTAATAATTAATTAGTAATTAAACAACAACAACATAGCGGCGTTATAGAAAATATGTAGAAAACAAAAGAAAACTACGGCCAAAATAATACTATGTGTGTTAAAGCGTATTTTTTCTAACTTTCATTTATAAAATGGAAAGTTAGAAAAATACACATGTCCTCAACGGCAGGTAAACGATACTAAAAACTTATGGATAACATGGTTTAAGGTCAAGTATTTTAAAATGAAACAGCGTTGCCCCTCTAAATGCACATGCGACATATTAAAGAGAAACTATACATTAAAAAAAGTATTATTGCGTCCAGTACATATATGCATTTTCCTTCAAGCCCGTCAAAGCGCAATGTCGCTAGATCAAAGGTCAAGGTAAAGCTCAAGGTCATACATTTTGTATGATAAACAATGGAAATAGTCATATTTAAATGAAATACGTCAGTTTTCCAGTCGTCTCAGTTGAGCGATGTGGGCCATGGTCGCAAAGTGTGCATGTAAGAATTGAAAATCTAAAAAGTAGCAAAATGGTTAAGTTGCGTTTAAAAGTGCCCCGTCTAACGTGTATAAAAGAAATTGACCTGTAACTTGTGACCTTGACATTTGAATTAGATATTGAAATCAATGTATTCATTCATTGCAGCATGACCAATCGGTTATGTGTCCCCTACACTACAACGTATACAAGTTGTTTTTTAAATCCAATCTGTGATTTTGACCTTGACCTATGACATTGACCATTCATAGAGTTCTTCTTTACACCAAAAACCGATCAGAAAGTTACATAGAAACAGGTAATTCTAAAGATTCAAACCTGTGATCTGGACCTTTTTTAACCTTTGGGCTTTCTTACATTGCGACCAATAATTAAGTTTAGTTTGATAAATGCGCTCTCTGGATTTCTACTATAATTTTGTTTTTTGCCAAGTCTAACCTGTAGCCTTGAATCTAGACATCACAAGTATTATTTATAGAAATATTGAAGTGAATTTGACCAATTTGGTCTTATAAAAATAATCGAAAGGGATTTTAATGGATTTTGAGATGTTCTCTTTGTGTTCCGTTGGGGACATCACTTCTTCGCGTAAACAATTTGTTACGCGAAGAAGCTAAGTTACGTTGTGAATAAGCCAAGTTACGATGCGAAGAAGCGATGTTACGAAGAAGCGTTGAAGCTTTTAGCTAAGCTACGATGCGAAACTGCTTCTTCGCATCATAACTTCGCTTCTTCGCATCGTAACTTCGCTTCCATGCATCGTATATTCGCTTCTTTGTATCGTAACCTCGCTTGTTCGCTTCTTCTCAACTTCGCTTCTTCTCAACTTCGATTCTTCGCAGCTTCGCTTCATCTGTGACTTTAATGAATATACATGTAGTTAATACGAAAACAAGTGACACAAAATAAGTGAACGTTGGAAGACCGTGTTACTATGCAGTACCTACACATTAGACACTTCCGTGAAAATTGCTCAAATTTGTTTTAATTTCTAATATTAGAAAAAAGTCGATAATTTCTAATATCATATAAAAAATGAATTTGTAATATTAGAAAATGAATTTTTGATATGAGAAAATAAATTTCTGATATTAAAAAAAGAATTTTTAATATTAGAAAATGAATTTCTAATATTAGAAAATGAATTTTTAATATTAGAAAGTAATTTCTAATATTAGAAAATAATTTCTGTTATAAGAAAATGAATTTCAAATATTAGAAAATGAATTTCTAATATTAGAAAATACCTATTTTTGACCACATTGGCTTGCCATAGTCAGAAGCTCTTCTTCAGGAGCTTGTGTTTACATGTTGTCCTCACCATACCGACTTTAAATAAATCTTGTCTTGTCTTGTGGTCCGTATTTTGTTTGATACCCTGGCCCCCAGAGACTTAGAAACGGTCTTAGTCTTATTATATATGTGATCTTATTATATATCATACATGAATTCAGTCTTGTTGACATCAATAAGTGAAAAAGTGCATCAACAAAATGTGCTTATGCTTATAAGAGTTATTTCCCGTTTTTGAATTAAATCTATCTTTCCCCAATGAGATTAAATTTTCCCCATTAGCGGCTAGAAATAAGACCATTTTAAATTATCAGTACAAATTTTGTATCTATATATTTTATTTTAAAGGAATAATGAAATAAGCATGTTTCACATAAATGAATGACATTAGAGAAACATTTAAACTGGTTATTCTACAGTCACATAGAAAGGGTGACACATCAAAATAAATTGATTTCTGAACTCTACCAATTAGCTCAGTTGGTTAGCGTGCAACCACAGGAGGTTGCCGGGTTCGAATCCCTATATTTGAATACAGTGTTTGCTACTTGCAAACGTAGACATGAACGATACGGAACGCGAGGGCATACCGGGAGAAGATGTGTATGATGCTCAGGATGTCGGGGTTGTCATCATATTCTGTTTCAATTAACTGTTGAATAGACAAAAGTGTTGATTTGACGAGAAGCTTTCTTGAAAATCTGTCGTTCTGTAGAATAAAAGACTCCAATTTTAACCATTTTAATACTAAGTTTTCTGTATTTCAATATCTTCATTTTCCCATCTTTCTGAGCAAAAACTGCATCAATATTTCATTTGAACTTATAGTTCCACACTCGCAGATTTTTTTATTGATAATTGAATGATAGAAAAACAATCCAGCTATTTGGACATACGAAATTGATGTGATTATATGGCTCAAAGTATGTGCACCCCATGCTTAGTGCGCAGCATTTTGAAGTATTCCTATAGATTTTGTTATTCCAAATAATCTATACCATTTCAAGTCGGGATTTAATGAAAATGTCATAAAACGAAAGAATCAATATAAATCATACTAAGAATCTTTAAAATTTAGATTCCGGATACTATTTGAAAACCCATAAAGCAACGGACACACAAAATGCAATATTCTGAGTGATTCCTCACAACAATTTGTTCAAAATGGATATCATGTTGATGGGATATTACATTGTGATACAAAAAAATGAAAAAGTGTGATGAATTCACCATCTAGTATTCATCTTATAGGCTATCTAGGAACCCTACCCCCCCCCCCCCCCCCCTTAAAATTTCGATATTAAATCGTACAACTTACAGGAGGAATAACATTTTTGTACAAGATCCATCATTCTTCTTATTGATTTCAAAATTAGATATTTTTTAGATATGACGTCATTTTCTCAATGGATACCAAGCATTCTGTCACAAATCAAGATCTTCTTGGGGGTAAATCGCTTAAATAGAAGTTTTTAATAAGCTGCAGTCTCCATAAAAGAAATTATTATCATTTCTACTTCTATCAACTGACCATAATCAGGCGTGGACCTACTTTACACATATTCTCTGTTAATCCTAACGTTTTTTTAAATCACGATCGACGGTAAAATATTCCCGCATTTCTCTCTTAATTTTCATTATTTTGATGTAAATTTCTAAAGAAATGGGGTTTACCTTCTATTTTAAATCATAATAAGGAAAGTCCTACTTGGAAATAAAGCCGGTACCGACCTTTGAATACTGGTAAATTTGTGCAGATATTATGTCGCCCGAGAAAGGAGGTAATTTCAGTAGTGCTTTATTATTTAATTCTGTATTGCAGTTTCGATGTTGTTATGTTGAATAGAACCTAAAACTGTAAAATATAATAAAATCATATGGGTTCCATCCCTGATTTCATCAATTGTTTTTAAATTCATTTTCAACCATGTCGCTTAAAATAAGTATTTTACGTTATTGAGGCAGTCATTACATGGCGAATGTAAATTTAAACATTAATTCTTGAAAACACAACGTTTAAAAACATCAAATGAAGTACACTGTGTCCCTTCATAATACCATAACGTAAATTACAAAAGTCAACACAAAGTGATTAATAGTTGGTAAAATATCGACCTTTGACCTCAAAATCAATAGGGGTCATCCTCATCCTCGATTCATTTTAACATTTTTGGCAAGTTTCATGGTCAAAGGTGCAATACAGGCACTAACATGGTCCGGAAACCGTTTTCAATAATCAGAGTCCTGTGACCTTAACCTTTGACCTCAAAATCAATAGGGGTCATCCTTGATTGATGGGAAACATCAAGTTTCTGGCAAGTTTCATGATCATATGTGTAATACAGGCTCTTGTATGGCACGGAAACCGTTTTCAACAATCCAAGTCCTGTGACCTTGACTCTTGGACCCCAAAATCAATAGGGGTCATCCTTAACTCATGGTCGGTAAGTGAAATAAGTTTCATTACACTAGTATGTTTCATACTTGACTTACCGTCTCACGTCAAATTGCAACTCCGCTAAAAACTACATGACTGAGATGGAAGTTGGAATGTCTAAAACATTGTCCTTATCTCAACAGATTTCAAGAATGCATGATCATGTAAAGTATTTTCCTTCCACTCTTCTTTCTTTATTCCTCTATTTTCAAGTAATATAAAACATAAAAGCCAAATTTCATTATTTTAATCATTTGATTTCCACACTTTCATAAATGAATCATTGTAAGAAAACAAAGAAATATAACACGTGATTCAAGATACTATAGCATAGTATCAAAAGTAGCAAATGCACTATGAATCAACAGTAATCAATACCATGATTAAGTTTAACTCTTTGTGAAAGACAGGAGGAATTTGTAAAAGAATTTATAACAATCACAATGATAGAATTGTTTTTCAGAAAATGAATTCAAAACGTACTTTTTTAAGTTATAAAAGTAATAGGCTATAACACGCTATGGCACATGATTTATTGAAGACTTTGACGTCCACGTTATTGAAAATATATTGCCACACGTAACGCGAAAAATACGCGAAATTGACGACGTCTTTACAGTCGTTTTGACGTCATAGAGAGATAAGGGTGAGAACAAAATGTACTTATGATCATATGAGTTATTTCCCGTTTTTTAATTAAATCTATCTTTCCTCTATGAGATTATCTTTTCCCCATTAGCGACCGTAAATAAGACCATTTTAAATTATTAGTACAAATTTTACATCTATATATTTCATTTTAAGGGAATAAAATTATAAGCATGTTTCATATAAATGAATGACATAAGAGAAGCTTATAAACTGACTATTCTACAGTTACACAAAAAGAGTAATGCGTCAAAACAAGTTACTATCTGAACCTTAACAGTCAGCTCAGTGGTTAGCGTGCAACCGCAGGAGGTTGCCGGGTTCGAATCCCTATTTTTGAGAACAGTGTTTGCAACTAGCAAACGTAGAGATTGCGTGTGACTTTAGGTAAATGAAAATAAGTACACTGAAACAGATATTATTCAGATGTTAAACTTTCTGATCGACAACAGTTTTGTGGTGTTTGGAGGAAAGGTCTTCCAGCAAATTGTCGGAATTCCAATGGGGACCAATTGTGCCCCACTCCTTGCCGAAATTTTCCTTTACTCGTTCATTCAATCTTTGGTCTCTGAAGGGAACAGATACTTAGCTTCTGACTTCAACTTCACTTACAGATACATAGACGATGTGTTGTCCATCAATAATCCAAAGCTCGCGGATTACCTGAGTAGTATCTATCCTTCGGAGCTTGAAGTCAAAGAAACTACAGAGACATATAATTCAGCATCCTATTTGGACATAATGTTGTCCTACGACACTGATGGTCACATGAACACCCCACTCTATGACAAACGTGACGACTTCAATTTCAGCATTACAAACTTTCCTTTTCTGAGTAGCAACATCCCTTCATCGCCAGCTTATGGTGTGTTCATATCTCAGTTGATACGCTATGCCAGAGCAAGTACCAAATATACGGATTTTGTTCTGAGAGCTAGACGTCTTTCAGATAAGCTTCTCAGTCAGGGATATGTTTGTAACCGACTAACATCGTCACTGAGGAAGTTCTACGGTCGATATGGGGAACTCGTCATACACTATGATGTCCCACTCTCCAGAATGGTGGATGATATTCTGTCATAGACCATTTGAACCATCCAACCAAAGATTGTACTCGATGTCTTCCGAAATGGAAGTAACCGGATGTGACAGTTCTACCGAATTGCAAGCAGGAGATGCTTACTCTTCCTGGGCACCTTGTCTCACTACCATATCGGGAGTTCGCTTCTTTTCGTGTGGTGGAGGTTTTTGTTTGTTTGCTTTGGTTTCCGTTTTATCCTGATTTTGTATGCCTTCGGTTTCTGATTTTATGAATTATCGATTTTGTGCTGTAACAAGGGATATGGTCATTATCCATATTTGTCACTGTCCTATTCTGTATCCAAGCAAGTGTGGATTAAAAGGGGATGGGCAGAAAGTTAACGGCTTTATTGGATTTGACGTGAGGCATTCTTGAAAATCTGCCGTTCTGCAGAATTAAAGACTCCAATTTAACCAATTTTAAGATATACTAAGTTTTCTGTAACTCAACATCTTCATTTTCCCATCTTTCTTAGCAAAAACTGCATCAGTATTTTTCACGCTATTTGAACATGAAAAATTGATGTGATTTCATGATATGGATTTGTCATTATATGGCTCAGAGTATGTACACTCCATGCTTAGTGCAGCATTTCGAAATATTCCCATAGATTTTGCTATTCCTGAATCCAAATACAATCTATACCATCTCAAGTCAGGATTTAATGAAAATATCATAAAATGAAAGAATCAATATAGATCATACTAAAAATCTTTAAAATTTAAATTCCAGGTACTATCTAAGTATTTGAAAACCCATAAGAGCAATTAAAGCTACGGACACACAAAAAGCAATATTCCGAGTGATTCCTCACAACAATTTGTTTTAAATGGATATCATGTTGATGGGATATTATATTGTGATACAAAAATGAAAAAGTGTGATGAATTTACCATCTAGTATCCATTTAATAGGCTATCAAGGAACCCTACACCCTTAAATTTTCGATAAACTAATACAACTTACAAGAGAAATAACATTTTTTGTACAAGATCCATCATTCTTATTGATTTAAAATCCATGATTCGATTTTTGTGACATCATTTTCTCAATGGATACCAAACATACATGCGCTAAAACACCACTGTTCTATCATACATTATCAAAAATATCTGCAGTCGAGTTTCAAGCATTCTCTCACATATCGAGATCTTTTGTGTCTTATTGGGAAAAATCGCTTAAATAGATTTTTTGTAATAAGCTGCAGTGTGCGTAAAAGAAATCATCTATCAAGTGACCATAATACAGAATACAGATACTTTATTGACCAAAAATGGGTCCTGGTGGGCATGATGTAGAGTTTCAGTTACATGTTACTTATGACGTCATACGAGCACCGAACTGCGCAGCTATACAGTTTAGGATTAGTACTAAAACCTACCTTAAACGTTTCTATGATCATATATATGTCTGTAAACATTTGTCTTCTAATTTTGATCATACTTTCTCTAAATGCCGGACATATGGGTATATTCATTTCACGTGCGGGGGGGGGGTGTTAGTTGTCATATCAAAGAGAGGAATCCAGAGGCGAATCCTCAGAATGTTGCATATTTGAAATTTGTCACCAATAATTCACCAGATTTAATATCCCACTTTTCTAACATGTATCATGTAAATAATAAATAAATGAATCGCAAACAGTCGAAATTCGAGTGAATTAACCATACACAAGAATCAATGCAAGTCAACTTCACTTGAGTCTTAGCTCGGTGTAAGGACAGATTAATTTCCATGATACTAGTACACTAGATAAAATCCAATATGGCGAATAACATTTTGTCCATACCCCTTATGAAATACAAAAACATTTTTTGATTTGAAATCGTCCCTTCCATAGTTACAGTGCAACGAAGACGCTATTTTCTTACTCAATTATTTTTCTGAAGACAGGAAAATAACCAAAGAAAATAGCGTCTTCGTTGCACTGTAACTAGCCCTTCCATAGATCTTCAATCGGTATGTTTCAGTGTCTTCATTATATATATACTGTCTAGCAAATACATTTCACATTTTCTTTCAAGAACTTAGAAGATGCTGACAGTGTAGTGACTTTTGAGTTTGTCCTTTTTTTAGGTAAAAATTTTGAATATACACTGCTAAAAATTTTAAAGTAGCAATTTTTCCATTGTAATATATTGGTACAAGGAATGAAATATTCTTTGGTATTATCAAGGCTATATTATCATGTCTAATCAAGTGTAACAGTTCATCTATTCGATACAGATAAGTAAGAAATGACTACTAAATACGGGTATGTCTAAATGCATTTTTGTTGATAACATAGAATAAGCAACTGCAAATATCTGAACAATGAAAGTAGATTCCTTGCTCCCTTAAATCTTTGAGCAGTGTATGTTTCTAGACAGGAAGTTCAGATTTTCAAACATTACCTCCTTATGATAAGAAGTCAATATATTTTAACCTTGACCTTTTGTCATTGACCTCATGAGGGTGGGGTGTCCTCAGGACGTGTCAAAAATGCTAATTTTGTCCCATTTTGCGAGTAAGTTTCACAAAGAAGTCTGGCTAGTCTGATTTCTTCTTTTTTTTAAAGAAAAAAATCTAGAGGTATGCATACATACCACTATCTGTTCTGATCCTATACAAAATGGATTATCTTGGTTACAGGTTTTCCCAAGAACTAAACATGTATTTCTCTTAAGCTAGGATTTAAGGGTACGCAAACTGTGACTCATATTACAGGTCTGTCCAAGGACATTTAAGGCACTTTATTATGCTATAAAAGGTGAGACAAAGTCCTGACAGAGGGTTTGAGAGAGATGAGAGAAGACCCCTCCAAGAGGGAAAATTGTTTTCACAATTTTGAAACTGAAATGACAGTTTTGTTGTTAACTTTCACTATTCCAAGAGCTGTGATGAAATATTTCTTCCAGCATAATATTTATTTCTCGGAAATTTTATCATATAATATTTTTTCCCAAGAACTTTTATTATGTATCAAAAATTCCAAAAGGAAATTTTATTATGTAATGAATCTTCCATGATCATAATAAAAGTTCTCACGCCATGGAAAATATATTACATAACAAAAATTCCATTTGGAATTTTTTTTATAGTAAAAGTACTGATACTAGTACCATGGAAAAATCTTACGGGACAAAAAATCCAATAAGAATTTCATATACATGTATGTGCATAATAATTGTCACTGGAAAAGATAGTATATAAAACTTATCTAAATAAGAAATAATATATAAAGTTTCAAAAATCATGTACTGCACAACATGAAAATTTTACTACATTATTTCGTCCGATAGCCGAGTGTTGTACTTGTAGTAAAAAAAATAATAATAAAAAGTGTATATCATTATAATATAAGTGTCGCTATGCTTCGCAGGCGACACAAAAATTGAATATTAATACCTTCACTAACATACACAGACCAATCCGCAGAATTTTTATTACTAGAATGTAATATATTTATTCCTGTACGCTGACCATATTACTGTAATCATTGAAACATTTGAATTATGAGAAAATATCAGAAAATCAGTCATTTATGTGTCAGAAGCAAAGATGGAAAAAATATACATGATACTCACATATAATACTTTTTCTGTTTTAAAGAAAAAGCAGTGAGAAAAGAGTAAAACATCAACAATTTTCATACCAACGTTTCCGTCTATATAGACGGAAACCTTATTATGAAAATTGTTGATGTTTTACTCTTTTTTTTCATGTACTGAAAGGACTGTGGAAAAAGTACTATGGACAAGGAAGAAATATTCCATAATAAAAAATCCTGGGAATTTTTATTATAATAATAAATCTTCCAGGTGGAAAAAATATTATGCGGAAGAAAAGTTCGTTCACAAGAGAGCAGTACTGGAAAAAAGCAATTGGATTCAAAAACTTATTATGCCCTGATAAGACAAATGCACATTAGGCCGTACCAAATTAATTAAATGTTCTTTGGATTTTCTTGTGAAAAAAAGGGTGCGAGCGGGCGAAAATATAATTATTTTATTTTTTTTTTAGGTTTTGCAGTTTTTAAGGTGCGAGCGAATGAAATAATTTTATTTTTGATATAGGTTACCCCAGTAATACATTTCTGATGTTTTCCGTCCCAATAGGAATCTGGTAACTAGAAAGCCTGGCACATAGCAGTACGGAAAAGATTTTCGAACATTCCCCCCTCCTTGACTTTCAGTGCTATGTATACGGGACAACAAATTTGCTCCCAACAAAATTTTTTATACACAAGAAGTATCATTTTCTTCGAATTTTGCACAATTTGAGTCTTCGAGAAGCTTTAAGATTTGCAGAAATCAGAACCGACCTTAAAAAATTCTTGAGCCAGAAATTTAATGGTGCGGGCGAGCATTTTATTTTTATAATATTATTTTTTGAATTTTGAAAAATATGGTGCGGGAAATCCAAAGAACATTAAATTAATTTGGTATGGCCTTACATTAAGTTCCCAATGGATTTGATGTACATTAATTACTAGTATTTAATTTAAACATGAACACTGTCAAACTTGCGATGGGTTCCTCTGTAATACTAGTTTTTAAAAGACCCACTTAAGGTATTCGATGGGTAATGAGAAGTAATTGGGCCACCCATTTATGCAATCCTGAGACCTAAAAGCACAGTTTAGTTATTAAGTAAAAATTAATTAAAAATTTTTGACCATTTTGTATATTGAAAATATTGGTTATTTTATGAGTTGTGGGCCCTTACAGTTTACATTAAACGCTATGGGAAAAAGTCAATATTCCTTAAAATTTTCAACAGAATGACAGGGCATCAAATATCGATTGGTCAAAAATTTCTCAAAAATTTATGTCATCAAATTTCGCTAAAAAATCGAAAGTTCACCAAATAGTATTTCTGCAATTAATTTTTTCTTTATTTTACATCAAGGGGAGATAACTCCTAAAAACGACCCTTTTCAAAATAATTCTTTTTTCGATATCTACTAGGCTAGTGCAAATGTTTTTAAAATATCATATAACACAGAAGTATATTGAATGATGAATACATCTAATCACAAGGTTTTTGGCATAATTTCCTTCATTACCAATCGAATACCTTAATGACTAATCTTTTGCATTATGATGTCTTTTGATAATTGAGTAAGAACCAAAATTGGTGTTCTATCATATCTACAGGAACATTTGATCTTTGTATATCAGCTTTGACTGTTAAACGTCTTCAAATTCAATAGCATCATTTAAGAACAGATAAATTTGCAGCATGGGCCAGACATGCACATTTTGGGTACTTAACCCATGTCAGTGATCCTCAATCTAAACGATGTAATGTGGCCAAAATTTGTGAAAGTTATCATGTTCAAAAATGTACTGAAAGACGTAGCAGGATAGGACCCACGTTTAAGTTTGATGACAAAATATTTTGGATGCATTGAAGAAAGGACCTGCTTGGCTACATGTGCTGAAGTTGATCAAACTTGGCTACATGTTCTACATATGCTGCATTTTAGGGGGCTGTCTCATAACCCCTTGAAATCTGATAATGAGAGGAGTACAGTACTGTACAGTACAGAACAATATTCATGTCCTGAGTAGCTCATGTAGTCAAAGTTTACTGACCAAGAGACATATATGTCTATTTCCAAGGGGAAACTTTTTTAAATAAAAGTAGGTCAAACATCTAGGCCAAGGTCACCTTTAATCACCAGAAATCAAGATGTGAAATATAACAGCCCTATAACGTACATGTATATTTTAATGATAATCTGTACAAAACTACATGACTGAGATGGATTAACTTGGAATGTCTAAAACATTGTCCTTTACTCAACAGATTTCAAGAATGCATGATCATGTAAAGTATTTTCCTTCCACTCTTCTTTCTGTTCTTTATTCCTCCATTTTCAAGAGATATAAAACATAAAAGCCAAATTTCATTATTTTAATCATTTGATTTCCACACTTTCATAAATGAATCATTGTAAGAAAACAAAGAATTATAACACATGATTCAAGATACTATAGCATAGTATCAAATGCATTATGAATCAACAGTAATCAATACCATGGTTACGTTTAAATCTTTGTGAAAGACAGGAGGAATTTGTAAGAGGATTTATAACAATCACAATGATAGAATTGTACGCTATAATATATGGTTTCTCATGATTATTTATCATTAATACAATTGTTATATATTGAGGATTATATTGTATGAATATATGATTTGATTACGACTTCAATATAGGAGAGGATTTCAATATATTTTCAATAAAGTAATATACGTCTTGTACAAAGGCAAGTAATTCTTTACAACAACTTGATTGAAGTTTAGTCTACAACATGGTTGTACAAAAACTATGAATGGTCAACATCTTTGATAAATAGAATTTTAAAACGTGAATGATAAATGCAAAAGATCCCATGTGTTACAAACACAACTTCTAAATGCGATTGTATATGTCCCCCTGATAAAGATATGCGTATGAATTACAGAATATATGTGTAGAAAGAATCTAGCAAACTGTACACAAAAAAATGGGAAAAAAACTAGAAAACAGCTGACATGAGATTATTCTATAAATTTAGCACTTAGATTATCTAGAAAGTAGCATAGCACTTAGGTACACTGATAAAGAAATCTAGTACTGAAGTCCTTATTACTTCAATACTTCTTGGACAGCCTTGACGATACAGCTAGCACTTATGCCGTATTTCTGTAAGAGTTCGTCACTCTTTCCACTACGCGGTATCTCTCGTACAGCTAGCTTCTTCACTGAGATGCCGGTATTCTCGGCTACTGCACCACAAACTGCCTCTCCAAGTCCACCTAATAATAATAAACATAAGCAAAACATCAGAAAGTTTGATGTTGTATTTATTTTTCATTTATTCATTCAAGGCATTAGGGGTATAATACTCTTCCTCCGGTTATTTTGATAACAGAAAAATCAAATACCACGAAGTTGGCCGAAGACACATGACTTCAGCAATGTTCGGGACAATACATTTTCATGGCGAGTTGAATGAAACATTAAAAGGATTTAATATCTCTAAAAAATATGGAATATATGGAAGTACATAATTGCTAGCTTTTCGTCGACAATACCCCTAATACCTTAGTAAATGCTAATACATATGCACACAATAGTCAAACAAGGTACATATACAGTGATTGAGAAGGACATTTTGTGAATGGGCCATTTTCCATTATATTCTACAATTTCAATGTTCCTAGTAGCTCCAATGGGCCATTTTTCAAATTAATGGGACTAGAATGCATGGTCCATGTCCTTCCCAATCACTGAAGGTAAGATATCTCCCTATCTGTGTCCATCTCATGTGCAGGCTGATTAAAACTCCCTGTATGGTCATAGTTACACTTTGATATTGAAAGAAAAGTATTGCTATGTGAATAGCCCAATCACTTACGTGCCAAAGAATAAAGTTATGGACATACAAACAGGATGAAAACAAAACGCTCTCTCTGAACTTCGATATGGTTCATAGAGAGGGAGGATGTTTAGGAAATTGGAAAGCTGTGTACAGAATATAGATTCCAATGTCATAGAGAGAAAAGCATTTTCTTTTATATATATCAATGGAAATTCAATGACATCCAAGTTTGAGAGTCCATGGAAAGCAGGCCATACAAACATAAAACATCTTAGAGATCCTTAGAGTATACATAAGCATCACAAATATAAACCTATAATATCAGCAGAGTGCAAACTTGTCATGATTTTTTATTCATATTTTTAAAAGCTACCTTACCTTCAGGATAGTGATCTTCAATAGTGATGATTTTCCCTCCACATTCTTTAGCACTGTTGATTATAGTTGTAGCATCCAATGGTTTCAGTGTGAAAGGGTCAATAACACGTACATTGATACCACTTCCTGCCAGCTCGTCCGCAGCTTTCAAAGCCTCAAACAGCGTTACACAGCATCCAATCAGTAAGACCTTGTCATTCTTACTTTGGCGGACTATCTACAAAGATATTTTACAGTATAATTTAAAGATTTCCCCACAAAGTCCACTACAACATGTATAATTTTTCACAAGTATTTGACAAAAATAGCACAGTACAAGAACAGGTATGTCGTCTGTTGCAGCGTCCAATCAGTACTACCTTGTCATTCTTACTTTAACAGACAACCTAAAACGATCATTTTACAAAATAAATTTTAAGATTTCCACACTAAGTCTCCCTAGGACATCATGGGCTTTTTTTTTTTTTTTTTTACAAAAATAGCACTGCTCAGGAACAGATATGTCATCTGTTGTATGTTTGACCCTAAATACATGTATATGATTATGTCCTTGCAGGTGACCTTTACCCCCATTGGGCTTTGATTCTCATTATGCTTGACTATACATGTAAGTCTGATGGAAGTATAAAGCATATCAATAAAGTAATAGCCATTTTATGAAACTGTGACTACCAGACAAATGGACAGACAGATTGATAGAGACTGGGCCAAGTTATTCCTTGCATTGCAGGCAACATAAAAAGTAGTACAAACTCCAAAGTCAAATTTTAGTACCAGGGGAAAAGGCATTCTACAAGGAATACATTTTTTTAATCAGAAAGACAGAAAATGATTAATTTGACCCTCCTCCAAATCTTCAAATGGTCAAGATAGGGTTAATGAATCTTCTTCTACCCAACAAATTTTTAATCTATCGTGCGTACTTTAGCCAAGCCAACTTCAAATTTCTCATCAGGACTGTATATGACGGGAGTTGCTGGACGGCTGGTCCTGACAAAGCAGATTCCTTTAGTGTTAGCTGCTAATTCTATGGCCCTCTCTGCTGATACAGCGTCACTAGGGTAGAACACAGTAGATCCTGGTATAGAACGGAACATGGACAGGTCCTCTAGTGCCATCTGTGAAGGGCCATCTTCCCCTGTAAAATAAAGTCATTTTATAATGATTACAACAACTGAAGTAAACAGTACTTGAGGCACCAACTACATTTATCATATGATACCCCTATATTCCATTACATAGCGTCATTTTATAACTTTGTGTCATGACACACATATATTACTCAAGGCATATTGTCATTTGGAAAAAAGCTCAAGATCATTTATGACAATTTATAACGAAATATACAGCAATGTTGGCAAATTACAGTTTACTCTCGTTTACTCAAACTCAGATAACTCAAATTTCCCCTTAACTCAAACTATTTTTAAAAGTCCCGTTTCTCCTCTGTTGGTTTCTATGCAATTTTACTCCTGCATGATAACTCCAATTCCGTTAACTCGAACTTTTCGTTAAGTCGAACACATTTTTAGGTCCCATAACTCATTTTACATTGAAAATTTACCTGAATAAAGGGAACCACAAATAAATTTTAATTCTTTAACAAAAATCAATTTTAAAATTATAGGGATATCAGTGGACAGATAATTGATACTTCCTTGTTATGGAGTTGCATATTAAGGGTAGCTTGATCGTTAAAAGTAGACTACACAAACGTTTGTGAATGGTGATAGAGAAAGGGACACCAGTCTTTATAACAATCGATTGCTGGTCCATGCAAGTCGAACTCCTGATAAGTCGAACTTTTTCTTATGGTCCCTTGAAGTTTGACGTATTGACAGTAGACTGTATTGGCAGAAATGACATCAAAATTACAACATTATTTTGATCAATAATGGTGTAAGCCATGTGATAAAAAAAATCTCAAAAGATGTTTCTATTTCATACTGTATTTAAGAAACTCCTTGTGATTATAATCCCCTCATCAAGGCTTGGGGATGTAAAAATCGCAAATCTTGTTTCACAAATACCGTATGAAATAGAACCTCTATTATGAAGTTTAGAAATATTTACATGACTATCATAACCTACCAATAGAGACTCCTGAGTGAGATCCGACAAAGTTGGCATTGGTCTGTGAGATAGCACCCATTCGTATCTGGTCAAACGCCCTGGTCAGGAAGCAGGCAAAGGTGCTAATAAATGGTACACACCTATTACGGGTACCACACCCTATCCCTACACCCACCAGATTCTGTTCTGCTATAAAACACTCAATGAACCTATCCGGAAAAGCATCCTGTTTGAAATGAAAATAAATGAGCTTGTTACAGGCATTTAAATATGTACGACGGTTTAAAGTCAAATACCGAGGAAAATAAGATCAAATACAATTCTGGTTGAAAACGTGTTTCCGGCATTACTGAGAAGCTTCAGTTTTGAAGGATAGCATTTGACAGCAAATCGTAACACATATCAATATTAAAGATTTATTTTTTAACTACCGTACATGACATTGTTTTAAAATCAGCTCTGTATTATTTAAACCTCACAATAACGACATAACATGCTGAAAGAGTACTTCAGACCTTGAATTTGATGGCAAAAGTGGAGTTTTTGGTATCACCATCCATGGCTACCACTCTCTGACTGGACTTCCCTATCTTGACCAAGGCTGTACCATAAGCAGCCCTTGTAGCAACCTGCAATGGGATCATAAGATATTTTAAATATACAGCTTAAGTAAATGTGAGAAAAAAAAACTGAATAAAAACTAACATTTCTAGTATCTCCTTCATCACTACTGGTGAATTTTATGAAAACAAATAAATGTGGATCATGACGACTACATTGTATCTCCTCTGATCCTTCCTATTTGTTTGCTGCTACACATACTTCAGATTTTCTTTCTTTTGATGTTATCTTTTCCTTATAATCATAAGTTCTTTTAATTAACATACCAGCTGCTGCTTTGTGTTTTATATTTTGTGCTTTGAATTCTCTATTTAATATTTAGTTTTATACTCCATAATAGATATTGCATGAATGTTTTTACATTTCCATACCATAACTTTCTTTGTTTATACATTATTCATGTCTCTATTAAGATGTTCAAAGCATTTATATTATATGATGTGCGGACATCAAATACATGTCAAAATTCTCTTACTTTGGGTGACCAGTGGATTGGATATAACTATACAATGTACTAGGACATGTGTACTTGGATATTTCTATTACTTATATCTTTATGCTGTAAAGCATTTGATTAATAAACTATCCTATACCTTAACTTTTAAATTGTTTTAGTTAAAAATAGACCTAGATGCTCCAAAGTAACAGTTATCCAACCCAACCAATTACATGTAAAGTTTTTTTTAATGTACATAGTGACAGTGGTTGAATACATTAACAAGTGGTGTTGTGCTGATTATCACATATGTCTACCATGAGACCCACATATTGACAGTGGTTGAATACATTAACAAGTGGTGTTGTGCTGATTATCACGGACGTCTACCATGAGACCCACATAGTGACAGTGGTTGAATACATTAACAAGTGGCGTTGTGCTGATTATCACAGATGTCTACCATGAGACCCACATAGTGACAGTGGTTGAATACATTAACAAATGGTGTTGTGCTGATTATCACAGATGTCTACCATGAGACCCACATATTGACAGTGGTTGAATACATTAACAAATGGTGTTGTGCTGATTATCACAGATGTCTACCATGAGACCCACATAGTGACAGTGGTTGAATACATTAACAAGTGGTGTTGTGCTGATTATCACAGATGTCTACCGTGAGACCCACATAGTGACAGTGGTTGAATACATTAACAAGTGGTGTTGTGCTGATTATCAAAGATGTCTACCGTGAGACCCACATAGTGACAGTGGTTGAATACATTAACAAGTGGCTTTGTGCTGATCATCACAGATGTCTACCATGAGACCCACATAGTGACAGTGGTTGAATACATTAACAAGTGGTGTTGTGCTGATCATCACAGATGTCTACCATGGGACCCACATAGTGACAGTGGTTGAATGCATTAACAAGTGGTGTTGTGCTGATTATCACAGATGTCTACCATGAGACCCACATAGTGACAGTGGTTGAATACATTAACAAATGGTGTTGTACTGATTATCACAGATGTCTACCATGAGACCCACATAGTGACAGTGGTTGAATACATTAACAAGTGGTGTTGTGCTGATTATCACAGATGTCTACCATGAGACCCACATAGTGACAGTGGTTGAATACATTAACAAGTGGTGTTGTGCTGATTATCACAGATGTCTACCATGAGACCCACATAGTGACAGTGGTTGAATACATTAACAAGTGGTGTTGTGCTGATTATCAAAGATGTCTACCATGAGACCCACATAGTGACAGTGGTTGAATACATTAACAAGTGGCTTTGTGCTGATCATCACAGATGTCTACCATGAGACCCACATAGTGACAGTGGTTGAATACATTAACAAGTGGTGTTGTGCTGATCATCACAGATGTCTACCATGAGACCCACATAGTGACAGTGGTTGAATACATTAACAAGTGGTGTTGTGCTGATTATCACAGATGTCTACCATGAGACCCACATAGTGACAGTGGTTGAATACATTAACAAGTGGTGTTGTGCTGATTATCACAGATGTCTACCATGAGACCCACATAGTGACAGTGGTTGAATACATTAACAAGTGGCGTTGTGCTGATTATCACAGATGTCTACCATGAGACCCACATAGTGACAGTGGTTGAATACATTAACAAGTGGTGTTGTGCTGATTATCACGGATGTCTACCATGAGACCCACATAGTGACAGTGGTTAAATACATTAACAAGTGGCGTTGTGCTGATTATCACGGATGTCTACCATGAGACCCACATAGTGACAGTGGTTGAATCCATTAACAAGTGGCGTTGTGCTGATTATCACGGATGTCTACCATGAGACCCACATAGTGACAGTGGTTGAATCCATTAACAAGTGGTGTTGTGCTGATTATCACGGATGTCTACCATGAGACCCACATAGTGACAGTGGTTGAATACATTAACAAGTGGTGTTGTGCTGATTATCATGGATGTCTACCATGAGACCCACATATTGACAGTGGTTGAATACATTAACAAGTGGTGTTGTGCTGATTATCGCGGATGTCTACCATGAGACCCACATAGTGACAGTGGTTGAATACATTAACAAGTGGTGTTGTGCTGATTATCACAGATGTCTACCATGAGACCCACATAGTGACAGTGGTTGAATACATTAACAAGTGGTGTTGTGCTGATTATCACGGATGTCTACCATGAGACCCACATAGTGACAGTGGTTGAATACATTAACAAGTGGTGTTGTGCTGATTATCATGGATGTCTACCATGAGACCCACATAGTGACAGTGGTTGAATACATTAACAAGTGGTGTTGTGCTGATTATCACGGATGTCTACCATGAGACCCACATAGTGACAGTGGTTGAATACATTAACAAGTGGTGTTGTGCTGATTATCACGGATGTCTACCATGAGACCCACATAGTGACAGTGGTTGAATACATTAACAAGTGGTGTTGTGCTGATTATCACGGATGTCTACCATGAGACCCACATCGTGACAGTGGTTGAATACATTAACAATTGGTGTTGTACTGATTATCACGGATGTCTACCATGAGACCCACATAGTGACAGTGGTTGAATCCATTAACAAGTGGTGTTGTGCTGATTATCGCGGATGTCTACCATGAGACCCACATAGTGACAGTGGTTGAATACATTAACAAGTGGTGTTGTGCTGATTATCGCGGATGTCTACCATGAGACCCACATAGTGACAGTGGTTGAATCCATTAACAAGTGGTGTTGTGCTGATTATCACGGATGTCTACCATGAGACCCACATAGTGACAGTGGTTGAATACATTAACAAGTGGTGTTGTGCTGATTATCGCGGATGTCTACCATGAGACCCACATAGTGACAGTGGTTGAATACATTAACAAGTGGTGTTGTGCTGATTATCACAGATGTCTACCATGAGACCCACATAGTGACAGTGGTTGAATCCATTAACAAGTGGTGTTGTGCTGATTATCGCGGATGTCTACCATGAGACCCACATAGTGACAGTGGTTGAATACATTAACAAGTGGTGTTGTGCTGATTATCACAGATGTCTACCATGAGACCCACATAGTGACAGTGGTTGAATCCATTAACAAGTGGTGTTGTGCTGATTATCACGGATGTCTACCATGAGACCCACATAGTGACAGTGGTTGAATACATTAACAAGTGGTGTTGTGCTGATTATCACGGACATCTACCATGAGACCCACATAGTGACAGTGGTTGAATACATTAACAAGTGGTGTTGTGCTGATTATCACAGATGTCTACCATGAGACCCACATAGTGACAGTGGTTGAATACATTAACAAGTGGTGTTGTGCTGATTATCACAGATGTCTACCATGAGACCCACATAGTGACAGTGGTTGAATACATTAACAAGTGGTGTTGTGCTGATTATCACAGATGTCTACCATGAGACCCACATAGTGACAGTGGTTGAATACATTAACAAGTGGTGTTGTGCTGATTATCACGGACGTCTACCATGAGACCCACATAGTGACAGTGGTTGAATACATTAACAAGTGGTGCTGTGCTGATTATCACGGACGTCTACCATGAGACCCACATAGTGACAGTGGTTGAATACATTAACAAGTGGTGTTGTACTGATTATTACGGACGTCTATGATGATACCCTTCCGATTACTATAAATGATAAGGATTTTTATCATTGATTAAAACCCTGAAATTTCACACATTTCAAGAATGATATATTTGTATAAGGAAACCGTATTTTTGCTAGAATACAGTTAATAAGTAGTACCTTTAACTTCAGTCTGCTAATATTAATGACTTTGCTCAGAATGCATACTCCATAGGGCTGTCACGGTTAACAGTAAATTCAGTTAACCACTGTTGAAGCTTGGACGGTTCGATTCGATTTTGGTTTGGTTTGGTTCTTTTTTTTCTTTTTTTTTTTTTTTTGGTTATATCTGAAAATCAGTACTTGATACACAGACTGTGATTGGGAACTTTGTCATATTTCACCCAATGAAGTTGGTTATTTCACTTCTTGATTGTAAACGTACACCGATTTGTTTGACAGGTGGAGTCTTTGAAGTCTACTTAGTGTTCTAGTTTGGTTATTTTGTTAAATGTTGATAAAATCATGAAGAAGAGTGCTTTCAAAGCAGAAAAATGAAAAAGAATGATTTGTTGATTTGTTAATCTCACCATTATTTATCTCTTTTATGGAATTAAACAACACAAACTCAAACCGAACCTAAACCAGAAGTCTCTGATGAGACTGTAGCTCTCCTGGTTGTTTTTTCTAAAACATCAATTTCCTTTCTTTTTTTTTAAACCAAGACCATAGGGAGCAGGTGCTCTAACAAATTATAAGTAGCATGACAAAACTACATATCCATTATACTGCAACTATAATAGCACTCATATAATTCATAATATCCGAGATAAAGTATTTCTAAAAAGAATGTCACACCCATTTTCCAAGATCCTAGGGGCCAAGGACTGCTAGCTCAAATGAACTACCAATGACACATCAAGACTTGAATAAAGAATTAACTCCCAATCATAAATAGCTTTAAACGAGAAGAGAGCACAACTATATAGGAAAAATTACCACACCCATTTTCAAAGACCCTGGGGGTATAAGGCTAAAACAAAATATCAGGTGCACATCTATGCCACAGGCCAATCATTGCAAAAGGAATTAATTCTACATCATTTATAGTGTCAGAGGAGTTGCAAGCACAAGATTACATTTACTTATATAGGAAAAATGACCACACCCATTTCTGAGACCCTAAGGGTCAGGGACTCAAACAAAATATCAGGTGCACAACTAGACCAGAGACCCATAATATTGCAATAAGAATTTAGTCAGAGGAGTTGTGAGCACAAGATTACATAGAGTTATATAGGAGAAAATGACCACACCCATTTCTATGACCCTGGGGGTCAGGGGCTCAAACAAAATATCAGCACAACCAGACCACAGACCCATCACATTGCAGAAAGAATTAAGTCTCCATCATTTATAGTGTCAGAGGAGTTGCGAGCACAAGATTACATAGAGTTGTATAGGAGAAAATGACCACACCCATTTCTAAGACCCTGGGGGTCAGGGGCTCAAACAAAATATCAGGTGCACATCAAGATCACAGACCCATCATACTGCAAAAAGAATTGAGTCTTCATCATTTATATTGTCAGAGGAGTTGCGAGCACAGATTATATAGAGTTATATAGGAGAAAATGACCACACCCATTTCTAAGACCCTGGGGGTCAGGGGCTCAAACAAAATATCAGGTGCACAATGAGACTACAGAACCATCATATTGCAAAAAGAATTAAGTCTCCATCATTTATAAAGTCAGAGGAGTTGCGAACACAAGATTACATAGAGTTATATAGGAGAAAATGGCCACACCCATTTCTAAGACCCTGGGGGTCAGGGGGCTCAAACAAAATATCAGGTGCACAACAAGACCACAGACCCATCATATTGCAAAAAGATTTAAGTCTCCATCATTTATAGTGTCAGAGGAGTTGCGAACACAAGGTTACATAGAGTTATATAGGAGAAAATGACCACACCCATTTCTAAGACCCTGGGGGTCAGGGGCTCAAACAAAATATCAGGTGCACAACTAGACTACAGACCCATCATATTGCAAAAAGAATTAAGTCTCCGTCATTTATAGTGTCAGAGGAGTTGCGAGCACAAGATTACATAGAGTTATATAGGAGAAAATGACCACACCCATTTCTAAGACCCTGGGGGTCAGGGGGCTCAAACAAAATATCAGGTGCAAAACAAGACCACAGACCCATCATATTGCAAAAAGATTTAAGTCTCCATCATTTATAGTGTCAGAGGAGTTGCGAGCACAAGATTACAAAGAGTGTTATAGCTGAAAATGACCACACCCGTTTTCTTAGACCCTGGGGGTCAGGGGCTCAAACAAAATATCAGGTGCACAACTAGACCACAGACCCATCATATTGTAAAAAGAATTAAGTCTCCATGATTTATAGTGTCAGAGGAGTTGTCCGGACAAGATTACATAGAATTTAATGACCACGCCCATTTTATAAGACCCTGGGGGTCAGGGAGTGAAACAAAATATCAGGTGCACAACTAGACCATGGTCCAAGTAAAATGCAAAAAGAATTAACTTTCTATCTCTTACAGTTTCAGAGGAGTTGTCCGGACAAGAATTGTTTACGGACAGACGGACAGACAGACAGACGGACAGACAGACAGACGGACAGACGGACAGACGGACGGACGCCGGACAAAGGGTGATCGCATAAGCTCGACTGGTCTGAGACCAGTAGAGCTAAAAAACCAGAACCACGGTTCGTTTTCCAGAACCAAACCAAATTGACTAAAGGCTGAACCGTGACAGCCCTAATACTCAAATGAAACATTTTGGTAAGTTTGAATAAAATTTGCAGTCAACGCAAAGTAATTTATGGATAAAACAAGATGTATTTTACAGTTTTAGGTAAATATAAGAACCTAATTATAATTGATAATCAATCGAAAGGCTTATCCGATTAATTGATCTTGATTTTTCTATCCGATCCCCAACACTCCATTGTATCAACAAGGTAAAATTTAAAATGATTTCATAATCAGAAGACTGTATATTGTATTTATACTAGATGCTCTGTACTCTGGAATCTTGTTTAAATTTACCTCTTCTCTCAGTTCTAAATGATAATCCATTATGTACATTCAATGGTAAAATCCAAATATTCTGTATCATATCAATTCATAATGAAAATTTGCTAGAGTACAGATTAAAGTAATCAATGCTAATGGATTACATGTATACAATCCTTCTGTAAACAACAACACCAAGGTTTTATTGACTGTTTGTCTGTGATCATAAAATTAAGTTATGATTGCCTCAATCTGATCAGTAAAAAATAAATCAGAGGGAAAGAAGTCACTTTCAACAGAAGCATATTTGTAAGCGTAGCCATGACCAACCTTTTCTCCCATTTTATAGCTAGGTGCCTCTGACAACAAGATTGTATCCACCACGGCTTCAGACAGCTTATCGGATGGGCTCTGTATAGGCAAACCATGGGGTCCATTGTTTTTAATCAATCCTGTTATAGTAGCTAGGGCATCTGCAGACTTAGCACCAAGGGGCTTCCCGTGCCAATTTTCTGCATCCTCAATTCCTAGAATATTGAAAATAGTTCAATTCTAAAATAATGGCTAACTTCTTCATCTAAAATTATGATTGTCAAATACCTCAAGAATAAGGTGCCTGTTATGCTTTATTATAATCTTTGCCAAAGTTTATTCCAGAACAAATGGAAATTGTTATAAGCATTCCACTTAACACTTGAGGGCACTGGGTGTACTTTCATTTTTGAGGTATAGTCTTTTTTTGTCAGAAGGTCATTTCACTCTTTTGAATGTTTTAACACATAGTAATGGAAGTTCCCTTCTCAGACAGGTACGCCTTGGACTTTCTTTGTTACTGTGACCAATTTTGCGTCTTTGCAAGGGTAATATTTTTGTCTATTTTTGATTCATATAACTTATACTTGGGTAGCAATGACGAAAAACCTTGCTACGAGTTGTACTTTCATTTTTTCATACATAAATCTTTAATAAATACAACATGTACATGTATATCGCACAAATTTTCCATATGAGTTATCCTTCTTAGCTTTAGTTGGAATGCCTACATACCATATATCTGCAATTTTTGGCATCAATTTATTTTTGAGTAAAAAACCTATAGATTTATTTTTGTGATTCTTATTTTGATGAATCCATCGCGACTAAAAAACAAAATTACGGCATACGGTATTTTATTAATTTGCTTTACAAGATCATTGCATTTTTAATCCATCATCACAAACAAAATGGCCGGGGAGTAAAGAAATTATTCCTATCTCATTTTCCTTTCCAAATGAAATGATAGCAAAATGTTTTCCAATTCAGAGGAGCTTGTATCACAGTGTAGTTCGCATGTAGGCTAACCTTTTTGCATAGATTTCAGTAAGGACAGCCACGATCAGAGGAACTTTACTAACATTATGATGTAATTCCCTTATTGCAAACAATGACCCATTCCAATTGTCTAATGAGTTACAATTCACACCTATATTTGGCGCAGCGTACCTGTATTTCACATATTCATTGTTATACCCCCTATAAAATGGTGGGGGTATATAGTGATGCACATGTCCGTCCGTCTGTGCGTGTTTGCGTGTGTCCTTACCTATGTTTTGTTATACACATATGTATACATAAACATACGTAATACCCCTTTTCTTTGTGTAAAAACTGAATTGCTCTTTTTGTCACTGAATGAGACATGATTGCTATTTAAAACGGACATCATGTGGCAGTCACATATGCATGTGCACATCTATTGATCTGAGATATAATTTTCTTCACGTGGATTTATTTTTCAGAAAAATATTTTTGCGAATCCATCATGCCCGCAAAATGGATAAAAATTAATCGGCAGCAAATAGTGTACAAAACAAACACCTGTCATAAACGCTTCTACAGCTGTGACCTTGACATTTGACCTCCCACTTGAAAGGTTCTTCCAACAAGTAATATACATGTACTTTAAAACTAGAATTTTAGCGATCGATTTATTTTAGTGCCATTAACTTAATGGTTGTGCTAAATTAAGTTGTGTGCTAAAATTTTAAGATGCGTGACATCAAATTTCAATAAGAAAATTTAAGGATAAAGTATTCGACAGTTTCTTCAAAATGCTTTACGCTGTGTCCCCGGCATGGTCTACCCCTCAATGCTAATTGTTTTTATAATTAATTAAATAATTGGATTAACACCTGGGTAGATAATGATAGCACACATGCCTTGATTTACATGCATGTTGTATAAATCAAATTTGTACTATCATGATTGTCTACGTGTCGTAATAACCAATTATGAAACATAGATAAACAGAGAGTTACCAAAAAAAAAAAAAAAAAAAACCAGAACTTTTATTTCATCGGAACCTATTTTCATTCCAACAAATCAGAAAAAAATCTGCAGTCATAAATTGCTGTCGTTACCTAAATGCAGGAATAGCTAGACATTCATATGTATTCTTTCTAATGAGAAGACTTTTCTTTCTCTCGCTTATTTTTAGATGGCGTGACATTCATTTATAGTGTCAGAGGAGTTGCGAGCAAAAGATTACATAGTTATATAGGAGAAAATGACCACACCCATTTCTATGACCATGGGGGTCAGGGGCTAAAACATAATATCAGGTGCACAACTATACCACAGACCCATCACATTGCAAAAAGAATTAAGTCTCCATCATTTATAGTGTCAGAGGAGTTGCGAACACAAGATTACGTAGAGTTATATAGGAGAAAATGACCACACCCATTTCTAAGACCATTGGGGTCAGGGGCTCAAACGAAATATCAGGTGCACAACGAGACCAGAGACCCATCACATTGCAAAAAGAATTAAGTCTCCATCATTTATAGTGTCAGAGGAGTTGCGAGCACAAGATTACATAGAGTTATATAGGAGAAAATGACCACACCCATTTCTAAGACCATGGGGGTCAGGGGCTCAAACAAAATATCAGGTGCACAACAAGACCACAGACCCATCATATTGCAAAAAGAATTAAGTCTTCATCATTTATAGTGTCAGAGGAGTTGCGAGCACAAGATTACATACAGTTATATAGGAGAAAATGACCACACCCATTTCTAAGACCCTGGGGGTCAGGGGCTAAAACAAAATATCAGATGCACAACAAGACCACAGACCCATCATATTGCAAAAAGATTTAAGTCTCCATCATTAATAGTGTCAGAGGAGTTGCGAACACAAGATTACATAGAGTTATATAGGAGAAAATGAACACTCCCATTTCTAAGACCCTGGGGGTCAGGGGCTCAAACAAAATATCAGGTGCACAACAAGACCACAGACCCATCATATTGCAAAAAGAATTAAGTCTCCATCATTTATAGTGTCAGAGGAGTTGTCCAGACAAGATTACATAGAATTTAATGACCACGCCCATTTTATAAGACCCTGGGGGTCAGGGACTGAAAATAAATGTCAGGTGCACAACTAGACCATGGACCAAGTAAAATGCAAAAAGAATTAACTTTCTATCTCCAACAGTTTCAGAGGAGTTGTCCGGACAAGATTACATAGAATTTAATGACCACGCCCATTTTCTAAGACCCTGGGGGTCAGGGACTGAAACTAAATGTCAGGTGCACAACTAGACCATGGACCAAGTAAAATGCAAAAAGAATTACTTTTCTATCTCTAACAGTTTCAGAGGAGTTGTCCGGACAAGAATTGTTTACGGACAGACAGACAGACGGCCGGACGGCGGACGAAGGGTGATCGCATAAGCTCGACTGGTCTGAGACCAGTAGAGCTAAAAATCACTGAAAGGAAAAAAGTAAGTCAAGGTCATTTTATGAAAGTTTGATCAAAGATACATCCAATATGTAAGTTTGGTACATGTAGCACTTATACTTTGCTCAATATTGGCCTTTAAAGGCAAAATCACTCAAGCAGAAAAAGTAAGTCAAGGTCATTTTATGAAAATTTGATCAAAGATACATCCAGTATGCAAGTTTGGTATACGTAGCACTTATACTTTGCTCAATATTGGCCTTTAAAGGCAAAATCACTCAAGCGAAAAAAGTAGGTCAGATGCTGCATCCGATGCATGGGTTTACCTTAGCATCCCAAGATGAATCACTGGTGCAAGTTTGGATAATGTAGCATCAGTACTTTGTCAGATACTGAGCTACCCCAAAAACTTTAACCAGACATTGGCACATTATTATACCGGAAAATGTAGGTCAGATGCAGCATCCGATACAAGGGTTCACCTCAGCATCCAAAGATGAATCACTTGTGCAAGTTTGGTTACTGTAGCATCAGTACTTTGTCAGATACTGAGTTACCCAAAAACTTTAACCAGACGTGGTCGGAGACGCGGACACCGGGGTTATAGCATAAGCTCATCTCAACTTCGTCGAGGTGAGCTAAAAATGGGATGATATATATTCAATCATATTACAGAATGTTATTTCCTTTCATCACTTTTAATAGAATAGACATTTATTTCACATTACCAATGATCGTCCTAACATGAGACATGACAGATATTTTTTGTCTGACGTTACAAAAAAATTATGATTCATCGATGGCAAATTGCTACCGGCAATGTCTGAGAAACAAAGTCCTAAAGTCACTGTGCTCTTATTTCATCAACTAGATGGTGTCAATGCACTAAATTTAGTTTGCGCCAAAAGGTTTCCATCCCTCATTGCGCTAAATTATATTGGCGCTAAATATTATCATTTTACAGTAGTAATATTGCCAAGGAGACCCTAAGTGACAAGTTTATTATAAGGCTTTGGATTCAGTCTGCGTCCTGCATAGTATAAGAAAGTGCTATATTCAAACTACAAAGAGTACTAATAAAATATTACCTGGAATGCCTTTTCCTTTGTACGTCTTAGCTACCAGACATGTTGGCTTGCCCTTCACAGTGGAGGCATCATGGAAAGCTTTGCATAGAGCCTCAACATCATGGCCGTCAACAACTACTGTATGCCATCTGTTAAGTTAGTGAAAACTCAATGTTATGTCAAATCAATACAGGGCATCTACACTGTATTTCTACATACATGTTGTACGCAATGATTTACAGATTATATATAACGATGATTTCTGTTCATTAATGTATTACTTATTTGAATAGATGGAATAAAATCTACCCCAGTGAGGAAATAAAAACTGACCCAAAAGCCTCTGCGCGTTTTTGGTACGTATTAACATCATGTTGTAAGCTGGTTGGCTCACTCTGTCCGAGACGGTTAACATCAAAGATGGCCACCAAATTGTCCAGTTTGTAATAACTGGCAAATGCCATGGCTTCCCAAATGGACCCTTCTGCACTCTCTCCATCCCCAATCACACAATATACTCGGTAACTACAGAAAGAAAGCCAATGTTAGCTTGAGATGTTCCATGAAAATACCTGAAAGTTCTTATCAATGATTTTTCAATACATTTCAACACGTTATGTCCCTAGGATAGAATGTTTTATTTGGTAGAAATTGGATGCAACATGTTCTATTCTACATGACAAGGATCTTGGCTCTACTTGTCAGAAGACAACATCGCTTGTCATGTAGGTTTTCAAAAGTACTGTAAACGTGGAGATTTTTGCATGGGGGTAATTTTTGCGAATGTATTACTATTGCTAAAATAACCCCTGTGGGAAAAAATAAGTCATTACAACCAGTATAAAAGACTAAAGGGAATACTCCCGATTTCGCAAAAATTACCCCCACGCACACTGTTGCAAAGGTCATTTTGAGAAAATCCCCCCCCCCCCTCCCAACGAAAAAGTTTACAGTAAATTGGCAATTTTATAAAATTGTTAGATATGGCCAGGTCTAGTTTTTTGAAAGTAGGTCAAACTTAAAGGTCAAAGACAAAGACTCAAACTTAAGGTCTGGCCTTGAGATACATGTAGCCACAAGTGAAATAACAACCAGACCCCCTATACATGTAGTTCATGAGAAATTCCAAAAGTTAAAGTCTCTTAAAATGTGGGTCAAGCTCTAAGGTCACTGGTCACTGGGACAAAAAGTTAAGGTGCCCAAATGAAAGGTCTGTTCATGAGGAATCCTTATGTGAAATATCAAAGCCCTACCCTTACGGTCTATGCTATATAGCCAAGGTTAAGGTTTCTTAAAGTAGGTCAAATTCCAAGATCAATGTCACTAGGTCAAAAGTCATGAGATTACCAAAGTAAGGTTTCATTTCAGACATGAGGTCAAAGATAGCATACTTATCCTCGATGACTATGTCCTCATTTACTTTAAGTTTTTAGAGAAGCCATATACATTTGAGCAACAACCTTAAAAGAGAATTCATGTTAACATTCCCTGTTATTAAGCTTTGTTACTTACACTATCAGCCTAGAAGCATGAATGATTGTCTCGGTGAAATTAAACACAAATTGCATAATTCATTATCATAGGCAGCAGATCGACGAATTGTAGTTCACACGAAAAAGTTCACTTTCACAAAACTTTACAAATTGTTAAAGAAAGTACCAGTGAATGATGCTTCTTACACATATGTTCTTCTCTGAATTATATACAATGAGATGATGAGTCAAAATTAGGTTGAGAAACTTGTCATGTTTTCCAATACATGTATGTCCAATTGTGACAATAAACTATCATGTTTTATTTCTTGTATGTGTATCAAGTTTAATTAAATTCTAAAATATCTTGGGACTAAACATGAAATAAAAGAAGATATCAAGAATATAATTCTTCATCTAGTCAAATACACTTAGAGTACAGATTAAAATAATACTTACTCTCCTTTGTCAAAGTGCTTCCCAGTATACGCCATACCAGCAGCACAACTAAGTCCTTGACCTAATGACCCAGTGGCTACATCAACAAAGTTCAGCCTCTACAAATACATCCACTTTTAATGAGAATTACACTATTATCAGAGATTAATCTACAATTTGATCTAAATAGGTCCTATGGACCCAATGAAATTTCACCAATGGGTCCCGAGCCAGAACAATGGGTCCCAGCAGAATTTTATGGGTCCAAAGTACAGTCAAACCTGTCTTATATGACTTTGCAAGGGCTGGCAGAAAATAGGTCATATAAGACAGGTGGTCACTGAATACAGGTTCAAGCTGATCTGACTTTAACCAACAAAATTTTCGTAGTATAAGAGCAATACCATAAAATGAATCACTGCATATATCAATCCATGTATTTATTAATGAATCATATTGAACATATAAAATCACATTAGATTTTATCTATCACAGAAGATTTAATTATTGAAGACACTGATGAAGAGATTTAATGTAAAATATTATGTAGTTTGGGTCCTCTACAATACTAAAAGTCGTAATATACAGGTCCGGAATTGGGTACGGAACAGAAAAATCACAGTCGTTGTCGTGTTAGACAGGTTGTCGCTATAAACAGGTTTATTTGATAGGAAAATTGCTCGGGAGGAATAAAAAAGGTCACATAAAGCAGTAAGTCGCTAAAAAGAGGGTCACTTTAAGACAGGCTTGACTGTACTATAAACGTCTTTTTTCGCGGTGTCTTAAGTTCGCAAATACAAGTGATAGGAATGGCTTGCAGTGGTTTCATGTCGGCAAGATCGTTATGTTCCAGAAAAAAATTATCAGAACGTTTATCTCCAAAACTTCAATTTAATAGTCAAATTAATTAATTTGCCGAATTAAGTAATTTATTGTTTATTTAGTTGCTTTATTTACTCAAGGAAGGCTTCGTTCATGTGTATGGTAAAACCTTATCTAAACGTATATGGTGTACGAAGATGGTACTTACTACACTTAGGTGTCAATTAAACGATCTGAATTGATTGATTCATATTATCCTGCAAAGTCTAACATGAAAGAATTTTTCATAAATATATTGCATATATTACATGTACATCTGAATTTGAATGATAAGAAGTTAGACTTGCATTGGACCGCATATAACTTTTATATCGAAAATTTTTGATGCGCAACAATTTCTCATTCAATACTACGGACATGATCAACCCTTTGTACAGTATAAAAGAGCGGACATTAAAAGAGGAAATGTGGTCCCCCGCTTTTGGGTGTATGTACAGACGCCCCACCCCCTATTCTTAAGTTTTTATAATAGATCTCATGTATTCTCAAACTTATAGATATCAACAGATTAAACTACAAGAAAGATCAAAACTTTTGTTACCAAGGAAAAAGGCTTGTGAAAAGGAATTCACAGGTCAGAATGTGTTTACCAACAGAAAGGTCTTGTCACAAGGAATACACATGAGAAATATGAAAGCCTTTTCACATACCATTCAAAAGTTATAGTCAAGGTTAAAGTTTATGAAAAGTGGGTCAAACTCCATGGTAAAGGTCACAGAGTCAAAATTTTTGGTTTCCAAGGAAAGGTCTTATCACAATGAATACGTATGAGAAATATGAAAGCCCTATCACTTACCATTCGAAAGTTATGGTCAAGATTAAAGTTTTTCAAAAGTAGGTCAAACTCCAAGGTCAAGGTCAAGGTCAAAACTCTTGGTATCCATGGAAAGGTCTTCTCACAAGGAATACACATGTAAAATATGAAAGCCCTATCACTTATCATTCAAAAGTTATGGTCAAGATTAAAGTTTTTGAAAAATAGGTCAATAAAACTCCAAGGTCAAAGTCACAAGGTCAAGAATTTTGGTATCCATGGAAAGGTCTTGTCACAAGGAATTCACATGTGAATTATCAAAGCCCTATCACTTACCATTCAAAAGGCATGGACAAGGTTAAAGTTTTTGTGACTGACGGACAGACAAACTGACGGACATACAGACGGAAGGATGGACAGCTGAACAAGTTTTAATGTCCCCATGCTTTCGCGATAGCCAGGGAAAAATATAAACACGAAACATTAACATGATACACAGCTAATACACTTCCATTTTCTTGACTTTGAAATTCTTATGTAAACCATGATCTAAAGGGGACGCATTAAACGAAAGTGAATAATGTGTAAGGTGGGACGCAGCGATCAGGAATCAATAGGTCCTGGGCGATTTATATGCATCTCTAGATATATCTCCGATTATTATCATTACTGAAGGTACTAGTGGGGTTTTTTTTTGCAGTTATAAAAGCTTTCATCTTCATGTTTTCAACCTTGCTACGATAAAGTAAAATATTCAACCTACAGGTGTTGGGTGACCCTCCAGGTCACAACTTAGCTTCCTCAGGTTCAAAAGGTCATCAGCCTTAAGGAGTCCTGCCTCAGCCCATGCAGCATATAAAATAGGGGCAGCATGACCCTGTAAACAAATAAGTAATTAAAAATCCTAAATTAAATTAATTTTCAGTTACATTATGTTTATGAAAAGCAACTGGCAAGTTACCTATTGTCTCTGTTGGAAGTAAAACCATGTTGACTGTTCAACTACATAATTATACATACCTTGGACAAAACAAATCTGTCATTGTTAGCTCCCCTTGGTTCCTGTATACTGTAGCGCATGGTGTTGAAGAACAGCACAGACATCACTTCTGCTATGGAACAGCATGATGTAGGATGTCTGGAATACAAAAAACATTGAACACTCATGATGAAGACAATGAAAACATCTTGAAAAGAAGATCTTTCTTGCTTATTTTTCGTAACACCATGCACTGACTGAAATTGTGTCAAAGTGTCAAATCATCAGCCACCTACCCTGTACCGGCAGCGGTAGTACTATTTATAGAATGAATCCTTAGTTTGTTTGCTATGTCCTTCAGGGTCTGAAGGGTTTCTTTATTAACACTAGCCATCTTACTGTACTGTTCAGTTAGCTATGTGTCTATTGATCAGTGCTCGTAGCCTCTTGTCAATACAGCCCTACCACCAATCGCTTCAGGATATTACTAATCGTATGTCATTGTGTTTGTTTTATATAAGGGGATGAGCCAGGATGACAAGGGGGAAATCATGGTACTTGACTGTGAATATAACTAGATACTCAAATTGATGTTCGAATATATGCATCTATGAATAGTAGTTTTTATTCCAATATTGTCACGTAATTTCAAAAAGACCTTACGCAGATCTGACATCAAAACAGTCGTTAAACTTATGATGTACATCATTTCAAACTTTTTTTTACATCAGGCATTAAACTGCAAAAAAATCAAATTTTATGCTCTGTTTCCTAACAGTGTAATCTTATATTGGAGGAATGTTTAAATACTGTAAAATTGCGTCAGATGAATAAAAATAGCTATTAGAAAATCAAAATTATTTGCTTTTATCTAGAAGAAGTGACTTAGTTAGACGGTATCATCATCTTTTAAATAACTTGAAATCATGTTACATTTATCTGGAGTTGTGATCATCATAAAGAACTGTAGGATTATAGAAAAGATTAAATATTTATACAAGGATCAAGCTTTTAATAATAGTTCTGATAACATATCATTGAAATAGTTTATCCTTTTTCCAAATACCTTTTTGTCCCAAGTGAAAATACAAATTTTTTTTTTATAATAATTTATGAAAATCTTTATTGAACTTTATGAACTTTCATGATGGATGCATACAGATTAATTTCAACTTCTGTGCATTCAGACCAATAAATCAAATTTCATAATGGGACAAATTCTAGAGTGACAGATAATCAAAAATTCTTAATACATGTACATTTACATGTATGTGTTGTTTCAGCAGAAATAGAAAATATGATCTAGGAAAAAATATGGGTCTTATGTGTATCTCTACATACATGGTATGTTAAATTGATAGAAAAAAAGGCATGTGCACTTCAGATTTTTTTAATCTCCTGTCTTTTCACTTATCTATGGTTATAAAATAAGTAACAGGTTTGTGTTACATATGGTTTTCTCTTTATTTATCACACGTTTGACCTATTTTCTCAAGTATTTTTTGAAAACATACATGTACTGTGTACATATCTATATGCAAGGCACTTTGAATTCTGCAGACACTACATCTTAACAATGATACATGTACTTATATTGTATGCATTCATATATTGATCCCCTTGGCAGTTAACAATAGGAGGAAGTTTTATCTCTCTGCATCTGACACTTCAAGGACAATAGGAAGGAAGAGTGATAACTTTACATGAAATTACATCAATGATTACTCATACAGACATTATTATACTAGAATATATATTAGGCAGTAGTAAGTTACTTATAATACTATAGCAGGAAGTAGGACATCTAAATAATAACCAAACTACAGCTAAGATTTTTTATTAGAATTACAATTAGATCAAAGAAAGTACAGAATGTACTAAACAAATCAGGATAGATTTAGGATTCTACGATGAGGAGATGATATCACTGAAGGGGCATGAAAATGACTATTTTCACAGGGAAAATTTAAGGTTTTAGTTATTCAGGAAGCAGATATCCTATTCAAAGAAGAAAACAAGAAGTCTCCTATGAGACTGAAACTCTCCTCGTTGTTTACTTCAATAATTTAAGTGACACACCCATTTTCCAAGACCCTGGGATCAGGGGGCTCAAAAAAATACAAAACCAGAGAATGATTGATACATTTTTTGTATAATTGAAAAAGAATTAACTCTCTATCAATTATACTTTCAGAGAATTTGTGTTCACAAGATTACATGATAGAGTTATAAATGCATAGAAGAAAATTACCACACCCCATTTCCATGAACCTGGGGGTCAGGGGCTCAAACAAAATATCAGGTGCACATCTAGACCACAGACTGAGAATAATTTAAAAACAATTATCTTTCTATCAATTATACTTTCTGAGAATTGGTGCTCACAAGATTACATGGAGTTATATTAGAGAAAATGACCACACCAATTTCCAAGACCCTGTGGGTCAGGGGCTCAAACAAAATATCAAGTGCACATCTAATCCACAGACTGAGAATAAAGCAAAAACAATTATCTTTCTATCAATTATACTTTCTGAGAATTGGTGCTCACAAGATTACATAGTTATATAGGAGAAAATGACCACACCCATTTTCCAAGACCCTGGGGGTCAGGGGCTAAAACAAAATATCAAGTGCACAACTAGACCACAGGCTCATAACAATGCAAAAAGAATTTATTTTGTACTAATCACAGATTCAGAGGATTCACGCTCACAAGAAAAGTTTAACAGACAGACAGACAGACGGCCGGACACCAGACACAGGGCGATCGCATAAGCTCGACTGGTCTTTGACCAGTAGAGCTAAAATCAAGAGGCCCAAGAGGGCCACAATCGCACACATGAAATCTACATAAACCTTAAGCATATCAAACAAGAAGAAGTTTGTAAAAGGAAAAAACTTGACCTCGGAGTGGAACCAAAAATAACAACACTTCTTAAGACATCTCTCTAGATCATCCTGATACTTTCAGTTTGTCAACACATGCCTCGGAGAGTACCCTGTGTGACCTACTTTTGTCTGTAGTGGCGCCATCTGTTGACCAATTAGGATGAAAAACAACAACACTTGTAGGGACCATGAGTACCTTACACTGCCATCCATAATTTAGTATACACTATTTCTGTTCATGCTGCTGTTAGAAAATAAACAGTCTTGAATGAATTGCTGTATAATTCTAAATATGAACCTTATAGAATACAATTGTAACAATCTTGACCCAAATATTTACATTTTTCGAATTTTCATTCTTTTTTGTATAGAAATGACAATTTTGAAAAAAAAGTTGTGCTGATGAAAAAAGTTTCTATTTCCATTTTCGTTGTCAGAATTCATAATTTTGATTTATGAGAAGCCAGTTATTAGGGATCCTTCAAGTTCGGAATGGAAAAATTTGAATAAACTAATATAGAATTTAGAGCAATTTCCTTCTTTGTATAATTATTTATGGATGGCAGTGTATACATACCAAGTTTCATGAAAATCTGAAAAGTGGTTATGAAAAAGAACTGAAAATGTATGAAAATCACCCCTCCCCTTCCATTTTACAAAACAAAAAATTCATAAAAAATCAAAAAGTTTAAATCTTAGCATAAAATACATATATCATAGCATTTATTTACTTCAATATGATAAGTATGCAGTAAATGAGTGTGTAAATTCATACATTTAATGTGTTATTTAAAGAAATAGTGCAAAAATGTGCACCTCTGACTAAGTCTAAAAAGACGTAAAAAACGTGTAAAATATTTGACTTCGGAGTTGAAAAAAAGTAACAACACTTCTTGAGCCATCCCCGATGCTTTCTGTTTGTCGATACATGCTTCGGTTCTAAAGAAGAAGTTTGTCATAGGAAGGGTACCCACGCAACCTACTTTTGCCTGTGGTGGCGCCACCTAATGATGGATCCGGATGAAAAACTACAACAATTGTAAGGGACCATGAGTACCTCAAACCTTTCAAGTTTCATGAAAATCTGAAAAGTGGTTATAAAAATGACAACATCGCTCTCCCTGCAGGTTTTTGATAGTAAAATGGCAATTTCATAAAAAAATAAAGGTCAAGGTCAATAAGTCAAAAGTCATGATATCAAATGAAAGCTATGATCATGAGGATTCTATATGTGAAATACCTTATAGCTCTAAAGAGGGTCAAAGTCACTCAGTCAACAGTCATGAATCTGATAATCAAATTAAAGCTCATGTAACTAAAGGATCAATAAATCACTATTTTAACTCACTTTGATTAGGGCTACTGCCCCCAAACCCTTCTTAAATACCCTCAAACGCCCCTTGGATTCGTACATTTTCCCCTTTAACCCTCATCTTTGTGGTTGATTCACTTATTTCCCATACAAAAATGATGGTTGCATGACATAAAAGTAATCAATGTTTTCTGTACGAAAATCGTACTGCAACGTCAGGATTTCCGTAGTCTCATGTTTTCTACAATGGCGCCCAACATAAATCCCAGAGGTGGTGGGTAGGAGGGCTGTTGAGGAGGGGCATGAAGGCCCAAAATTGAAGAGGGAGGAAAGTGTAGTAAACTGGCACTTGTACTAGACTGGGCCAGAGGGACGCCTCTTTGGCTCACTTGATAGAGCGTTAGACTGAAGATCAGAAGGTTGCGAGTTCAGGTGGGGGTAGTCTCGTGTTTTCTACAGTAGTACAGACTACAGTGCAACAGAGAAGTGATATTTTGCTGTCTTCTTTTGATTTTGCTGTCTTCTTGAGAAAACACATCAAAATTTCACTTTTCTGTTGTGCTGTAATTAATGTCCTGTTCACTAAATCCAGACCACCCTGTTTTGGCGATTTATTCTATCATCTGAAGAATTTTCCAATAAATTATAGTTTCGGAGAATTGACCTCCTTTAGTCTTAACTGGAAATTAATTTCATCTTACCCTATAAGCTGCCTTCAAATTGCAATATGAAAAATACCAGAAGTCTCTGACGAGACTGTAGCTCTCCTGGTTGTTTTGTTTTATTCACTCATTGACAAGTGAATAAGATACATATACATAAATACCGGGTAAGAATTTTCATTTTATTTTCAATCAAAGACCATAACCAGCAGGCGCTCTAACAAATTATAAGTAGCACAACGAAATAACAAATACATTAGACTGCAACTAGAATATCACTCATATAATTCTTAATATCCGAGATAAAGGATTTCAAAAAATAATGCCGTAACCATTTTCCAAGATCCTAGGGGTCAGGGTCTGCTAGCTACAAAAACTATCAATGACACAATAAGACTACAGATCCATTGTATTGCATAAACAACTAAGTTTCCATCATTAATAGCTTTAGAAGAGTTGAGAGCATGACTATATATGAGAAAATGACCACACCTATTTTCTACTACCCTGGGGGTCAGGGGCTCAAACAAAATATCAGGTGCACGTCTAGACCACAGACCCATCATATTGTAAAAAGAATTGAGTCTCCATCATTTATAGTGTCAGAGGAGTTGCGAGCACAAGATTACATAGAGTTATATACTGTAAATTGGTTTTTATTCGTCAGGTACCAATTTCCGTCATTTTCATCAGTGCCTCCCTTGACGAAATTACGTATCGACGAATATAAATACTCCTGACAAAATATAGTGTAGAAAGGAAAATATTGAATCCTTTAAAAGAGCAAAAGACAGGCAAATGATAAATCATTGAAAATTGAATACGCACACAAAGTTGCATATAATGTACTGTTGCAAAAATATACGTTGTCAAACTCACAAGAATGCTCACAATAATATAAACAAACGTTTGATTATATTATTCTATATACAGAAAGCATTCTTGTGAGTTTGACAATGTATATTTTTGCTACAGTACTTCTAATTACCAAATGATATGTTTTCACAACAAGCTAGGTGGTATACATGTCTCTAATTGTTTGTTTACCAATAATTGTTAAACATTTTTTAACAATGAAAACAAACTCATACGGTCTACACCTGAATGTTAAGCTGGCATTTGAACAGACGAATTTATATTTAAGGGACCCAAGGATGACAAATTTACGTACTGATGAAATGGGCATTTTGAACGATTTGACGAAAATTGGTACTGACGAAAATAAAGCAATTCACAGTAGGTGAAAATGACCACACCCATTTTCTAAGACCCTGGAGGTCGGGGTCTCAAACAAAATATCAGGTGCACAACTAGACCACAGACCCATCATATTGCATGAATGATTAAGTCTCCATCATTTATACATGTAGTGTCAGAGGAGTTGCGAGCACAATACTACATAGATCTCGAGTTATATAGCAATTAGCATACCTGTCAACTCTCCCTCTTTTGGAGGGAGACTCCCTCTTTTTGACCTCATCTCCCTCCTTGGCATTTTCCCTCGAGGGAGACCAAAATCTCCCTCTTTTTGACCCAATCTCCCTCTTTCTCCCTCAATTGGCATATTTACCAAAGTAGAATAACTCTAAGTAGTGACATTCAGAGCATTTCATGAGAAATTGCATGAAAAATGCAAGAAAAGATGTATAGAATGCAATAAATTATTGATACATGTTTCTTTGTTTATAAATGTTTTTGCTTTGAAATATTAGCACAATAAAATTATTTGAAAACTTCTTTTGCACAAAATATCGCGATTCATTGAAAATGTAACAAAATGGGTTCACGCACAATCTCCCTCTTTTTCCAAGTGCCAAGATCTCCCTCTTTTAAAAATTTCAAAGTTGACAGGTATGTATATAGGAGAAAATTACCTCAGCTATTTTTTAAGACCCTGGGGGTCAGGGGCTCAAACAAAATATCAGGTGTACAACGTCAACTAGACCACAGACCCATCATATTGCAAAAAGAATTAAGTCTCTATCATTTATAGTGTCAGAGGAGTTGCGAGCACAAGATAACATAAGGGTTATATAGGAGAAAATGACCACACCCTTTTTCTAAGACCCCGGGGATCAGGGGCTCAAACAAAATATCAGGTGCACAACTAGACCACACATCCATCATATTGCAAAAAGAATTAAGTCTCCAACATTTATAGTGTCAGAGGAGTTGTGAGCACAAGATTACATTATACAATTTTTGACTTTTGATGAGGTCTACTCATGACTATACAGACTTGGTCAGGTATTGGTTGACCGAGGCCGAAGGCCTAGGTTAACCAATGCTTGTATAGTCACGAGTAGACTGAAATCAAAAGTCAATAACTGCTTTATTAAATTATCAGGATTTTATTAACATTTGCATTGTAATGATACGCGAAGTCAAGGATCTAACACTACAAAAATCAACGCACGCGCTGGTCCCACACGCGCTTATCCCAAATAGACCGCTTTGGAGCGTTAGCAGTAAACTCACTCTGAGGTGCACTCTATCAAATAGCGTCTCCACCAATCAGAAATAAGCAAAATCTGCAATTATTCCTGATCATTTAATAGGAGTTATATAGGAGAAAATGACCACACCCTTTTTCTAAGACCCTGGGGGTCAGGGGCTCAAACAAAATATCAGGTGCACAACTAGACCACACATCAATCATATTGCAAAAAGAATTAAGTCTCCATCATTTATAGTGTCAGAGGAGTTGCGAGCAGAAGATTACATAGAGTTATATACATGTAGGAGAAAATGACCACGCCCATTTTCTAGGACCCTGGGGTCAGGGGCTCAAACAAAATGTCAGGTGCACAACTAGACCACAGACCAAGTGCAATGCAAAAAGAGTTACATTTCTATCTCTCATAGTGTCAGAGAAGTGTTGAGCACAAGAATTGTTTACGGACGGACAGACGCCGTAGTATAAGCTCGACTGGTCTATGACCAGTAGAGCTAAAAATGTCTACAGGAAATTTCCATGTCAAGCTGACGCCATATTGTTCTCCATGTCAACAACAGTAAACAGTGACATCAAAGCTCCCGACGTCATGCATTTTCAGCAATTTTACTATAGAAAATCCCTGTAGACTTATTTTCCATCCTATTTCTAACGTTAGTGATATACAGCCAAAACAATGGTATTTTCTGTTACGACTAAAGGTAGTCCTGCTTACAAGACTCTGGTATACTACTTATGCACCGGAGTCTTGTAGCCGCCCGCCATTTTGGTAAGTAGTTCTTTATTTATTCGGATGTTAGCTGAAACTAGAACAGGGAAATTATGACGATTTTAGAATTGACAGCGAGTAAGATTACATTGAGAGGATGGACAATATATTAAATAATTATTGACTAACCTTAAAAATGTTATAGAGAGTCCAACACTCGGTGTAATCTTGTCATTATCTGACCACATTGGATTCACCAGTGGAATTTAGCGATACGAAAACCTGGAGCCCAAGTTTTCATTTGGATCATTAAATCTCAAACAAATTACATATTTGATCAACTAATTAATCACAATAATAATAAAATTTCATAACTTAATTTGACAATACAAAGGTAAGAAAATGATGTTCATTTAAAATACAGGTGTAATAATATGTTTTATGCTAGGCTAAATCTCTCTTTGCCATTTAAGAGCTGACAGATATAACCTTGCGTCTCGCAGCGAGGTTATATGTTACAGTTTGGGAAAACTCAGATTTCGGCAACGTTGTCAAATTTGACAACATACTGCCGAATTTGGCAACCTTACAGCAAAAAAAATCAAGACTAAAAATAAAGATAAAGATTCAAAAATGCAGCGCGTGCAGCGTGTCCGCTCTGATTTTTCATTTAGTCACCTACCTAAACCATTGTTTAAAACTTGGGCACCTTTTCTTAGCATTCAAATATCCATTTCTAACAAATTCTGAAAGTTTGAACAAAATCCATCCGTCCATTCATGAATTATCTACATTTTTTGATTTCTCAACTCCGACTTGGACTACCACTTTTAGTGTGCTCAAAATCGGTGTATAGCTAATTTCTTCCAAGATATACAAATGTTTTAAAATCTAATTGTATGTGTAGAATGGATATTTCCTGAAAATTTCATCAAAATCTATCCATCCGTTGCCGAGAAATTTGAAATTAAAAATCTCAACTCGGCTTTTCCCCGACTCGGACTCGGGCTACCACTTTTAGTGTGCACCCATGAAGAATGGTGAATACGGAAGATCGCAAATGCAGTGTGTGCAGCGTGTCCGCTTTGATTTTTCATTTAGTCACCTACCTAAACCATTGTTTAAAACTTGGGCACATTTTCTGCCCAAGTAAATTGAGGACGTCATAACAATGGAGAACAATTGAACAGTGCGCAAGAACATTCGTATAGTCTTGGTTAGAAGTATTTGCGATCTTCCATATTATTACAGAAACTGGCAGCATATACATCAGGGATTTTTCAGGGTATTTTACTTTGGGTCCAGGGTCCATTAAAATTGGGAAAAATTTGCGGCGTTTCAATGAAATTGGGAATTTCCAACAGTTTAATTGATTCTCAATGGAATAAATCATTATACAGAGATATAACTCCTTCTTATTCAAAGTGTCTTCAATAAAAGAAACAAAGTACTAGTAAAGCCATCTATACTCTAGATTGTGCTTCAAAGGACATCAAATTCTAGGATCTGGAACAGGCATATGTTCAGAGTCAGAGGGGCTACTTTAATGATCATGATCAATCAGGATTCAGATTCAAAGTCAGTGTCTGACGGGGGACTTTCCCTCTGTCCGAGTCGCCCCATTCTGTTTACTGAACATGAACTATTTTCTGTTGTTTCTTTTATAGTCACTATCCAAAATTTTATTTTGAAGAACGTATCTATCCTCTACAAAGAAGATGTACTCCCTTTTGCCATTTTTTTAGTATCAGATTGGCTGTTTTGAGACGACGAGTCAGACGACATGGTCCTGGGTTCCCAGTACTGGAGATACGATTTGATGACTAAAATGTAAACCTATACCGGATATAAGATTTATGACCAGTTTACATATCGATCGTTAATGTCGTATTTCTGCTAGGTATTTCAGTCAACATTATTTTGCTCTTTATTGAAGAACACTATAACAAAAAATAAAGAGGTTCAAATTGGGAAATTTCAATCAAAAATTGGGAAAATACAGGCCATTTTGGCGTTGGGAATGGGTCCGATAATCGGACCCAAAAACGGACTTGAAAAATCCCTGTACATGCCAATTTTTCTACTTCAATGCTGATTTATTTTTCAGTGAGTGGTTGAATTTGGCAATGTTGCCAAATTTTGAGTTTTCCCGAACTGTTATAGAACTAAAGGAGTACATGTACATGTACTAAAAAATTGATATCTTTTTGGAAGATGACAGTATCATATTTTAGAGAAAACCGGGAAAACAGGGAGCTCTGGATTTAGTGAACAGGACAGTAGTGTCAAGCTTCAGTGGTTTAGAAGGCGAAGCATATTAAATATTGAGAAGACAGAGGAATTTCTGTCTAATCATGCTGTACCGGTCAGTTTGCTTACCCAGAGTTGCTGGCGTCTGTAGCTTTGATACTGTGTATACGTAATTTGTTTGCAATATCTATCAGGCCTTGCAACTTTTTAGCATCCGGTCTGTGATAGTCAGTCATTGTTAAAGGAGATTGGAGTCAAAATTTGGAAGTAAATCACCGGCGCCGGGTCGCTGCTGTACAACCTTGACCTTGTGCAATAAGAGTTATCTTTCCTTGATTTTGGTACACCGCCACTGAACGGTGCACCCACTTCTTTATTTTCTTGCATTATAGACTATGACGGTTTATCTTATCTGTTTTATGATTGCCAAAAAGAAAAGGTAGTATATGGGGCGGACAAGGGATTACCTCTCTCTTCCTCCCAACCCCTTACATCCCCCCTCCCGCCACCACCTCCCTCCCCCTCCTTTTCACCCTTCCCTTCCCTTCTCTCCCTCCTCCCGCCCCCTTCCTCCCTCCTCCCAACCCCTTCTCTCCCTCCTCCCGCCCCCTTCCTCCCCACTCCCTCCTATTTTTCCCCCTTCCCTCCCTCCTCCACCCCCTTTCTCCCTCCTCCCGCCTCCCTTTCACCCTGTCCACCCCCTCGTATACGGCGATCGAGTGATTACACGGAAAATTGGTCTAGACCAGCAGATGAACATTTTCAGGGGGGCTTAAAATATGGTTCTTTATACGTCCCTGTTTTGACCTAGACCGGCAAATATTAGATTTAGTTGGGGGGGGGGGGGGTGTTCCAGTATGATTTACGGAAAACTACGAGCAAAAACAAAAGGTGTCTGATTTTGAAAACTTATATCAACGATCTAGTTTCAAAGAACTCAGTATAGACAGTGCTTAGCTAGATGCCAACTTTTCCTACGCGTGATTTTTTTTACTTCAAGCCATTTTAATTTTGTGAAATGAAATGAAAATAAATAACTCATTGTATATCGACCAAAATAAAAACAGAACATCTCGCAGATGTCAGACACTGTAATCGTCCAAAGCCTGTTTCACAACATTTCAATAAAGAAAACCACTCAATATCGGACTTCAAAATTATTTAAAACCGTGAAGATTGAACACAAAATCACCCATGGGAACATTTTGGCCGGATTATAGACCTTTTTAAAAAAAAATTTACGTCAAGCAAAATACGTCCACTAAAGGAAAAACTTTTAAGACGTCAAAGTGTAATTAGGGATTTAGCGCGATGACGTTAATGACGTCATCTAGAAGCACAGTAAAAAAAACTAGAACGGTTTCTTGTTGCGGTTGCAACAAGAGTGTCTTCCTCCTATACAATTTTTGGTTTGGAAATATGAAGGACGTCACATTACATGCATTTATATTATATGTTTAAGTTTTCAAATAGCAGTAACATTAAATTTTCAAACCGATAATTGTTGGTGAGCAACCATTTGATTTGGGGGGGGGGGGGGGGGGGGCAATAATTCTATTGCCAGCCGGTAAAATTTTTTCAGCAATTTTCTGAGCAGGCCATTTTTTTCAGCCATTACCAGAGTCGGAGAAAAATTTTCGCCGGTTCTTCGGGCCGGATTTAAACAAATTGTCAAATGTTGTGAATGTCTGTGTAAGTTAAACTCCCCGCTGTTACAGAGTATGAGTTAATAACCGTTCCTTCAGATGTCTCTTTGCAATTAGCGAATTTCAGACAGATTGTATGATGTTTAAATAGAACGTTTTCTAGATTTTTGTGCCTATGCGTATTAGGTCTCTGGTAGATACAGCTATGTGAACAGTTTGTATTTATATTAATTAATTTTTTAACTTTAAATTGTCTGGCACAAAGGGCCAGCAAAAATTTCCATATCATGCAATGTATCCTTACTTTTGCATGGTCCGGGAAAAAAAAATTGCCGGCCCTTTGGGCCGGAATATTTTTTTCAGCATTTTTCAGAGCCGGGATTTTTTTTTTTTTTTTTTTTTTTTGCAAATTCTTCCTGCCCCCTTCCCCCATAAAAAAGGCGAGCTCGTAGCTGTAGAACCAATTTTCTTGAGAAGAGAAATGGTAATAACAAGTTACGTTCAATATATATATATAAATACCATGAGGTTCTCGCTGTGCAGGTTCAAATTTGGACCCCCCCCCCTTCCCTTTTTTCAAAGTTTATTTTGAATTTCCATCATGGCGACATCGTTCAATATAAACAGAACTGTTTTCGAAAAACGAGGGGAGGGAAGAATGTTGGAGAAATTGTTCATCAATTTGTAAATAAACCAACCGAAAATTATGTTCGAACGTTTGCTAGAATTAGAAATTAAACTTGATGTTTAAAATATAGTTATTGAAGTTTAGAAACAGGTTTGTAGGTTAGAAATCGGAATCAAACTACCACTTTTTGTGTGTAAATTCTGGTTTGTAGCTGATCTCTTCTAAATTAATCAACTGTTTTAAAATCAAATTGTGTATATCGAAATGTATTTATGAAATGCATATTCATCATTGCCGTGAAATCGGAATTTGAAAATCTCAACACTGCTTTTCTCGAGTCGGACTCGGACTACCAATTTTAGTGTGCGCCCGATCTGTTGGCGTGAAGGTGTATCGAAATACCCAACTCAAAATTTCGATGCTCATATCTTTTCAACAGTAAGAGATAGGAAAAATCAGAAAGACTAAATAAGACAGATATATGGATAAAAAATAATAATATTGAAATTTTTAGGAAACTTCATAAGCTTAATTTTTGTTTACTATTATAAGCAAAAAAGTGTCTTCCTCCTATGAACTTCTGAATTTGGAAATATGAAGGACGGTGAAGGACGTCATCGTAATAAATCGTTACAGTGTGCATCTAGCATTTCATATCTTGCATGGCTGTCGACTTTCAAAAAGAATGGAAATTGTAGATAGCAAAATACGAGATATTTAAGCTTACAAATAGCAAAACATGAAATTTTCGGTCCTTTTGAGTAATTCGACGCTCCCGTCAAATGTTTGAATCTACTGAAAAACATGATAAAAACTAGAAAGGTTTCTTGTTGCGGTTGCAACAAGAGTGTCTTCCTCCTATACAATTTTTGGTTTGGAAATATGAAGGACGTCACATTACATGTATTTATATTATATATTTAAGTTTTCAAATAGCAGTAACATTAAATTTTCAAACCGATAATTGTTGGTGAGCAACCATTTGATTTTTTGGGGGGGGGGGGGGGGGGGGTTAGGAATTCTATTGCCACGTTAAAATTTTTTTCAGCAATTTTCTGAGCAGGCCATTTTTTTCAGCCATTACCAGAGTCGGAGAAAAATTTTCGCCGGTTCTTCGGGCCGGATTTAAACAAATTGTCAAATGTTGTGAATGTCTGTGTAAGTTAAACTCCCCGCTGTTACAGAGTATGAGTTAATAACCGTTCCTTCAGATGTCTCTTTGCAATTAGCGAATTTCAGACAGATTGTATGATGTTTAAATAGAACCTTTTCTAGATTATTGTGCCTATGCGTATTAGGTCTCTGGTAGATACAGCTATGTGAACAGTTTGTATTTATATTAATTAATTTTTTGACTTTAAATTGTCTGGCACAAAGGGCCAGCAAAAATTTCCATATCATGCAATGTATCCTTACTTTTGCATGGTCCGGGAAAAAAAATTGCCGGCCCTTTGGGCCGGAATATTTTTTTCAGCATTTTTCAGAGCCGGGATTTTTTTTTTTTTTTTTTTTGCAAATTCTTCCTGCCCCCTTCCCCCATAAAAAAGGCGAGCTCGTAGCTGTAGAACCAATTTTCTTGAGAAGAGAAATGGTAATAACAAGTTACGTTCAATATATATATATAAATACCATGAGGTTCTCGCTGTGCAGGTTCAAATTTGGACCCCCCCCCCCTTCCCTTTTTTCAAAGTTTATTTTGAATTTCTATCATGGCGACATCGTTCAATATAAACAGAACTGTTTTCGAAAAACGAGGAGAGGGAAGAATGTTGGAGAAATTGTTCATCAATTTGTAAATAAACCAACCGAAAATTATGTTCGAACGTTTGCTAGAATTAGAAATTAAACTTGATGTTTAAAATATAGTTATTGAAGTTTAGAAACAGGTTTGTAGGTTAGAAATCGGAATCAAACTACCACTTTTTGTGTGTAAATTCTGGTTTGTAGCTGATCTCTTCTAAATTAATCAACTGTTTTAAACTCAAATTGTGTATATCGAAATGTATTTATGAAATGCATATTCATCATTGCCGTGAAATCGGAATTTGAAAATCTCAACACTGCTTTTCTCGAGTCGGACTCGGACTACCAATTTTAGTGTGCGCCCGATCTGTTGGCGTGAAGGTGTATCGAAATACCCAACTCAAAATTTCGATGCTCATATCTTTTCAACAGTAAGAGATAGGAAAAATCAGAAAGACTAAATAAGACAGATATATGGATAAAAAATAATAATATTGATATTTTTAGGAAACTTCATAAGCTTAATTTTTGTTTACTATTATAAGCAAAAAAGTGTCTTCCTCCTATGAACTTCTGAATTTGGAAATATGAAGGACGGTGAAGGACGTCATCGTAATAAATCGTTACAGTGTGCATCTAGCATTTCATATCTTGCATGGCTGTCGACTTTCAAAAAGAATGGAAATTGTAGATAGCAAAATACGAGATATTTAAGCTTACAAATAGCAAAACATGAAATTTTCGGTCCTTTTGAGTAATTCGACGCTCCCGTCAAATATTTGAATCTACTAAAAAACATGATAAAAAAAATAACAGAGACCAAAAATAAAAAAGACCAATCTAGCTTTTACTCCAAACGTAACGTTGGAGAACTTTCATTGTCCTAGCTTACAGGGTTCTTGAGAAATCGCTGATCCAATTTTCCACGGTTACGAAAACAATAGGTCTTCCGACGGAAGTCGGAAGACCTAAAAATAACAGAGACCAAAAATAAAAAAGACCAATCTAGCTTTTACTCCAAACGTAACGTTGGAGAACTTTCATTGTCCTAGCTTACAGGGTTCTTGAGAAATCGCTGATCCAATTTTCCACGGTTACGAAAACAATAGGTCTTCCGACGGAAGTCGGAAGACCTAAAAATAACAGAGACCAAAAATAAAAAAGACCAATCTAGCTTTTACTCCAAACGTAACGTTGGAGAACTTTCATTGTCCTAGCTTACAGGGTTCTTGAGAAATCGCTGATCCAATTTTCCACGGTTACGAAAACAATAGGTCTTCCGACGGAAGTCGGAAGACCTAAATACTCAAACGGAAATGTCAACTTTCCTAAAAGATTCCGTGGTTACGCCGAGTTGTTAATGCTATTTCGTAATCGGGTCCCTGTAAAATGCGAAACGAAACAAAAACGAAACGAAACGAAACAAATCGAAATGAAACGAAACAAATCGAAACGAAACGAAACAAATCGAAACGAAACGAAACAGATCGAAACGAAACAGATCGAAACGAAACGAAACAGATCGAAACGAAACGAAACAAATCATAAAACTTAAAGAAAATGAGAAAAGGAGGAAAAATCGCCGAAAACGAATATTTCAAGACAAGATCAGCATGTAATATTGCCTTAATCCAAGAGTTCTACATTTTTAACTAGTGCCGAGAGGGTTTCTTGAAAGAGTCAAAGTTGACAATTAAAAAAAGTAAATGTCAAATGCCATCCATGTATTTAAGAGGAATAAAAGGGATGGGATAGAAAACCACGCTATGACACCGTAATGAGATCATAAAACGGGGTGGGGACACATTTCAGGAAAAAAATCTTATCCTTTTTCAAACGAAATGTGCCCCCCAGTTTTTAATTGTTCTCATTTTTCTGATAAAATTTTCAAATACACATTACGGAACAGTTCCGTTTCCTCTACGCTAGACTCCTCCCTGCTAAATAATATTTTTCCGTCTGTGACGAGGTTATTCATCCCAATCACTCTCCTTTAAAATGCATATGTTTTAATCGTCAACTTTGATTCTTTAAAAAAACCCTCCAGCCACAAGAACTAACGGTTGAAGGCAATAATGAGGGGTTGGACAGGGACAAAGGGAGGGGAGAGAAAGGGGGCGGGAGGAGGGAAGAAGGGGCGAGAGGAGGGACAGATGATTGGGAGGGTAACAGTAACCCAAAAAAAACTAGGAAATAACTTTTAATATAAATAATCTTGCTTTTATGCGTTCATGTACATAATCTCAATTTTAAAAATTACCACGAAATTCATCTGTATATACCTTAAAAATTTTTCCCGATCGCTTCGCTTCGCTCGCCGCAATTTTCAATTCATTTTTCAAATACTTCAGGCTCGCTTCGCTCACCTTAGTTTTTCATCTAAACAGGTCTATTTCTTTTTTCAAGGTTTAAAAAAGGAAATAACCCAAATAACTTCACTATTGCACCAATTTACACTTTAAAGTTTAAACATTTGTCTTGACCGCCCAAGACCTCCCCGTGGGGGGAGGGGGGAGGCGACAGGAGGAGAGTGGTACCCCCTAACCCTTCAATAAGATCTTGTCTTGAAATAGTCGTTTTCTGCGATTTTTCATCTTTTTCTCATTTTCTTTAAGTTTTATGTTTTGTTTCGTTTCGTTTCGATCTGTTTCGTTTCGTTTCGATTTGTTTCTTTTCGTTTCGATTTGTTTCGTTTCGTTTCGATTTGTTTCGTTTCGTTTCGTTTCGTTTTTGTTTCGTTTCGCACTTTACAGGTACCCTTCGTAATCTGCTTTACGAAAAATTATGTCAATAAATTTAACTTGTAAACAAAAATTGAGTATAGCTTATACGTTAACTTGCATATCGAAAAAAGATGTAAATGGCAATATCCATCATCTCCGCAGCAACTCTGCGAGAGGACGAAAGTTTTTGAAAGCATATAGTCACTGATTCAGCATCTTTTCTCAATAAAGCTCTTTTTATCATGTGACAATGTACACTGTGCCGACTCTAAATACACTTACTCATTCACTCACTCACTCACTCTTACTTCTTCACTTACTCACATACTTACTTATTCATTACTCATTGCTTATTTACTTATTTACTCATTTACTCATTTACTTACTTACTTACTTACTTACTTACTTACTTAGTTACTTACTTACTTACTAACTTACTTACTTACTTACTTACTTACTTACTTACTTACTTACTTACTTACTTACTTACTTACTTACTTACTTACTTACTTACTTACTTACTTACTTACTTACTTACTTACTTACTTACTTACTTACTTACTTACTTACTTACAGCGATATATATTTTAGGATACCTGGGGATAATCCCTTAAATCCACCAACGCCAACAATATTTAACCGCAGAATAATTAAGGAGGTGAAGTTTTTTATGCCCCCGTAATCAAAGATTCGGGGGCATATAGTTTTTTCCTGTCCGTCTGTCTGTTTGTCTGTTTCTCCGCAAAAACTTTAACCTTATCCATAACTTTTGAATGGTATGGGATAGGGCTTTGATATTTCACATGTGTATTCCTTGTGACAACACCTTTCCATGAATACCATTTTTTTTTACCTTTTGACCTTGACCTTGGAGTTTGACCTACTTTTGAAAAACTTTAACCTTTGCCATAACTTCTTGAAAGGTAAGTGATAGGGCTTTGATATTTCACATGTGTATTTCTTGTGGCAAGACCTTTCCATGGCTACCAAAATATTTGACCTTGTGACCTTGACCTTGGAGTTTGAATTTTACAATTTTTACTGACGACGTGGGCATCCGTTTTCACAAACACATGTTTTTTGTTTTTTTTTTTTATTGTATTGTCATAATGTTAAAAAGATTATATCAACAGCAATTTCATTTCATAGTTTTCTATACATGCGCATAACCAGGCACACGCAAGTACGCAGGTGCTTCCACATAGATTTGCAAAAAAATGTCAACTTAACAAAGAAAACTGCCCTGTAAATATGTAAAATCCATTAGATTCTTAGGGCTTTGCCCCCTCGATCCCTCCGGTACCCTTCATCCCCTCGCACTGCATGAACATACAAGTAGGCAATGGCCCTCAACCAATATCAATTTATGAAAACAAATTTCACTTTTATAAGAATGTCATAATATTATACATGTATATGCAAAAACTGTCAACATTTGATGAAGTTCTTTGTAAAAATGTCACGGGCATTTTATATCTATGATATTGACCTTTGACCTTGATAATCAAAAGGATCCTTATGCATTTACTGTAAGAGGTTTGACCAGGATCCGTCTATTATTTTAGTTTTTATCTAATGATTTTGCCCTATTCAAATCTGTAACTATGACCTTTGTCCTACAACCTTAAAAAATAGGCTTTTTTTTCTTTATGCCACAAGCAATAAGTATACAAAGTTTGACCAAGATCCACAGAAAGAGTGTATACAAGGATTTGGACAATTTCCGACCCGTTACCTTGATCTTATACCCATGACCCTGAAAATCAACTTTATCTTGGCAGAAGCAAGTATTACATTGGATAAGAAACAGGAATTTATCATCAGCTTGGCTATGGCAATGTCATGGTTACAACGAGCATGGGAAAAGATTAAAAAAGAAACAACTGAGAAATAAAATGTTTCCATAAGGTTGGATTTACAAATTCGGAAATGACAGACTATCAAACAGAAACTGTAGACGAAACGGATCCATGTGGACGACCTACTGGACGACCTTCCTCTGTGCGAGTGAAAAAAGTGTTAACGGACAGTACCCTAGAGGAAAAAGGTTCAGTGTCTGTCACAGGGAAGTCAAGCACGGATCCAGAGGGGGGGGGGGGTCCCCTGGAATTTTCGAAGCATAGCTAATTTTTTTTTATTATTAAGAGTCATTCTCTGTAAGCATCAAAGAATTCTCAGAAAACTCGGAAATCGCATATCTCAGATTTTGATGATTTTCACTATGTAAGCCAAGTTTGACCCCCTGACAATGAAAATGACATT